>PUFA01000044.1:6392500-6992500 GCA_003508835.1 Eonycteris spelaea
ATTATATCTTCCATAAATACCTGCATATAATCCTCCCTTTAACATACCAATATCTCATTCTTCCTACCAACTTTTATTTTTTTAAACTGCAGAAGAGTCTTCTGTCTAATATGATTAAAAGGACCTTCATATATCCATAGCTATTTATCAATGCCCCATCCAAACCATCCTGGATACCAACAGTAATTAGTAAGTTAATGAGTCCAATTATTTCTTGGGTACCCCCCCACCTCACTGGTCTATAACATGTTTAAGGAGGGATTGGGGAAGATAACATGAATCTTAAGAAGTGATGGTGAATGTAGTCATGATCTCACGCTAATAATCCTGAAACAGTTATACAACTAAATTAATCAACAGGTATTAGCATGTGTTAATTTTTCTCTGTGCCAGGGGTGATACAAAATGAGGACATTGAACTTTAGTTTGAGAAGCAAAACTAACACAAACCAATTGGGAACTTTATTGCTAAATTATTTGGTACTGTTTTCAGTACAAAAGGCACTCAGAATAGCAAGAATATAAGTGAGTTGGAGAAGTTGAACTAGGCTGTGTGGGGACTTGAACTAGACTTGAACCAATGGCTGTCTTTTGGACAGGTAACAGGAAGAATGGACGTGTCTGAACGGTGCGGGATGAAATGAGCATAAGCAAAGGCACAGAGGAGAAAAGATGCAGTGCATGAATAATGTTTATGGAGGGTCTTGAGAGCTAGATATAGAGATCTGGACTGGTTGTCATAGTTCTTGTAGCATGAGGAAAATAAGAACGACCAGAGTAAACTGTGTCATACAGAAATTTTAAATCAAACACATTTTGATAGTAACCTTTTGTTTTTCATCCCTTTTAATATTAGCTGTCTTTATAAAGGATGGTGATTATTACTGTTTGCATAAATTGTTTGAACTTGAGATTCTTATTAAAAATAGATAGCATTCCAGATGGACCAAGCAAGCCTTCTCTTTCTTTTTTAAGTGTTTCTCAACACTGCTCTAATTCCCAAAGTCTGTACCTAACAAATCACACCTGGTCATCCTAAATTCTGTTTGAATGACACATGTTCTTATTTTAGGCCTGGAAAGAAGTTTGAGAATTTTTAATTTCACTTGACTTGGTTGAAATTCTAGTAACTAAACTATTTTTTTTTAAATGTTGTCCTTAAATGGCCCTCAAATTAAAGAGAAAACTTTGGCCTGAAGGAATTTCTAATGTAACACAGTGGGAAGATGTATAGAAACTTGTGGATTTGCTGAACAATATCTTATAAATATTTTATGTATGAAAGAGGCAATTTTTATTGAAACCTTGGAGAAGAGAGTGTGAATAGAAAATTCTAGGCTAGTTTAGATTAGGTTGAAAAGATAAACTTAAACATTTGCTCATACAACTTCAAGTGCTAAGTTTCATGTCAGTTGTGTTAACACTGTACAAAGTATTATAATGTCCACTAAAAAGGGCAGGAGGAGGGACGGTAACATTAACCAAATATCTGCTATACACCTAATACTGATAAGAGACTTAAGTAAATTATATAACTTAATTCTCACAATAATTGTTTGATGAAGGCACTGTAAAAATCCTTTCCATGGAGGATAAAACTGAGATGCAGAGAGGCAAATTAACTTCCCACAGAGCTTGTAAGTGATAGAGTCTGGTTCTAGGTTCGTAATCATGGTTTTCCTGACCTCGAAAGCTATGTTCTTGCCTCTCTGTCATGCTGTTGCCAGTAAGACAAAACTCCATTCTCTCTTGTAATCTAAAAAGAAAACTGACAAGCACCCATAAGGGCTGTTCCTTTGTCTTCAGATAAAGAAGAGAGACATCAGGTTGGTGGGATCCAGGAAGTCTTCCTGAAGGAGGTGGGAGTTGACCTAGATTGTAAAGGATGGTGGAGGATGAAGAACTCTTGTATTGAGTACTTACTTATCCATCATTGTAGGCTCTTCACATAATTTTTTTTAATGCACAGCAATTCAAGGGTGGAAATATTAGGTTCATTTCACATATGAGAAATATGCGAGACTAAAAGGTGAAGCACATTTCTGAAGACTCTACATGTAGTGAGTGTGAGAGCTGCAGTGGATCAGATTTGGATTCCAAGAGCAGAGATGGAACGAGGATTGGCATCACTGGCAAAGGGATGGCAAGAGTAAAGGCAAGGACCTAGGAATGTATGGTATGTCCTAGAAACTTTGAGGAACCCAGCTGACCTGGGTTCAAGGAAAGGTGGAAAGTTATACTGGAAGAAGTATTTTTGAGCCAGAAGCCTAAAGGGCCTAGAATACCGAAGTTAATAAAATTTTATACTTAGTTTGGTATGCTATTAGGGGCCATAGGTTACTTTGAACGAGCAAAAGAGATGAAGACTTTGTCTGCAGTTTTATGATAGACTGGAAGAGGAAACCAGTTAGAATATCAAATGTCACAAAGAGATGGCAGAGGGACCTGAAGAGATAGGAAGAAAAGGAAAATGTGGTAAATTTTCTTTGAAAATTGCCCAAAATATCTGCCTTGTTCTTGTGCTTTTGTAACTGGTAGGTGTGTACATTCTATGATTAATTGAGGGAAAGGACGTTGATCGATATCTAGTAAGAGGGAGACTCCCAAATTGCCTTGGGTTTCTTAGGTTATTAAAAGAATTCCTAATGCAGGAATTGCTTCAGAAGTGCCACCTTTCCCTTTAGTCCAACTCTGCCTTCCTTCCTGAACTGAGATATTTTAGGCTTTCCGTGGTCTTCTGGATTCTCCTTTCACTAAGCCTTAAAGGACTCCAGGATTTTATTTGTCCTCCAGACATCTTCCCAACCCTTACCAGACTTCCTGTAGGATTCTGATGTTCCAAAGAACTTTATACTTTCATAGGTTGGCATTATCAAGTGAAAACTATTAATGTAAACTAAATGCAGAGACAAAAGTCCTGTAAGCAACCCCACCTACCTTGTAATGCATTCTTTACGCGCGCACACACACACACACACACATTTTATCCTGCCTTTTGTAGGCTAAATTTATTTTCAGTTAACACCTTTATTCAGAGATACGAAACCTAGCAACAATCATGTTGTCCTTAAAACTGCGGGAGTACAGGGTTAATGTTTCCATATCAGTGAGATTCATACTGGCTGGACTTTGCAGCTGATAAATGTTTTACTTTGGCCTTATAAAGACATTTTACCCACTGGAAACCCTTGTCGCATGACAGGATCAAAAATAGCCCGGCTGCAGCCTCTGCTGTCCATCACCACATGTAAACTGGCATGAGTGTAGGCTCTCTTAGCCATGTCCACACATTGTGGACACGACGGCCTCCAGGGACAGTGTTTCATAAAGCCACACCTGTTGCTGTGAGTGAACCAGTCACCTGACCTGCAGAAAAGTTTTGAGTGTGTGCATGACCATGTGTCTGGTTTCTGACAAGCAATTCAGAATGTTGCTGAGTGTCCTGAGAAACCCTTGATGACGTGGTTTCTCCTGGCACTGGGAAAAATCTACAAGTCTAGTAAAATTGGGTGTATTTTTATCATTGAGGTCAAAGTTCACTACCCTCTGTGATAAATTCATCTTTTCCATAGTTGTTCATTAATGAGTGTTTTCAGTAAAAGTCTGAAAAGGCAAAGCAAAATCTATGTTTTGGAATAACTAAATGTGAAGTTTTCTGTTTTGAGTTCTTTAAAATTTGAAGATTGTTATTTGTACTTCTTAAACATTGGCTTTGCCAACAACCAGATGGCATTACAGTGTCATTTTTTAAATATGGGGGTTTTGTTAGAGATTGTTTTAAAGGAAGATGAAATCAGTTATTCATGGTAGTGTTTTAAATGGGCAGTAATGAATCACAAGAGTGAGAACTGAGATGCATGGGTTTTTAAAATTACCTCTTGTAATTTAATTAACAAAATTAACGTTTAAGTAAAGTCATTGGAGTGTGTTTTGTATGTGATCTCTGAATGCATAATTTTAAAAGGTATTCAATTGTGTTTCACTTTCTTGGACTTTTGCAGGATAATACATAATAATAGCATTGATTCATGTAAAATATCTACTTGTAGGGCAGATTTAAAACAGATATGCTAATAAATCTATTTCTGTTGATTTGAAGACTAAAAGAGTTAGTAGATGTGCAAAACAATGTTTCCTTACTCATTATGATGTAAAACTTTTAAGTTTTATTAATTTTGGAAATATTTAGTTGTATTTCCCTGTCCCTACCTTTTCCCTTAACCTCATCATTTCCCCAAAACCCCTTCTGTCTGTCTTGCATAGAGATAAACAAGCTGGCTGACCTTCAGTTGCCTGATAGTCAAACAGGTTTGATTGACCCTTGTGTACTTATGAATTTTATGGAGAAAAAGAAAGAAAGAAAGACAAAAAGCGTGCTGCACATCTCTTTGGGAGTCACTGCCATGAATGTTAATAGCATTTCTGTAGCTTCCCACAACAGCCTCTTGTGATAGAGTGAGCTGCACTACAGTTCGTTTGAGAAGTGTGATTCTGCTGTGTTTACCACACTTGTGAACTTTTAAACTCCTTTTTTATTTTGTCGCCTGCTTCTTTTTTTATTATTATTTTTAATAAGGGTGACTGAGGTTGCAGAGAGATTAATGTGTGCTGAGTCTGCATAGCAATTTCAAGTAGGGTTGCCATGATAATAAACATATGGATTTTGTTGGCATTTATTTTAGTTTTGACAAACCAGCCATTACCCCCACAGGATGGAATGATCACGAATTACCTTTCAGTCCTGTATTCACGGCTAAGAATTTTTCTGTCTATATTTGCTGAACAGTTTTGTTTTGTGAACTCATTGCAAAAGTTTCTAAAGTCTTGATCAATTAAGCATTTCTGAAATACCTCTTATGTGCGTAGCCCTCATGAACCTTGATTTGTTTTCTAAACTTTTACTAAATGGTATTTATTGGTTCTAAATGATCATAAACAAAAATTTGAGAAGGGAGGGTATCATCATATTTTTTTTGTTCACATTATTTCCTTTGGGGGCACTCCCTGACTTTGGCTACTGCCAGAGTATTTTCAGGGACCACTGGAAAGTAGATATTGTGGCAACCCTATGCTCATAATAACCACTAAATTTGAGTTTGTCTTATCTCTGAACAAGCAGTGCTACAGATAGGAGGCAACTGCTGCCTGACTTTGTCTTCCGTTTCTCAACAGGATACCTGCCCACTATGTCTATCCGCAGGCTTTCGTGCAGCCTGGAGTGGTCATTCCGCACGTCCAGCCGACCGCAGCTGCTGCCTCCACCACACCTTACATTGATTACACTGGAGCCGCGTACGCACAATACTCAGCGGCAGCTGCTGCAGCCGCCGCCGCCGCCGCCTATGACCAGTACCCCTACGCGGCCTCTCCAGCTGCTGCAGGATACGTCACCGCTGGGGGCTACGGCTATGCCGTGCAGCAGCCAATCACCGCGGCGGCACCTGGGACAGCTGCTGCCGCCGCTGCAGCAGCTGCCGCCGCCGCAGCGTTCGGCCAATATCAGCCTCAGCAGCTGCAGACAGACCGAATGCAGTAGACCAGCCATCTGATCAAAGTTGAATTGTTTTATCTTTCCCTCCAATTTTCCAATTTTTAGTAGCTAATAAGAGAGTTAACATTGACTTAACAGCTTTAAAAAGAAAAAAAGCTATGCTATTGTGAAACAGAATTATTATTTTTTTTATACTCCAGTAGTGTCTAGATGAGAAAGAGGTGAGAGTGAGGGCAGTGGGCGCAGTTTTGGAAACCAATCCAAAGAGCCTGAGTAAATGAAAGGCCTCTAGGGAGTGATGGCAGGAGTAACAATGGAACTTCACTTTTATAATGGGATTTTTATTTTTGCTCTTTTTATAGTATCAGGGAAGCAAACTGCCTTTTACAAGTTAGAAAATGCTATTTGAATCTAGTTGAACCAGGGAATACAGAGTGAGCAATATGTAGCTTGAATTACATTTAAAAGAATATTTTTAAGAAAAAAAAATGGTGAAAGCACTGATTGTCATTTTTAACAGTCACTATGGCCTATAGAACTTTTTCAAGTAAGAAGGTAATGTTCTTACTCTCAAAAACGGGCATCGAACAATCAATGTAGGAGTGTGGCGGTGGGTAAAATGGTGGACAGGCACCAAAGCTATTTTCTCATCTATCCTGTGGATGAGTGGGACTGTGGAACAAGTGATGTGGAATTAATGGGTGCAACAGCTGTACAGACAATCAATAACACACACAGTTCTGGAAAGAACACATCACTTGTGCTTGTTTGATGAGCTTGTCACATTCTAATCCCTCTCCCCATCCTGTTTCAATTTTGGGAAACTTGTATCTGCTGGTGTCAGCAATTCTGATTCTGAAATAGGATCAGGCTTTTACTACAACAGCCTTCTCTTTCTATTTATTGTGTCGACTCGTGGCTTATGATTAAAGGCAGGCAAAGTTTGCAGACTCTAAACCCTTAAGAACTGTCTTAAGGACATTTATTTTTTCCCCTTTTTAAATAATTTTACACTTTTTAGTATCTATTTCAGAGTCCTATTTAAAACTATTTATTAGTTAATACCGTACATGCGACAACAAAGTTACTGAGATTACAGTTCTTCAGAGGTAATGATAATGTGGTTTATACTGTGCCTTAATAGTAATGCTATTTAAGATATTTATTTTTAAGTTTTACTATGCTGCACTCTAAAGAAAGGAACTTTAGATGTGACACTGTAAAATTATGTATTCATCTCATGGCATAAATTATTTAGTAGGTCTAGCTGTAGCATATTAAATATTAACCTGTTCAACTAAAGATGTTGACTTGGATTTATTTAAATTCATATGTGCACTGTATAAGAGAGTACTCTTACATTAACACATTTTAGTTGTTAGAGTTTTTTTTAACAGGATATATCTAGTTTCATGCTTCTTTTTCTGATTTTTGCTCATGTAGGTCTCATTTATTGGTACTTCATTAGTTTAACACTATTCGTATGTAGTTTATGTAGTTTTAAAATGCTGCTTTACATTTTTCTTCTGAAACTGCAATACTTGCAATTTTTATTCTTAAACTAAATTGAATACTATTTTACACTGTATTGGATTTTTATACTTGAACAATTTCATACAAGGGAAGACAGGTTAGCATTTTTATGGACTTTCTCCATTATCACTGGATTTACTTTAAGTATTCCCATACTAGACAGTGTTATGTAATGTAGACATGACTCTCCTGTGCAGATTATTTATTCATTATGTATATTGCTTTATAACATTTCAGATCTTCTAATCTATTCACTTGTATTAAATATAATTTTTAAAAACTTCTGTTGCACTGATTGTTTCTAATTTTGTCTTAAAGTTAGAATGATCTCTCCTTTTAACTAGAGTTAACGGCCATGATTTACGTGTAACATTTTCAGTGAGCAGTAAGCTTCTCAGACACCTGTTTTATACCTTTTAAATTAATTTCATTAACTCAATATCTACCTTATATTGAACAAATGATATAGGTCCTCCCCCAGCAGTGAACCCTAAAGGACCCTTCATGTCACTGAAAACTGGTTAACTGAAGACTGCTTGAAAGGAGTGGCTATAGGGGGGATCAGTAGATCTGCAGGGAGTATCGCTGTGATGCTGGGGCAAGGGGAATGGTGGTTTGGCGCTAAACTCTAGTACTTTCTAGCAGTGTGAATGGAGCAATTCGCTTTTTGTAATCCACTTTTTAGGTGAGATTTTTATTGATTCCTCATCTATCATGTTGGAATGATACCTAACTCACATGGTTATTTAAATATTATATAGAGTATATTAACTGTTTGGCATAGAGTCAAGTATGTAGTAAGCTCTTGATAAATGATCACCAGTAGTAGTTGTTTTAATGCCCTATAGTGAACGCTAACCAAAAAGCAAGTCACCTATTGGGATGTTTTAATTTTTAAATTTTCATTCACAGTGATGTGGCAGTATTTAATAAGGTGCATATTAGAACATCAAATGAATGGCATATCGTCTTAAAAGTGTATATGTTATATTAATTATGGAATGGATGGTTTGTTGATCTATTGGTCATACTATTTCCGAAATCCATGATGTGTTTTTATTAACTCCATTAATTTTCAAAAATTATAAGCAGTGGAAAGCTGTCATAACAGATTCTATCATGCTTTCTATTTTATAATAACTATCACCTATTTAGAACCATCATGGTCTCAAATTTTAATTGCCTTTAATTTTCCAAAGAAAAATAGATACCAGCTTAACCCTAGAGAGAGAGATTATTGTAGCCCACAATGTTATCTTGGTCAGTAAATTTCTCAGCTATTTAATCCAGTCAATGCATCAATGATTATATTATATTAAAGGACATGTTCTATATTTAACTTTTCAGGTTTATGCAAGCTCACTTTTGTTCTCAAGGAGCCATATATTGATTGCTGAACTTTAAAATGAAACATTATTTGATTTATCAATTAAAAATAGGTCAGACAGTTCTGGAAAATCTCGTCAAAAATAGTTGTACTTGGAAAAGCCAGAAGGCTGTAGCTTTCTTCGAGTATTTCCTGATCTAAATAATATTAATATTAGCAGTTGTAGAGAGGGGGAGGTTTTTAATAATGCTAAAACATATATTTCTAAAAATAAAATTTCTTAATATCTAATAAAGAAAGAGAGTAATTATAATGTCTACATTGTTCAGGCAGGCTAGCTGTCTTCGCAGAGTTAGAAAAAGCAATGCATCTGAGGTCCAAAGAGCTGACTAAGTTCTTTACTTACCAGCAAAGTGGTCTTGAAACCCTCTACCATGGTAAATGTGAATTGATAGTACCCAACATAGTTGCTCTGTTTATCTCTCAGACTGTACTAGCTAAATGAATTCATTGATATGAGAGCATTTTAGAAATTCTAGAGTATTAAGAAGATGGAAGTTATACTAAGGGAATATATACAATATTAATTTGGAAATTGATCTCAATTGTCTCATATTAAGTGATCCTTCCAAAGGAGGTCAAAGTTGTACCTCATGATGTTATCCTTATTCTGTTCCAACCAAATAACAGCTAAACTTGCTGTACAACAAGGGCAGCAAAAAAATAACATTGAAAGATGGAGATTGCCCAGATAGGGGAAGGAAGAGGAGACAAGAAGATTATGGAATACATCTCTCTCGCAGGGGAACTACATTTAGTTCCTTCCTCACTCCTGTCAAATAGTGTTCTTAATTCTCTCTGAGGCTTGAAAGCGTTCATTAAGATGGCAGCCTGAGGTTTGGAGGGGCAGAGGTGAAAAGGAACCAAAAAATAAATAAATGCATTTTCATACTTACTTTTGTCCTCTCTTCTCCTTTGAGAGTTCCAGGCTGTTTCCATGGAAATTCTAACTTGTTTTGCTTAAGCACTTGGCACAGCAGAGGCTTCATTTTGGTTATTTGTTCTAAGTTGAATTTTAGAAGTTCAATAATTTTTTAGCTAAGTCATTAAAATTGCCCACTTTGAAATCCCAGTCATAAATCAAAATGAGAATCACACAATACATGTATTAGCACTTAGAAATTTCAGATAAGAAAAATGATACACATTGGTAACTTTGGTGTCATAAGTTAGTTTGTTAGTTCTGTCTATTGAACAGTATTTGGTCGTTCTTGACCAACTTCTTCAGAAAGAAGTCTCTTTCTCCCCAGTCACTTTTCTCCTAGAAGATGAATGCCGTTGTTTTTGTTTTTGTTTTTGTTTTGTTTTGTTTTGTTTACATGTAAGGTGCTACCACTAAGCTATTCATACTTTAAGTGAGTTGGAGAGTGTGTATTGTTTTCTGCTTTGCCACTATTTAGAGTTGATTCTGATTACATTACAACAGATTGAGTGCCAATCGTTATCTCTGTTCCTTGAATAGCTCAGATAATATGTTCATAGAAGGGTAAGTATCTGAAACTGACTTCCAAAAATGAGTTTTAAATTCAAAAACATAGTATTGCCAAGTAGAAAGTTGTGTTTTAGCTCTATTTTTAAACTATGTTCCTCTAACAATTTCAGCCAAGTATGAACTTTTTTACTTTCTATTCCGATTCCTAGCTCTGCCACCTGTACTGCAGGTGCCTCAGATGAGGTGAAAGATACAGCAGATGCCTTTGGAGAGTCTTAGGGTACATTTCCACTCTGTGTTTGCTTCGTGAATTTTGAAATTTGAGAAAATAAGATTATGAAAGAAGGTAAAACAAAATCATGGAGAAAAGAGGCACTAAGGTCAAAAGCATCTTTTAAACTAGGCAAAAGAGGATGAGCTGACGGAATGGGAGTCACATGAGCCAGATCATGTGAAGCAAGGGCTTGCTACTAAGGGGCCATGGAAAGAAGATAGGGAGAGGTGGCTTACTAGGTTGCAGAAGACCTCATCTGGGGACAGGCAGTGGGAAGAATCATTTAAAGGACAGTAATTAGATATGTGGTTTTCTTCTGTTTTTTAGCGAAATAAAGACAACAGCTGAGTTTTTGAACTTGCAGAGGTTTAACCACCTTTAAAAAATTGAGTGTATCTTTGGTAATTTAAAACGTTTGGAAACACACATCATGGTTCCCCTGGCAGAATTATATAGAACTTCATCATGAACCTTGGGCATTCTTTTATCTATCGTCTTTCCCATTTTAAGCAGAAAGTGAGTCAGAAGAGAGAAGGGAAAGATTACAAAAATGCATTTACCTTGTTATCCAGTATACTTTCCTTCAACATTATTAAAATGTCATTTGTAGCTGAGAAACACCAGCTCTTAAAATCAGTATTTGAATGTGTTCTACTGCTTCTGTCTTGACACTGGGCAAATCTTGTTGATGGGCCTTTGGGGAAAAAAAGGAAAGTTTGAGAAGGGATGCAAGGAAGAAGCCTACACTACTAATCAATTACCATGTACCAATTTCTTGTATTTAATCTTCATAACAACACGAGGTAAGTAACAGTATTCCCACTTTTCAGACCAAGAAAAGAGTGCAAAGCCAGTAAACAGCCTGCCCAAAGTCAGGAAGTCATAGCATGGGGCAGAATCAGGATTTCAAGATGGGATGGCCTGAAACCAAATCCTGTATGCACACCACCTCACCATACTGCTCTTTCTAGTGAACCCCATGAGCTTCCTTTGGGGCTTTTTAGAACCTTAGAACTTGGTTCCCTGTTCCTAGTCTCCCATTAAATGTGAGCAGTTGACCACTGAAGAAGTGGAGGAAAAATTCCTGCAGATAGGTATGACTTACTGAGAGGAAAGGGGATAGAAGATTCCAGGGGATGTAAAGAAGCCTCTGGTGGTGCCTGGAACAAATTCGATTCATCCCAGTCACAGTTGAATTCACTATTGTGACTTTCAGCCTAACATCTAACTGTACTTTCTGTACCTGCTTATCACTAGGATACCATATTAAAAAAATTTTTTTCTAATATCAATTTTTCACACTATGCCTACTTCAATAATATTTTCGAAACACTCCATATGCTCTGTCATTGACCATATTTGGCAAAGTGCTTGACATAAACCAATGCCTGATGAAAAAAATGTTTGGATAGTATAATAAGGCAAATGTGAAGTTGAGGCAAGTGTCTAAAGTCCCATGAGAGCTCAGAGGAGAATTTAAGTATAAAACATCACCTCACAGATCCTTTGGTGCTTCCCCTGAAGTCCTTGCTTTCACTATTAAAGAAACATTCCATGTCAGAAATCTATATTAGAAAAGGAATATTGGCAATAATCAACATCAAATTGATGTTGGCATATTTCTTTGGTGTGCACAAAACCACTTATCTCTCAACGCTCCACTCCGTATTACCATCGTTTGCTTCTTTACTTTAAATGTCTAGATTTTTGGCTTCCATTTACTGGGCATCCATTTATGCTAGATACTGCACACATTATCTTAAATACAACCTCGTGGTAAGCTTGGCGTTATCGTCATTTAACAGAAAGGCTAGCGAATTTTCCCAAAGTCACAAATGAGGTGATGGAACTGTGAGTTGAAACCCAGGTCTGGCTGATGCCAAAGACTAACGGCCACTGTTATTTTAGCAACATCTTTCTATGCCACAAGGAACTGTTTCAGAAATTCTAATCAACATGCCTTAATCAACATGCCTTCAGTTCTACAGACTCTGGGGTAAAACCAAATCTAAGGACCCTGGGACAAGTTATATACATGATTAAAACCCTTCATAAAAATCCTGTAGCATAAAGGTCTCCATGCTCATTGTCTTAATTTAATTTCTATGGTCAACATTTGTTTAGTTATAGTTCTAAGGATTATAATGACTGTTGAATCACCTTGACCTCTATCCATTTGTGCTTTTATGGGGGAAAAAATATTATGCTAATAGTGTAATTTGTTATTATAAACTACTATAAAATTGAATGAGTATATCTCAGTTTGTGTCAACGAATGTCAAATATAAGCTTTTAATGAACATTGCTAATTTTAATAACAACAACATTGGATTTAAATGTAGACTGTAGCTTTAAAGGTATATGGTTCAAGTCATCTGCCATTAGTAGCTTGACTGCCTCAATAAAAACTGAGAGGAGATTATGGGGAAAAAAGGAGAACTTGGATAAGTAATGCCAGAAACAGGAGCCGTAGAAGCCTGGGAATGGCTGAGTGAGAGGTATGCAGTGTGCTCACTTGGAAAGAGTTAGAAAAAGTGAAACTGACTGGTAAAAGAAGTCACTGTGCTTGTCCCCTAACCACATGTGTTGAACATCTTCATGTCCCAGGCACACCGAGAATCTTGATAATTCACACTTTCGTAACAGCTGCATTTCTTATCATCTTTGGCATATTTCTTCAGCATGCACAAAGCCTCTTATCTCTCAAACAGTTTCTCCCCGGACTGCTGTCTCTTTCAGCTGCTTAGAAGCCATGTCCCTTAAATCTCCCAGCTGTCTTTCTTACCTCTCAGCCCTTGCTTCCTTTATCTGTATATATTTTTTTAATCTTTCCCAGCTGCCACTTTTGGCACAGTGGCTGTCTTTCGGCTCTCTCAGAATGAGACATTTCAGCACGCTGATGTGGGGAAGGAACATAACCATTATAACAATGTAGTTTCAAAATTAGCCTTGGAATCTATCAAGAAAAAATTTCATCTCAGCTTTCATACAACCTGCTCTCCATGAATCAAGCAGTTCATTTCTGAAAGGATGAGACACCCCAAAGACTTGCACAAAGAAATATGAGAGAGAACCACAGGGCATTTACTTGTCCAAACTAAGAATTTCTGCCCTTAGAAATGCAGATTCTCTGTATCCACGGCCTTGCTGAGTTTATGTAACACCCTCTCAGTTGGATAACATGTTAACTGGCATCCCATTATATACAGAAATGTAAATGCTATAAACTGAGGTAAAATTTCATTTCATTTTGGAAACTATTTGTCTTCACTTACCTGCTCTCAGTAACTCTAGTGGATCCTAAGCTTCTGTAATCATGTGATTGTCGCTCCTCAGGGGAATTCTTACAAGAGAATTTTAGTGGTTCTGTGGGGTCACCAGATTTTCTTAACGTGATGGATTCTGAGTAATTAAGAGAAGTAGTACAGTCTTAGTTTGAAAGGGAATTTTTAAAAAAACTATGTAATGAGTGCTTGAGGACCTCTATGAAACAGAGAGGGACAATTTTCAGAATGCCACGCTTCTAGGCACAGCTAGGAGTTCTGGCTTGGCAATTCTCACTCCTTTATTCTCACTCACAAAAGTGCTCAAGAAGTACAGATTTCTTAAGTAATATCCTACTTCCCTTCGGCATTGGTCAATATTGTTCTCTTTCACATTAACCCAAGAAATTGGAACAAATTTGTTAAAATACCTTTGTGTTCCTGTTATGCTATTAAGATTATTATCCCAAAGAATAATGTCAACCAGTATTGAAGTAAATACCTTGGTTTTACAGAAATACATACCTACTACACCTTGAAGTAAGCAGGAACTTTTTATATACTTAAGTTTATATTATTAGGATGAGGTCTATCCTAGCTGGATTTACTCATTTTGACTGCCTTCTCAATCGGAATCGATTACTGTATCTGAATATATTCTGTAGAAATCTGCATTGATTATAGCCTGCCAGAAGGAACAGTTACACACACACACACACACACACACACACACACACACACACACTCAATCTCCAAGCTACAAAGGGCAAACTCTTTCTAGCTATTACTAATTAGATAACATTTTGAATCCTTATAGAAATAGTTTGTGTTAGAAGAATAGAAGCTTTATAACTGTAAATGATAAATTGGTGTCTTATCTGAGATCTTGCAATCCCAAAAATTTGTAATCTAATTCAGTTTAGTATTTCAAAGCCCCAGGGCAGACAAAGAATGTAGCCAGTAGATTCTACAAATTACAATTTAAAATTAAAGTTGGAATTATTTTTCATTTCTAGAGCCTGTTTTTTTGTTTTGTTTTGTTTGCCATACTAGTTTTCTAAACTGTTCATTACAATGATATCAACACCAAAATCTAATCTTCATTGGGCATTCCTGGGTATTTCCTATGAATAAGGTATGTTAAGTACATGTTTATGGGATTTTGCTTCTGTGTAATATCCAGTATATGGCAGCTAACATTCTCTTGAAAATAAATGACTTTTAAAATCTCTGATAAAATAAAGTAGGAGTAACTAAAATGGTGGG
Source organism: Eonycteris spelaea (assembly GCA_003508835.1). Taxonomy (NCBI): domain Eukaryota; kingdom Metazoa; phylum Chordata; class Mammalia; order Chiroptera; family Pteropodidae; genus Eonycteris; species Eonycteris spelaea. Next base: position 6,407,147 of record PUFA01000044.1, read on the forward strand.
AACTGGTTTCTTAAAATTAAAATTTTCACTCTTTTATAGATCAATTATCTTATGATTATTCCAGAAGAATTATTTGCAGTGGAAATCATAAAATTTTAATCACTTTCATGATTTCAGCTATGCCAGGTTAGATATACCTAGTATGTGCTTACAGATTTTTCAGAACAGAAGAGATGTCAGTTAATACAGACATGAATCCAAGCTGTATAAAGACTGTATAAAGACTGCAGGTATGTGCAAATGCAACAAAGAATGAGACAAAGGATTCTCTAAGGGTGGCCAAATGAAAAATAATGTGCACTATCATGTGAAGAATTGTAATTTTAACAAAGAGAAGCATTGAACTATTTAACCATTTTAGTGTCTGTAAAATAGACCACCCCAAAACTTAGTGATACAAAATCAAAAAGATCATTTTTGTTTATACCTGCTGCCTACAGGTCAGAAATTCAGAAAGGGCACAGTGGGGACAGCTCTTCTCAGCTCTACAGCATCTGCTCTACCATCAGCAGATATGATTAGAAGAGTTGAAGTGCCTGGAATGCCTAGTGGCCCCAACAACTGGGTCCTGGAGGATCACTTCCAAGATGGTGTCTCCGGTATGGCAGTCTTAGGGCTGTCTGTCTTCTTATGCAACAGCCTGTAAAGTTATGTAGCATCTCTTCTGTCACATGCTATAGATTCCAAGTGAGTCATTAAGGCCAACCAGACTTAGTGAGAGGGGACTTAGATCCCATCTCTTGTTGGAAGGAATAAAAAGCATTTGGTGCTATCTTTAAAACTGCCACATAACAAGGCAGTTACTTTTAATGCTTTTTTTATCTCAACATCTAATTTGTAAAAAAAATAATAATAATAAGTTATCTTTCTCTTACTATGACTGTATTTGCTCATTTTTGAAATGTAGGAATTGGTGTGTTGAGTTATGAGTGGCAAAGCTCCAGGTTATAGCTATGTAAGAGGTTACTTCCAACATATTACTGACTAGTTTTAATAAGAAAATAGAAAGTCAGATGTCAATAGGATATTTTAAATAGATAGTAAATATAATTTATCACTCAAATTTTCAGAAGACTGACACTTTTCTACACTTGATAACCAACTTCCCAGATGTTAGAATATGAGTCCAGATTCCTAGGTTGGGATATGCACTGAAGGAAAACAGCCAGATCTAAGGACATGGAATGAATCATGACAATAAAGGGCAGGAATTCACATCCAACAGAATCCAGCAGGCTAAATAATTAGAGGGACACTGGCCTAGAAGGCCAAAGGCTGCAAGCTCAATCCATGCCTGCCAATAGTCATCATTACATGCATAGCTAGAGCCTTTACTGCTTTGTCTTCAGTTTCCTCATTGTTAAAGGTTTGGCTAGGCAACCCAGGAGTGCCTTCGTTCCAGTAATAATAATATGATTTACCTCAAGTCCCTCCGATTATGCTCCTAACAGATCTGATCTTAAAGCACGTATGAGAAGATAGGGGAAAAAACAAACATTCCGCTGGCAACTTACTTTATCTTCTAGCACTTTGCCTATTTTGGTGCTTTTTTATGAGTAATAAAATGCCTAACTTAAAAGTAGAAAGACATGAGAACGAGCTTGATGAGTAGGTGCTTTAGTACAAATAGGTTACAACTAAAATTCTCAGTTCACGGAGATCTTGTTGGTCAACATGAGAGACATCCAGTAATGATGCCTGTCTAGGGCAATAACAATTGCCAGTGTCCCCACCTTCTCTATTCACCTAGCTAAGAAAAGGTGATCTTCCTTTGAGATGTAGCTTGATTGACAGCCACCCTTACATTGCTTCGGGCAAGCATGCACACGGGCCACCATGAGGAGACATCTGTGCCTTCTGAAATGAGGCTGAAGAGCTATGTCATATTTGTCTGAAGTGACAGGGGCTTTGCCTAACAGTGAGATCCATAAATAATCCATGGCCCTGTGGAGAAAGAACCCTATGAATAAGAAATGTTGCTCTTTGTAGAGGACAGAGCCAACCAATGATGCCCTCATTCCAGGGAAACGGAATATGCTCAGAATGATGCAGCACTTGCTCAACTTTCCAATTACGTCACCAGATAGCTTAGATCAGAAGCAACTTTAGACGATACGTTCAACATACGACTCTCCTTTTAGCTAGCCTAATTTGTTAAGGTCAAAGTCTGGTCAGAAATACACTTGACCAATTTGTCAGTTATTCTTCAATGAGAGACAGACAGACAGACAGAGACAGAGAGAGACAAAGAGACGGAGACAGAGACGCTTAACCAGAGGTTTGCTTGCTTGTTTTTCTTTGACACTGGTCAAGGGCACTGAGTTATTTTGAAGCCTTAGGCTTTATATCAGGTCACTGTTTAAATATAAAAATGTTATCTGGATGGTTTTAGATCCAATACTGAAGACTGAAAATCAACAGAATTCAAAATTCTGTTTTTTATTCCATGTAAAGCTCACAATCTTCTAGGTCTGTCTAGTTCTTTTTTATGGTAACATTTAATTATTAATCCTTCCTTACTTCAAGGTTCTAATTTAAGAGTGCATTAATAGATTGCTCACTAGGGAGTTTGCCAAAATTGTGGCAGGATAAGGTCATTAGTATATGATGGTTAGTGGAATGAACTTGGAGGCAGACAGACCTGGAAGTGAGACTGGGCTCCACTATTTGTCAATTGAGTGACCTTAAGCAAATTACATACCCTACCTAAGCCTCTACTTCTCCTCTATAAGAGGGGATGATGCATCATAAAGGATAATGCAAAGCAGAGAACAAGACAAAGAGTAAGCATTCAATAAAAGTTAGGTACTTTAATTGTTGGTTTTCTTAATTATTCATGTCAGAAATATTTACTGGGTGTTTACTGTGCACTAGGCATTGTTTTAGGTTTTGGAGACATAGGAGTAGAGAAACACAGCTTTGGTATTCATGAACTTACATTCTGGGAACAGGGGAGACCAAAAATAAACAAACGAATTTATATTTTTCCAGGAAGTAAAAAGTAATGACAAAGAAGAAAGGAAGAAAAGGAATTGAAAGTGATAGAGGTGGGAAGGAGGTAGTGGCATCTTTCTCTGATAAAATGACATTTAAACAGAGAACATGTGGACATTGAAGAGAAGATCATTCCAGACACTGAGAACTGCATGTGCAAAGGTCCTGAGTAAGAGTGTACTTGGTGTGTTCAAGGAAGAGCAAGGAAGAAAGTGTAGCTACAATGGAGAAAGTAAGGGGGATGGTGGTAGGAGATAAGGTCAGGGAGGTGGCAGGAAACAGCCAGAACATGTAGAATTTACATACCATGATGACTTTGGATTTTACTTTGGGTGAGATAGGAAGTCACTGATAGGATCTGAGCCCAGGAGTGTCGAGATATGACAATGTTTCAGGAGAATTACCCTACTTTTTGTGTGAAGAACAGACTACAGAGAGGCAAACAGGGAAACCAGTTAATAGACTGTCACAAGAGATGTTAGCAGTTTGTACTAGAATGGTCAGAGGGGTGAGAAAAGGTCATAGTTTGTGTGTATATTAATTAAAAAGCCAACAGAATTTGCAAATGGAGTATGGAGTTTGGGAAACAGAAAACAGTCAAAGATGACTCCAAGGTTTTGACATAATAGACTGAAGTTGTTTCTTACCAAGAAGGTAGAATCAAAGGCAATGACAAATTTGGCAATGTGAAGCAAGTGTGAGAAAGAAATCAAGAATTTTGATTTGGATATACTGTCTGAATTGTCTATTAAATATCCAAGAGAAGATGTCAGGTAGGCGGTTTGATACAATGGTCTAAAGTTTAGCAGAAATGTTAGGGTCTGTGATAAAGGGAGAACTATTGTAGTCATTAGAGCTATTCACCAATATTTTTAGGTCCATGATGAGACTTATTTCCTGCTCCCTTAAAATTAGGCATAGGCATATGACTTGATCTAGCCAATGAAATGAGACAAGTGATTATGTCATTTCAGACAGAAGCTGTAAGCTTTAAGAGTTAGACTCACCACATCCCCTTTTCTGGCCTAAGTAATTATGGATTTATGGTCACCCTGGGTCCTCGAGTGGCTACAACAGGTACCCCCTGCTGACTCATGATGGAAATTTAGAGTGAAAGAGAAACAAATCCTTCTTGTTCTAAAGTACTAGGAGGGTAGTTTGCAGAAAAAATAGCCTATTCTAACAATTGTATATGAGTCATAAAAATGTATTTAAGTCCATGGAACTGGAACTGGTGAGTGTTCATGGGCTGAGGGCTAAGCCTCTCAGTGTCCCAACACTTAAAGGTAAGGAAGAAAAGGAAAGTCCAGAGAAGGAGATGGAGAAGTAGCTGCTGCTGAGGAAAATTAAGAGATCACTCGAAGAAAATGCCTCAAGAAAGAGGAAGCAATCGACTATATCAAGTGCTACATTTTGGCTAAGAAAGATGAGAATTAGGAAATGAGCAACAGATTTGACAACATGGATGTTACTGGTGATTTTGACAAGAGAGATTTTGGGAAGAGGTGGGAACAAAAGTGTGCTCATTTAGGGTTCAGGAAGGAATGTTATTAAAAAGGATGGGGACAGCAAATATAGACCACAGACAAGATAGGCAAAAATTTTTCTGTTAAAGGAAGCAAGAATGGGGGAAGCCAAAGGAAAGTATTCTAAGATATAAGATTTATAGGCAATAAAAAGAATTACCCAGTAGAGAGGAAAATATTAATGATGCAAGAGAAGAATGTCATTGATAGGCAGAGGGGGTGACCCAGCATTCAAATGGAGAGCTAGAGTTTGGGCAGTCATCCATGGTAAGAGAAGATAAGACAAACTATAAGGGTACAGGTGCAGATGGGGTGGTAGGTTTAGTGAGGTAAAAGTTCTCTTTGATTGGTTTAATTTTTTCAATGAAGTTAAAAGTAAAACCGTTAGCTAAGAGTAAGGACGGTGAAGGTGAGGAAGGTCTCCAAGGTTCTACATGTTCTGACTGCTCCTGCCACCTCCCTGATCTCCCCTCTCACCACTCACCCCTTACTTTCTCCACTCTAGCTGCACTTCTTCCTTGCTCTTCCTTAACACAAGCACACTCCTTTCTCAGGACCTTTGCACAAGTAGTTCTCAGGGCCTGAAATGCTCTTCCCTTGAATGTCTACATGGCTTACTCTCCTACATCCTCTTGTTCTCTGTTTAAATGTCATTTTATCAGTGAAACTTCCCAGATTTTTCAATTGAAACACAACCCCTCCTTCCTACCTCTATTACTCTCTATTCTTTTATCTACTTTATTCCTTGTCATTACCTTTAGTACATGTCTAAAAATATATTTGGTTTGTTTATTTATTCTGGGTCTTCCATACCCTCAGAAGTTAAACTCCATGAGTGCCAACACTGCATTTTTTGAGGAGGGGGAAAAGGTCTAATAAAAAGCCTAGGAAAGTGGAAGAGTTAAGAGAGCAGAGTAAGATTTTCAGACAGCTCTCAAGGCCTACTAAGGTTAATGGTTGTGAATTTAAAGTATCTTCTTAAAATGTGCCAATATTTAGAATTTTCTAGTTTTCCACCTGGAAAAGGATTCCACTTTAAGAGCAAACAGGAGAGATAAGGGGAAAAAAAAGTCATGAGATTCCTAATGAAATGCTTTGGATTGTCACTTTAATGGAGTTGAAAAAAGTATTCCAAATCCCCAGAGCCTGATATCATAGCTAACTTCTTTGCTCCCAAAGTACTTTTTCACATCCACATCACCCATTCCCTATTCGACACTGGTATTTTCTTTTTAGGAAATTCAAAGGAGCAGTCTGGACCAGGAACTGACTTTTTCATTATCACTACAAAAGACTGGACAACAGAAAAGAAGCTGCCTTTACTTATAGCTTTTTGATTCTCTCTCTATAAAGCCGAGTGTTTGATTTGTGCCTTTTAGATGGAGCCACCTTGAAGATGGGAACAGTCTTTGTTTGTAACATGTCTAATTTATACATAAGTTTAGTTTTACAATAGTGGTAACTACTTAAAAGTGTAATACAACAGAAATTGTTTCCTCATCACTTGCTGAGAGAGAAAATGTCTTATCTAGAGCAAAAGTGAACTACATCAAGGTAATATGCTTTCCTTCCTAGGACCTATCTTGAGTTCTCCTTCTCACAAAGGGTATGGTTTTGGTGCTTCTGACCCCTGGTATTTTAATTAATTATTGTCTTGCATTTCTTTGTATAAAGATTCGGTCCAACATCATGGATCAACCTTCAGAGGAGTGCAATATGAATGGATCCCCACATCTCAGTGGCTTATAATAACAAAGTTTGAATCCCACTCAAGCTATATGTCCATCATGGTTGGCTGTCAATCTGTTTCATGTCATCTTCACTCTAGGACCCAGGAATAATCTGGAATGCGGCTGGTCAGTAACAGAGAAAAACGAGTATGGCAAAACACAAACTGCTCTTAGACTTTTGCATGGACATGATCCACACCACTTCTTGTACTCCACTGACAGAAGCAAGTCTCATGGCCAACCATGATTTCAATGGGTTGAGAAAGTAGAATATCCTCTCAGGAAAGGCAAGCAGATATTGGTAAATGGTAATGCAATATATCAAGAAACCTTCCCCTTGTCTTCCCAGTAGAGTTCAATCACTACAAAATTCAAGAGATGAAAAAAGCCAAAAACATACAGTGGGGATGAAAAGTCTCTTCAGGAATGAAACTAGACTGTCATCTATCATCACACACCAAAATTAACTCAAATGGATTAAGGACCTGAATATAAGACCTTAAACAGTAAAATGCGTAGAAAAAAAACATAGGAACCAAACTCAAGGACCTCAGACTTAAAGAGGATTTTATGAATTTTACCTCAAAGGAAAGAGAAGTAAAAGTAAAAATAAATGAATGAGACTGCATCAAACTAAAAGCTTCTGCTCAGCAAAAGAAATCATCAAGTTAAAATGGCAAAATATATTTGCAAGCAACGCCTCCAATAAGGGCCTAATTTCCAAAATATACAAAGAACTCATAGGGCTCAGTAACAACAACAAAAAACAAATGATCCAATCAAAAAATGGGCAGAGGCCCTGAACAGACACTTCTCCTTAGAGGACATACAAATGGTCAACAAATATGTGAAAAGATGCTCAACATCACTAGCTATTAGGGAAATGCAAATCACAGTCACTGTGAGATATTATTCCATGCCTGTTAAAATGGCTATAATCAACAGGACAAGTAATAACAAATGCTGGTGAAGATGTGGAGAAATAGAATCCCTCATACACTGCTGGTGGGACTGCAGATTGGTACAGCCACTATGGAAAGTGGTATGGAGATTCCTCAAAAACCTAAGAATTGATCTACCATATGATCCAGCAATCCTTTTACTGGGTATTTACCCCCAAAACTTGAAAACCCATATCCAAAAAGATATTTGCGCACCAATGTTCATAGCAGCATTATTCATAGTGGCCAGGACATGGAAGCAACCAAAGTGTCCTACAACAGATGATTGGCTAAAGAAGCAGTGGTACATATATACAATGGAATATTACTCAACCATAAGAAGAGATGAAATACTGCCATTTGTAACAACATGGATGAACCTTGAGATAATCATGCCAAGCGAAATAAGCCAGACAGAAAAAAGTTGAAAATCACATGATATCACTTATATGTGGATATAAACCTAAAAGCAACAAATTAACAGGACAAACAAAGAGACTCATGGACATGAACAATAGACTAGTGGTTACCAGAGGGTAGTGGGGAGGAGTGAGCAATAAATAAAATGTTAAATAAATAATAAATCAATAAATAAATAAATAAATAAATAAATAAATAAAACAATAAAAAAATTCAAGAGAGTGGCTACCATTGGGAGGTGGGAGGAGGGAACATGATTGAGAAAAGGTATGCAGGAGCTTCAAAATTATTTATTAGTGATATTCTCTTTCTTAAGCTTGGCAATGCTTGCATTTGGTGTTTGTTTTTATTATTCTTAACATAGAATTTATACATTGTATATGTATAGTGTGTGTGTGCGCGCGCGCGTGCGCGTGCACATGTGTTTGCCAATAAAAGCAACAGATCATTCTGGATACTTTGTGGTGAGTGGACCAAAAAGATCAAGGGTGAAAGCAGGGATACAACCTAGGAGGCTTTTGCAGTAATCAAATGAAGTATGATCAGCGCTTAGGCTAGAGTAGAAGCAATGGAAATCAGAGGAAGAGGCTGAATTCATGATCTATTTTGGAGATGAACCAATGAAAAATTAGATATCAGAGTTGAGGAAAAGATAGGAAATAAAAATAATTACTAATGTTTTCATCTGCATTACTGGGTGGGTGGGGATGTCATTAATTAGGAAGAGGAAGATCAAGGGGGAAAAAAGTTTGCTGGGAACAGACAAAAATTCTTTCTGCCTATTTAAGTTTGATGCCTTGAAACATTAACAATGAAGATACTGAGTAGATAAATAGTATAAGAATTTGGGGGAGATGGAGATGTCAGGGCTAAGATATAAATTAGAGAGTCATGAGAATAGAAGTGAGATATTTCATCGTAATGTTAAAAGATATGAAATATTTAGATGTATACAAGAGCTAGCTAGTTGTTATATAAATTGTGGTATTCATAACGAACATCATGTAGCCATGAAGCAAAGGCATTGATTCACACAGGCTGATTTTCTCTTAAATTTTGCATTTGTGATTTGCCTTGCTCTTTACTATTATTACCACTTACGCAATTTGCCCCACATAATATGGTGATTAATGCTCATCAAGATTACTGGTTCTCCTCACCTTCCAGACACCCACAACATTGATATTAGGCATAATAATCTAAATTGTTTTAGTCAGTGAAATGTGAGCAGAAGTGACACATCTGAAAATGTATTTATTTTACACTCATTGCTGAAATACAAGTTCATAATGCATATTGTTCTGGGTTTACCATTGTAGTCTAAAAACATTCAATGTATTTCTCCATCGTCTTCTGGTTTGTAATGTTGGAGAAGATACCTGTATTTGCCACTTCTTTCTGGTAATCTCTCTTTTCTCTTTGACTGCTTTTGAAATGTTGTCTTTTTGGCTTTCTGAAATATTACTTAGATATTCTGAGGTATGGCTTTCTTTTAATTTATCTATGAAGTATTTTGAGAATCCTGAGTCCAAAGATTAATATTTTTTAATAATTCTGTTCTCAGTTCTCAGCACTTATCTCTTAGACCATTTCCTCCTCCCATTTTCTCTCTGCCTTCTCAAAACTCTAGTTTGATGTATGTTGGACCATTCCTCTCTCTCCTCCTTGACTCTTAACTTCTTCATATGTTATCTAACACAATCTCTCTGAGCTGCAATTGGATATCTTCTTAACTAACACTCTCTTCAATTCCATTGAAACCATTAATTAATGAATCCACTAAAATTTAAACTTCCATTATTATCCGTTTTACTTTCAGATTTTTTAACTAACCAGCTTAATAAAATCTAATAGCCTCTTGTTCTTTGCTCATAATTATAAACCTCTAATATTTCTTTAAACCATTTAAACATATTCTATGAGATAATTCAAAAACTTTGTTTCTGTGATCTGGTTTTTTGGGTTTTTTTTTTTTCCTGCTGGTTCTCACTCATGCATGGCCTCTTGTTTTCCTTACATTCTGGAACATTTTTGTTTAAGAGTTTATTATTCATAAGCTTTAAGAGAATCCATTGATTCCTGGATTTAACTAGCATTCTTCTTTCATTTGTTTCTCCCAGTTGCTTTACGGGCACTAACAACCCAGGATCATTTAAATTAAATTCTATACTATGAATTATATTTTGTTTCCCATCTACCATCAAAGTCAAAACAGGCACGTTTTCATATTTTCTCTTTAGTTTCTTCTTCCATTACTTTATTATGAAAGTTTTCATTTTACTATTTGTTTTATTTCATATCTACCTTTGTATCTACCTCATTATCTATTCATCATTCCATCACGTTTTGAGGCATTTATAAGTACATATCAACCCCAAAGACTTTAGCAAACATATATACTATTAATTGAGTTAATATTTGTTTACAGCTCTTTCTTTTTAGAGAATAAAATTCTGTTTTGTAAGTTTCAAAATCAAGATATAAAACATTAACATAACCAGATAGGTTTCTCACACCCCTTCACAGTCAGTCCATAACATCTCTTTCCAACATTGGTGGTATCAGCTGTTCTAATTTTCCCCACCTTAAATTAATTTAGCTTCTTCTAGAATTTCATATAAATAGAATCATGTAGTTTGTTCTCTTTTGTGTGTGGCTTCTTTCACTTAGCATAATGTTTTTGAGACTTGTCCATGTTGTTAATGTGTGCGTGGTTTGTTCCTTTTTATTGCTATTTTATTGCTATTGTATACATATACCACAATTTGTTTATCTATTCTTGTGTTGATGAACACTTGAGCTGTTGCCAGATTGGAGCTATTATTAGTAAAGCTTCTATGACATTTACATATAGGTATTTTTTGGATGTATGCTTTCATTTCTCTTAGGTAAAAATCTCGGAAGTAGAATTGTTGGGTTATAGGTAGTCTTATAAGAAATTTCCACTCCATCTTTCAAAGTCGCTGTACTTTTATACTCCCACCAACATTATATGGCATCACCTGCTTTCTCTTTCTGCATGGTGGTTTTATTTCCTACTCACTCTTTAAGACACATCCTTTTAGAATCTAATTTTTCTGTGGCAGTTTCCTATTACATTCCCAGCTTGGGTGGGCCCTAGATGTCATCTACTGCTCTGTGCCCTGACATCAATCAAAACAGCAAATATTCTTAGGATAAAAACCAGTTTCAGGGATGTACCACTAGGATTTTAATTTTATTTCATTTTGGCATCTGCCAATTCTTTACTTGTTTATAAGATCTTTAAAGCATTGAAAATATAAAATTATCCACAAATTTATTTTTAATGGTAGAGATTAATTTCCCATTTAATGGAATTTTAATTATCATAATCGGACATCTCTAAAATATACTTTTTAAAACGTAAATCAGATCACATCACACCTCTGATTAAAATTTTCCAGGCTTTATGTGACACTTTGATCAAAACTTCAACTTCTTATTTTGCCCTTAAAGGCCCTACCTACATGATATAACCTATGTTTATTTCCACGATTCCATTGTAAAACATTACATTCCTGCTATATTGGCCTTTTTGGTTCTCAAACCACTCAGGTCTTCTCCACCTTAGGTCACTGCTTATTCCTTCACCTGGCTGCCTCTTTCTCATTTTTAATGTCTCTAACTTTGCCATCTGAAGTAGCTCCCCTCACTACCAATCACTCTTTATCCCAACAGTCTGTTATTTTCTCATAGCTCTAATCGCCATAAGATATTATTATTTACTTATTTATTTGCTTGTCGTATGTCTTGCCCTGTTAAAGAATGTAAATACCATGAGAGTAGAGATGATGTCTGTTTCACTTCCATTTTTCCAGTGCCTAAAACTGTACTTGTAACCAGAAGTTAACAATTTAAGAATTTAACTATGAAGAGTTGTTAGATGAAAGAACAAAGGAATACATTCTGCAGGGACCAGCCATATATATGTATGTTCACTGTAAAGGTAGTCATGCATGAATATGTGATTATTAAATTTTTATTTTAAAAAATAACCTGATTGCATTTTATTTCTCCTTTACCAAGTATTATTTGAATTCTTAAAAAATATATATATGCATATTATCTACGAATCACAGCGCCATTCTATTTATTGATCCTGGTTTTCAAAGGGTTTAGAACCACTATGCTAAGCGCTCATGATCATCTATACTCTAAGTACCAGATCCATATTTGTCCAATGTTCTACCAAATAGCTAGCCCTCAGAAATTACATAGTATTCTAAATTTAACACGTACAAAGCAAAACTCATCATATGGTTCTCCAAACCTTTCTCCCTTGGTTCCCAAGCATTATGTTCTTGCTTACCATAACCCACTCCCCATCATTTAATCAGTGGTCAAGTAGCACCTTTCTGCCTCCTCGATATCACTTACAATCGTCTATTCCTTTCCATTCCATTAACATGCCTTAATTTAGATGCTCATCATCTTACCCCTGGAACCTTTCAATCTTCTCCTTTTGGGTCTCCTACTACACTTATGTCATCTCTTATTCAGAGACTATATACACATTAATCATATCATGGAAATCAAGCAACAGAGAGGCTACTGTACATGAAATTAATCATATTAAAAAATTCATATTACACAGTGATCATTCTGAAGTTTCACATCTCTGGCCCCACATTGCCTACCAAAATAAGTCCAATCCCTTCAGCATGACTATGCCGCCAATTGTAACCAAGTTCCATCTTAGTTCAGTCTCTTCCCTGACAAGCCACCCGTGCCCCTATATTTCAGCCATACAGACCAAATCTTCAGTTCTCATGATATGCTCTTATGTGCCTGAAAATCTTTGAACATCTTTTTTCTTCCATCAGAGTCATTCCTACCCCCACCATCTCTTGCCTGCTGATGGAATCTATAGGTATCCTTCAAGTTTAGCTCAGCCATCATTTCCACTGTGGAGCTTTCCCCTCATCTCATCAGGCAGAATTGCCTGGGTCTTTTCTCTTCTATGCCCTTGTACCTTTGAACCCACTGTGCTGTATTGTAAATCCTTATGTGCATCTCCCACCTGTAATACCAACATCTCATAAAATCATAACCAGCCCAGTGCTCATAAGATACTAGACACATGAAAGATATGTTACAAATATTCCTTGAGTAGATTAATGAATTTTGCACTTGTATCTTTCTTCTAAAGAGTATCATTTCTAGTCTCTGGTTTATGAGCTTGAATTAATATTTCTCAATCATATTTCCCCATGGTACTTTAGGCCATTGTGCTCACGCTTCTTTTATAGGTCCTTAGAGTAGAATTTAATTAAACCATACTTACTCAGTAGAATTACTGCATATCTACCATGGCAGAGCAATCTGGGCTTGAAAAAAAAAATCAACATAAAAAGACAAGCTCACAGTCTTATGGGGACATGATTGCATCATAAAACTTTAGAGCTGGAAGAGACTTTTGAATTTCAATCCAGCCCTTCATTTTACAGAAGAGGAGATGAGTGAGGAGAGACCTTGAAAGCACATTGTAGTAGAGCTAGACAAAAAACCTAAATATTCCTCATAGGAGTTCATACACCCCTGTCCCCGCCCCACCCCACCACACACACAGTAGGAGAATGCTATAAAGTACATAAAGCGTTCCTATTTAGCTGGTAAGTGAAATCTATTTTAAAAATTGGAAACACTAGTAAAGGAAAGTGATGAGATCATGTGTAGCCTTCAACAGGTAATTTAGAATCTATGCCTTAGTTTCCTCATATACAAAATAGGAATAATGTTGGCTTGCAGAATACGTAGAAATTATCAATGATGCATGTAAAACACTCTATCAGCTAGGGGTATTTTGGTTGCAAGCAACATACAACCCAATTTATAGTGTCTTAAATAAGAGATTATTTTTTCATATTAAAAGTCTGGAGGTAGGTGGCTGCTGGCATTAGTCCAGTAGCACATGCTGCTAAAAGTTTCTTGAACTTTTCTTATGTCTGTGACCTCATGGTGGCCACACCCCTGTTAAAGGTCCAGATATCATGCCTGTACTCATGGCAGGAATAAGAGGAAAGGAGAAAGGTCCTGCTAGACACATCTAGCCCTTTTAGTGGGACAGAAGTTAACCTAGGAATGCCCAGCAGAATTCTGCTTGTTTTCTGGGCTCTGTGCCATCATATCATCATCTCTAGCTAGACAAAAAATACAAAAAGCAAGTATTTGGCTTTTAAGCCTCTGTAGTGAGGGTGTCAAGGGGAAGGGAGTTGGGAATAGCTTTTCATAACTGATTAACAGGATCTTCCACAAGAACCTACCATATAAAAAAAGGCTTAATAAAAGATAGCTATTGAAATTTTCCTTTTTAATTTTAATTCCCATCCCTCCCCCTTCTCCCCTTTGGCAGCTATTAGCTTGTTCTCTATATCTATGGCTTTGTTTCTGTTTTGTTTATTCTTTTTTTTTTTTTTGAGATTCCACATATGAGTGAAATTGTGGTATTTGTCTTTCCGTCTGACTTATTCCACTTAGCATAATATCCCCTAGGTCCATCTATGTTGTCGAAAAGATTTCATTCTTTTTTTTTTATGTCTGAATATATTAGAATTCTTTTTTAAAAGAAAAAAAAAAAAACCTCTGAGGTTTGCTCTGAACCCATGCAGTCATCTTGATCTCTGTGCCCTTTAACAATGAATTTCTCATTACAAAGAGTGAATGAGAAACTGTTATCTGGTTTTGTTGAATGGTTTGTGGCTCCAATGCACCACTTGCTTTTCACATCTTATATATTTCTTGAGATTGTCCCGGGATTATGGGAATTTGGTGACATGGGTCATGAACGCCATTATTTTGACATTCGCCTTCAAGATAAAGATCCAAAATTAAGATCATCTTTATATCTATTTTTAACATCTTGGATTTGGAAGGAGATTAGATGAAACCCCAAAATACATAGATGATTGTGAAATAATGGAAATGTAAGTGGAAGCATGGAGAATCAATGAGTCTTTATCATTCTTAACAGTTTAAATAAAATGACTGACTATTCTCAGAGTCAAAAATAATTCAAGATTTAATTGACAAAGATATTTTAAGGTTCTGTCTTTTTCTATTTTCCTCCTGCCTTGGTGAAACTATGAATTATGTTGCAAGCATTCAGCATCTTGAAATAGTAGTTACTAAGACAACGTCTCAAATTAAGAATTAATTTGATTTTTTAACGTTCTCCTGCATGCACATACAAATATATTGGTATTGGGCTTCTTATTTGCCTTAGCATACATAATATCTCCTAAGGGAACCCTGTATATTCTTTAGATTCTGAAAATTAATGTTTTCATAAGTAAGTAGAATCCTTTAAACATAATAAAGGATCACCTCTTTTAAGAGAAAGCTCTTATTGCATGTATCTGAGTCATATTATATACTTGTTAGTAGGTCTCCAGGCTGGCTTCCACCAAATTATGATAAACAGCTACTTTTATCTAAAAATTGATTCTAGAGTTCCCATGATTATTTGTTAATGTTCCCTTGGCTTATTTTCTGTATGCTTTTCTTAATTTCTTGTTGTGTGCATGTGAGGTTTCCATAAAGTGGTTAATTATGTATCTCAGATTTGAGCTATGTAAGAACTGGCAGGTGCTACCTCTGATAGGAACTAAGGATTCTGGGAAAGTTGCTTGCTCTCTATGGAAACATAAGCCTTCCTGCAGAAGGTTAGGAGCATCAGACCATAAAGAAAACACAACTCAATCTACCTACGTGACTCATAATCAAAGCACAGATCAGCTAAGTCACTTTCCCAAGACAGTGAAGTAGTGGTGGCAGAGGCAAAATTAAACGCCAGGTCCTCATAAACTTGAAACTCTTTCACACCTTTTTTATGGAGATAATATGGCAATCGTCCTCTCTCCATCAGCATGATTACATACCTCTTGGCGCGGTGTCAGGTACGGTGCTTGGTGCTAGGGATACAAAAGAGACTAAGACATGGTCTTGCTCTTAAAGAGCTCATGACCTTTGGAATCTCTGAGAGGAATGAGAAAACCGGGACAGCCCTGATTAAGGTAGAATCGGCTCTGCCCTCTTAACTGAGAGATCAGTAGAAAGGATGGTGATTTAAATTAAATGAAGCCTCTGTTCTTCCTGATTCTATCTTCTCTAAACGATCTTTCTTCAAAAGGTCATGTAACGGCTTTCTGTCCAGCAGACAGAAAAAAACGAATCTTGGCTCAGCCACTTACCTCTTTGCATCTCTATCTATAAATAAGGATGGTAATATTGTTTAACCTCTAGAGTTACGACAGTGTAGTAACATAGAGCCTCTCGTTTGCGCATTAAGGGAGAACATACTATTCACCAGGTGGTCTTCAGAGAATCTAATTTTTCTCTTATATTTATCAAGCCTAGTTTTTCTCCTTCAAACGATATGCCCTTCAAGGTTACAAAAAATCTTTCCTCAGTACCCTTCCTCTTGTGCCCCTTGGATCTTCCTACTCTTAAAGCTGTTGGCGATGCAAAACGCTTAGAAATCACAAGAGTGAAGAATGGGTTAGGGGTTAGCGGCGGGGCGGGGGACAGCTCAGCTGGCTGTGTGGAATGGGGAGATGGGAGGAAAGTTGTAGCAGCAACCAGCGCAGTCTCCTCAGCCATGATTGAAGTGTGACTGCCAACCCTTTAGTCTGGGCCAACTCTGGAGCAGAACGGATGAATAGAGAGCCTTCAGCTTCAGTGTTCAACGGAAACTCCATCCCTATTTCTCAGCCCCCATCATACGGGCACCAACAGGGGCTAGTTTAGCATGATTTAGGCAAATGTCGTTCTCTCCACTGGGAATAGTTGGAAACTCCCTGGGCTTTTTTTTTTTTTTTTAATGTAAAATGATGGTTTACTTTATTATAAAAAGAATACATGTCATTTTTTTAAACCAGGAAAATAAAAATTTGAAACATAAACAATATTTTGAAATTTCAACATCTTTTAAACACAAGCATGGTAGTGAATTGTTGAAAAAAGATTTGATAAATGAATATCAATATTTCGCCACCGTTTCATGAAAAATGCTTTACTTGGCTTAAGTTTTAAAGTGTCACAATAATAATAAATATTTCAGATGATACACTTGCATCATTTTAGATATCTTTATTGGTATGTATATAATTCTATGTATTTATTATAATCTGTATATTTTGGGCTTATAAATTTGGCAAATATAGTCAAGGACGTCTTTGATCTGTAATCATAATAAATTAATATCTAGTGCTCTGTGCTTTCTGGGCATTGTGAAATACAAAAATAAAGGCCCTCGAAGAGCTCACAGTCTAGTTGGGGAAACAGCTATTACGTTGCTGCCAGAAAATGACCTCATTGTCTTGCCAGCGGCTACTGATTATGGTCCAAGATTCTAAAAAGAGACATCCCAACTCACAAATCAACTCCAAATTGTAGAAGAAATCCAGTTGCACACTTACCACCAGATCTATTGTCTTTTTTTTCTATCTCTGGTGCTACATCATACACCACCCACTCAAGACTAAATGTAGTGTTGCCGAGACTTTGTCCTACTCACACAGTAAGATGTAGGATTGAGAAAATTATTCACATGGTTAAGCCATTTGGACTTTTAAATTATCAGACTATTTACTCACAGGAATTGTTGTCCAGAATTACCTCAATATCTACCTTGGTTCTTTCATTCGTTTTAGAAGTACACCCATAATATAAGATCGAGTCATATTCAAAAGAATATTTGTTTATCCTCTTATCTGGTACACTAGAAAAGGGAGGCATATTTATCCAAATCGGAGTTGCTTGGCAACTGCATCAGCTTTCCATTCTAGTTAACCAGCTGCGGATGGAGCCCGTTAGAGTCCAAAGATTGAGTTGACACTCACATATTCACAAGAGGCCTACAGCTAAGGTCAGCAACTGAGCTCTGATCTCAATAGACTCATTGCTTCTTGCATTTATAAGATAATAGGCCCTCAGGTTTGGAAGGCCCAAAATGTTATTTAATCTAAGTGACGCCCGTCTCTAACTTCACTGCAGAGGTCTGGACCAACCACTGCATGAACATCTGCCAAGTTTTGTGAACTATTAAACTCAAAACTTTTTTCAACAGTGCACTAGCATGCTTGAGTTTAAACAGATGGCGAGGTTTCCAAATATTAACATGTTTATATTTCAACATTTTTTGTTTTCTGATTTTTTTGAAAAGGACATGCATTCTTTTCACAATGAATAAAACCATTATTGTTTATCCCATCTTTGTATGATTTTTACCCATTAAAATTCTTCTTTATACTGAGACAAAAATCTCTCTACTTACTTTCCCCATTAAAGATAGTTTATTTACATCTTGGTGCATTATAGATCAAATCTAATTTCTTTCCCATATAATAGCCTAGCAACATTTTATTTTCATCTAAGCTTTTCTTCAGGCTAAATTTTCCATTTCTTTAATCAGACTTCACACAGATAGTGTCTAGTGTCATCACTCCATTAATGCAACTCATTAATGCAGAACCCATTTGATACAAATAATTGTCTTTTTCACTTTTGGGTGCCATCTCTGAAGTCCACATCCACTGTATCTACCTAACCTTCACTCATTTCACTTTTTCCACTTTTTTCCTGCTACAAGTAATGGTTTCCTCTTTATTAAAACCCCTGCCTATAGAGTCCATACCTTCACCCTCAGGAGTGACTAATGGTGGGAATTATAGGCATCATAGACCGATAAGGGAAATTATGGGGTAACCATGCTATTCATTTATAAGAAATCACTAGCTTTCTGTGTTTTCCTTGTGGTAACTCAGTTTCTGATTCTATTGTTATCCTATTAACATGGATCTGTCTCTTACAAAAATGAGCAAAAGCTCCTGCGTGGGAATGGGCAGGTAAAAACATTCAATTTCATACTTACAAGAAACAAAATGTACCTCAATTATAGTGAATTGTTTACTACATCGTGCCCCAAATCATGCTTTGGGGAAGAGGGTGAGGGTTAAAGATTTCCAATGCTAGTTTTCAGTTCCCAGTGAAAACACCCAAGTTATTGTTAATGCAAAAGATAATGGCAAAATAGTTCAGAATCTCTTATATTTCTCCCTATTGTGTTAGGTAATAAATTTAAGTCCACGTTATTAATCTTGTATAATTATCCTTTTCCCCTAATAAAATCACAGTTAACTAGATTCTTATCGAAAAGGTAATAACTGAAACTGGATTTTTTTTTTAAGTATAACAAAAAAGCAAGCCTTCTGAATTTCCACATCTTTTTCAGTGCTACTCAGCAATAGTCATTAATTATATTTACCTGCGTGTTCTTCCAGACTTCATTTTCTACACACATATGTACATGTATGTGTTTTTTTCCCTTGGAGACCTTTCCATATTAGACAGGGAAACTTGCCACATTCTTTTCTATACTTATTTACTCCTGTATAAATGTACAATATCTGATTTAATGAGTCTCCTATTAGTGGACATTTAGCTTGTTTCTAGCCCTCACAATTAAAAGCAATTATTTTAACTTAATTAATTCAAAATATATAACATGTACAAGTGCCAGGTTGTGCTATAAGCATTTTATGAAAGTGAGCTCATTTAATATCTAAAATAACCCATTGAGGAAGATACTAATCTCCATTTTACAGACGAGGAAACTCAAAATAGAGCAATAAAATGACTTGTCCCATGTCACATGGTTTAAAAAAATAGAGCTAGAATTCAAACCCAGGCTACTCTGGTTTAAGACTCCATGCCAAGCTTCAATGGGCTTTGATTCCTCTCCATTGCTGCAGCACAATAGTCTATTCCTGAAGTAGAACGGTTGCTAGGCATGAGGAATGAAAGATGCTTTTAGTAGCTGGTATTAGTATGTGAAAAAAAAAAACTGAGAAAGAAGAAAAAAATAAATGGCAAAATGTATCCATAGCCACTTCCATTCCACTCTCCCATGCTTATTCTCAACAACCTCTGCAAAGCTTCTTGAAAGGCAGACAGGCCAAATCATCCTCAGTGATAAATTCCCCCACAAGCGTGAAGTCGCATCAACCAGACATACTGAAGGAGTGGAGGTGACAGCCCAAAGAGCATGAGCTTTTAAATCCTGCAGAAAAACAGCACAGATACTAACTCAATTTTGTACAAAGCTTCGTTAGGGACACATGATTTTAAGTTAAGGGTAAACAATCTAATCAAGACTTTTTGAAAGAAGAATTTGTCTCAAGAAATCAGAGCTACAATTATAGCTTCTAAGTCTGAAGAGAAGCAATTTTGTTGCTCTGAAAAGCTCAAAAGCCACAATGCACTTAATTCTTTTCCCCAGAAACAGAGCAATTTGTTCTCCAGTGCCAGTTTTTATATTTCCTAAAGATGACATTGCATGCTGCCAGTAGTAACAGTATTTCAATTTCAAAAGACTTGAGTAGGACCTTGTCAATGCTTTGGGTTTTAAATTTGACAAACCCTACCCTCCCATTCCCAAGCGATAAATATAAAAAATATCTGCCGATTTCTTTGGGTACGTGTAATCCTAATTAGATCACTGCTCTAATTTTATTTCTGGCCATTGGTACAGCTATAGCTTTGCTGAAATAGTAATGACAAAATTGTTTGCACATTTTTGAAAGCGTGAGGCTGTAAATCACCTTGAGAGAAATCACTTTAATCACAACCTGAGAGCTACAGCTGAACAATTTTTTTTTACTGTTGTAAATTATTGGTGGTAGAAAGGCAATTTGAACTTCAAAATGAAAAAAAATTATAGACAATAAATGAAGCAAGCGAGTTTATGCAAACTTAATGCAACTCTTGAATCGGGCAGTCAAAAAGAAAAATTCAGAAAATTAATGTCTCATCTGGCGAACACAAATTTGATGATCTGAATAAAGAAAAATATGTTTCGAGGATTTAGAATATGTTACAAAGAAATTTCCAGAAATATTTTAAAAAGTTTTGAAACTTTTCTTGACATTTCCTTTAACAACCACAGAGGCCAGACCCACCAAGATTCAAAGTCAGCTGCCCCCGCAACTTCCATCCCCAGTTCTGTAGCTCCACTCCCATCTAGTGTGATCTCCTTGTGAAACCACATGAGCTGCACACTCCAAGAGGAGATATGAGCTCTCGGTGGCCGTTTTAATCTTCTGCTTCTTCACCATCCAATAAGTATATATATATGTGCCATTTCTCTATTTGGAATAAAATCATAACCGATGAGTACATCTACATCAGAAATACCAACTACAGTAGTCAGCCTTATACCCAGCGAACACATTCCACGACCCTAAGTGGATGCCTGAAACTGGGTAATAACAAACCCTGTAATACTATTTTTTCCTATGCAAACATATATATTTACATACATACATACGATAAAGTTTAATTTATATATTGGACACAATAAGAGATGAACAACAATAAATAATAAAATAGTAAAATAGAAGAACTATAATAATACACTGTAATAAAAGTTATGCGAATGTGTTCTCTCTCTGTCATAACCCATCTGATAACCTAAATGGCTACTAAGTGACTAAAGGCTATGGAGAATCTATAGTGTGAAAACTCTGGACAGAGGGATGATCCACCTCCCAGGCAGGACAGAATGGGACAGCATAAGATTTCACCACAATACTCAGAACACCATGAAATTTAAAACATGCATTGTTTCTTTCTAGAAATTTCCATGTAATATTTTCAAGCTTCGGTGGACCTAGGTTACTGAAATCTCAGAAGGCAACACCACTGATAAAAGGGGAACACCATAAGAACTGTAGACAATCACGGGGATAACTGGGTTTGATTTTATATCATCTACTTAGGAAATAATTGTGAAAGACTTTGAAATGTATCAAAAGGTTACTGGGTGTTCTCAATGGAAAACTATGTTTTGCTTAGAACACACTCTCCTGGGTTATCTGGTTCTATGTGGCTTATGTCTTTTATTGTCTTTGAGCTATTTTTTAACTCTTTAAGTTGTGGATAACAACTGCAATGCAATTATTTTTTGTTAATGGACCTACAAATTAATATGGTCAAGTGGGGAGACAATTGCTTCTCTCTCCTACCCTGCAGAAATAGCCAGCTTCGCACCTCTATGCAAATTTATTTCATGGCCTACCTATGCCTCTGCTTTTTACATTCTCCTTGGAAGCAATTTTAACATTAATTGGGTTTTTTAAAATTAACTAATGGGTTAAATAAGCTCTTTGACACATTCATTTCATATGAGAATAAAAGTCATGATTTTATCTTTTATGAAAATTATCTTTAACAATTTAATAAATTATTAAATTTTAGAATTTAATTAAATTTTTACATTACTCAAGATATCACTTCCTTTTTCAAGAGAACCTCTAGGTTCTCATTCCCAAGAACAGAATATAAAAATACAGTTGTTTCCCTCAGCTCTGCTCATCATTCTTATCTTTCAAGTAAATTTTTTTCTTACGATTTCATAAGGTCTTTTGTTTCTCTTATAAATGTTTCACCCAAGACTTCCTTGCAGGCTTAAGTCAGAAAAATTTATCAAACAGAGGCCATTATGGCTATTCCATTAGTACAATAAGTTTTTTTCCCCCTTTCCTTTTTTTGGGGAAGATTTTTTAATACATACTTATAAATCATTGCTATTCTTCATTTTCTCTTTTTATTTTACAATATCTAAGCCAATTCAGTGGACAAAGTACAGCTAACTAACATTTATGTAGAAAGTATGTTTGTGAAATGCCCCCAAGAAGGCCTTTAATACAAGACTTGCATAGCTTGTTCAGACTTTCATGGTGCATGAATTATTGCTGAGAGCGTATTAGACATTTGAGAAAACAGAATCTGTAGTTTCTAAGAAATCTTTTAATAAATGAGTTTCACAGTTCTTAGAGCGGAAATTACCAAGGTCTTGTATGTTATGATAACCACACACACCTGCCCTCACCCTAAACGTACTGAGAAGGAAATACATATTTTTCTTTGAAGATGATTTTAGTTTGAGACCCCTTTTTAAACTGCAATCAGTACAACCCTGATATAAGTGGAAACATTTGGAGTGTTTCTGTAATATTTGAGGATTAGGAGCAGACAGAAGAACAGCAGTTTGTAGTGATAGAATTTTATTAAATTAAAATCATCCTTGTGGAACTTACAGCTAAAGGGTGAGACATGGAAGAGAGAGACTTCAAAGACCATACAGGGTAGTTATCCCTAATAGTGAACCACAGTGCTCCCTGCATCCATAGCAATTTCTTTGCAAGGATTGAGAACCTGAGTTTATTTTTTCTTTAACTTTTTGCTCTTTCAGAAAATCTGTAAATAGAAACTGTTGTCAACTCTGATCCTTAAGCTCCCCAGGAAATAGAGTATTCATAGGAACAAAAAGACTCAAGAATGCTACTTGTGTTTATAGATAAAGCAATTTTGTTAGTTTTATATTTACTAATGCCATAAATGGCAGCACTTTCTGTCATATTTTTTACTTAATAACAAAGTGATGCCTTGCATAAAAAGTGTTCAGCCTACTGTGTCCCTTTTTCATCCTCCCAATAGTTCTGTTGGTCACCTATAGAGAGCATAGGGTGGCATTTAACAGTCAAGTCAGATCGTACCATTTAGTATCATTTACTCAATCCCCAAATTCCCATTCTGGAAAATGACTTATAATGGTATCTATTTGACAGGGTTGCTTTGAGAATTATGAAACTCGATATGTATAAACAAGGTGTCTAGGATGCAGTAGGCACTCAATAACCATTTATTAGTAGCTTAAAGGCCAAAGAATGACTCAAAAGCTGGTGCATAAAGGTCATTTTAGGAAATAATTCAGGAAAGATCCATTCGAATTAGCACAACTCTGTCTTCCTTCTCTCAAGATAAGAAGCAGAGAGGAGCTCTTGCCTTGTATGGGGAGAGATAGAGAAGAGAAGGGGCAAGCCCCACTTAAAGAACCAATCAACAACATTAATGTAAAAGTTCCATGAGTACTTGTTAAAGGATCTCCTGAGACAATAGTTCTTAAGGGTAGGACATATATTTCTGATGGCTCTTAAATATCCTCCAGGTGGTCTGTGAATTCTTTATAGATTTAAGAACAGTAAGAAGAATTTAAGACAGCACCTCACTGCTCTAAATAAATTTAGATCTCTCAACCCAGATAAATTATGTCCCAAAAAACAAAGGCAATCAGCCACGGAATTTGTTATATAATTGTCAATTGTTTTTAAGGGATCTTAGAGAATGAAAGGAATGCCAAAAAATTAAAGATAAGAAAATATTATCTTCTTATTCATAAAGGATAGATTCTTGTGATTCGTCAGTCTGTATGTAGCAGAGATTCTAGACAAAATTCTAGGGAATATTATTAAATACTTAGTCTTTAAGTACTCAGAAAATATAGGGGAATAGGCAAAATTTTAAGGATTGATAATAGTTTATTTTACTTAGGGAAAGAATATATAGCAGTGCTTATCAAACTTTAATAAGCATGTGAGTTGCTTGGAAATCTCTTTAAATGGTGGATTCTGATTCAATGTGTCTGGATGAGGCCTAGGAAAATACATTACTAACAAGACTATGTGAATTCTGTTTGTTGTTGGACCACATTTGTATAGCTAGGCTACAGAATAATATCATATACTCTTGAAAGAAATGTATATTGGAGAAAAAATTATAATATTCATTAGAATTTTAAAATACGCATGCCTGTTATTATAGCAATTTCATTTTTAGAAATTAATTCTTTCTCATTTGCATGAAGACCAAAGGATGTTCATGGTTGCAGTCGTTTATAAAAGCAAAAGTTTGACAACAGCTTCTCAGTAGAGGAGTAATAAATTGTGGTAAACTGAAGACTATTTTGAAACCATCAAAAAAAATTACTGTCATGGAAGATATTCAGATATTTCATTAAAAGAGATAATGTAGAGCATTACCCAATGTACACTTTTTAAGAAATCAAATATGTACATCAATACAGAAGGATATACATCAATTTCAGAGTGCTTTCCTTTGAGTAAAGGCATAGGACTAGAGTAGGGGAGTGAAAAGGGAATTTTCACTTTGTAGTGGTTTTTCCTCTTGTATTTTATATACTTTAACAAAGAATTTGTCTGCAGTTTGTGTGATTGTTTTTAATAGAAAGGCAAGAGATGACCAATGAAAGTTGTGACGAATTCATTAAGAATCTCTTCATGAATGATGTTGAAAAGAAAACTTCTCTTTTTCTCTCCTCTCCTCCTCCTCTCCTCCTCCTACCTCTCCTCCTCCTCCTCCTCCTCCTCCTCTCCTCCTCCTCCTCACACTACTTCTGACACCAAATGTGTGTACTTTCCACACTAAGTATCCTGACTCTAACTGCCTGGAACTAGCACAGAAGCTACTGGTTAAAGGTTCTGTCCCACAAGACTTTCCCCCACTTCAGAAGCCAAACAAATCTGGGCCTCCAGTAGATCTGACCATAAATCAGGAGTTCCCAAGACCTTCTCAAGTTTGCTAATTTGCTAATAGAGCAAGATATGGGGAGAGATGCTGAGCTTCTGTTCTCTCTCTGGTTGTGTCATTTTCCCAGAACCTTGATGGGTTCATCAACTTGGAAACTCTCCAAACCCCTTCAGTTAGGGTCTTTTATGGAAGCTTCATCATGTAGGCATGATTAATTAAATCATTGGGCATTAATGATGGACTCAACCTCAGTACCTTCCTCCCCTCTCTAGAGGTCCAGAGGTGAGGCTGAAAGTTCCAGCTTTCTAATCACATGCTTGATTCCCTTGGCAATCAGCTTTAATCCTTACAGGCTTCCCGAAAGTCACCTCATTAACATAAATTTAGTTATAGTTGACTGGGGCTTGTTATGATTAACAAAAGACACTTCTTTCCCCTTTATTGTTCTCTCACTATTTCAGGAACTAGGGACAAAAACCAAATAATATAACAAAAAATGTTCCTATCACTTTACCACTTAAGAGATTATAAGGGTTTCAGGAGCTCTGTGCCAGGAACAGGGAACAAAGATTATATATATATATGTATATTATATTTCTTATTATATCACAGGGACAATGAATGACCTGGATTTGTAATTATTAGAAACAACCAAATCCAGATCCCCATTCACCACCAAGAGAGGTATCTTACGGTGTGCTCCTAAACTTTGTCCCTGGTCTTATTTTTAAAATATGTTTACCTGCGGCTTTCGTGGGAAAAGGAAAATGTGTTTTATCAAATTTCAAATATGTTAGGCTGGAAAAAATAGCTAATTCATTGGATGATAAAACTAGGAATTTAAAAATACCTTGACTGTCTGGAAACATTGACCATATCTAAGAAAATGAAATTGATTTGGGATAAATGTTAACCCTACCCTTAAATTTAAAAATCCAACAACACAAGTAAAAAATGAGAGAAATATGTATTAATAACATCTCATTTGACAAGACAGAGATTTTAGCTGACTGACACTCCAAATAAACTAAGAATATAATTTGGCTGCCACACACATTTGATCACATAGTTGGAAAAAGGTTTCTCATGATTCCAACTAGAAACAGAAGGGAATTTTCATGAAGAGAAATTTCAGTTCTCTATAAAGAACTGTAGCCTGTCTAACCAGAAAATGGATTGTTTTGTGAGGTCTTGTATTCAAGCAGAGAACGACCTCTTGCCAGATGACATAGAAATGCATCAGGTACACAACCTTTAAGACCAATTATGGAATTCTAAAAATGTACAATTTTATGACATGAATTAATAATTGACCCGTGATTTTTAATATTTATAAACTAGATGTAATATGATGCCTTAAACAAATAATTTTACTCATTTGATCGATTCTACCAATAATGATAGTTTTATGATATGAATAAGATGAAGAGTCGGTGGTCCAAGGGATTTCTGCCTCACTGAATATGGTGTATACTTTTTTATTATAGGTACTTCCTTAAATTCCAAACCTGAAAGAGATGATGAACATCTAGTCTAAAACAATCTCACTGAAAATGAAATAAAATTGTGTGGTGAAGCAGAAAGAATCCTTTGTGTTCAACCTTAGCCTTACCGCAGTGGGGATGAGGAGAGCTGCTTTTCATTCCTACACCCTTCTACCCTGGCCACAACAATGCTATGGCTCCTAGCATCAAGGATGGTGGCTAACATTTGAGATACTGGTAGTAGTGGTGTAGCAATTCCTCTACCATACTTATGTCCTACTCTGACCATAGTTTTGGGTGATGTTTCAGAAACAAAATCCCTCACCTCCTAGGCAATGAAGATCAGAGCCATAGATAAATTTTCTGCCTTGCACATAGCCCCCAGCTGAGGACTGTACTTGGCACTATGCCTGTTGACTTTACTGATGTTAATGGGAGTTTTCCAGCCAAAACATTTTATGTTGCCCTTACACAAAGCTACTGCGCCATAAATTTATTTTTTTAATCATTCTTCTGCTAAAAAAAAAAAAATCAAACTACTAATCCTAATATTTTCATGGCTTAATTTTTACAGGACATAAATTTGCTATTGGCTGCCTTGATTTTGGCGTTGGTTTTGGTAGGCATGCTGTTGATTGTCAAGTTAGGAAAAAAATAAACCTTCAAAGAAAAAAGCAAATAGATCCATTTGGGGGATTTGTGTTGTATGTAGGAGGGAGGAATTTGTATCTATATATGTATCTTATGCTGTCACTCTAAAATTTGATGCAAGTGGGCAGAAATATGCTAGTAGTTATTTAATTACTCTCCAGAAAAAATAAAAACAACACTGATTTGTAGCAGTTGACAAATTCTATGGTTAATTTCAAGCTACCAACATGGATACCACTCAACTGGGCTTTGGGAAGAGATATGCTAATAGTAGTCTCTGTGAGTTAAGCAAGCCTCCTCAACTGGAGGTGAGGGAAGAAATTTAGTTGGGTATTTAGAGTAAAAAAAACAAATGCCGATAACATTTGACACCTGGAATCAATCTTTCTTCATAAAAGATTTTACAAAGGTATTACAGGCTTGTTGGGCCTGGTACATTAAAATAAAGCAGTATTTGTTTCTCTTTTCCGTCCTTTCACCATTTTGATCAGCTGTCTAAATTTGCATTCTTACTAAAAACTATTTTAAGAATGGAAATTGCAGCTATTCTAATATTTATTTTGAGGTCCTTCCTATCTTTGTAAAGTTTAATCTGTATTTTTAGATCAAAGAAGAAACTTTAATAGCGAAGTTTTGCGATTATAAGAAATTAGATATCTTTAGAATGATTCCTATACCAGAGACACCCCTCCCTCCATAAATATCTACATTAATAGTTTGGTCCATTTAATATAATAAAATCTATTAGCTATGGTTGATATTCCTTGTTAGTCAGAGTGTCAGAAATTCTTGGCTGAATATCCTATATCCATTGCCAATGCCTCTTCCTTGCCTTCCTTAAGAGAACCTGTAAACTAAATCATGTTTAACAGGTCTGTCCAATAAGATGTAACTTAAAGCCCACTTAGAGCTTATAGAAAAAAAGGAACAGATACAACTATCAGCATCCTCTTTCCTCCCTCTTCTTTCTGAGATGAGTGTGAATATAATGCCTCAGTTAGTGGCAGGCTAGCTCATGAGGCAACTAGCATGAGGATGAAAACTAACATCATATGGATAGCAGATTGAAAAGAGAAAGACATAGGATGAATCCTGATAATATGGTCAAACCATTGACTAGACTTGGAGTGTCTTGTTCTATGAAAAAACAGCCTTAATTTTCTAAATAACTTCATTGAAGTATAATTCACATACTATAAAATCCTTCTATCATAAGTATAAAATCAGTTGATTTTAGTAAATTAAAGAATTGTGTAACCATTGCAATGTACTTTTTCCCTCAAACTCATTTTCAAACAATCTCCATTCCCAGCATTGGCCCTAGACAAGCAGATCAGCTTTCTGACTTCTTTAAACTTACCTTTTCTGGACATTTCATATAAGTAGAATCATGCAGTATGTAGTCTTTTACATCTGGCTTCTCATTTACAATAATGCTGTTGAAGTTTATCTGTGCTGTAGCATGTACCAATATTTTCTTCTTTTTTCATGCTGAATGGTATTTCATTTGTATAGATATACCTCAGTTTGTTTATCCATTTGTCTGTTGGTTGATAACGTAACGTGGCTGTTTTCAATTTAGGGACATTACAAAAAATACTGGTTAGAATATTTATGTATAAGTTTTTCTGGACCTAAATATATTTCGTTTATCTTGGCTAGATTCCTAGGAGTAAAATATGGGAGTAGCAAGTATATTTATGACTAACATCTCAAGGAACTGCCAAACTGTTTTCCAAAGTGGCTGTACCATTTTACATTCTCACCAGAAACGAGTGAGAGTTCCAGTCTCTTCACATTCTTGCCAATATTTGGTATTGTTTGTCTTTTTTTTTTTTTAATAAACATTTTTACCAGGTGTATAGTGATATCATGTTGTGGCTTTAAATTTAATTTCCCTAATGATTTTGAGTAATTTTCCATGTGCTTACTAGCCATTCATTCATCTTCTTTGGTAAAATGTCTATTCAAGTCTATTGTCCATTTTTAATTAAGGTGGTTGTCTTCTTATTTTTCAATTGTCTGAGTTCTCTATAGATATTAGATACATGTTCTTTATCGGATATATAATTTACGAGTATTTCTCCCAGGTTTATCTTTTCATTTTCTTAATCTTGTCTTTTGAAACACATTTTTAATTTTAATAAAGTCCAATTTGTCAATTTTTTATATTTTAGAGCTTGTGCTCTTAGTGTCATGTCTGAATTCTTCGCTAACCCCAAGGGCATGAAGATTAACTCCTAAGAGTAAAGTTTAACCATTTGCTCCATTGGAGCTAATTTTTGAGTATGGTGTAAGGTAAGAGTCTACATTTGTTTATTTATGTTGTTTATTTATTCCAAGTTTTTCTTTTTTTGAATATGGATATTCAATGACCTCATTACTATCGAAAAGACTGTCCTGTCTCCATTTAATTGTCTTGGCATCTTTGTTGAAAATCAATTTACCTTAGTAAAGGGTTTATTTCTGGAGTCTCAATTTTACTCAATTGATCTATAATGGAGGTCACAAAATATGGTCTGTAGGCCAAATCCAGTTCACCACCTTTTTTATAAATAAAATTTTATTGAACACAGCCATTTTCATGTGTTTACATTGTTTGAACTGCTTTGACACAGCAACGGCCGAGTAGAGTAATTGCAATAGAGACTTTGCAATAGTGAAGTCTCAAATTTGCTGTATGGCACTTTATAAAAACCAATTGCAAATCCCTGATCTATATGCTCATCCTTATATCAATACCATATTCATGACTTCTGGTGCTTTACAATAAGTCATGAAATCAGATAGAATTCTCCAACTTTGTTCTTTTAATAAAAATTGTTTGCACTATTTTAGGTACTTTGCATTTCCATATAATTTTAAAAATAGCTTGCTAATTTCTGAAAAAAATAGTATGTTAGAATTTTAATAGGAATTGTGTTGGCTCTATATAGCAACCATTTTGACAATATCGAGTCTTCCTATCTATAAACATGACATCTCCCTATTTATTAGAGCTTTCATTTTCTTCAATAACTTTTTTTATTTTCAGTGTACAAGTCTTTGATTTCTTCTGTTAAATGTATTTTAAGTATTTTATTATTTGCAATGCTATTATAAATAAAATTATTTTCTTAATTTTATTTTCAGATTTTTATTGCTACTATATAAATATACAATTGATTTTTATATATTTATCTTATTCTATGAACTAGATAAAATGGTTTTTCTCGTATCTTTTTGTGGATTTTTTAGGATTTTCTACATATAGCTCATGATATAATACATAAAGAAACAGTTTTATTACTTTCTTTCCAATATGGACTGAATGCTTTTTTTTCCCTCCAAACTTATTACACTGACTAGAATGTCCAATATGGTGTTGAACAGTGTTGTGAATAGACATCTGGCTTTCTTCTGTGATCTAAGTGAGAAAGTTTTCAGTTTTTCACCATTAAGTATGATTTTAGCTATAGGTTATTCACAGATGTTTTCCATCAGGTTGGGGAAATTTCCTTTTATTTTTAATTTGTTGAGATTTTTTTAAACCATAAATTGGCGTTGGACTTTTCACATGATTTTTCTGTAACAATTGAGATAATCATGTGATTTTTGTTCCTTACTATTTAATTAATGGTATTCTATATTAATTGATTTTCATATGTCAAACCAACATCACATTCCTGAAACACATCACACTTTTTGATGGTGTATAACTCCTTTTAATATATTTCTGATTTCTGTTTTTTAATATTTTGTTAAGAATTTTTACATACATGTGTATGATATTGACTAGTTTTCTTTTCTTGTGATATTTCTATCTGCTTTGTTATCAGGGTAATACTGCTTCATAGAATGAGTTGAGAGTTATTATCTCCTCTATTTTTAAGAGTTTGGGAAAAATTAAGTCACCAATGAAGCTACATAGATCTGAATTTCTCTTTGTGAAAGATTTCTAACTTATGAGTATATTTAGATTTTCTATTTCTTCCCAAATCAGTTTTCAGAATTTGTGTCTTTCTAGGAATATTTTTACATTTTATCCAAGCTGTCAAATTTGTTGCCATGATATGGTTTATAATACTCCTATAATCCTTTAAATATTGGTATGGTCAGTAGTAATATTACCTCTTTCGTTCTTGATTTTGGTCATTTGCATCTTCTTTTTAATTTCTTGGTCAGGCTAGCTAAGGGTTTGTTAGTTTTATTGCATTCTTAGTTTCATGTATTTTCTCTATATTTTTTCTATTTCAGTGACTTTCATTTAATCTTTATTATTTATTTTCTCTTTTTTTTGCGCTGGGTTAAATTTTCTCTTCTTTCTTCTTAAGTTAGAAGTTTAGGTCATAGATTTGAGACTTTTTTCCTGAAGCTGGCTTTGCTACAGATTAGATGATGTTTCTTAATGAATTCAAGGCAAACAGAAAGTATATGTGAAATGTATCTTGTAGTGAAGTCATTTTGATAACAACTAATGTTTACTTTACAATAAGGTCAAGATGCTTCTTTCTGACAAACATTAAAAATAAGAAGGAAGATCTCTGTTCACATGCTGATTTTCAATGGCTATATTTTCAAATCTTAAACTATAAAAGAAGACCTAATAGAATTATATAAATGCCTTTTAAGTGATAATATACTCTATCAAAATTATATGATTGTACTTTGATATTAATATTTGATAGCATCAATCTATGTAAAAAATATTTTCAAAGAAAATATATAAAATTACATTACAGTTTAGCATTAACAGATAAATATTTGCAATCTATTTGATAACAGGGAATACTAAATTTGAAAGCTAGTTAACCAAAATGTCATCCCCCAAAAGAATTCCATTCTTCTTATTACTGGACTTGTCTTACCAAAAAAGTTTTCAATTATTATAATTATATTTTTAATTTCCTCAATATAAAATGGTTGAAAATTTATTTTCTCATTTTACATAAATATGTACATAATACACTTGATTTCACCTCTTCACTTATAATATTTAAATGCCTTTTTTTCAACTTTTGAAGCTGCTTACACTTTCATTGCCTCTGTTTAATAACAATTTATAGTATTATTTTATATTGGTGGACAATGAATACATTATTTAGTTTTTCCTCTAACATAATTGATTATTTCCTCAGTTAGTAGCACTTTTAGGCTTTGTTTTCTCAGAAAGCACTAGACTTTGTCAGGGCAAACTGTACAAGTTATGTTAACACACAATCCAATACATTAATATACATAAAAGTGTGACATCTTACACAGACATACTCACTCTTTGTGGCAGTGCTACAGATTTGTGTTCTACAAATGCAGGTTTTTAATGAATGTTAATTTACAAAATTCTCATCAGAAAAAAACATGCACAGTACATTTATAATTGAATGCACTGTTGTTGAGTATTTTCATGACAGAAGAGAACTTTAGTTTTGATCAGATGTTAATGAGAACCAAATCCTTCATTTATAATTTAACATATTTGATGTTTGGAAGAATTTTTCACAGACTGTTTCTGACTCTACATTTCAAGCATTGTTTCTCTTCCACTATATATGTTTCTCTATTATTGTGTAAATTATGACAACCTCTGGGTATGCACTCCTATGTGTTTGAGGCAGGGTGATTCAGCACAGTAGACAGTAGAAATATTCCTATAATCTGTTCTTATATATGGAACAGCCACCAATAACTTAACTATACATGAAAATAACTATAAACCACATAAATATACCCTTCTAAACCTCAATTAAATGTATCCCTAATGCAACTTTCCTATGGCTAGTTTCCAAAATAGAATACAACCATTCTATTACCACCCAAATGAGGGAAGTTATAATGGAGGAAGGTTGGAACAGAAAGAGACAATGCTCTTAACTTATTGCAGTTGAAAATATTTTTGCAACAATTACAAAAACATACTTCTTTGTGAACACATTGCTGGTACCCTACCCAGGGCCTTGGAAGACACCTAGGCATATAGGATGTTCTGAAGCTTAAGCTTAGTTAGATAAAACGATAAATAAGAAATAAGTAACAATGATTAAGCAGTGGAGATTTGGAAACTGAGATGATAGGGGTAACAGAAATTTTCCACTACATGGCTTTTTATCATTTAGACATTGATATATATTAATTAAATTACAGTGTTTTTAATTGAGATCAGGTATGATAAATTGGAAAATAGTGGGAACTACATTAAGCACTAAGTGAGCACTGTCAAAATCCTAACTATCTGACTGGAAAAAAAATCAGAAACTGACAATCTTTGTGAATAAAACAGTATATTTAACAATTTTGAGGGCTGGCAGGAGACTGCAAAAACTGAGCAAGTAGTGAGATGAACATTTCTCATCAACCACCTTCAGTCTCTCACCATTTAGAGGGCCTTCACTAATATTGTATTGAGATATAGCCAAGTATTACATAATGTGATTTCATGGGTACAAAAATTCTGCTATTATAAATTCAGGAAGTGTTGAGCTCTAAAGTTACACTATTGTCCTAGTCACATGTGTCTTTTAAGCACTTGAAAAGTGGCTAGTACAAAGTGAGATGGGCTCTAAATGTGAAATATATATAGTATTTCAAAGATATAGTATAATAATAATGTCAAAAATAAATTTCACAAAAATTAATTGGATTTACATTTTGAATAATATTTAGAATATATTGGGTTAAATAAAATCTATTAAGTTAATTTTCTCTGTTCACTATTTAAAATGTGACTACTAGAAACATTTAAATTATGTATATTCTCAAGTTACATATCTGGTGGAGAATGATGCTCTAAATGCACACTCTCTCTGCTCCTCCAATTTGTAAGACTGTTGAGGACATCACTTGACACATCCACACCAGCTTTACTACTTTTAAAGAGAATGTGAAATTTCAAAATATCGAGAGTTAAAAAACTCCCAGAATGAGAAAATTACATATCTATCACTACAATTGAATAGATCCATTAAAGTGTTATATAATTACATTGCTTCATAAGTTTGAAATTATCTCAAGAATTTTCTTTAAAGTAATAAGTAGTTTCTCTAGATAGTTCATTCTAGTTTTTTTACTTATTCACTTTATGCCTCTCTAAAACATCTTAAGTTACATAAAATGAGAATGATGGACTTCGATAATTTAAAAGCAATTTTATAAGAAAAAAATTAAAAGCAAGAAAAAGAACATATACAAAAGCTGAATGATTTCTTAAGTAATCAAAATTAGTTATCCAGTAAATATTGTACTGGCTCACTCTTCAATATCAGCTAGTCTACAGATCAAAAACTTATGTAGGATGAGTCAATATATGGAAATCAATCAGTACAATATATCACATTAACAGGATAAAAGAAAATAACTATACAATCATCTCAATTGATGCAGAAAAAGCACTTGAGAAAATTCAGCACACTTTTATGATAAAAACACAGAGCAAAGTAGGAACAGAAAGAAACTCCCTCAACAGAATAAAGGCCTATATAAGAAAAATCAATAGCCGACATCACACCCACTGATGAAGTTCTGAAAGCTTTTCCTTGAAGATCAGGAGCAAGAGTAGGATGCCTGCTTTTGCCACTTCTATTCAATACAGAACTGGAAGTCCTAGCTAGAACAATCAGTCAAAAGAAAGAAATAAAAGGCTATGAATTGGAAAGAAAGAAGTAAATTTATCTTTGTTTACAGATGGCATGATCTTATATGTAAAAAACCCTAATGATTTTACACACACACACACACACACACACACACACACACACATACTTACATTAGAACTAATAAACAAATTCAGCAAAGTTGCACCATACAAAATTAAGACTCAAAAATCAGTTGCATTTCTATAGACTAACAATGAACAATCTGAAAAGAAAATTAAGAGACTAATTCCATTAGCAATAGCATTGAAAAGAATATCCAGAAATAAACTTAAAGAAATGAGACAGTTGTATGCTATAAATTACAAAATGTTGCTGAAAGAAATTAGAGAAGATCAATAGAGAGAAAGACACCCGATGTTCATGGATTGGAAGACTAAATATTGTTAAAATGTCAATAATACCCAAATGTCAATAATACCCAAAATGATCTATAGATTCAATGCAATCCCTATTAAAATTTCAATGATTTTTTTCCAGAAATAGAAAAATTCATGCTAGAATCCATATGGAACCTCAAGAAATCTAGAATACTCAAAATAACTTTGAAGAACAGAGTCAGAGGTCTTAAATTTCCTGATTTCAGCACTTACTACAAAGCTATGATCATCAGAACAGTGTTGTACTGGAATAAGGGCCGACGTGTAGACCAAGGGAAAAGAACAGAGAACCCAGAAATATATCCTCACACATATGGTCAAATGATCTTTGAAAAAGGCAACAAGACTATTCACAGGGGAAAAGATAGTCTTGTGAACAAATGGTGTTGGGAAAACGGGACATCCACGACAAGGGATGAAGCTGACCTTTTGCATCATTCTGTGTGAAAAAAAATTAACTCAAAACTGTCACACTTTTTTCTAAAATGACTACATCATTTCGCTTTCCCTATTTTTAGCAAAATAGTAAATATTTTACTTTTTAAGTTTTGTCAAGAGTATGTTTATTTAAAAATGTTTTAATGTTAACTAAAATTTCTTCCTTTATAAAATCATCTCTATGCTGTATTAACCTCTTAATAGGATTTCATATAATAAATATAAAGATAGTAGATTATTCAAACAACTACAAAGTAACCCAGTCTTTGAAGAGGGTTGCTTCCAAATCTATAAAAGATATCTCCTCCATTTCTTTTTAGTTCTCTTAGTTCAGACCTAAACATAAAATAAAAGTGGCTATTATTTATTTATATATTTTTAAAACAAAAATTAATAACCCATCACTTTGGTGACTTTAATAAAAAAATTATAACAAATCAATGTCATATGCTCAAAGCATGTCTATCAGATGAAGAAATAAAAGTTTAGAAGAAGAGCAATGTGGAATTTTTATTAGAGACCAAAATGTCTAAAATTGAAAAGTCTGAACACACCAAGTATTGGTGAGGATCTAGAACAACTGGAACTGTTATACACTACCGATGGGAATATAAAATGTTACAACCAATATGGAAAACATTCTGGACGTTTCTTAAAAAGTTTCAAAATACCCATATGACCTAGTCATTCAACTCGTAAGCATTTACCTGAGAAGAAGGAAAGTACATGGTTACAAAAAGAATCGTACACAAATGTTCCTAGTAGCTTTATTTGCATATCCTCAGACTGTCCAGTTGTCCTTCAACATGTGGATGGATGAACAAACAGGGCTATTCATAAAATGGAATATTGCTCAATAATATCAACAAAAAAAGAACACAAATGAATCTCAAAATAATTATGCTGAGTGCAAAAAGCCTGACGACAAAAGAATACAAGCTATTTGGTTCCAATTATTTAAAATTCTAGGAATTGGAAAATGATCAATAATAATAGAAAGGAGATCAGTGGGTGCCTGGGAATGGAAGAAGAAACATGGAAGTTCAAGATTGATTACAAGAAAACAAGAGGATACAATTATAATCTCGGTTGTGATGGTTTTGTAGGTGTATGTAGATGCTACAACTTAACAAATTATGTGATTTAAATCTGAGTAATTTATTTTATGTAAATTATCCATCAATAAAGCTGCCAAAAAATTGAATTCCAGCAATATCTGAAAAATGTTTGACCTCCTTATCATGTCAGTATGTTACATAAATAAGAAGCCTTGCCGACAAGTTTGAACTGTAGGTTGTGGTTTTTAACACTTAGAAGCATTAGATGATGTTGATGATGAGGAGGAAAGAGTAATAGAAATGAGCCATTTAGATGATAGAATCCCTTTCTCCCTTTAACAACTTTTCCCCTACAACCACTGAACAGCCAAATGTTTACTCTCCAAAAGTCACCACTAGCACATGTGCCTCCTGAGCACATGTGTCTATTGAAGAGCTCAATTGTTCATTTTATTTTAATTAATTAACACATTAAATTAATTTTAACCTAAATTAGAATAGCCACATGTGTTTAGTGGCTTTATACAATATCAGACAGAGCAACTCTACAGCACTTGCTAGAAATCTATTTCATTGTCATTCTTCCTCTATCTGATTGCTCTTTTTAATTGGTCTGTCCTCACCAAAGGCTAACAAATAAAGATGATGATTCCTGGCAGTGATGTTGGAAGCTTCTGCTTTGGAAGATAAAGCAAGTAGGGACAATGAGGTAAACACATCTGAACTTCTCAAATCAAACTTAGATGAACACCTCCATCTTCAAAGAAATTTCTTTTGGACAGCACTGCTCTCTGGAGGGTTGTCGAAGGTGTTGGAACATGACAGGTTTGAAATAATGTGCAAAATGAATTTTGCTGTCTGCTTACTTGCAAAGCCAGGAACTGAAAAAGTTATGAAGCTGTACTGTTTGCCTGTCTTAAAATACACAGAGCAAATACTACAATGAATCAGCCATTACCAGGTGGGCTCAGAACACAGCCTGGTTGGTCACCATTGCTCCAGACACCAAGGAAAGATGAGTCTAAAACTTGGCACTAAGGCTGGATTTTATGTGGATACTTGAAAAACTATCTACAGAATGTACTCTTACATAATAAATAAGCTTCCTTCACCGATAAATGCCAATTTTCCAGTGGACCATGGAAAATTGGCTATTTTTGGCCACTCCATGGGAGGCCATGGAGCTCTTACTTGTGCTTTGAAGAATCCTGAAAAATGCAAATCTGTGTCAACATTTGCTCTAATTTGCAACCAGTTCTCTTTCTTTGGTGGGTGGGAAAGCAAAAATCTCTCGATGGATATTTGGAATCAGTTGAGAATAAATAAAAGGCTTATGATCTTGCTGTTCTTAGGAAGTTTTATTCAGGTTCTGGTTAGAAATGACCTAGGAGATGATGACTAAACATTTCAGCAATACTGCTGTTTCCTGACATCAATTGTTTCTAGATTACAAAAAGATTATGTCTATAGTTACTTTCCATTGCAATCTTTATTAATGACCACATCCGCCTGTATGCAAAATTCCTGAGAACAGGAAAAATCAAACACTGGAATCTTCCGAATTATAGAAGCTAGACTAAAGAAAAAGACAGTTATTAGATTTTAAAATATGGTGCTAAAAGTTTCATTCTGTAGTCAAATTATCTTCTAAATAAATGTATATAATATACATTTTAAAAGTTCAAGTGTATAATTATAATCTTAGAAGGCTTAGCAACCATCAGACACATTTGAATGGCACCACACAGTTATTCTGACTTTTCTGTAGTTGCCTTTTAAAAATGAGGGCAGCCGGGTCTTATTTTACAGGTCTCTGACACTTTTTATGAGGTTGTAGTAAATCATTCAAGATTTGTCTGAAGATCAAGTTTTGTTGAATGAAGAATGAATTTTCATTGCTACATCTGTGAAGTAAGAAATTAATCACATTTTTTCCCCCAAACCAACTGAGATTTAAGCCCCTGGTATTATTTTTATTATTCTTCCTCTTCCTCTTTTTCTCTTCCTCCTTCATGTCAGAATCTGTACTCCATTCTGGGCTGTAGACGTCTCCCCCTTCCTGTTGACAGCCCTATCTCCATAGGCATTTGCAGAGGTTACACTGATTTTACTTCATCCACTTTTATTTCATCGTGACTAGGAAAACCCACAAAAGCATACTTAGGTACTTACTAAAGTTTCATAAATGCAGAATTTCACTCATTAATGTTTGTATTATTCT
Source organism: Eonycteris spelaea (assembly GCA_003508835.1). Taxonomy (NCBI): domain Eukaryota; kingdom Metazoa; phylum Chordata; class Mammalia; order Chiroptera; family Pteropodidae; genus Eonycteris; species Eonycteris spelaea. The sequence goes on from PUFA01000044.1 coordinate 6,446,021, forward strand.
TAAAACATGAAATCAAAAATGTAGCCTCTCTAGGCTATTTCAGTTTAGATTCAAGACTACTTTCACTGACACCTGCTACATGGTCATGGACCATGTCTTGAAAGTTTTTATTCCAGCTAGGCCCTGGTCCTACTCCCCAACCCCACAGTGACATGTACCCCGGCCAGCCATGCATCTCACTAGCCCTGGCACCAAAGCCTGATCCTATCTCCAGTTCTGTCTTCTCTGGCTTGCATGGTGCCCCATACTTTTAATGCTGCTGCTCCTTCCAGGGCCCCTGTCCACCATACACTACCCGATGGATCCAGGGATATCCTTACCTTTCTCCTCTCAGTCACTGTGCCTCCAGCTTCTCCAGCCTTCAGCCTTTATTGGTTTCTCAAAAGTAGAATTATGGAAAAAGAGCCAACGCTGAGCAAGACCCCAGCTCCTCAGTCAGAGCTGCCCCCTTTCTCCCACCACCAGTCCACTATTAACAGATTCAACAGCACCCAGAATATTTCTGAAACGGCATTAAGTGAACAAGGTATGCTCTCTGTATCATATGGAACCCAGCTGCTAATGGTCTAGTCCCACATGAGATCTCATTTAAAAGAATAGTAATGCAGACGCTAAGAGAACAACAGCAAAAGCCAAGACTTTACTATAGCTTCAGATATTCTTCAGGGGCTCTGGTGGGTGCAGACAAAGGTACCCCACACACTACTACCAGCAGAAACCTGAATGGTGTAATAAAAAGTGTGCATGTTGATTCTTTTTCTTGAATTCAGTAGTTTCCTTCTGTATGATCACGTTCTGGTGCTGGCAGCTGAAAAAGCCACTGACAGCTGTGGAGTTATTTTCTCCTTCAGTCACAAGATGATGGAGATAATCTAGGATGGGAAGTGTGGGGGAGAGAAGGAGACAAATGCTCACTGCTCTGACCAGAATTGGGTAAGATGGCTCATAGATCATTCCTTCATGAGGACAAGACACCTAAATAACTCATGATTCTATCTCTTTCATTTGATGAGAAACAACTGGCTCATAGCAACAAAGCTCTTGAAGTGTCAGAAAGAAAGATCAATTCTTAAAAACAGTCTTATTGTCTAACCAATGTACTGGATACTCAAACCTAATAATAAAAATATATATTTTTTAAAAAAACAGCTTTATTGTCTTTTTTTAAAGGATCATTACAAAATACTTCATCTGGATTACATTGTCCCCCCCTCCAAATCTGAAATCTGTCCAGAAAAATTATTTAAAGTTAATCCTTCTGTTTTTGTTGATGACTGTTGAACTAAAACATACAGAAAGTTGGATATCTAGAGTTGTTCACTGCAATAAGTTTTCAGGTGCCCTGACTAGGAGTGTATGTGATTAGAGAGAATTATTGTTTTGAAATTTTTCTACTTGCTGTCTTAGAGATTTCATGAAATTGCAGATCAGCCACTCTTTATTTCATATATATTAAGTGTACTCTCTATTTAATACAGGTAAAGTACAAATACATATATAAAATATTAAATTCATAATAGACCATTAATTATTATATTTATTGTTTAAAATTACTTTGAACAATGAAAATATTCATTTTAGACAATGAATATTTTCGCAGATTGTTTCCTGAGTATTACATATCAAAATATTCAGTTCAACCAATATCTATTGAGAGCCTTCTATGTTCCAGGTAAATGGATATTTTAGCATTTCTGCCACTTCCACTTAAAAGGGAGTTGCTAATTTTAGCTAAGTTCTAGCTAGACTTCTCCAAATCCCACAGTTTTTCTTTCTCCATCACCATTGACTGTCTATCTTATAGCAATAGTATAACCCTTTATTTCTCTATTTTAGCTGTATGTTATGGTTTCACTTTTAACTTACAACTACGAAATACATCACATAGAAGAATCACACAAAAATATACAAATATTAACATGTTCTGTTAAGAATATATGATTTCTCTTATCTGTTCTATATTTTCATTATTTTAAGATACTACATTAAAATAAAAAATATTTGTTTGCCTTCTTACTATGAAACCCTCAGGCAATTTCAACTTCTCAATCCCTTTTTAAACTCAGAGTAAAAGAGTTGAATACCAGATTGGCATATTTTTCTATACCCACTTTGAATTCAAACTGGCCTCTAAGTTTCTTAAATTTTCTTAGAGAATCTCTCTCCCTTAGGCTGACTCTAAACTTTTGAATCTGGCATTGCTTTTATTAGAAAATAATAATTCTCTTATCGGCTATTTTTAAAGCCATTATCTTATTTCTCCCCAATAATTGGAATTTGAAAAAAATATTAAACACTCTTGTTTATAGTTTTATTTTCCTTACTATTTTGGACAAACTTGCCTATTTCTCTAAGCTCTGACTTTACATCAGTTAGCAAACCAACAAAACTGTTTACTGGACACTGACTATATATCTTGCACTGTCCTTGGTTAGGGCCACTGCATACAGCTGTGTGCCTGGCATGAGGGCACCTAGCTAAGGGGTAAATAGAGGCAATTTGTCAATATATGCCAAAAAGAAAAAACTCTGGGCAGTCCTTGCCTTAGTATTGGATAACGATATAGAATAAATTTGAGATATGTATGATCATGCTTTTAGGAACTTAAATATAGATAGGGGAGCCTTAGAAAACAGAAAACAAAAAAAAAGTTTAAGTAATGTATTTCCAATTTAATGAAACTGTAAAATTCAAAAGTATTCAATGGAGGAAGAGTGGACTGGAGTATCTAGGTATAGCTCCAATGAGTCTGTGAAATATAAAAAGAATCCTTAGGTCTATTTCTAGTTACATAAAATTTTCATGCAGGGACAATCTTATCCACAAAGTAGATTATCAGAGACATGCCCTGTGGTTTGAGGGATGTCCACCAGCCCCCTTCATCTTCTCAAATGCCTCTGAACCTCACCCATGTCTACCTCTGTGCCTGGGACTATAGAGTTTTTCCTATGAGTTAAGGTACAGCCATCACAAGATGTCCTTTTAAAAAAGAAGATATTCCCCAGAAAATATGAGGTTAAACATACCAAACATGATCTGCCTGGGTGATTCTGCTGAGCAAGGCTGTTCACGCCTCTGCTCTGGGGAACCAGAGCCTGTGTTCACCTGAGGCTGAGATGCTGGCTTGGTGGGAGACTCGGAAAGAAACGGCAGGAAGGAAATCCTTTTTTCTGTTTTGCTCTTTTGTAAATTATTGATATCTTGGTCAATTTTTAGATATAGATGACTCCGAGAAAATATGATAAAAGCTGTAGACCATCTTTTCTGATAAATGTTCAAAACCGAAAACATTATAAACAGTTCATGGAGCTCCCAGATTCCTAACATCTGTTTAGAGATCCTAGGTTAAAAATCTCTCTTCACTGAACAAATAAAATGTCATTTTTAGTATCTACATTGCTGGGAAACTGGCGTTGTTCACCTCTCTTTATTCTATTTATAGTTCATCTACTCAACTTCCACTCTCATCCCTTCCTTTTTCCCACATCATTTATAGGTTGACAGAGCCGTCAAAATAATGACTAAGGGGGTGGCTCCATAGTGTAGTGGTTAGCACGTCTGCTTTACATGCAGAAGGTCCTGGGTTTGCACCCCAGGTGGAGCCATGGGACAGGCCCAGGGCACGCCAGGCCCCTAGTGAACACTGCAAGCCTGTGGGAGGAGATACCCCTCCTTCAGAGATCCCCTTCTTAAGGGGAAACAGCAACATCCATAGGTCAGGGGTGGAAATGGTGGTGGTGGGGAATTAAAGAGGGGAAAAAATAGATAAATAATGACTAAGGACCTTCACGTAAGATAAAGAAGGCTGTGCTGCTAACTCACATTTGTTTCCATGTTCTAAAACTATGTAACGAAGAGCAAGGAGTAGCCAAAGGAAGCTGGGGTGTGGGAAGTGGCGAGGGGGAAGGTGGGCAGTGCAAGTGATGTTTTAGAGGTGATGTGATGCCGCCAACTCTGCCATACTTGTTGCTGTTTGTTCAAATGAAAGCTCAGTATAACGTATTAGGAAAAATCACACCACAGGGCATACCATCAAAGAGTTTTCTCTCATAGACTTTGGGTCAGAACATATGGAAATAAAAGAGCTAGAAGTCCTCACTAAGGACTTCAAATGGCAAAAGTTTGAAATATTTCAAATTTGTTTTCAAGGTCTTTAACGTCTCAGGCACAAGGTTCCAATGTTGCAATGGAGAGAAGGAAAGTCAGGATGCAAGAGCTGAGCTACCCAAAGCAGTCATGGCTAGGTATTACCCCTGCCAAGGGAGTTTGTACTGCAGAAATGGGGCACACGTAACTAACGTAACTTAATTTTTCTATATCCCATAAACCTCCCCCTTTCTCTACATAGCTCACTCTGAGGTACTATAAAGTTCTATCACTTTCTTTAGTCAGGTTTATTCACATCAGCTCAATGGAAGTAGGATATCAGTTTTATTTCTAAGTATTCTTGGTAATGCGTAGACATCTATCCCATCACAACTGTTCAGGTATCTAGTCCTATAGTAAGTGTTTCTGATATTAATTAGTAGTTTCTATTCATTCCTATTTGGTTTTTCTGTTTTGTTTTGTTTTTGTTTGTTGTTTTTTTTGTCGTTCCTACAAAGTGTAGTAATTAAGTGCACAAAGTCAAGCCAGACTGCTTGGATCCCAAATTCCATTACTGATGCTGCTTTGTGATCGTGGGCAAATTGCTAAACCTCTATTTGCCATTTCTTCATTTATAAAGTGCACATAAGAACAGCACTCACTTCATAAGGCTGGCGAGTTAACCACGTATAAAATGCTTGGAACAGAGCTTGGCACATGGCAAGTGCTCGGAAGTCTGAGCTATGGTTATCAGTCTCTGTTTGCTGAGAGAGGCTGCATTTTCAGCACTACGGTGTGGGAAACAACTGCTAGTAAAACTACCATTGGTAACTTTCCACTTGGAAGTCATAATAAAATATAAACTTCCATGGCACACTGGGAACACGTCCTTTAGAACTTCTGACTCCTGAGAAGATGTGTTTGTGGAAGCACATACGTCATCATTATCCTCTCCTCGTCACAGGCCAGGAAAAGCTCCCCAAAAGAGCATCATGGTCACGGGATTTTCCATTTGCCAGTGAAAGACCATATCCATAGGGAAAAGGCGGCTAAGGTAAGAAAAGGCACAGGGTAATAATCTGATTTGGCTTCACAAAGGATGAAGCAGCCATGTGGGTGGAGCAGGCTTCACAAAGACCTGGGGCCCAACATTCATTTAGGGAACAACTTGGAATCCAGAGACCCATTCTCTCTCCATGTGCCAGCCAAAACACTGTTCCAGAAAGAGCATCTTATTTGGGTCCATTGGTTTCCATCCAGTATACCCCGTGTGGGAGAACTTTTCACCAAGTCAGCACAGAGCTGGTTAGTCTCCTGCATGCCAGACTGATACACAGGTACATTTGGACTCCAGGAGCAGATTCTGCATGGGGATCATGGAAACCTGGATTCCATTTGATACTTGTAGAAGCTTTATGACTATGAATTTTGAGGATCTAGTCACCTACTCTCTGTCAAGGGTCTAGCAAAGCCCTTTCATATACAATAGTTAGTTTAACAGTTTTATGGTACATAAAGAAAGGCCGAGGAACATTAAAATCGTTCTAATGATAAGCACCCCCTTCCCCATGTGTTTATTCTATCATCAGCTCTTGATACAGCCCTGGCTGGTGGCAACTGTCCTGTAATCCAGGGGGACAAAACAATGGAGAGAAGGAGACTTAGATGCAAAAGTAGGAGCCCAAGGTAGACTAAAGCAAAAATATTGCTAGCTTTGGTGAGGAAGAGGTGTAGAAGTTGACATGGCATCAGCAGATCTCTTAGTACAGCAGATAACAAGATCATTTGCTAAGGAGGACAATTATGGGTTGGAATCTCAAGGAGGACTAAAGATTTAGAGGCTTTCCTTGACTCATCTCTTTCCAATTCTAGATAGTAACATCGCGTTAACCACTGTTACCCTGATTCTGCTCCAAAACTGTCTATAGTTCCCCAGTACCTGCCTAATACCTCAGGCTAAGATGAAGGCCTCTACCAGCTGGGACCTAGCTTTCCTTCCCCGATCTGACTCCCACAACTTTTCATCCAGCTCACTGTCCTTCTTACATGCCCCATCCTTTATCACCGCTCCACTTTCATCCTCGCTGCTTTTTCATCTTGAGCGTCCTTCCCCGATGGTCCACTCATTGTTTTTTTTTTTCTGCTTGAAGGCTCAACTCTTACTTCCACCAGGATGCTGATGCCCTGTACTACAAACAGCCTCCCTCTCTTCTTCACGTCCATAGAACTTCGTTCATATTTCTCGTAGGACACTTTTTTCAGTCTTCCTTACACTGTGGTTATGTTTGGACTCTCTTTATCTTCCTACTATATTATAAATGTAAGGGCACAATTTGTACCTTACTCACCTTTCTACTCGATAATACTTTATACTCCAATGCAAAATATACTTAGCTAAAGGAAATGCTCTATTAATATTTGTTGAAGTTAATGCTAGGAGGAAAAAAGTCATATTAGCCTGGATGCCTGGAAGTGTCCTGTGAACCTACACAAATTGGTCCTTACGGATACATTATTTTTTGCATTCCTGGAACACACATGTTCTAAATACATATATACTTCATTCATGCATTCATTCATCCTTCAGTATAAATGTGTTGAACACCTATCAAATACAAGGCATGTGCATGATAGATACAGCACTGGTTTTGGATATATGCAGTATGTACATTCAGTTCTCAAGTTTGTCATTTAGTTTCTTCTCGGCCAAAGGGAAGCAAAGAGGCACTCTTCAGCAGACTATTAGCCAAGAGCAATGTGTAATAGAAATAACCTTCATTTACGTAGTGACTTATATGGTCAGGATAAACCCTGTAAATGCACAGAACCGAGTTAGATGCAATTTTAAAGTCAACATGAGATATTGGCTTTTTAGACAGTCATCCTTGTGTCTTTGGAATTTTTGCATTAAAAAGTATCAATCACATCCCATCTTTTTCTCTCTTATCTGTAATTATTTTCCTGGCATTTATTCAAAGAAAAGCTTCAAGTTCACTTTTGAAAATTGAAATAAACTGATGAAAATTGAAAATCAATGTTTTCTTCCAACCGTTTAACAAAAATGTAAAAAAGCCTAATTTTGTAATTAAACCAATATATAATGAGGAAATGGCCACAAATTTACACACTTAAAAAAAAATTGGTTTGGGGTGCATATGTTTTAAAATAATCATTTAAAAATATACATTTAAAAATGTTGTTTGAAGAATGAGTGCATCTGAACTTGATGCCTAGCTAAAGTTCCTCTCCTGCCAGGGCCTTTATCCATGTATGGGTTGGGGACATACAAGCCTGCCTCTTGCTTCTTAAGGATCCATCATTTCTTTGCACGAGTCTTCGAGGTCCAACCTATCTGTGACCCCTTCAGCCAGCAGCTTCCTAGATCTTTCCAGGCTTTGCGATGCTGCCTGATGCGGTGACTTCATTGCTTTCATAGACTGGCTCTTGGCTGGTTCTCTCTCTCTCCTTCTCTCTTTCCCCATCTCCCTCTCTTTTCTCCCACGGCCCATCTGCCCCTCCTTTCCTCCATCCCCCTCTCCTCCTGCTCCCCTTTATTTCCACTCCCCACACGCGTAGCTTTGCTCTCCTTCACTCTCTCTCCCCCTCGGCTGTCTGTATTTGGAGCTCCCGGAAGCTGCCGGCGACTCTCCCCTGGAGCAGCGTGACTGACACCGACTCTTTCGGGGGGGAGGAGGAGGAGAGGAGAAGGGCAGGCGGGAGGAGGGTGCGAGTGGCCGAACACGGATTTGCATTGCCGAGGACAAGACCCCAGGACACCCAAGCAGGTAACCTGAGCGGCTGGGCCGGGTGAGGGAGGGGAGGGCTGGGGGTGCAGGCGAGGGGGACGCCCGTGGCTGGCGCTCGGAAGTTGCACCGAATAGGTGGGTGCAGAGGGGCCGGGACGCGGCGGCGGCTCCGAGAAAGAAAGACGGTGCGGGCGCCTGCAGAGACTGGACGCCGGACCTGGGGAGGGGACGCGGACCCCGGCCGAGGCCCGCCGCCTGGGCGCGGGGCGCGGGCGCGGGCGGGCGGCCTCCCCATCTGGGTCAGCGCAACTGCGCGCCCTGCCGCTGCCGCCGGCCCGCGCGTTCTGGGCGCCCGGGGCCGCTTACGAGTCGGGTGCGGGCGAGAGCAGGTTTGTGGCTGAGCTGGCGGCGGCCTCGCGCTCCAGGCTCTTCTAACTTTGCGGTGCTCGTCTGCACAGCTAGGAGCCTCATGGGGGTGCGTGTTGTAGGGAGGAGGGACTGGTATTGGACTGGTTCTGATCACAGCCACCTCGGTCAGAAAGTGCTGAGGGGGAAAAACAGCCCTGTCTTCTCTGCAGAACCTGACTTGAGGCAATGTATCACTGTAAAAGAAAAAAAAAATGCAAAGGCAACTGAGGCATTGAAGGACATCTTGGAAAAGGGCTCCTCACAGCTGGGGCTCTGGCTGCTTTGGGTAGAGGGTTGTTCGTGGCAGTAGCTGAATTATCACTTTTAGGGTTAATAATCATATATGCAGATGGTCTTCTCGTCAGAGTGGTGTCTGACGTCACAAATAGGCTGCAAGTTTTAGCAATAATTAAACTGATGCGTTTTTTATAATGAGTAAATATCCGTGACAGTATTTAAGATATTGAACTAGGATTGGGTCCAAATGGCCAAAGCAGAGATGAACACTTAGTAAAAAGATTAAGAACCTTTGCTTATGTAGACATGGGAAAGCAGAAGCTATGGGACTTTTGCACCTTCGTTGCCAGAATCTTTTGCAAAGCGCTATTTCTTTACTGCAAATAAAGATTTCTTTTAATTTAAACAACATGCCTAAACATTCTGGGGTAAAATACCTAAGCCCACTTAATGTAAGATTACAACAGGGGAGGGATCTCTGGGGAAATTTTTGTAGTTACTGTGTCTAATTAGACTGTAAACCTCTTGAAGACAAAATTGGAGGTTTTGTTAGTTCTTACAGCACCAAACGGTATTTGATTCACAGCGTGTAATGAGCAGACAATTTATTAAAATAACTCAATAGCTTGAGTGTGGCTGTATCATGACTTCTTGAAATTGCATAATTTGCAAGAAAAGACTACTTCATGAATCCCTAAATCTAAACATCCTTCATAAAATTAGAATCAAGGTGTCATATAAATATTTATTAAAGATAAAGAGAAAAAAAAGAAATTGCTACGAGAAATCATGAAAGTGACTATCAAGTTGGCTTGACTAGTAGAAAATAGGATTTTGGTACTCATTGTTGAGGTAAGGAGTCAATTTTGTAACTATAATATAGGGTTTGGCAAACTCTTTGAGAAAAGGGCTAGATGGTAAATATGTAGGCCTTGCTGGCCATCTGATCTGTTTAGTAACTACTCAGCTATGCCATTGTAGCTTGAAAGCAGCCATAGGAATGGTGTGCCTCTATTTCACTTGATTTATGGACACTGAAATTGAAGTTCATATAACTTTCACAGCAGCAACATTTTCTTCTTTTTTCCCCCACGCTTTTGAAAAGTGTAAAATTCATTCTTAGGTTGAGAAAACAGAAGACATAAAAACAAGAAAGGGGTGGGAGTGTCCTGTTGGTAGTAGTTGCTGCTGGCACCTACCATGTGACAGAGTTTGGAGAGGAACATTTTAAAAGTATTAATGGACTGATTCTCCCAGTCCCTAAGTCATATCTGGGAGTTAAGTTAAATGCCTTGAAGAGTAGCATCAACTTATTTGGGGCATATAGTATTTTGTTTTGTCTTGAGTATTATCTAATAGATGTCTTCATGCATGAGGGTTTTAAAACATTCATTAAGTATGTAATATTTTATACATAAAAATAACATTCTAAGTTTATCTAGGCTCTAAACATTATTTAAATGACCACTTGTGATCCCATCACACTGCTTTTAAAACTAGGGCTTAAAAACTAGAAATTGTGAGAAAATAACCCACAAAATGGAAAGTATTTAAAAATCATATATCTAAGAGACTTGTGTCCAATATATATAAAGGGCTCTTAGAACTCAATTAAAAAAAAAAAAGACAACCAAATATAAAAATAGTCAAAAGATCTGGACATTTCTCCAAAGAAATGGCCAATAAGAACATGAAAGGATGCTCAATACCAGTTATTCAGCAGAGAAATGCAAATCAAAACCACAGTGAGATACCACTTCACACCCACTAGGTTGGCTAGATTCAAAAGGTCACATAAGTGTTGTGAGGAAGTGGAGGAACTGGAGCCTTTATACACTGCTGGTAGGAATATCAACAGTGCAATTACTTTAGAAAACAGTTTGTCAGTTCCTTAAAAGTTAAAAATGGAGTTACCATATAATAAAGCAATTTCATTCTAAGTGTATATATCCGAGAGAAATAAAAGCATATGTCCACACCAAAACCTATATATAAATGTTTATACCAACACCATCTATAATAGCGAAAAGACGGAAACAACCCAGATGTTCATCAACTGATGAATTGATAGTAAATATGGTATATCCATACAATGGGATATTATTTGATAATAAAAAGGAATGAAGTACTCATACATTTTTTAATGTGTATGGATCTTGAAAATATTATTAGAAGTAAAAGAAGCTAGTCACAAAAAAACCATATATTGTATGATTCTGTTCACGTGACAACGTCCGGAACAGAGAAATAGATAGAGACAGAATGCGATTAGTTGCTTAGGGCTGGGGGTAGGGAAAGGAGGGAGGTGATAGTTAAAGAGTACAGGGTTTTATTCTTGAGCTAATGAAAATGTTCTAAATTTGTAGTAATGGTTGTACATGTTATTGAATTGTACATGTCAAATGGGTTAATTGTATCATGTGAGTTATATCTCAATCAAGCTGTTAAAGCAAATAAAAAAGACTAGAAAAGAACTAGATTTACCTATGTTGTTGGATCTTGCTTTGTGCTTCTCTCTTATACCATTCTCCACGTTCCTCCCAACCCTGAATTTTGTGTTAATCATTGCCTGGTTTTATTGTAAAACAGTTTTATGACATATGTGTGCATTCCTAAACAATATGTTGTTTAGGTTTGCTTATTTTTTATTTATAAATAAGGTATATGTAATAGTCTCACTTTTAAAAAAACTCAACGTTAAGTTTTTGAGGATTATCCATATCATTACATGTAACTATACAGTATTTGTTGGCAAATATTTCACAATTTATCTATTCTCTTACTGATATGTATTTGGGTTGGTTCCCATGCTTTACTATTAAAAAGAATGCTGATTTGAAAACTTTTTTCATGTGTCTTGGCACACGTGTGCAAGAGTTCTACTATATGAATGTAAATGTGCCATATATTTTAATGACCCCCTCCAAAAAATTTTTTTAAAAAGTTGATTCTCTTGACTTTTACATTAATGGCATATACCCGACTTATGTATTCCCTCAGACCAAGATAAAGTGACTAGAACTGAGAGCCTAACTTCTCATCCTAGTTAAATTCTAATTGTAATATCTATTTTCTGATATCCTAAACAATGTAGAAAAACGCTAATCTAAAACTTTACAATTGAATCATAACAGGCCCACTTAACCCAATCACTTCTCAGCATCATTTAACTATTAAATCAAAGGGACATCACTTTAGGCAAGTACATAATAGTTACTAAACTTCACTAACATTTTTCTTATATGGTATCCTGCTGGGTAGTCCAATATTTCTGACATGGTCAGTTTGGTTATCCTGGTAACAAGCCAGTTGTAAATCTGGTATTTTAGCCTTGGGCACTTTCTAAGTCTGCCCTGATTCAAGCTGCGAGCTTTTGCAGTTCATTCAGGATATTTCCTCTTTACTGAGGAAGGAGGAAAGCACTCTAAGGTCAGAACAGAGCATTATAAGGGATTTTTAAAAGTTTTTTTCCTACTGTGGTAAAACATAATAACGTAAAATTTACCATTTTAATCATTTTAAATTGTACAATTCAGCAGCATTAAGTACATTCACAAAGTTGTGCAATAATTGGCACCATTCATCTCCAGAAATTTTTCATCATCCAAAACCGAAATTCTGTACCCATTAAATAATAACTCCCCATTATCCCCTCCTCCCAGCCCATGTAAGCACTATTCTTTCTTTCTCTATGAATTGACCTATTCTAGGTACCTCATATAAGTGGAATCATACAGTATTTGTCCTTTTGTTACATAAGCTTTTGTACCCAGAGGAATTCCATCTTGTTTTGTTTTTCTGTTTAGCGATCCCTTTTTCCACTAAAAGAAAACATAGCTTATTTTATTGAGAAAGTGTGTAATAGGATTGTTTCCCTATAATACACAGCCCTGTATAGAAAGGAACAGACATAAGAAATTGTATAAAACCGAAAGAACTTTCAGTTATTGTAGATAGGGTCTTCATCTGCCCATTTAGTTATTTAGTCATCTAATAATCCAGGTTTCACATTAACCACTTAAGTAGAGAAGTGCAGTTGGTTCCTAATTTTTAAAATTTCACATCTATCTGATGAATGGATGAGTGAAATAACCTTTGAGGTTCCTGTTAGCCCCCAGCTTCCCAGAACTTAAAAGCCATTCTACGATATAAAAGTTCGATCTAAATCATTCTTGTTTTGATAAGAAGGAGTATTAAAGATCAGGAGGGTTCTGGGAGACTGAAAGTAGAAATGAGCTGGTCTAAATGGTACTACTGAAGAGGAGGATGGTCCCTGGAGAAGCTAGATACTGGAAACACCAAAGACAAACCTTGCAGTACATAGACAAACACTGGTTGTCTTGTGTCTATACTTGTACTCAATTTCATGAGAAAATTACCTTCATTACTTTGCATCAGTCCATGTGGAAATCCACAGAAATGGCTGGAATCCACTGATTATTTATTCATTCCCCTATGTTGAATGACTGTTACATGCCCAACACAGTGAAAATCACTGGGGAACCAAAGATGAATATAAGTGAAGGATCTGACCTAAGGTAGAACAGAAGGCCAGTTAAGCTGTGAACATAGGTCTCAAAGGATGTGCTTAGTTCCAAACTCGTTTCTATTTATTCAGAGAAGAATCACAGGATTCTTATGTTGGTTATTTTACTCTAAGGCAACAACCATCAGTCTAATAGTACCACATTTTCCAGAACCAGGTAAAATAGGCTTCTGAGTGATGAATGCATATTTCAATCTGATTGTAGTCTGATGTGTGGTTGGGGGTGTCCATTTTACAGAATCTGAGTTTAGAAGCCTCTGTATTGCCCAGCATGTAGGTAAGGGACTGGTGTGGTATAAAGGTGGTCTTTCCATCAAATGAATACTGTCTGGTCCTTCTTCTCACCTCTTTCCAGTAGCAGGAAGCTCAGATATTTGGCCTAGTTAGTAGGTTGATGGAAAAGTCCATCTAATTGGTTGCTTGACATTGGGCTAAACGCAGACAGTCTTTTCCCTGGCATTGTCCTCTTGTATGGTAGAAGCTGTGACTAGAGATTTTTAGGGCTACAATACAAGTTCACAAGTCTTTGAAAAAAATTATAAAGTTTGAATTTTGATTTTTTTTCCATATCTACTTCTTTGTTTCTTAGTACTCTCATGGTACCTACCGTCCACCCTGTCTGTTCAAAGTCCCTGCTGCCGACAACCCTGCATCCTCATTCTATCCCCTGCTCCCTAATGGCCTCTCTCTTCATCAGGGCTCCTCTCCCCTCAGTGTCTCCTCTGAATGGAAAGTGAACAATTATCTAATTTAAGTTCTTCAGTAATTGAAAGCTTTAATAAAGAGGTTTGTTAATGCAGATGAGTCTAGGTGGTCTAGACCAAAACTGGTCTTCTTGATACGCAGGTTCTCTTTCCCACCTTCTTTTCCATAATCACCTTTCTTTCACTTTACATAAGAAACAGCCTATCTCTAACATATCTTATTAGTCCATTTTACTAAAAGACCTACCTCTAATACATTTTATTAAATTGCGTTGTCCAAGGATGTAAAAATCTAAGGAATAGGGAAGGCAAAAAATGGGGATGTTTCAGGATATCAGTTTTAGGGGTGAGAAAGTCGATGATTATGATTCCTGCACATTGCAAATCATGTGTTTTCTAAGTCTTCGTTTAAAAAAAAAAAGGTCAATCTAATCAAATCATAAGCTGATATTAAAGGAAAAATTTAAAAGAGGATGAAATTATGACTCATACAATTTTTTTAATGAACATTTTTAAACATTAAAGAATGAAAGAGCCAGAAAGGTCTATAATCAGTAAAAAGGGGACCATTGATAGGAACGCTGAAATGAATGTGTTTAATAGTGTAACGTTGACTTCACAGGTTGAGAGGGAAGTCAGTTGAACTTCCACAGGATAAAATTTATTTGCATTCCTATAGACAATAATTACTTGCTTTACCATAAGTTTTCTGAAAGTTAACTTCTATGTCTTCAGAGTTGTGAAATAGCCTACTCAAAGAGGATGAATAGCTGAGATAACCAAGGTGGATGACTCAATAGGGTACTCACTAAATTTCAGTCTTTCCCAATTTTTCCTTACACTGATGATTAAAATAATTTTGATATTTCATCACCATGTGATGTTTAGTATATAACTCAGAAGGTGTTCAAAGGATTGAGTGACATTTCTATTCATGTGTTCCCATCCTCATTTATGTGAACATAGTTTCCCATCATTTACATTGATAAGAACAAAAATTGAGAATTAAATTGAAGTTCAATCTTGACTCATTATAATAATAGGTATAGTCATCCACATGTGCATGAAATAATTGAGAAATAAAAGTGCTTCAAAGAGAGACATTTCCAATTAAAATTTTTATTTATATTTAGTCATTATTTGACATTTGCAGTATTTGTGTTGCTTTGATAAGTTGCATGCTAATAATAGTAACAATCAGAAGACCGTTTTTTGCCATTGGGTGTAAATTTAAGTGCATATTTTTGAAAAAAAGTGTGATAAGTAATGAATAAAAGACATGCAAGCATAAAATACATAAAACTAAGATAAACTTCTATAGATCAAGTAGAATGGAATTATAAGTTCAAGAAGAAAATATAATTATGCAAAATTTGTGATTGTCAAAGAGCAGCCTGTTTAAATATTCTTTTTAAATGAACAATGATGAATTTCAGTGCACATACTTCAACAAATGATAAAATAATTTACATGTCAAAGTTTACCAAGAGTGCTAGAAGTTACATTCTTCACAACTATTCATTTTAGTAAAAGTTTTAACATGTTGCCTAAAAATGTGCAAGAGACTTTAACAAAATTATTTTAAGTTATCTGCAAGTAAAAATTTGAAAATCTCTTTGTAGTTCACTTTGGTCAGAAAACATGACCAAAAATCAAGGGTCTATAATATGGCTAACACTTTCTGCTAATTTAGTAAATAAACCAATTTATTAATTGACATGGTTCTCATGACTGTTTTTTTCTGTTAGATTTAAGGAAGACATTTAAGAACTAGGTCTTGGTACTTGGGACACCTCTCAAAAGGGGATGGTAATCCATTACATTTTATTTCTTTCTTTTAGACAGTTATATCTCCACTTTATACACATTCCTATTTCTTCCCTTTGGAGGCACTCACTGTAAGGTATTATGTGTGTAGCCATGTATGTGTATAATAAGCAGACAGATAGCGCTGTTTGGATCTGTAAATGTATAGCCTTCACCAAGTTTGGGAAGTTTTTGGCCATTATTTCATCAAGTACGTTTTTTACCTCAATCTCTTTGTCCTCTCCTGAGATTCAAATGACACTAATATTAGACTTTTTAATATTGTATCACAGGCAACTTAGGCTCTGTTTATTTTTTTGTGTGTTCAAATTTTTTTCTCTCTGTTCTTCAAATTGTATGTTTATATCAAATTCACTGACATTTCCCTTTTTCATCTCCATTCTGCTATTGAGCCCATCAGTGCATTTTTAATCATTATTTTTCAGTTCTAAAATTTGTATTTGTTCCTTGTTTATAAGTTTTGTGTCTCTGCTGAGAACTTCTGTTTTTCCATTCATTTCAACAGTGTTTACCTTTACCTCCTGGCACACAGTTAAAATAGCTCCTATAAATCTGATAATTCCAACATCTGTGTCATCTTGAGCTTGGCATTTGTTGATTGTCTTTTCTCTTAAGAATTGACCACATTTCCCCAGTCCCTTACATGTCAAACGTTGTAAGAGTGAGTTCTTGACATTTTGAATGTTATGTTGTGAGATCTGGGTCCTTTTTAAATGCTCAAATTTTTGTTTTATCAGGCAGTCAACCCTGTCTTGCATTCTGTGGGCAATAGTTCCAAACTCAGTTTATTTTTCAGAGACTTTGCTGGGCTATTTTGGGTCCCATGGAAGCACAATTTAGGGATTAGTCTGGGACTTGAGCAATTGCTTATGTCATAGTCCAGTTCTCAAAGGTTTTGTATCTGTCTCACCTGTGCACAGTTCAGGGGAGGAACTAGGGCTTGTGCAGAATCGGAGAATCCTCTTCTTCAGTTCTCTCCTTTCTGAGATCCCTCTTACCCTTTCCTCTCCCCTAAGAGCCTTTTTCCCTGGTCTCTTGCCTAGAAAGATTTGGTTTCTCTTGAAGTTTTAACTGCTCATGCTGCTGCAATATAGACTGAGGCTACCCTCAAGGCAAAGCCATGAGAGGAAAGTGAAAAGAAGAAATAACAGGGATTCTCCCACACTCTTTGGAGCACAGGCGCCCTTTCCCCTGCTCCTCGGCTTTTGGAGAAACTTTTAGCTGCTTATGCCGCTGCCCACTGTTCTGCAACATAGTTCTGTGACTGTGCCACTCATGAGAGAGAAAAATGGAAAGAAAAAACTCTGGACTGCCCCTCACATTCTTCCATTCGCAGGGGCCTCCTTTCCAGGTCTTCTGACCAAAAAGAGAGGGTTCTCTCAGAGTTCTTGCCTGCACTCTCTGCACAGTTCTGAACTCAGGCCAATTCTGGAAAGAGAGAAAAAACCAAACAAACAGAAATGCACTCCCAAGTGGGTCCCTTTTTCTAGTTTTGGTTGCTCTTGTGGATTCACTTGCTACTGTTTATCTTTCAGAGTCAGAAGTTGCTTTTTGTGTTTTGAACACAGTTTAGAGATAGGCTGCAGTAGGTTTACCCTTTCATGACCATACCTCCTCCTCCTTTCCATGCCTTCCCTTATTCCCTGTTTCTCTCCATTTCCCCCACACCTTGCCATTCTTTTCTTTCCACTTTGTCCTTTTTCTCTGTTTCTCCTTTCATTTGGGCTCCTAGGTCTAAAAAACAAAAAAGAAGAACCTATAGTTTTTTTGGTGGTCCACAGCTCTATTTGAAAATTCTGATTCTGTTACAAGTAATAAATCACAGTCAAGTTTGAAAATAGACCCAGAGTCTGGAGACACATGGAAAGGCAAACGGGCTTGGAGGAACGCTCTTGGCCCCATCACCTGGCTATTTTAGGTCAAATGATCAATGTCACACTTGTTGAAAATGTCCGCTTATTAAACCCGACCCAGCACTTAAGAATTGATCCTTTGGATTTTTATTTAAGAGAGTTATTGAATCTGTTGCTCAATTGTACATAAATCTTACATTATAATGCCAGAATGTTGAGATTAGGAAGAATTTCAGCAAACCTTACTACCTTCATTATTCTAGAGAAACATGGCATTCTTAAAAACTGAAACAAGCAAGGTTTTTTTTTTAATGAAGTAAAATATTTCTAGTCATGTTGTGAGAAATAGCTGACCATATGAAATGATATCCCCTTTTACGCTTTTAGTCAATTGTTTCTGCAGTTTATCTATTCTGGGGTCATAAAATGTGTGTGTGTGTGAGATGTTATGGTCATTGTGCTTGGTGGACAGGAGAGATGGTAACACATGCAGTAATAAGTCACAGATTGAGCACTCACTGGGTACAGATCACAGTGATAAGTGCTATGGAAAATTCAGAAATAAATTATAGTATGGCTCTTAGGTGTCACGTTATAGTACATGAAGTTCACCTCATCGTCTCCTTTAATCTTCCCAAGAACCCTGAGGCAGTCATTATTATTAGATTAGGTAGGTAAATACCATTTCATTCCAGAAATCCCTTGAACTTTGCGTCCCTATTTGCAGCTGCCAACTGTCATCTCAGTATCACTGTAGGCACTTCAACCTCACAGGTCTAAAACTGAGCTCCTCTCTCCATTAGCCACCTCCATTCTCTATGGCTGTTTTTATTGGCACCACCCAACCCTAGAGCAAGACATCTAAGATGTCCTACCTTCTCTCTTTCCTTCCCAACCCCATTTCACCCATTTAATCCTTTCTCAGATTTTACTTACTCTATACGTCTCTCAAACCTTCAATCCGTTGTCATCTTCATAATAAATCCCCAGGTCCCTTCCCACTTTTATCAACCACGCTTCGTAACTGCTCATCAAACTCATTTCTCCAGCTTTCTTCGATAGTTCCTGGCACGTAAGCGAATGCTCAATAAATATTTTCCAACTGTAACACCTCCATGTCTTTGCACGTTTTGGGCATAGGCTCTGGAATGCCTTTACTCACCTTTCCTCTGACTTAACACCTCATCCTTTGAGAGTAAGTTTACTTCCTAACTAAACTTTAGTAGCCTCCCTAATTCCTAGAGCTCAGTTGAGTATCCCACTTCTTGAACCTCCCATTCCCACATGCACTCAAACCTTTTTTGTGTACTTTTCTATTATAGGATTTCTCAAACTGTGGGTCCTTGTACTCTGACATGTACTTCTTAAAAATATGGAGTTCTGGAAATACCCAGAACCACTGAACTAGTAGTATGGCTAAGACTGGAGCCCAGGAATCTGCATTTAAAAAGCCCTACTCTTCCACAGTGATCCTGATGCACATGAGAGAAAGAACAGTGAGAACCAATGATCAATTCTGTCCCCTGTCTTGGACCCTACAGATAGTTCCAGGAATGAGGATCATGACCACTCGGAGAAGTCACTGGCAAAGTTTAATTACCTCCTATGACTTTTCAGGAGATTGGGGCAGCAAATTAATCATATTTAATAGGTTTTCCACTACACCTTTATAAAGAGGAACATCACTTAGTTTTTGGGTTTTTTTTAAAGCTTTATTGAGCTACGATTTTGCATACCATAAAATTCACCCATTTTAAGAGCACAATTCAGTAATTATTAGTTCATATACAGCATTGTGCAACTGCTACCACAATCCTATTTTAAATCATTTTCATAACTTCAAATAGAAATTTTGTCCCTATTTACAGTCACTCTCCATTCCAATCTCCAGCCCTAGGCAACTGCTTATCTACTTTCTGTCTTTGCAAATTTGCTTTTTCTGGATATTCATATAAATGGAATTTGTACAGCACATGGTCTTGTTTCTGGATTTCACATAGCAAAATGTTTTGGAGGTTCATCCATGTTGTAGCATGCATCAGCACCTCATTCCTCTTTATTGACAAATATTATTCCATTGTATGGAGATACATTTTGTTTATCCATTCATTGGTTGATGGATGTTTAGGTGGTTTCTCTCTCTCTCTCTCTCTCTCTCTCTCTCTCTCTCTCTCGACTATTATGAATTATGCTGCTATAAACATTAGTACACACATTTTTTTATGCATGTGAACATGTGTTTTTAATTTCTCTTGAATAGATAACTATGAATGGAATGGCTGGGTCATATAGTAAATATATGTTTAACATTTTTTATTAAAATTATTGGGGTTACATTGGTTAAAAAATCAAACAGCTTTCAAGTAACAATTCAGTAATACGCCATATATATATGTTACATTGTGTGTTCACCACCCAAAGTTACATTTCCTCCCGCCACCAAATACTTGACCTCCTTTACCCCATCTCCCTCCCCCTTCCCCTTCCCCCTGGTAGTCACTAATCCACTGTCTATGTCCTTGAGTCTCTTGTTTGTTTGTTACTTGTAGTTTTACATCGCACATATGAGTGAAATCATACTGTTCTCAACTTTTCCTGTCTTATTCATTTAGCATGATAATCTCAAGATCTATCCATGTTATCTCAAATGGCAGTATTTCATCTATTCTTATGGCTGAGTAATATGCAGTTGTACATATGTACCATATCCTCTTTATGCAATCATCTGCCGATGGACAGTTCAGTTGTTTCCATGTCTATGTTTAACTTAAGAAACTTCCAAACTGTTTTCCACAGCACAACACCATTTTACATTCCCATTAGCAATGTAGAAATGTTATGATTTCCCTATAAACTCACCAGCACTTTTTATTATCTGTCTTTTTGGTTGTAGCCATCGTAGTGGTGTGAGGTGGTATCTTGTTTTGATTTGTATTTCATTAATGACTACTGGTGTTGAGTATCTTTACACGTACTGTTGGCCATTTGCATATCTTCTTTAGAAAAATGCCCATTCAAATATTTTGCCCATTTTTTTTATTATTGAGTTTAAGAGTTCCTTATATAGTCTGGATACCAAGAGAGCAATACTTTTACTTTATGGTGGGACAAAAGGTCCATGAAAACCCTGTCCCGCTCCGATCACCTGGCCAGTGGAGTCTCCATAGCTCTTCTTTTCCCAGTGCCAGAATGTGGCCCTTGGCAAACTCTTGGAAGCACCTCTTTGACCTCCACCCTCTCCATGGCCTAAATGAGAGCAGAAAGGCCATGTGGGGACCCAGGAATAGTCAGAGCTTCTTCAACAGCATTGGAGCCTAGACAGGGGCCTGGAGAGGGAGTTTCTTTTACCTGAGGAGTCGTTGCCTCACATTTGGCTAAGGGAGTTCCTACTTCAGGAATGGAGTAGGGGTCTGTCCTGGTCCCACTTAGCATGCAGAGTCTATGGTTTTATGACGCCGTCCTTACCCAGTTTCACCACCCCAAGTCAGGGCACAGATCCAGCCTTCAAGATATAGTTAGATTCCCCCATGGCCTTGTTGAAGAAAAATTACAAAAATCAGACCTGTGAGAAACCAAGCAGAACTCAGAGTTAGAGAACTTAGGTTTATTACACTGGCAGCCCCAGAGAAGCTAGTGCTCTGGAGATCTGGGCCCAGAGCTCAGTTACAACATTGCTTATATAGAATTTATTTGGCAAGGGCTGATTGGTTAATTTGTCCTCAGATGGTTACAAAGTGCAGGAGTTGCTAGAGGGTATAGGAAGTTATATTTGTTGCTTAGGACAAGCAAAAGGGAAAATGAGTCTTTAGTTAATTTCTAGTACAGCCTATGTAGCAAACATATCTACAGAAGCAGAACAAAGAGCTGATTAGCCTTTTAAGTGAAAATTCCTCTTTAGCCTCAATTCCCACTGAGCTCTTTCCTCTTGAAATAACCCAGTTCTCTGTGGCTGGGCATCCTGGAGTGCAGGCCTGTTCCCAACAGCCAAACTGTCCACTTCTCAGGGAAATCATGGTGACTTGAGGACAGAGTCTATGTCCACCTGTGTGGCCCCAGCAGCCAGCATAGAACACGGTTAAACACATTTGTATGTGATTTCCTTAAGTCAGTGAATGAAGAAGGAATGAGTTCATGTGAGAGAGTGAGACTGAGACAGGCTAATTAATCTGTCCAGAGTCATGTGGGTTGTCAGTTAAGCGGCAGAGTCTCAAATTAAGGTTCTCTGATGCCCAAAATACTTTTCCACTACATCAAGTTACGAGCGCTAACCTCTTACTAGATTCCAACCTAGAGGAGAAATATTTATGTTACAAGACTGATCAGGGATGGTTAAGGAGTGCTGCTACCAGAGTGCGGAGGGCAGATGAGATGGGAGGTAATTTCTATACATGGTTTATTTTACCTTCAATGGTCTATTTTGGATTTGATGAAGATGAAAGGAGGTAAATACTTCAAGGTAAGTTGCCTCTGATTCTTGGGACACCGAATAACCTCTTGAAGGGATTAGAATTTGGAGAAGAGGTATAGTGGCACCTGGAAGGATGCTTGAGGCAGTGGAAACAGCAAAACCACAGCCCTGAGGAGAGATTGGGGGCCGTGTGGGGGAAAAAGCGAGTCATCTCTGTGACTGGGTCTCAGGAGACTGGTGAGGTATAGAAAGCTGGAGCAAAGTCCTTTTGAAAATCAAGCTAAAGAATTTGCTTTATTTCCTCCACAGTAGAACATACTAGAGGCTTTAGAGCAGGGGTTCCCAACCTCAGGGCCAGGGACTGGTACTGGGCAGTGTCCTGTTAGGAACTAGGCTGCACAGCAGGTGAGCTGCAGGCCAGGAAGGGAGGCTTCATCTGTATTTGCAGCCGCTTCCCAGTGCTAGCATCTCTGCCTCAGCTCCACCTCAGATCATCATGCATTAGATTTTCATAGGATCACCGGTCCCTGGTGCTACCTTAGAGGAATCAATTGGCTAATCAGGATCTCATATGTTTTCCCCAGTTTTTCGAAAAATGTAAAATATTTTTTCCCTTGTGTAACTCTCTGATCTCTTATGTTCTGATTACACTGTTTCAACATTCAGCAACTCTTGGAACTCCTTTGCAATAAAATGAAAATAGTGTTGTTGGGTTTTTTTTCCCTCTTTGGTGAGAAGCAAGCTCCAGAAATGCTCCATAGGAGAGTAAGCAAAAGACATGAAGGTGGGCACCTTGACAATGCGAATGTCTCTCTTAGTGAAACAACTCCCTGGCTTGACTGAGCAGGGTCCATTTCCAGCCCCTTCCCACCACAGCTGGGCAGGAAATGTATTTAATTCACTGCGTTGTTACTTAGCAGATTGTGAAGGCTAACTGAGTGAATGAAACAAGCACATTCAGTGAGCCAGTCCCTGAACCAGTGAATATATGCTATGGTTTGATTCTTCCGTACATACTGTTACTGCGGGTAGTAATAATGAATCACAAGATCACTTCCCTCGATGATTGGTAGCTTCCTGAGAAAGGAAAGAAAGTAATTGATATAGTGACAGTAAAGAGAATTTAACAATCTAGGAGAGCTTGGTTTGATGGTGGTTTAATAAACATTTTTAAATTTGGGTAGAATAACAAAGAAAATAGTTCGTTGCAATTTTATTGTTTTTCAGGAAGCTCACCTATAAGCCAGCTGCCCAGCCTCACTACGAGAAAAGGTTTGAAAGTCTTAAGTTACCTATCACTTCAAGCCTATTTCTTGTTTAATCTTCACCTCATGATCTTTGGAATTCTTTGGATGTGGGTCTCCTTTGCAGAATCGGGGGAGAAACTGTCACAATTGTTTCTGCACCTTTGGCCTAGTGAGGAGGAGAGCTTTTAAACTAGCAACTGGGGCACCCACAGACCCAGCCCTTCTACTAACATGAAAATGTTACCAAAGTAGCATTCTGCCTTATTTGTTTCAGGAACTGATTGTGAGGAATTTACAAAACCCTTTGCATAACGTGGAGTTTTTTTAAATTTGAAATCCTGAGGAAGGAGCTGTGGAAAACACAAAGGTTCCCGTTAGAGGCAGCAAGTGTGCTCTTGGAAATCATGGGAGGAACCACTGTGGTTAGAAGTGGGAAAAACTAGTGTCTTTAAATGGAAGTTTCTCCGATGAAAATCTGGCTTTCCGCCTGATCTGGATTGTGCCAGTGCGTGGGCAGGCAAGGGAAAGGCAGTGAGTGGTAGCCAATTAATTAGTCAATCAAATAATATTTATAGAATTCTCCATGTTCGGGGCAGCATGCAGACTCAGTGGGAGATCCAAAGAGTACTGGTCCATGAAAAACCTGGACTGGTCTCCTTGGGAGGCAAGGTTGTGCATGTGCTAGCAGAAAGAAAGCACAAGGCATTGTTTTGATGGGCAGTATGTCTTATGAATGCCAAGAATGAATGCAAACAGGCTGTTATTCTGGGCTTATGAACGTTTACTCTAGGCCATGGTGTGTCAATTTTCAAAGCAGCTGTGAAATCTGTTTTTTTATAACTCTGAGTAGACTGAGTAGGTAGGACGTTAGTAGACCCTTACCACTGAGCACAAGATAATTTGGGGCAAAAAAATATGAGGGATGAGGAGCATTACTTTCCAAAAATGATTCCACAGAGATTGTGCTT
The DNA here is from genome assembly GCA_003508835.1 of Eonycteris spelaea. Taxonomy (NCBI): domain Eukaryota; kingdom Metazoa; phylum Chordata; class Mammalia; order Chiroptera; family Pteropodidae; genus Eonycteris; species Eonycteris spelaea. The sequence goes on from PUFA01000044.1 coordinate 6,470,051, forward strand.
GTGTCCTTTGGAGAGGACTATTTAAAAGCAAAGGAGTCATTATAAAATTGTGTAGGGGGGAAATATGTGACTAAAAAACTACTAATATCCAGTAAAATTTTCATTTTAAAGAAACCATTAAACATGGATTTAAGAAAAACCTCTTCTACGGTGTTGGAGGAATAAGTACATGAAGAGAGGGAAATGAGAGGCTGAGAATAATAAGAATGCGTATACTGACCTTAAATTTGCAGGTAGTCATTTCTAGTCATTGGCCAGACCCTCTATATGACTGCTGAACATTCCACGTGCACAGACTCGATGTAGTGCTGCGTAGGTCTAACTATTCCCATGGAAAGCAAAACGTGATGGCATGTCTTCGTAACAGTCTCTAACATGTTTGTCGCTGAGCATGTGTCAGACTTTATACACCCTCATGTATATACTTCCAGCAACCCTATGTGTAGGTCGTAACTAAAGCAAAGCAAAGTTACGCTTTTTTCCCAAAGTTCCCCAGCTAGTGATTCCAAAGCCTCTGTACCACCCTAGTTAAAGATGGGCAAAACAGTGGAGACCTTATACACTGTTTGAAAGTGTGGGAAACTCTCTTTTTCTGGGAGCTGCTTTGAGAAGGATAGAAATGCTCTCTTTCTTTTAGTTCTCTAGGACAGTCGTGGTACTATCGGTATAACATTGGACATTGGACATAGCACTGCACAGTCTTAGGAACTAAATATTTGTACTTTGAGGACAGGTTCTGTGGGATGACAAATGAAGCAAAAAATATTTTACACATGATAGCTATCTTTTCTCCTAGGAAAATGCTTCCCTGATACCTTATTTTTCCAAGACAGTATATTAGACAATGCTGATTGGCTTTCTTGTTGAAATGTATGAAGTATTTGGTGTAATTGATGTTTGAGTGGTGTAAGAAATGTTTGAATTATTTAAATATTTAGAATGATAATTTTTTTATTTGAAAAAAAATTAAAAACTGAAACTGGTTTATAAACTCACCCAGAGACAAATAATAGACAATGCCTGTTTTCCTATCTTTTGTACATGTCTTAAAAACAGTTTATAAAGAAAATATTTGATCAACAACAAAGCACATCATCATGAAGGTTCAAAACACTCAGAACAAAGAGAAAATCACCAAAACTTCCTCTAGAGAGGAGAACACAGGTTACATCCAAAAGATAAGGAATTGGAATGGATTTGGACTTCTCAACGGTAACCTAGGAAGCTGGAAGAAAATGCTTTTAAAATTCTGAGGAAAATTTCAGCCTGGAATTCTATGTTCAAATGCCCATCAAGTGTGAGAGCAAAATAAAGATATTTTCAAACTTGCATGAGCTCAAAAAATTAACCTTTCTTGTACCTTTTTCAGAAACAATGCTCTTTCTAATTAAGGAAGTACACCAAGGGAAAAAAAAAGGATATAGAGTCCAGGAAACAGGTATACCACATCAGGGGGTAGGAGAGAGAAATCCCTAGAATGATTTTTTTATTCATCTTCAGTGAAGGCGAAAGCAGATCCCAGGTTACAGATGTACAGCAGGCCTACGGAACAATCATGCAGTCAGAGTAATTCTCTAGAAGAGAAATCTCTGAGAAGATAAAACTAATAGAATTCCAGATGTGTTTGGCTCTGTTGAAAGGAGACTTACACGGTGTGGGGAAGAGTTTGGAGAAAAGCAATGTTTAAGTATATAGAAAACGGAGAAGCTGAAAAACATGACTAGAAAAACAGGGTGTACAAAAGAAAAAACGAAAAATAATCTTAGTATAACTCATGACTTAGCAGTAAATAGTCAGAATTGTGTTAACACTGATTATTGGTCTCACGAAAATTGTGATGTAACACTACTGGGAGGATGGAATAGAAGGAAATACGCATGTATGCACTGGTGGGAATGGGAGAAGAAGAAGGGAAACCCTCATGTTTTGGGTGGGAACTCAATAGATAATACCTAAAACTGAAGAAAACAAACACGACATAGATGTATAACCATGTTACTTAGAGATAGAGAAGTAATTACTAAAAGAAACAACTAAAATAATTGAAAATGGTTGACTCTCGAGACAAAGAATAGAAGAAGGGCAGTCAGGGGACTGCTGTGTTTTTGTCTTAAGCCTTATAGAACTGTCAGCTGTTTATATTCCGTGCATGTTTGGCTTTGATAAAATTAAAAATTAAATGTTAAAAAGGGGAAAGTGAGGAGTAAATTCAAATAAGAAAAAAAAAGGATAAGTTCTACTTCCCATTATAAAGAAACTCAAACGAGAATACTCAAAAATTAATGTAGAACAAGGAATTAAGATTAATGTCAGTATCATTTCCTAAAACATTTAAAGAGAAATTTGTGAAATTCTATATTCCTACATTTTTCCCCCACCCACGCTCACACTCTAGTTAAATGTTGGTGTTTATCTTCTATAAGCTGTAGGATATAGGGGACCACAGCTCATGGTTGACTTGAAATGAATGACTGGAAAATCCAGAGGCCAAGTTTGAGCTGTGTCATCGAACCCAGTTGCTTGATCTTCCAGCTGTGTATCATGCTTCCTTATGCTTCTTGTCTAATTCTTAGAACATTTTATGTCAGGCCATCTTGCCATTTTTCCCTCCTCCACTGGCTTCCTGATCCAAACTCATTCGTCTGTCCACCTGGCTTTGATTCATTCCTTACTCTAACCTTGCTGTCTGCGTTTGCTTTGACTGCCCTGTGTAAATCTTACTTTCTGGCTCTTACCTCCTCCTCAAATCTTGGCTAAATCCATTTTGAAAAAAATAAGGCAAATGGAACTGCCTGGGAAGAATTTGGAGAATCTGCAGCTCTGTTCCTTCTTCATTCTTGAGATCCAGGACAGCAGCTGAAGGCACATGTGGGGAGAGAGATGGGCGGGGGGAGAGAGAGAGAGAGAGAGAGAGAGAGAGAGAGAGAGTGTGTGTGTGTGTGCGTGTGCGTGTGTTTTGGGAGAAGAGGGTACAGCCATCTTGGACCCTGCCATTTTCCCTGGGGATACTAACATTTATAATTTTGCCATTCTGGTGTATTCTTTATTTGCTCTTCCATTTTTCCTAGAAAATGTTCTAAAATTTTTAACTCACAGGCATCTTTCCAGCTTCCTTGCATGAGCCGTATTTTGACCTCTTAAGAGGCTGTGGCAAGACTGCAGTTCATGGTGATTTTACATGCAGTGACATCTGATTTGCTTTTAGACTGCATTCCACACCAGTCTGCCCAGCCCTGCAGTTTATGGGCTAACTCCTGTTGTCTTTCAACATATGGGGCACTATTAGATAGTGTGCGTTTGGGACTTGTCGGGGAGGCTGATTAAGCCACAGTCAGGAATAGCCGTCCTGCGTGTGAAATGAAACAGCTCTGGAGCTGCTGGAGGTGCTCAGTGCTGTTCTGTTGGGGGACAGGGCGTTTGCTAACAAAGCAAACACATTTTTTTTTTTCTAACATGGGCTAGGTCTGTGGTGGTAACATTTGGCAAGTTTAGTAAAGGGAACATAAATGACTGTGAACAGATGGGCAACTATTAAAAGATTTGAGGGGCTTTTATCATTTCTCAAATGGCCTTCACCCACCTACAGGATACCCAGCTCCCTTGCAAGCTTACGTAATGGATTCAATTAATTTTCTTCTTCCTTTTCTTTTTTTTTTTTTTTCAATTGAGATGGAAGCAGAAGCTCTGACGTTAAGAGGAAAAGAATAGATGAGAAACTTCTAATTTTGAACCCTTTTGGGATTAGATGCTGATTTCAGCCATGCAGAGAACACTGCCCCATATTTTGAAAGAGGAGCTGCTGGCCGTTTTAGAGGAGATGACTTTCCAAAATAGCCAGTGAACTCCCCCATCCGTATCTGATGACCATCTGACATTTGGATGCAGAATTACAGAACTATCCACGTGTTTTGATAAGTATAACCTTGCTTTTTAAAAAGGCAGTGGCAAGTCATCATTACATTTAAGCTCAAAACTAATGGACTACGAAACACAAAAGAGAAATGCATTGCCTAGTTCCTAGCAGAAACAGAAAATATTTACACATCTTAGAGCAATAAAATTTACCCACGCTCTGGGGCAGTGCTGTCTCTGATGCAGGAGTGTGCTAGTTCTCTGTGGCTCAGAACGATGCTTGGAAAGTTCACAAGGGTGAGAAACAGACACTGAGATGAGGCCTGTTTTACTCTCTCTGGGGCAGCTGCCTGGTTTTGCCAAGAGCAGTCGTAGGTGGTATGGTCAGAGTTATGGCACCTATCACCTGGATCTCATGAACCTGGACAAATGAGTCTGGGTTCTCTTAATAACATTATGTTCCAGGGGCAGTAATTTTAAGGTACTTACCTTATATACACTCGGTGTAGCTATCTGAGATCTGTTCCTGATGGGTAGAAATACTCTCTAGGTGATTAAAGCCCTTTCAAATAATTTTTATTTTCCTTTTTGTCACCTAAAGTTTGATGGTGTCAGCCTGCTAATCCTGCCTGACACTCACATCGCCTCCATTTGTACCTGTGTTCTTCTAGAATGGCAGAGATGCAGGGACTGATGGAAAGATTGGAGCGGGCAGTCAGCCGATTGGAGTTGCTATCTGCGGAGTCACACCGGCCTTCTGGGAACTGTGGGGAAATGAATGGTGTCAACGGAGGTAGGGCCACAAACCGTTGTCGTTACTGGTCTCTGCGTGGTTCACTTAGTTTTGTCCCTGTCATTTATTTCTCAAGAAATATTTCTATGGACTTTCTTCAACTGCCTCACTCTTTCCTTTATATGTGACCATGACATTAACCAGATGCAAGCAATCCCTGTAAAAGAGAAGGGGGAAAAGGTTTCAACCCACAGTCCACAAGAATCACCAGTATCTCTGCCTGTTAAAAGCATAATCCACGTGCCAAATATCATGATTCTTTCATTTTAGTGTTTATACTGCTGTTCCACACTCAACGACTTAAATATATTATCTAAGTAATTATCAAAAAAGAAACTAATGTTCTCAGTTAGAATGTAAATTGGAAGGAATTATCATTCTGTAGATTTTAATTTTAAAGAGAACAAGTCATTAAATTTAAGAACTGCAGTTTTAAAGGAAGCCAGCTTGTTGTGAACCCAAATATCACTTTAATGTTACATGATCACATCACGTTTTACCTTTGCCTGTTCCTAACCAATATGCTTTTAAAATTATATGTGCATGCCACACTTTTAAAAAAAGATTTTAAAAATTATATGAGCAAACATAAAAATTAACTATTTCTTTAAAATGATACCATGTATGGCAAACTCTCTAAATTATCTACAGTAATTTTTCCAAATCTTGTCTAAGGTTGCAGATTTAGCAAATGAAAATACAGGACATCCAGTTAAATTTGAATTTCAGATAAACTACTTTTTTTGGTATAAGTGTGCTCCAAATACTGTATGGGGTATAATGTATGGTACACACTTATTCTAAAATTTTTTTCATTGTTTATTTGAAATTCAAATTTAACTGGGCTATCTGTATTTAATCTAGCAAGTCTATTCTTGTCTCACATTCGTTTCCTCCTTATCTGACCCATTTTGAATCCTGTCAGACTTTTAGGGGCTGAGAAAAGCCTTAGGAAAGAGGGGGCTTCAAACAAAGCTTTGACCAGGCGAGATCCACGCTGGAGCTTCTAGAATTTCAGGCATATTTGGAGCTGTGCCTTGTATTACATGCCCTGGGACAGAAATTACTGTGTGAGCACAAATGCACAGGCTGGTTTTCTTTTTCTCCTGAACATAATGAAAATTAAAATGCTTTGAATGAATTGAAAGGGGGTGTTATTTAAAGGAAGACTGCCAGGGGCCTGTAAGTTTTTTCCGCATCAACTGAGACACATCTATGATTTCATTTTAAGCCTCTTTTTGTTAACTATATGGTTGGTCTAAGAGATTCAGTAAACCTTATTTGTAAGAAAATGTTTTTATGTTCTCTTCAGTAACTTTGTTTCCTTATGACTTTGGCATCCAGTGAACAAAAGACATTTCTCTAAGATTGCCAACCACAAATATAAAACCCACGAATACATAAAATAAAATAAAAATCCAGTTCCCAAGAGATTGTGCAGTGTTATTGTGTAGTGCTGCTGTGTAAGGCTGGGGGTGGGGGGGGGCCTCCATAATTTTAATTTCATTTAAAGAGCTACAAGATTGCATGTTTAATTTTCTTTAGTAAAAAAATCTAGAAAAATGAATAAGCCAAGCAAAATCGGAAGCCATAGTTAAATTACTTAAATATTTAAGCAAATATTTTCTAATATAGCAAATCATTCCAAACCAGTTATTAAACTGAGGTTTTTAAAAACAACTTAGCTAGAAATTTATTATCCTACTTAAAATTAAGTAGGGTAATTAGTAAGTAGGATAATTAGTAAAATGTTTGAATTATAGCCATCCTTAAAACATTTGACTAATCCTAAATAACATTGTTTCCATTTCTTCTTAATTAGTAAGCTTTGGTAATTTCCTAAATTCTATTTTTAACAAACGTAGAGACAACTTCTCACTTTAAATATAAACATCATCATTGCAATGATGCTATAACTAAAGTTAAGTTTTTCTTTTATTTTAAAAAGAAAGAAAGAACTCAATCCATTACAAATCCATAATATGCACAGATCAGAGAACCACCTTCTTATGATACTTCTGTTATGATGTTTCAATGTGTTTTGTTTTCCTCCTGACAATCAGGTGAATTTGGCTCAGCAATGGAAGAAATTTTTTTGCATGCCTGCCAAGTGACAGGTACTATATTAAGTTCCAGGAAATCTAAGATAAATTATATACAGTTCTAATCCTCCAGAATCTTTGGTCTCCATGCATTGCAATACAGGGCCAAAAATGCCTTAGACTGAGGGCTGCTCAAAGGTTCAAGCTGGGGTGAAAGACAGGTTTTTAAAGGCTACCTGGAGGAGGTGTGAGCAGAGCCGAGAGACGAAAGGAAATTGTAAAATACTCCCTTTTATTATTATACCTTCTTCTAGGTAGAGGCTTGTAACTTTTCTAAAACTTTCCACCACTTTAAATACCCAGCAGAAACCTCTCAGCCCTTTTCCACAACAACAAACAGGTTTATCTGTTTCCAGATGGATCCATGAGACTCTTTGGGTTGTACCCCTTTTATGTTCTGGAAGTTGGTACACACTGTATTTTGAACTTTAAGATAACTCAGTCTAACCTTCTTAGAAGTTAGACTAGGTACAGAGAGCTGTAAACACTATTTTCATCACTCTTTGGGCCTGTGGAAATGGGCACTTGGAAAACAGGGACAAAGAAGAAAACTTAATCTTACAGAGTTATGAGTTGGATATTTCTATCCTATATGAGAAAGGGAATCCTAGGTTTTGATTTGTGTGTTAATAACCTGTAGTGCTGAGTTTCTCAATAATATCTTTCTCAATATTAGGGACATAGGAAGTCCAGGGCTTAGACGAATTTTTTTCTGCGAATTAAAAAAGGCAGGGAAAGAAATGGAGAGCACACCTGGTTGAGCTGTTGTCTCTTCCGCTTTTACAGTTATTCGGCAAATCAAAGCTCAGTCGATATCACCTCAGCTGTCATTTTCATACCAACCATTACCATGTCTTCTCCCCTGGACGTGAAGAAGGAACAAAATATGTAACACTGCTTTCTTTTCCTACTTGCCTAGAGTCTGTTATTGGCTTTTAATTGTCCTGGATAGCATTTGTAACTGGCCCGGTCAGTAAGAGAGAAAGTACACTTGGCTTTAGATTAATAAGGTTTGGTTCCGTTTTTGGGGTCTGCTCCTTATTTGACAGGTGGCTTTGGTCAAGTCACATACTTTTTACTAAACTACCAGAAACTAACAACATATTTTTCTTCCAAAGGTGTGGCACCCTCAGTGGAAGCTTTTGATAAACTGATGAATGGTATGGTAGCTGAGTTTTTAAAGAAGAGTAGGATCCTTGCTGGTGATGTGGAGACTCATGTGAGTACTTTCCTCCCCTGTTCTATGTAGAAAGGATCACTACTATTAAAAAAAATAATAATAAATTAATTTTTAAAAAAAACAACAAAGTAACGAGGGTTAGTAAGGATATTGAGATATTGGAATCCTTGTGCTCTGCTGGGGGGAATGTGAAATGGTACAGCCAATATGAAAAAGAGTATGGTGCTTCCTCAAAAAATTAGAGATAGAATTATCGTACAATCCAGCAGTTTCCCCTCTAGATATATACCCAAAATAATTGAAAGCAGAATCTCGAAGAGATACGTGTACCCCTACACTCACAGCAGCACTATTCACAATTACCCAAAACACAGAAGCAACCCAAGTGCCTGTGGATGGATGGCTGGACAAGGAAAAAATGGTTTATACATATAAGGGAATATTATTCAGCAATAAACAGGAAGGAAATTCTGACACATGCTACAACATGGATAAACCTTGAGGATATTATGCTAAGTGAAATAAGCTGATCATAAGAGGAAATACCGTGTGATTTCATTTATGTGAGGTACCTGGAGTAGTCAAAATCATAGAAACAGAAAGTAGAATGGTGGCTAACAGGAGCAGGAGGGGAGAGAAATGGCAACTTATTTCGTGGATATAGAGTTTTAGTTTCGCAATGCAAAGTAAACTTCAGAAAAAAATTCCGGAGCTCTGTTTATACCACAACATGAATATATGGAACACTACTGAACTACCGTACACTTAAAAGTAATTAAGATGGTAAATTTTGTGCTATATGTATTTTGAAAAAAAGCGTAACTTAAGAAAAAACAAAGTTATAGACTGATAATCCATGGATCGGTAGAAAACCTTTACTGATATCCAAGCAAGCTTCCCAGTTTTAGACACTTGTTTTACATTTTTTAATGATTAGCATCTTCTCTAAGGCTAGTCATATTTTGAATGCATTTAGTGAAAATCTAAAATAATAGCCAAACTAAAAACCTAAAAGAAGTTTATCACCAGGTTCTTCTTGTTTATTTGTCTTTGTTTCTCACAGAGGATTGAATTCCAAATCCATCTGCTTATAGATTTCTCAGCAATGACAAAATCTTGGCAAAAACATTTTCGGTACGGAGTCACAGAAAATCTGATTCTTGAATAAAGTTGTGGTTTGGGGTTTTAAAAAAAAGTAAAAAAGGGGTTCCCTTTTGCTCAGTCCCAATTAGACATTATATGCAACATCCAACACCGGTCTTCCAGGGGATTTGGTGACTGAAGTTATACCAGAGATTCCAGGATTGTAATTAAATAGGTGCTTATCTCATCACATTTGCAATGAATTTGTTTGCCACATCTCAGAAAAATGAAAAGTATTCTCATGACCTCTGTTTTTATTAAATATTCCTGTTGAAATACCCATTGGCAAAAGAGGGACATTCTGACATATATGAGTTTTAGAAAAGTCTGTAATAAAACATGTTCACTTTAAAAATATCACAGAGCTCTGTAATTACTCTGGTCTGTTCTTGAGCTTAATGTTTTTGTTTACAAGAGACCATATATGCAGTAAGATAGTGGATGAGCTTTTTGTATTCTAAGGCACGATAGCACCTGAAAGCTAACATACAAAATGGAATATTACCCCAATACACTAAAAGGGATTTTTGAATGATTGATGAATATTTACTCTCTTGAACACAGTGACAATAATTATTTTGTCATTATTGTTAGTATTAATGTTGACATTGTGCTTCTGTATAACTCTTGATAGTAATATCATAAAATTATATATAGAAATTTTTTACTGAAGAATGAGGCCTATCAATAAGTATATTTAATTTTATTTTTAAAATGTAGATTTTGCATACTAGGTCTCTTCAAATTGCTTAATAAACAGTTCCTTTAAATTCTTTTTAGGACAAAGTTGAGTTATAAATAAAGCGTAGCTTGATTTATATTGTTTTTTCTTCTCTCTACTTAGTAACCTAAAAGCAGAGTGACTCAAAAGAAATAATATTCTCAATAATGGATATATAACACTTTTTTAAAAAGTGAAGGAAGGCAGGAAAGGAGAGAGGGAAGGAAGGAAAGGGAGAGAAAGAGAGAGAAGAAAAAGAGAGAAAAACATATCATCTGAAAGTTTAGACTCTGATTCTACAACACAAAGAAAAAGTACAGACAGCTATGATCCATCTGCACATTATTTTAATATATTGAACAAGTAGTTTATTTTTTCTCTCTTATAGAACCATGTGTCATTGACATTAAGCTTGCAGCTGCTGCCTTCTCACATAAGCCAGTAGTGGGGGTTGAACTTTGTTCCAAGAACACACCTGTTGCCTAGAAAAAAAAACCCTCACATACCTGATTGTGTAGTTTGGAAATCTGAGAATGACACAAATGTGCATCATGTTAAATCCTGTCCCTGTGTTTAAAAGCTATTTCACAGATACTAATAATGAATAAGGGCAGTCAAGCTACGATTTAACGTCTGTCTTGATGTGTTGGCTGCTTGTTGGGCTTAATTAACTGAACATTCAATAGCCTATTGACAAAACAGACCACAAAAAAAGGGGGAACTAATAGCTACAATTAGGAAGCTCTGCTGAACCGACCAACATAACAGGTTTAGCAAAGATTAGATCTTGTAAAGCCTTCTTATATGCAACATAAACCAAAGGGCTTATTTAAATTACTCTTAAACCTTGGAACACTGACACAACTTGCACTCCTTTTAAGAAAGAATAAACAATTCATCATTTTATAATAGATGTTTAGAGTAAATATAGTCCTCAATGTCACAGGAAAGGATCCTCTAGAAACTGGGCATACGTAATACCAAACCCTTTGTCAGACATAATTTATCCTTAAATGAACAAATGTGATTTTTTTTTTTTTTACAAAGCTGTCCTGTTGTTTTCCATGGTATACAGATCTACTAAATCTCAAGTCTATTTCTAAATGATTTGACAATCATGAAACAGCTGCAAATCATATAGCTCTTCCTAACTCAAACCCTTTTATAGAGTTTACATTTGAAACGTTTCTAGATGTCTGGAACATTTATTTCTTATTCTTGATTAAAATGGATAAAAAAGAAACACTCTCTTATTATTTAATAAAAATGACAGAACCATGATTTGAACAAAAGGGTAATAAATTCAGCTGAGAAGTATAACACAGTTAAGCATGGTATGATTAAATGGCACTGCGCTATTGCATTCTCTGACTTTATAAAGGACGAACCTTTTAAGATAATTACTGTAGCGTCACTTTTGATGGGTCACCATCACTATTCTAGAGTTTCTGGTCCTTGCCATTTATTTAAACCATCTACAAAATGTTTTGTTCATTTTATACCATGCTGGCTTGGTAGAGTTCAAAGAGTGGCAAAATTAGGAGTATTTTCCTCTGACTAGCATTGGCAGTTTGTATTTGGATTTTAGAGCTGGCTCTGCTTTTTACAGCATGACCTTGAGTTAGTCCCTTAACCTGCTCAGTAATAAGACTGGATGACCTCACTTCCCAGGGCCTTCCGGCTCTCACAACCTGTTTGATTGAGTGACTCACCCGCTGTCTCAGCATTAAAGCATGAGGGGGCGATTTAGTTTCCAGTTGAAAAGCTTGTGATAAGGCAGCATTATCACCATTATAAAAAGCATCTTGGACCACGCCAGGGAAAGTACCTCAATCGTCTGAACATGTGAAGCAAGCAGAAGGCAACATGTCGGAAAGGGGATATACAGAACACTAAAGATAAAATTCCATCCTACTTTCCCATGATATATAAGGAAATCAGACTCCTTGTGTAAAAAGACCTTGAAGTCTCCATGAGTCTGTTCTTCTTGGTCTTACAGGTTGTCTCTTCTGCCTTCATGTGGAACTTACCTCTGGGATAATTAATACAATCTCCGCAATAAATAATACAAAAATATGTGTTTATTTTACTAATTCTATTTGTATTCTTCCTTTGATCTTAGAAAACATTTATAGGTAATTTGTACTCATCTTAAAAAGTGGCCATTTGCATTTTTGGTGCTTTATAATCTGGGACTACATAGAAACCTGCCTGCCCCTGCTAAGAAATATTATCAAAAGCACAAGTTTAGGATTGACTTAATGGAATAGCCAATTCTACACAGATCTCCCTCACTCTCTCACTCACCTTCAAATTGTTCCTCCCATTAACTTCTGGTTTCCTGATAATTGTCTTCATTTGAACATTTATTTTTATTATAACTAAACAAAGAATACCTTGGCAGTCTCAAACCCAGAGGATCTGTATGTCTTTCACATTCTCCAAATGGCAGAGAGCCCCAAAAATGACTGTGTAAAGAATTCTGCCTCTAGGTTTCATACAGGCTTTGAATCTCCTTTCTTACTCTTAGCCAGTTACAATAGTCAGACTTATTAGAGAGAGAAATACCTTAGAAATTATACATTCCAATATACAGCCCCTTTTCTTTACTTTCTTTGACTTCCTTCCTCCTTCTTTTCTTCCATCCATCCATCCATCCATCTTTCTCCCCTTCTTTCTGCAGAGAAGGAAACTGAAAACTAGAGAGGCTAAGCGATATGTTAAATGGAACACCACGCCTTGATGTTAGAGCCAGGAATCTTGTCTCCAGAGTGTCAATCCGTTACATTGGGAGATGCCTGGCTGTGATTGACTGGGCAGTTATGCCTCCCGACACCTTTGTCAGTAACTGGATCCCTAGTGAGAAGCAAGTGGCACTTACCTGCCCTCTGCACTCTTGCTGTAACCGTTCTCCTTACCAAATGTCCACAATATAAGGAAAGGTCATTATGACGGTTGGCTCAGGGACAAAGGTTGAGAGGGTGGAGCATTTCTGTAACTCGTGCCTTTCGTATGTCTCCTCGGAGGAGTGCTGAGGGTCAGGGAGCATGGTGACCTCCAAGACAGATGAACTCTGTCCCTCATGGGTCTTCACTTCTGCCCCATTACATTGGCCTTGTCTCAGCCTGATCATCATTCACTCCGTTGTTGTTACCAAATTCGCAGAAGGTCATAGATAGTCTCTGTTATTCCTTCCCAAGAACGTGTAGAATTTTTATTCTCAGCATCGAACACATGCTTTGCTACCAAACATTTGCTTTGACTAACAGCCCATCTCCTGCTAAGTAGTTGGCCTAAGTTAGAATCTCTCAGGTTAAGGTGATACCTGCCCTTATTTTTCCTTCCTGGACAGTATATGCTTTTGCTAAACTTTTGTCTGAGTGCTTTTCTTTCAGCTCTTTAAAGGAAAGCTTCTAAGAAAACCTTTGGAGTCTATTTCCTTTTTTGTTCTTTATTCACTGGCATAAGCAAAATGGAAGATCCAAAATACACAGGCTTGCATTCTGAGCATGCCCAAGCTGCTGTGGGTAAGGGTAAGTAAGCTGTGTTACCCACCAGCGGGCACCTCTTGGCCTGCACCAGGGGGAAAATTAGATTATTGAGGTTCATAAAAATGGCTTTGCTCTAAGTAAAAGCACAGCAAGAATTTATAGCTCAGTCCATGTTAGGAGTTCCTGAGGGGAACCGGCAACTTTTCTTCAGAGATTTTTCTCCCCAGAACTACCATTTCAGAGGATTGTTCCCCATGTCAGAATTTAGTCATGCTACCCAATGCTGCAAAATATGTGTCCTTTCCCTTTCCTTTGCCTGTTCCTTTTTTTTCCTAGCTTTCCCTTCTTTCTGAGACTATGACAATAATTGGAACATTTGTTGTCATTTTCTACCTAGACTTCAGGATTATTTAATTGTTTGCCTGAAGGCTATTTCAGCATCTGAAAATTAATACATTGTAATGACCTCATTTCATTTAGATTATCTTGTTATTTCTATCCATGCACCCATCCCCACAAAAGACACACACATGCATGTGCACCATTCACCTAAGAATTCCTCATGATGCTGTATTAGCTGCATATGAGAAAAAACAGTCTGGTCAAGGATATGGGAGCTCTGACTCAAGAGTCACTCTGAGTAAGAAATGTGTTTGCAGATTTGTTAGTGTGCATAAGGCAAGTACAAAATATGCTTTATCACCTTTAGTATTTTTGTTTTGTTTTCCAGTTGTAGTAAGATTGTGGTTCAATATTATAAGTTTTAAAATGTGATATTATACATTTTATAACATTTTGTAAGCCAGTTCTTTTTACTATATCAATATAAGATGTTTTGGTAATGTAAAAGAAAACAAGGTATTCAATGAATTAATAATTTATCACTCCTCTGCATTTGCAATAGAAATCCTTCCCCTTTCAGAAAACACTTTGCAAATAAATATTTCAAATAGTAAGGTACTTGGAATGCTGATACTTTCAATTGCTTTAGTTAAAACAGCTTAATATACAGAGAAAGTAGTATGATTTATCTTTTTGGGTCCACCTGTTGAGTTTTGAGGTTTATTTCAAGGTTCCAGAAGTATGCTGTTTTTCTCTGACCCTCTCAGTGTCTAGCACTGTGCTCATAGTAAGTGGTTGATAAATGTTTGCTAAATGAATGAATGAAAATGAATGTTTAGTGAATGAATCAACTCCTTAATGAATTATTGAATCAATGAATGGATGAATGTACTATGGCGGAAAATTTGAATCAAGCAATGTCCTAGACTAGCAGTTAAAATAAAAATCAAGACCAGGTTTTAAGTAGTGAATTAGCAAGTGAAATATAGAGAAATATAGACTCGATAGATTTCTCTCTCTCTCTCTCTCTCTCTCTCTCTCTCACACACACACACACACACACACACACACACACACACACACACAGAAGAGTCCTAAATTTGTCATAGCCCTGACAATTTTTCTGGTACCTCCCATGTCCTCTTCATTCTCATTCCTGTTTTGTAGTTAAGGAAAGTGAGCCATTGAAAGACTCGAGTTCTAAGGCAGCTGAAGAAAGCTAGATGAGAATTCATAAGTGATGTGGAAAATCATCAATAAATTGACATAGTCATTTCCAATAAAAATCCCATGAGCTCTTTCTGAGACAGGGTATTTTTCTGAAACTTACTGTATTTTAAGTTGAAGGTCTCAATATATCCAAATACAGACAGTACCAAATTTTTCAATGGGGACTCCCACCCCAAAGTTCATTTGTAAAATAGTTCTTAAAACCTGGACATTTGCCCATAGACCTAATGTAAGCAATGAGTGGTTTGGTTCCTATGCAAAGGTTCAAACAAGCATTACTCTGTGCATAGTACATAGACCACCACCGTCCACAGAATCTTTGCTAATGGTCTGTCACAAGGTAAGTACAGAAATTGTAAGACTTCAAAAAACTTTGATAACACTCTAACATTTTTAAGTCTGTTCTATCTAGTAATTTAAAAAACCGGGACTCACGCTTTGTATGTCTGGCTTTCATTTCATGTTTCTAGTGAGGCTCTTTATTTTACCAAAGTATTAGTCTGTGACAGATGAGAAATTAAAAAGAAAAACCTCACCAAAGGTTTTTTTGAATAAGCACTTATGTAACGCAAAATGCTGGAAAACATCTTTCCACTATGCTTAAAATGGATGCAAGGAAATAATAACAGTAAATGAAACATAGTCATTTATTATAAATACTGGTACCTGGAGGAGTGTAGCTTAATTAGAGAAAGACAAAGAAATTGGTGGAGATGTCTATGCAGATTATGCGTACTTTCAGCTGATGCTGGGCCTGATTCCTTTCTACTTGTGCTACCTAACATAGAATTTTTCTTTTTCTTTATAAGTGGATATCACACTCCTTTGATTATATGGATTACTTTGGAATTCACAAGTGGGACACAAAAATGCAAGAAAAGAGATTTTTCTAAGGGTAATTGAGCAGTGATTGAAAGAAGAGATGGCAAAGAGGACATATATACACTTAAAAAGATTCATCTTATCAAAAATGAAGTCTCGACCAGTACTCATCTAATTGCTGACAGTGGTCATTTTTAAGGAGCGAACTTGCTAAGAGTTTTACTTCCTAAACATCTATGTCTTTTGCTTTTTACAAGTATATGTTAACTGTTATCATCAGAAGAGAGGAAAAAGAACATTTGGTACTTAGAAAAATCTTTGCATCCAGGTATTGCCTGGAAGAGAGTTCACTGAGCAGCAAAAGACAGACGAGAAAATGCGGGCACCAGGTAGAATGGATCCCACACGGCTTGGCTGTAGGGCGCCTTAGTCGTCAGGGTCCAAGCTACCTGCACATTCATGGAGAGTAAGGGAACCAGTGTTTCAGCAAGGACCATTCTCAGATTGAGTATTCATAGTATAATCTCAGTGTAGATGAATTGATGTTGGGTGGATACAGTTAATGAATGAACAAAATCTGGTTCATAGCTAAATTTTGTCATCAGTAGAGATCAACCTTTTTTCTCTGCCTTATTTTCATTTTCCATATTAGTAAGAGAGGTGATTGTAAAGAAGGGAAAAGAGAAAGAACTAGTATTTATCGAGGGCCTGTTATGTGTCAGGCACTTGGCCGACTGGTGACAGACATTGCTTCACTTGATCACTAGGCACACACTTGAGGTAGGTAACATTCGAGATAAGGAAGCCAAGCCTCAGAAAGCTGAGGTAACTCGCTCTTATGGCCATGCAGCTAGTAAGGGGTGAAGTTGGACTCTATCTAGGCCTATCTGAAGATCTGAAGCTTTCGGTTTCTCTACTATATTACCCTACTTTCCACCCATTTTAGTCCTTCATTATTGAGCAGTAGTTACTGAGCTTCTGTTGTAATAAAGGCCCTTCTATGTAGGAACCACTATCCTAGTCCTCAAGAACAGAACCACTATCCTAGTCCTCAAGAACAGAACCACTATCCTAGTCCTCAAGAACAGTATTACCTACTTGGGGACACAAGGCAGAGACACATGCGTGACAGTCAAATAAGAGAATGGCTTAAATAACACAAGAGAAAGGACAGTGTTCAGTGTCACAGTGCATTCTGGAATCAGGAGTACCAGTTGTCTCTAATATTTCAGAGTGGTCTTGGAGCAGCCAAGTATTGTTTACTTGTATAGACCCAACATTCATCAACCTTGAAGAGTTCTGGCTTCCGCAGTCAAAAGATTTGGTTTAAACATGTTGATTAAAATGCTTTAGATTCTTTAAGTGTTAGAAAAACAAGTTAGAGATTTGGAAAGGGGCCAATCTGCCGAGTGTTTTGTAGCTAGACAATGATTGAATTGGAAAATGAAGTTAATTTAGGAGAACGGTTTCATTCAGAATATAAACTCGAACAATATTCATACCTGTCAGAAAAGCAAAGGGATTTAAACATACAATAATGTTTTTTTCCCTATTCTCATGCCTTAAGAAATGCTCACTTTTTTTAACTCTTTCAAACCCTTGATCTTCTAAAATATAAATTGCAACAATTAATTATTTAGAAGAGTTCTATGTTGGGTTTTTTAAATTATAGTGATTGTTTTTATATTACAAATTTTGCAAACTGTTTCTAAACATTGTTTTTGTAACCTGCTTTCTCAAGTTAGACCATATGTTCTGGGTTCTTTCCATGTCAGTAAGTCATGGTCTACATTATCATTCATAATGACTGCATAGTATTTCATTGTATAGTTACAACATAATTTGATTTGCACAATCAAAATTGTGTATAGGTGAGATAAATATATGTATATGAATGCAGAGCCCAGATTAGGGTGAGGCAAGCGAGTCCCTGGTGTGTGGCCCGAAGAGGGAGCACACCTGAACTCCTCAGCAGCCTCACTATGGTCCTGGCCCTGTAAGGATGATAATCTAGTATTATTTATAATCATTTTAAAAATTAGTGACAGTTGATGTTTTTAGGTTTTCCCCTTTTAGAAACGAAATTGCAGTGCATATTGTTGTACAAACATTATTTTATAATTGTACAATTATTTTCTCAAGGCAAATTTCTAGAATTGGAAGTTTGCTAAGTCAATGGCAAGAATTTCCTAATATTTATTGTGCCCCTTACCCTCCCTCCGCCCCCTCACACACACATCGTGCTGATTCACACTCTGCAGTATCCAAAAGTGTTGTAGGCTAGTAGGTGATAATTACCAACATGAAAAATAAGAATTTTAGGGAAACAATACATGATTTGAATGTGCATTAATATTCATGGAATTAATTGTTTAAAAATACTTTGCCCTCTGCTGGATGGGCAGGAAAATAAAAATAAAGCTATACTTCCCTATATAAATCACCTTTTTTGCAAAAGAAAACAATTTATCAGTTCCACCTTTTATCAATTTGACAAACCAAAAAAAATTTGTTTAAATTGCCTCTTTGGGGCTAAGATATGACATGTTTTGGATGTAGCTTGTTATGTGTTGAGGTCACTTGAACTGGGACCAATAATGTAGCTGAGATATATAATAAATTTCAGGCATGGATGTAGAAAGGACACAATGGAGCTGTTCCTTAGTGTCGGAACTGTGCACAATGGCTGCTGTAAATACTTATGTGAGCTGGAAGTTGCCAAGGCAACAGTCCTATTAGTGAAAAATAAACCTCTTTTATTATCAGTGCCTGAACGGTTATCATTTTTATAAAATGTGCCTAGTAGTCTAATATTGACATTCTCAATTTACCTACTCATCTTTCCTTTCTAAACTGCAGAACTATTTAGCTCTATTCAATAAGCATGCCTCCTTTCTCTGCCATGAGAGTGGGATCACTGAAAAAAAAAAAACCGTCAACTGTAAAGGCAGTAAATATACTAATTTTAAAAAATTACATAATATAAAGTTATTGACCTTTTGATATATGCTTTGGCTAAGGCAGAGCCTGAAATCAACTGGGACTTGGTTGGTATTTGAGCAGGCCAAAGTCTTTAAATTAATTTGTCTTTATGATTTAATGGAGCATTGCCATTTTTTAAGTAAGTGGAGTGTGACATTACTGCTTCCTTTCTCTAGTGAGACTGTAAATTTAGACTCTGTAAATGTGTGCACACTGGAAACTTCAAAAAGGCAGCTGTGACTGAGTCATAAGCTTTAGGGAACCCGGTTGTCTTAAAGAGCCAGAGAGCCATAGTAAGGGGAACGATAGTCAGAAATGACTGGGTACCAAATATGGTGCTTCCTGGGTTCTAGAGAGAAAGAAATCTTTTCTTTAAAAAAGAATGTCTTTCCCTTTTTTTTATTATAATGCCTCTTGTGTTTTGTCTAGCTAACGAAATGGGGAAACTTACCTTTTCAATCATGGTTATCAGACATTCATTTATTTATTTCAAGATTAAATGTTATCTGTTTCACACAACTCGCACCTTATCACTTATTACTCACACTCACTAATCACTCTCTGTGCTCATGATTTGTTTCCCATGATTTATATACCTGGTAGCACCTAGGCACATAACATAGGTACTTAGGAAATGCTTTTAGATAACGATATTAAATAATAAACTTCTATGTCACTCAGTGATATCTTTTAAATAATTTTTATAACAAAATTTAAATGTTTGATATAGAAAATTTTAACAATAAATTTGAAGAAGAGAACAAAAACCACTTATAATCCCACTACTCAGAAATGACTGCATGGCTTATTTATTTCATAAGGACGTTGTTCAAAGTTTCGTTTTCTCCTCAGTAAAATAGAATCAACACTGTAATCTGTGCCAGCCATATGTATAAGACAAGTGACACATGCCAAGTACCGGCAGGGTACAGGTAGTCCAGGCGAGATAATAAGATGCTCACTAAAATTACAGGGCCAATTATCGTCCAAGTAAAGCTGGATGCTTCTGTGTCACTGTGGCAATTCCAGGTTCCACAACAAATAGCAGTCAACCTTATTTCCCATTTCTTAACTCTTAGGTTTAGACTCTGTTGCTGACGAAACAGATTTTGCCCTCAGAACAAGTTTTAGCAGAAGCAGATATGCCAGTTTCTTTGTTAATAGTAATTCTGGCTTCTTGTGTGACCTTTCCTATTGGCACATTGGGAAGAGGGAGAGCTGTTTCTCAAACTTATCATGCAAAACTGTAAAAGTCCATGGGAACTAAATAAGTCATAAAGAAGAAACATTATGTACTTGTATATTTTATTCTTGGCTGTGATGGCATAAAATGGCAGTTTGGATGTTGCTTTAGTTCCCCAACCCCAATAATATTCTCAAGTACTTCCAAGCATTCTCAGATAAATATGATAAAAATAACCATAATAAGCACAAAGAATAAAACTCGTAGTAAGTATAAAAGCATCTTTGGAGAATGTTGCCATTTTGAACATTCCAGTGTTTAAATCTTTTAACACAATGTTTGAACAGAAACATTCCAAGTAAAAATAGTTTCACATAGATCCTCTTAGTAACCTCTCATCATCATAGTCACACCATCCTTTCCACCAGATAACTTCCCCTAAGCCCCTTCCACATAGGTTTGCATAATCCCACACCTGCACCTTATCCACAGTCTCTACATACATACATCAAAGGCAGGTAACAGGGAGATGCTCTGTCACCAAGAGGGTAAAGCTGGAATGGAAGTTCCAAAATGCTGTCTGAATACTGAAATGGAATAAGTTTATTCTCATTTTTTTTAATGGAGGAGGGACTTCCACTTTCTAGTTCCACATGTAAGGAGCTTGGAGATTGCCACTTCATCCTAACAACAACTAAAAACCTGCACAGGCTGAAAAACCAACAATTCTTCTTAGATCATAAGAAAAAGGAAGACACAGGGCAAACTACTGTCCCCAAGATTTGAGAGACAGATGAATTCGGGAATTGCATCATACTGGAGCAGACACTTACAAGGGAAACTGCCACAGGAACCAGTGCTGGGGTAGGAAAACCTGACCTGGAATTGACAAATTTTGGGAAGTTCAGTGTGGACAACTCTGAAAGTGAAGAACTCCAAAGGGGACCAGTCATGAAGGAGGGCTGGGTCAAGGGTACTCCACAATATTGTGAGATTTACCTCCAGCAGCTTGATCAGGTTTCCACAATAAATATTGGGTGGGTGGGGGGGTGGAATCCCCTCTGGCTTCCAGCAGAGCAAGGGAAGAAGAAACATTTTGAAATAAACCAGAGAATTCTATTCTTAACAAGGCCTGTCCTCACAGGAAACTAGTTAACCAGAGCCTAACCTGAACTGAGGTAAGGAAATACTCACTTCCAATTGGCTCTAGTCATCCACATGGGGAAGGAAAATACCCAAGTCAAGCCAAATAGCCCTCCTTTCGCACCTGAGGGGGAATTAGAAAATTGAGAAAGACTTGTGAAGTTCATAGTCCAGAGATAATAGGATCGCTAAAAGGCTGAGACCTAATCATAGGACTAAAGTACACTTCCTCTCCCCTCGCACCTCAACATCACATTACAAAAGTCCTATTTGCAGCAATTTCTTTTACCCATTATATCATGTTTATCTATCAAGAAAAAATTACAAGGCATACCAAAAGGCAAAAACAATTAGAAGAAATAAAGCAAGCGTCAGAACCAGAAATGGCAGACATGTTAGAATTTTCAAACTGAGAATTTAAAATAATTATGAGTGATGTGCTGAGGGTTCTAATGGATAAAGTAAACAGCATGCAAGAATACATGGGCAATGTAAGCTGAGAGATAGATCTAAATAAAGAATGAGAAAGAAATGCTAGAGATCAAAAACACTATAACAGAAATGCAGAATGGCTTTGACAGGCTTATTAGTAGACTGTACATGGCTCAATCTCTGAGCTAGAGAATATGTCAATAGAATCTTCAAAAAAAAAAAACAAAGAGAACAAAGACTGGAAAAAAACCCCAGAATATCAAGGATTTTGTGACAACTACAAAAGATAAAATATATGTATAATGGGAGTACCAGAAAGAGAAGAAAAAAAAGGAACAGAAGAAATATTCGAAACAATAATAACTAAGAATATTTCCTAAATGAATGTCAGACACCACACCACAGACCTAGGAAGCTCAGAGAACACCAAGCAGTATAAATACCCAAAAAGCTACACCTCAGTGTATCATTTTCAAATTACAGAAAATTAAAGTTAAAAAATTCTAAAAGAAGCCAGAGGAAAACAATACCCTACCTATAGAGGAACAAAAATAAGAGTTACAGCTGACTGCTTCTCAGAAACCATGCAAGCAAAAAAGAGAATAGAGTGGAATATTTAAAGTTTTGAGATGGAAAAAGAAAACAAAACTATCAACCTAGAATTCTGTATCCTACAAAATTATTCTTAAAAAGTGAAGGAGAAATAAAAGCGTTCTCAGACAAACAAAAATTAAAGGAATTTTTTGCCAGTAGACTTGTCTTATAATAAATGTTAAAACAAGTTCTTTAGAGAGAACAATATAAGTCAGAAACTTGGGTCTATAAAAGAAAGGAAGAGCATCAACGAAGGAATAAATTAAGGTAAAATAAAAACTTATTTTTACATTCTTAATTGATCTAACAGATAAAAATTTGCTCAAAATTATAAGAGCAACAGTATATTTAATTATGTACACTTATGTATATATCATATATATACTTACATATGCTTATATATCAGCATAATGAAAGACAGCAAGGGACAGATAAAGGGGATTAAGATTATTTTGTTATTATGAGATACTTACACTACTGTGAAGTGGTACAGCATCATTTGAAAGCGAACTGGATTAGTTGCAAATGTATTTTGCAAAGTCTAGGGCAACCACTTAAGCAAGTACAAATAGAAGCATACCGATCTGCTAAGAAAGGAAAGAAAATGGAATCATGTAAAATGCTCAGTTAAAATCACAAACGGCAGAAAAGGAGAGGGTGACAAAAATAGGAACAAATAACAAAGGCAACAAATAGAAAACAATGAATGTGGTAGATATTAATCCATCAGTAATCACTTTGAATTTCAATAGTGTGAATGCAGCAATTAAAAGACAGAGATTGTCAGAGTGGATCAAAAACACAATCCAACTATATGTTGTCTACAAGAAACACACTTTAAATATAAAGAGACATATAAATTAAAAATACATAGATGCAGAAAGATATACCATATTCAAAAGAGAGCAGGTGTAGCTATATATATGAGTTTCAGATAGAACAGACTTCCAAGTAAGGAAAGTTATCAGCAATAAAGAAAACCATTGCATAATGATAAAAAGGTCAGTTCTCTGAGAAGACAATTGTTGACACATATGCGCCTAGCAACATTAGATCAAACTGATAAAAGTGAAAGAAGAAATTGATGAAGCTACTGTCATAATTGGAAACTTGAGTACCCTCTCTCAGAAATGGACAGAAGATACATTGTCAGAAAATTAGTAAGGATGTAGTTGAATTCAACAATGCTGTCAAACAACTGGATATAAGGGACATCTGTAGACTAGCGAACAGCAGCAGAGTCCACATTTTTCTCAAGCTTACATTAAAATTCACTAAGATAAATTATATTCTGGGTCATAAAACACACCTTAACAATTTTAAAAGAATAGATTTATACAATGTCTACTCTCGGGTTTATTAGTAGACTGGACTCCTAATAATTAATAGTTCAGTATCATTGTGGAATTGAACTAGAAATCATTAAGAGAAAGGAACTGGAAAATATCAAAATATGTGGAGATAAAAATATGCACTTTGAATAACACATGGGTCAAAGAAGAAATTTAAAAATATGTGAACTCAGATGTTGCCTAGGTTTTTCAGCAGTATATGCAAATATCAAATCATTATGTTGTACAACTAAAAGTAACAATGTTATATTCAATCATACTTTGGCAAAAAAGGTATTTTGAACTAAATGAAAATGAAAACATAAGATCAAAATTTTGAAGATTCAGTCACTGAAAGCAGTGCTTAGAGGAAAATGTATAGTATTGAATGAATATATTAGAAAAGAAGAAAGATCTTAAATCAGTAATCTAAGTTTCCACCTTAGGAAACTAGGAAAAGAAGAAAAAAATAAGTAGAGCAAAAACCAATAAAATTGAAAACAGGAAATCAATAGAGAAAACCAAAGAAACCAAAAGCTGGTTCTTTGAAATGATCAATAAAATTGATAAGCTTCTAGCCAGGCTAAATAAAGAAAAAATAGAAAGGACACAAATTACTAACATCAGAAATAAGAGAGGACATCACTACAGATCCCATGGAAACTAAAAGGATAATAATGAGATAACAGTTAACAACTTTATGTCTACAAATGAACCTAGATGAAATAAACCATTTCTTGAAAGGCATATCTACCAAAACTTACACAAGAAGAAATAGGCAACCTAAATAGGCCTATATCTTTTAAAGAAATTGGATCAATAATTAATAACCTTCCAAAAATTGCACCAAGCCCAAATGGGTTCACTGACCAAACATTTAAGGAAGAAATTAACCAATTCTCTACAATCTCTTTCAGAAGATAGAAGCAGAGGGAATACTGGTGAAGTCATTATATTAGGCCAACGTTATCTTAATACCAAAATAAGACAAAGACATTGTAAAAAAAAACTACAGCCCAATATGTCTCATGAACATGCGATATATTGCAAAAAAAAATCCTCAACCAAATATTAGCAAATCAAATTCAAAATATATAAAGAGAATTATATACCACAACTAACTGGGATTTATCCAGGTGTGCAATTAATGTAGTATATCATATCAGCAAAAATTTTTAAAATCATATGATTACATTAATAGGTATGGAAAAGCATTCAACAAAATCCAACCCCCATTTATGACCCAAAAAAAAAAAAGTCAGTAACCTAGGACTAGTGGGGAACTTTCTCAGCTTGATAAAGGTTATAAAAAACCTACAGCTAACATCAGATTTAGTAATGAGAAACTTGAAGCTTTCCCACTAAGATCAGACATATGACAAGGACGTTCTTCTAACCACTTGTTTTCGACATTGTACTGGAAGTCCTTGCTAACACCATTGGGCAAGAAAAGGAATTAAAAGGTATACAGACTGGGAAGGAAGACAAAATTATCTTTCATTGCAGATGATGTAATTATCATCTGTGTAGAAAATCCAAAAGAATAATAAAAAAAAAAAACCCTCCTGAAACTAATAAGCAATTGTAGCAACCAGTATTTGTTAGAGAATTTGTTAAAAATGTAAATTCTTGAGCCCACCTACAGAATCTGAAACCCTGGGGGTGGGATTCAACGATCTGTTTTAACAAACCCTCCAAGTGGCTATAAGGCAGGGGTCTCCAACCCCCGGGCTGCAGACCAGTACTGGTCTGTGGCCTGTTAGGGACCAGGCCACACAGCAGGAGGCAAGTGGCCTGTGAGCTAACGAAGTTTCATCGGTGTTTGCGCAGCTGCTCCCTAGCGCTAGCATCACTGCTTCAGCTTCACTTCAGATCTTCAGGCATTAGATTCTCACAGGAGCACCAGTTCCTGGTACCAAAAAGGTTGGGGACCACTGCTATAAGGTACATTCAAGGTCAAAAACTTCTTCATGGCTCTTAACATGTTAACCCAGGTACCTTCATAATCTGATTTTATAGGGTCAGTGCTCATGTTTATGTCTACAAAATTAGGAATCTTTAATCTTATTTTAAGCAAAATTGTGAAGTGGGAAAAATTTGCCTTTGGCATCCTATCACCTCTTTTTGTGGGCCCGTTTTCCTGTCTTGCTTTCCCTCTTTATCTCTTCATTGGCTGAAACTCAAGGGACTTCTCCTCTAGGGTAGATTAGAGAGCCCTATGGAATAAGATCTAAAATTATAATATCTCTAATTATGAAATGTAGTACATTGGCAGACTAATTAGGGAAGAATGTGGGAGTGGCAATGACAGTGACTTTCCCAGGGCCCACAAATTGCACCTGATGAGCAGATGCCCATTCCCTTGACCTTAATCAGAGGAGGAACCCCTTTCTTTCACTGTCTGGTTCTCACGAAATGGGTGGTGCAGTTTCAGAAGATCTGGATGTGCCTTTGGCACAGGCCCCTGGCTGGATGCTTTTCGCGTTCCTCTGAGTCTTGCCTGTGGCCCTTTCTCACAGTTGCCGCCGTTCATTTTGTCATCCATATGGTACTTTGCAGCCTTTACCTTTCCCAGTGAAACAATGCAAAGCTTTTGATGAGCATGATCAACTGGTCTTCCTGAGGGAGCCAGCCAGCTCTCTCTTGAGGGGGTTAGATGGAAATAAATCATATTTAGCTGGTGTCTGTTTGTCCTGAGACTTGCTTTAAATTGATTACCGAAATTCATTCTACTCTCTTCCTTAGGACCACAGAACAGGGTGGCCCACCGACCTATCCATTCAAGAACCCCAGTTGCCTAAGTGATAATTGATAGAATTCAACCAGAACTGTCCCTTTCCTCTCTGCACACACGTGCTCACAGGCAAATAGATGTGCATGTATATCCGCAAAGGTCACTGAGGCGCTCTGAGCCCTGCACATGTGTGATGGACAAACTCAGCAAAAACCCTCAATTATTTGTCGTTACTGAAAATCCCTACGTTTGGCTTTTCTTTCACAATGTTTTGAACTGCCTGAGTGAGCCAAATTCTCCCTTTCAAGTTATCAGAACTCAGCAGGTTCCGTAAATTTCCTCCTAAATAGGATGCTGTCTGTTTGACGGGATTCATGGAACTTTCCAGAAGCAAGAAGCAGGTAGGTCAGAATATTCCAAAGATGGCATGAAAATCCTTTGAAGTGTGGACCAATGAGGTTAAAAATGAATGTGGTTTAGAGTCTGCTAATTATGCCCAGAGTTCCAGGGAGCTGCAGGAAGTGCAGGACTGAACCCTCAGCAAGATTTGTCTACATAAGCAAAGTGAAAGGGAGAGTCGTGAATGTCTAGGTCGTCAGCCATTCTCTTTCTAACCTGTATCCTGAGTATTGAATGAAAGGCCATTTGGAGGAAGAAACTAATTAATAAAATTGACCGTCTTTGCTAATCAGACCCACCAGAAAATTGCTCCATTAGCAACACACTAAATGTTGTTTCCAGGGAAAGTAAAAAAGGTTAATGATAGTGTTCATCCTGGGATAACTACAAAAATATTGTTACCATTACCTCTGAGCAGCAATTTTAACTGCAGAAGACAGGCAATACCAAATTAATGTTTCCACAGCAACTATAATTCAGTCAAGTCTGCAAAGCTTTACAGAGATGAGGATAATGCCTCTGTATTATTGTTGCTGGGAAAGTGCAGTTATTTTATTTATATTCAAGCTGGGTGACAGTTGTAATTTCCAATAGTCGTCTTTTTTGGGAAACGTGGTTGAAACAAAGTACTTCTGGACCACTGAACATACATGTTTTGATTCATGGATAAACATTCACGCTGTTCAAAGAGGAGTTAGCGTACTGCAAAATGGAAAATATACCCTCATTTAAACATTCATGAGACTTAATCAGTTATACTGGTGATGATTGAATTTGTGATTTTAAATAAATGGTCTACTAATCTTGGTTGGACTTCTAGTTTTTGGGGTTTTTTTGCAGTAGAAAAAAGTCATTGGATAAGAAATAATGAGAAAAGTTAGAAGCAATATTAGGGAATTCATTTCAGTAAATATTTTAGAAAATTTGTCAGATATCAAAATGTGATAATGAAGTGGAATGACAAAAACTAGTCATTTCCCAATTACTTAACACATTTATTCTTGCAGCCCAGAAATATTGTCTGATATTGACACTGGTATCAAATTAACCTAATTTTATTGCTGCTTTTAGTTATCTGTTTTTGGAATAATATTAAGCTGATTCTTACCTACCTATCAGAGAAGCGAGTCATTATCCAGGATGACGGAGAGATAGAAACTGCCCCCAAACACAATGCAAAGTTAACAAGGTGGAGATTAAGGGTGAAATCAGTAAGTTTAAGAGTATAAATTTACGACGAAATAAAACTAAATCAGAATTTTTCCCTTCCGTAAAATGCAGGGAGAGGGTGTCAAAAAAAAAAAAATCAGTAATGGTAACCAAAAAAAGCCATAACCTGAACTAGTATATTTCAGTAAGTGCTGGCTGAACAGTTCTAACTCTGCCCCTATTTTCCATTCCTTAAAGACATACCTTCAAAGAAATGAAATCAGGAGAGGAAAATGTGAAACAGGAAAAGGTAGCCATGCAGCTGCTTCCCTATGCAGATGTAAAGGTTCATGTGTGGGCTCTGAATTGGATAAATGATCTAAAATCTGATCTCCATCAGGATGGCCTATGTTCCAAGTAGAATCCTGGTTTAGGACATTAAACATAGTCCCAGAAGAATGAGTGCCCAAATTCTCAAAGACTGGACAGCTGAGCTCTCCCTTTTCCTGTGCCCTGTAAGAGTAGATAGAGCACAAGGCAATTAGCCCTCAAACTATTGCTTGAAAGAGAAATTAACTAATCTCAATATGGTAGCAAAGGCTCAAGGAATCACCCACAGGGCAGCTACAAATACTGTGTCAGAAAGGGACATAGCTTGAGAAAGGAAAGACAGACTAGCCTTCAAAGAAAAAACTCAAGGAACAGAAACAGATTTCACACAATGGCTTAATAAGAATATAACATATTCTTAGAACTTACTAAGAACATATACATATCTTTTTAAAAGTTTAAAGCAAGGTGATAAAACAATGAAATGGAAAGAAAAATTGAAAGTCTAACAAATCAAGAATAAAAACAACATTAATGTAGGAATTATATATAAACAAATGTTAATGTACCTGAGCCCCTGTTGAAAATCTGTTTACCAGCAATAGAGAAAAATATTCATATAATCACAGTAAATACTGATGACAGACAAGGAAATTAAAGGCAGAGAAAGAATCTAAAAGATATGAAGACATTAAAATATTATACAATCTGAGGATAATAATTGGAGACCCTGAATAGAGATTCTAACAAAAGAAACAGAAGAAATAAAACAATATAAGAAAATTTCCCATAAATGAATAAAGGACCAAATTTATTCCAAGAAATATAGAATGAGCAAAACCTAAACATATCTCAGTTAAGCTCTTAAACTTCAAGGAGAAAGATGTAATTCTTCAGATATCAAACTAATTTCCTACAAGGGAGCAAATGCCAATTTCCTACAAGGGAGGAAAAAAAAAACAAGCTGGATTCAGATTTCTCCATTGCCACATTTAGTGCTATGCTATCTGAAAATGCAGAGAGACCCAAGGATGTTACATTCGGCCAAGATGTGGTTAAAACATAGAGGTTACAGGGCGACCTGCTTAAACCTGAAGAACTAAAGAAGCACTGGGGCTTTTTTGAAGAAAATACTTGATAATTAGAGTCCGGCCAATAATAATATATCAAAATAACTCAGAAGGAGAGACATTATGGAAAAGTGGTGAGAATCACTATGTATATTTAAATGTATATTTAAATGTAGAACTGATCTCTAAACAACTATGAGAATGAATATTAAAGATAGAATATAAATACTATCAATTGAGCAAAATAAAAATATTAACTAAAAAACATGGAAGATAGAGATAGAAACAAGAAAGAAAGTACTGAAATTTTCCTCTTTACCAATTGATTCCCGGTCAATATTGTCTAAAATCGTATCAGATACCTTAAAATGCCAACACACCATTATTTCAACCTCTTAATACTTCGTAATCTTTTTTTAACCTTAGAATGATCATTCGAGGCATAATTATTATAGTGCAGAAACTTTTATTTGAAGTTTATTAATTCTTTCTCTTTGAGTTCTATGCAATCATAATTAAAATGTATACTTTTTATTTTTAAAAATATGCCGAGGGTATGGTCTCATTTTATAAAAGTGTCTCTTTGCATATATATCTTAAAAGGAGGCTGCAACAATGTTCATCTGATATTTAAAAAATGATTATTTCTAGGTCGTGAGGCATTTTTAAAAAAACTTTAATTTTTGCAATGTTTGGCATTTAAAAAACATATTCTAAATGATTATTCTTTGTGTTATGAAAACAACTGTGCAAATTTTTTAAAAACTAGAAAAAAATGCCAAAAATGATTAATTGTGGATGATGTGAATATTTGGAATTATTTTCTTCTTGGTACTCTTACATAATTGTTTAAATTTAAAAAATTAAAGAATTAATGAATAATAGTGGGTAGAGGGTGAGGATAAGAGAATATGATACCGTGTGTTTGCCAACATCCCCCACACAACTCCTTTCGAGGAAATTCACTCCAGAGAGCACTGCAGTCTCTTCCAGGTCCATCTTACTGAAAACAGTTGTAGGAGCTACTAGCTCTCAGTGAGCAGATCTTTATGAGGCTGGCTTAAGGGACAATTTTCTTTCCACCAGAAGGGATAGTACAGCTTTGGGCACACTATGAAAGAGGACAGGAAAGACACTTTATGAAAACAATTCCACTTTGGGGCTCAAACTTTTGAACAGCTTTATGGAGATATAATTCACATGTCATAACATTCACTCTTTTAAAGTGTACAATTCAGTGGTTTTTAGTATATCCACCAAGTTGTGAAACCATTACCACCATCTAGTTCCAGGACACTTTCATTACTCCCAAAAGAAACTCCATACTCACTAACAGTCACTCCTCATCCCTTCCTCCCACCAGCCGCTGGCAACCACCAATCTACATTCTGTCTGTATAGATTTGCTTATTCTGGCCATTTCATACAAATGGAATCACACAAATGTGATCTTTTGTGACTGGCTTCAGTCACTCAGCATAATTTTTTTAAGGTCCACCCATGTTGTAACATGCATCAGCACTTCATCTCTTTTAATGCCAAATAATATTCCATTGTTTGAGTATATCACATTCTGTTTATTCATTCATCAGTTGGTGGACACCCTGGTTGTTTCCACATTGGCAATTATGAATAATGCTGCTATGAGCATTTATTTACAAGTGTGTGAACAAGTTCTCATTTTTCTTGCTGAATCATATGGTAACTCTGTTTAGGAGCTCAAACATTTAAACTTTCCTCTTCTTTGTTCCCAGGCAGAAATGGTGCATAGCGCTTTCCAGGCCCAGCGGGCTTTCCTTCTGATGGCCTCTCAGTCCCAACAACCCCAAGAGGTAAGAGTGTATCTTAAGAAGGAAATGGGCAGTGTAAAATAAAAACCAAGGAGCCACAGTTCCATAACTGTGAGGGACATCCTCAAAATGAGATTTGTAACATGTAGATTCTGTCTCTAATCCAGAGGATGGATTAGAACATTTCCTCTGTCTACATAATCTTATCATGGCCAAATTCACACTGTAACAATTGACATCACCAGTTTAAAAGGTCAATTTATTTATGTCATCTGTATCCTATTCTTTTTACTGGTCTCACAATCTTCTTATAATCAAGGAAGGGTTTACTACTAATTTTTAGTTCATACTTGGTGCTGCTTTGTTACTGAAAAGTGTTCACATCTGTCGTCATCCTCATATTCTGTGTTTGAATTTGATGATCTTCTATTTCCTAAGCAGCATAGATAGGCTAAATTAGTGTGTAATGAGTAAAATTATTTATTAAAAAGTAGACCAGTTATCAGCATACCTTGTTAAATAAGAAAAAAATAAGAATTGTTCTTTTGACTAAGTATTCTGCATATGAATTTTGGTAACAACCATTTAAATATAAGATAATTTAGTATTCATTATAACACAATAGCCTAAATTTAATAGCTCACTTTGAATTCTAAAGCAAACCCCTGAAATTGAAAAAGTTGAACCAAGAATCCTGAGAAACTAAGACTTTGGCTTTCAGGGGATGAAGCTCAGTTCCATAAAGGGCCAAGACCTGAGACCCAAGCCCTCCCTGGAACAGTGGTTCCCAGCCCTGCCTGTGCAGTAGAATTACTCAGAAAATATTTTTAAATACCAATGCCTAGATCTCACTCCAAGAGGTTCTGGTTTAATTGGTCTGAGAAGTGGTCTTGGCCTTGAGAGTTTGAGGACTTATCAGGTGAACGTAATCCCCACCTGGATGGAAATTTTGTCTAGGGAAATGAGGCATTAGCACACAGCCTAGCCAAGCAGCTTTGTAGGGATGGAAATATTCTGTGTTCCACTGTGGATGCATTTCCTCCTCGGCTTTCTCAATCCCTGATATTTTTCCCCCTTTTGCAAAGGAGAACAATGAAACTAGATCACGATGTGATGCATTCTAGAGACAGCTTTAGCCCGGCTTTTCTGTGATTAAAGCAAGAGGAGAGATGACTTCAGTGCATCATTAAGAGTCTCAGATAGAGGGACTAACCATGACTTTTCTTTTCTGGTGCCCTACGTGATCCCTTCTTCAAGCATAAAACGAAAGACCTCTTTCACATAAAAGTCGTTTATTAAATATTGGGTAAGGAAGTGAATAAGTGAACAAATGAATGCATTGGAACTGTGGCATCCCAACCCAGAATGAGCCATGGTCAGGGACTTAGCATATGGCTGTGCAGATTCTTGGGTATAATATCAGTAATTCCACCTTCTTATTCTACTGCATTCTTAATAAAAGAGAGAAGAATGGATCTGTTCCAGGGGACTCATACCCAGGAAGGCCATGCACTGGCAATGTTCTTTGTAGCTCTTATTACATGCTCTGAGCATAATAAACCCCAGCAGGATTGGGTAGGCAAAATGCAAAGCAGTTTTTTGATGCTCACCTCCCTTTTTGTCTCCTCTATCTTTACCCAGAAGACTGTCCTAGTACTTCACTCAATAGAAAACAGATATGAGAGGTCACCACCACAGTGGTGAGAATAGTCCATGGCCAGGCCTTGGTCTTCCCCATGTACCTTCTAGAAGATAGATTGTAAAGATCATCATAAAGCAGGTCATAGTTTCTTGTAGGAACAATGTTGTAATTGTCCACATCATCTTTGCTTCCATCTTTCAGGAGACTATTAACTCCTGTAATTTTAATTCTCATTAACATATGGCAATGGTGCCCAAACTTTAGTGTGTATGAGAATCATCTACAGGGTTAAGACACAGATTGCTAGGCCCCACTTAGAGTTTCCCACTCTGTAGGTCCTGGTTGAGGCCCAAGAATCTGCATTTCTAAGAGGTTCTCACATGATGGTGGTGCAGCATGCTGGTCCAGGGACCACACTTTGAGAACCTGTAGTGTATGGATGGTTCTCACAGTTTACCTCTAGCTCAGATTTATTTCAGGTGCTTTCTATTTTCATTCCCAGCTGCCTCTAGAGACTACCACTTCTCAAACTCTAATCTTCATTGGAATCACCTGGAGATCTTGTTGAACTGCAGAGTCTAGATCAGTAGGTCTATCATGGGACACAAGAGTCTGTAGTTCTAACAAGCTCCCAGGTGATTCTGCTGCTGCTGCTGCTGAGTTGTTGCTGCACTTTGAGCAGCAAGAATTTATGTGTCACCACCTGAAATCCTCTGCGATGGGGCAGGGCTTGGAGACAGGCATATATTAAATATTAGGTGGGAAAGACCCTTAGAAATCATCTCTTACAGCGCTCTCAACCTAAAGATGAGCCAGGAGAGGTTCCAAGAGATGATAACTGGTTTACTCATTAGTTCCAAAGCTGATGAGTTACCCCAGGATAACTCTAATGAA
This sequence comes from Eonycteris spelaea, assembly GCA_003508835.1. Classification (NCBI taxonomy): domain Eukaryota; kingdom Metazoa; phylum Chordata; class Mammalia; order Chiroptera; family Pteropodidae; genus Eonycteris; species Eonycteris spelaea. The sequence continues at coordinate 6,503,399 of PUFA01000044.1, forward strand.
TTGCCCCAGAAATCCCAGCCAACCTGCTTCACCACTGCACCAATACCCTACACTGCTGCTTTAAGCCAGAGTGCCAGCCTTCAAAGAGACTGCATTTAGCAGAGGGTGACCATCAAAAAGCAAAAGTTTTTTAGACTTATCAATTATGAGCAAACTGCCAGTTGAGTAAGGTAGCCATTAGTGCTACCAAAGTTCAGGAAAGTAGGGATCTTGTAAAGGTATCAGGAAAGGCATCAGAGAGAAAATAAAATGGCAACACAAGAGCAACAATACAGCTGCTTCCAATGTCATGTTAGTACTACAATAATATTAATAAACTCAAAAAACTGCTCCAGATTAAACATGTTTTGGAAAATCCCATACTCTGTTCAGGAAAGAAACACGTTAAACCTGATTAAACCCATGCTTTCTCAAGCTTATTTGACCAAGGAGGCTCTTTGTAGCGTGACACTTATTCACATCCTGCAGGAAGCTGGTGCACCAGTTTGGAAAATGAAGACGTGCACATTGCTTTTAAGTTAGTGGAAGGATTCTCATATGAAAAAGGGCCAAGAATCCCCCATTCTGTAAGTGCAGAAATTTTCAAGGGACCCCGGCACACTCAACTATTCATTTTTGATGGACAGATATAGGGGAAAATATGTTATTTCTAATTTATGAGCACAAAAATGAAATTCAGTCACACATTAATGACCTGGCCCTGGGATCTGACCTGGGCTCGTTCCTTTACTCGCCAGTTTTAAAGTCCTTTTCATAGACACTATACATAATAAGAGCCATACTGCACAGTCATTTATAGGATTTATACGTCAAAATAAAACTGTAGAAAATGTTTAACTGAATAGAGAGAGGTGAAAGAAGCGTTTTTGTTGTTGTTGTTGTTGTTGTTGTTGTTGTTAGCATTGAGACATCTCACATCACTTGGGAAAGATGTGAAACATAATCTTTTACCACCTTCACCATTAGTGAACCCAAAAGTCTGACCTGAGCTAAAAATGTAACCTCCAGTGGACCAGTGCCCTGGATGGCCACCACCATCAGGAATGCCATCACCAGAGGTCTCCAGGGAATCGCCCATGTAGGCCCCACCTCCTCCAGTCCCAGTTAATTTGCAGGCAGATGGGCAGCACTGGGATGGAGAACTGCCCCTGTCAGACCATAAGGAGAGCAGGCATTCTCCCTCCCTCCCATGCACACTGTCCAACATTTATCATGCTGCTAAGACCAGGCAATGAAATCGTCTGCATGCGCATGTGCGCCTGTGTATGTGTGTGCGTTTATGGAATTAACTGGTGCACAGAGGAAAATATTAACCCTAAGTTTCCAACTTCGGGAAGGATGATTTGTGGTCATTGACTGCCCTTTGGATTTTATTCTATTGAAAAGACTAAGAGTCTGAGGATTTTTATTCCTCCAGAAGGAGAGGTGAGTTTCTTCTATTTGTCTTTGTTTGGACTTGTATTTTAAAAGGAAATAGTGCCTTCTTGTGCATAGAGCAGGAATCTAAAACTGATTCTTGGTCCTTTCATTTGTATACGCTCTGGAAAATTAGAGAGGGAAGGAAGATGAGAGACTCCTTCTGGCCATTCCTTCTTCTCTGGATAAATATGCACACCCAGCACAGTGCTATGTTCAAAGCATGCACTTCATAAGGATTTTCTAATGCATGGAGTAATGATCTCATTTGTTATAATCTGTTACTTTTAAACTAAGCAACAAAGCCCCATGGCAGCAACCTTAGGACTTCAGCTTGGCACACTGAGAGATCCAAATTACTAGTGGGTATAAATATGTTTAAGAATTTTTATAAAACACATCAATTTGTGAGGGTTGTCACAAATTGAGAGTAGAAACTTTGGACTTGGGCCTACCTGGATTTGAATCCTAGATCTTCTTCTACTCCTTAGCTCTGCTATTCCAAATGCAAGAAAAACAGATTTATCTGTGCCTCCTAAATTTGAGAATCTGCTCCTTTTGTGGTAAGTCCATGTTTCCTTATCTTTGAAATGGAAATAATAGTTCCTACTCCATAGAATTATTGTGAGTACTGAATGAGAAAAAGCAACAAGCACCATATGACGGAGAAGAGTTTAATATTAGAGAAGCTCATCTGCGTTAGGAAACAGTCCCCAGTTCTCAAAGGCCTAACAGAGGAGACATTTTTTTTTCTTGCTCACGTAAGGCCTGCTCTGTGTTTTTGGCTGAGAGTCTTCTGTATGGTCATTCAGAGACCCAGGCTTCTTCCATCTGGCAGCTCCCATCTCTCCTAGGTCTTCAACTATCAAATTGGGAAAGAGAATGCGGGATCATTCCTGAGAAGGTTTTATAGGCCAGGCCTGGAAGTAGCATGTGTCACATCCATGGTCATTCCTAGCAGCAAAGGGGGCCGATCAACCTGTATGCCTGGAATGAAGAAGTCATAGATTTGGTGAACATGTAGCCAATCTGCCAGAGTGGGTAACTTGGTTTGGTGAAAATGAGGTCCTTTTCAGTGGAAATAAATTGTCTTTCTAAACATTCATGTGGGTTTTTCCAGGCTAATCTCCCAGTAGCCACCTAGAGAAGGACAAGAAAACTTTCAAGTCTAACAGCTAAATTTGTTTTTATTACACTGAGGTATATAGAGAAAAATATATAGATACATGTGTACAAATATCTGAAAGTTTCTCTTAATTAGAGTGAGTTCATCTTTTGTGCCTCTCTATTGTTTTGCCATAACTATAAGATGTCATATTATTGTCCAATATTTAAAAATGCCAAACAGAATAGACATGTGACTTTGATCTCAGAGCATGCCTTGGGTAAATTACTAGGTGCCAGTGGCAGGTCTGGAAATTGTAAGAAAAAACAAACGAATGAACAAAGCCAAAATCCTAAGTGTTTCTTACATCTGTGCCCAGAAAATGTCACTACGTTGCTCAGTCAGAGTTACTGAATCTTCTTGAAAGATGTGACCATGATTAGCGCTGCTAAGTTCTATTGTTAGGGGGCATATGACAGATAACATAATGCAAGAAAGTAATTTTGGCCCTAATGTAAAATGAAATGTGTGCTTTAAAATATCACTATAAAGTTGTTTTCTTAATACAAAGACATCAGGAAAATATTCTGTTGAGTGACGTATTAATTATATGTGCTGAGCAAATACTTTTAATGTATTTTAAATATATCATTCTATATGTTGGAAATAGAAAAGACCTACAAGAAAAATAAAACGTAAAAAGCTTTCATCCTCTGCATCTTACTGTTATGTTTTCATTAAGTAGAGGTATTTCTGGAGGTCTGAGTTGACAGAGTTTCAGGAAGGAGTAGCTCTTTGGAATCTTACCAGTGGCCCACTTCATGGCCTTTTCCGGACTAACTCTTATGTTCTCACGAATATGTTCTTGATATTGCTGAATGCATTGATTCTCTTTACTACAACTCAAAAGCACCCAAAGGCAATGCTTTTAATTTCTAGAATAAGAGTATAGGCTTAAGCCCAACTAAAATATCTGCTTGAGTACAATCTATGAAGAGAAGGTAAAAACCAATTATTTACTGATACCTACAGATTTGGTTTTTGGAGGAGGATTTCATGTTGTAGGTGGACGAGTAATGCAAAAAGAAACCTTGGCTTTTCTTATGAGCCTTTCCATGGCAAGAAAATTACTTCGGTAATTATACCCTGGCTAGCATGTGAAGGCTGGATATAGATGCTGGTTCTATGAAGAATAAAGCACCAGGGAAGGAAGAAGAGGAAGAGGTTTGTGTGATATCATCAGGGTCTGCTTGAGTTGACAGCCTGAAGCTACCCAGGCAGTGCTGAATCCCAACAGGAAAGCTAATCATTAGTTTATCAGGATGCAGAGAGGAGAGTAATCAGAAAGGAGAGTAATTCTGTCATTCTTCTGCCCAGACTGTTTGCTTTAGCAACATAAAGCTGTGAATGAGCCTGTGAACTGTGACCATGGTTAGTAGCTTTATAGGTATTTAGAAACCCAGGACTGTGGAGGCAGAAAGGATTTGCTAAGATCCTGTCCTGTTGGACATCACTCATGGTGACTTTTTTTTAAATCTGATAAGGCACATTAGCTCATCTCTCTTTGTGTAAGACATGAATTGGATAATGAATGGCTGCTCAAAGGAAGTGAGGTAGTTATCACACACAGGGGATTTGGGGATTATCTGAGGGGTAAAGGTTAATAAAGAAGGATAATATCCTTTGTTTTATCAACTATTTCATACGAAGTTTGCTACAATTCCAGACTGCCTTGATGGCAAATTCTTCTTAAAGGCTAGAGCTGTGTATATGGCTAGAGAGTGTTTCATTCTTCGTTTAGTCAAATGTTGGGATCACTTTGCATTTTTAATAAAATAATTATCAATATCATTCTCTACTGTGAAGCTAAATGTTTATATGCTAGCCGCTATTAATCTGATATTTAAAAAATTCAGCCTAAATCAAAAATTAGTTTTAAAAGAAGTCACTGAGTCATTCGACAGATCTTTTTTAAAACCAAATATATTTTGGCCTTTGATTCAGATTTGCTACTTGTTCATCATTTCAGCAGCTTTCATTTGGATCCTCTTTGCAGGACGTAGCTTCTATTATCTGTACGAAGCTGTATATGTGAAAATAGCAGACGGGGAGAAGGTAATTCCAGCTGCATTCCAGTCTGGATCCGCTGTCATAAATTACTTAGCAGAGGGCATGGTCCATTACTTTTTATGGTCATGTTCTATATTTGTATGTGCTGGGGGCTGGATCACATGACAGAACCATCATTTGATATTAGTGTTTATATGCTCCAACTAGTGAGGGCTAGATTTAAGCTTCACAGTGCAGTCCTTTTAATTTGTATATTTAGCTCTTAATTGAAAATGCAGACATTTCCTTAAGAACTAGAATTACAAATAATCCAAATAAATTTTACATAATTGTTTTTAGGAAAAGACAAGTACTGTATATTCTAACTAATTGAAATGCACTGTGCCTTCCAGAGATTTTAAAACATAAATTTTGTACATGAACAAGTCAACATTGCCAGAATAATAAAGATCTAAATTCACAATTTTATATCTTCTAGACCCTCTCCTAACTTGAACGAAAGCATCTAACTGGTGGCAATTTATGTTAAAGAAGATATATTCCCCAAACTAATCGAAAGAAGAAAACATACAACCTTTTTCCCCTCTGTTCTCAAGCCTTTTTTCCTCTATTCTCCACATTGCTCCCTCCAATTCCAGTTTAATATTTAGTTTCTAGTGGCAAACACCTAGAGAATGTACTTCTCTGATGATTACTGCTTTTCATTAACTAAAGAGAAAAGAAATGTTCTTGTCAGGTTTTAGTAGATTAGCTGCTGTGAAGACTAGTGTTTCCATAAACGGAATCGCTTATTAGATAAATTTGCCTGTAAATAGTTTCTTCAGTTCTTTGTTAGGCCCTATCCACCTTACATACTCCAGCCCTCTTTAATTTCCTTGACTCCATTAATTTATTTCTCAGGGCTCTTTTTTAAGCAAACTTTTACTGGATGCCTGTTATATAGCGTTCACAGCGTTTGGCACTCCTGCATCTATTATCTCATTTCTGTGAGAACATACTTTGGAGAAATAGGGTCTGGGTGATGTCGTTTGTCACGATTCATGTATTCCTATGCTTTGCACTTTTCTCAACTGTTACCTTCTACAACCATTCAGACTTTCTACCCACTCTCTTCTATTCAGTAACATATTAACTACGCCTTCTGATAGTCTCTTTATAGCTTCGCACCTATATAGTAGTTTCTATCAAAACAAAAATAACTTGTGTATGTGTCATGTTAGAAATATTCCACCATTATTTTTTGTGTATATTTTCCACCCCCTCAACAAGCTTCTAAGAACTTCAGAGATCTTTGCTTTTATGAAGTATTGTGACCTTAACTATATTTTATTCATTGTCAAGTTTGATAAGAAGAGAGACTTGGGCTCCTGATCACTTGGTTTGAGGAATAAAAGCTGGATGAATGGAAGAGAACAGAGTGAGATTACATTTTTGTTTAGTGATACTATTATCTTTTACCAAACAACAACAACAACTCAAAATTTGGAACAATATTTGGTAGAGATTGAGATATCAATTGAGGGTATGATTAACCAGTAAAATAAAGTCATGGATCAGGCACATAGAATTAGCCTTGAAAAACTATTCCTTGTGGGAATTTGGAAAAAGGAAGACTAGAGGAAGAACAAGTGAGTGCCTTCGAGACTACCACAGAATGGTTCATTTCTGGATGTGAGGAGCTAATGATGAGAAATGATCACAGCCAGATTTGGGTGACAGATGTAGCTCAAGCCTTCAATGATAATATACTTCTGGGAAGAGTATGCTGATTAAATTCACATGGGCTGTGGAGAGCCAGCTGGCTTGATATTTAAGTGCTGTTGAAAAATGTTCCAATTAGATAGATTCTTCCCTGTGAGGAGTTTTCATGTAAATTGTGAAAAACAGTACTTTCTCGAGGCTGTGAAATTGTTGTGAGCGTCCAGTGTCAGCCCTCTGAAGCTGATAATCACGCAGTTAGAACCACAGAAACTGCAGTGCAGAAGAACCCCAGGCTTTATAGCTTCTGCATGCAGATGGATTCTCTGTGTGGAGTAATGGGCAGCATGTCACACTAATTGGATTTAAATGATTCAAACAAGAGTCCCATCATTTTCTTTGGCTGAATATTCTGTAGTTGTATGTGTACAGGATTCCTCTTGGAAAGTCACAAAATGGATTCTATTTTCTTGGAGAAACAGGGATATAATTTGAAACTTCATACTTTACCAACTTGACAGCACAGGCAGGGCAAACTATACATCATAAAAACTAATATACAACTGAAATATTATAATTATTTAAAATGGGAAAATGTGGTTCCAGGTCCTGCAAAGTGGTTTTAAATATACTGTCTACTTTAACTGTGAGTCCCTAATGTACTAGAACTGCATATACAGCTCATAAAAAGTCTATATCATAACTTACCTATCTGAAACTGATGAAAGCTGTAATAAATACTAACCAATAATGGTTTTACTTTGACTTTTTAGAATTCGAAGGGTCTTTTTATAGAGATGTACTAAACGGTCCATATCCTTTGTTTAGAGAGTTGTGGGTTTTTTTATTTCACATATAAGACATATTTACCTTGATGTAAAATACACAGCCGATGGACAAGATAAGTTTATACAAAAATACCAAACCTCTGACCTCAAATCGGTATATAGCATGCGCCATACATATGACATTTAAAATACTCTTATTCTCTTAGCCGTTTCTAATTATATCAGCTTAAATGGCTATTACATGATAACTGATTTCTTTTTAAATTAAATTTATTGGGGTAACATTGATTAATAACATATAAGTATTGGGTGGATGGACAGTTTTATAATACATCATGTGTGTATTGCATTGTGTGCTCCTCACCCAAGGACTAGTCTCCTTCTGTCACCATGTATTTGACCCACTTTACTCTTCTACCTCTCCCCCGTCCCCCAATGCATGTCTTTAAAAATACTTTTTGTGGGAAAGTGAGAACTCTTGGCTTTTCTTTTTCTCTCTTGACAGCCCTTTCTGGCCTGGACAGAGACACCCTGAATCATTCCATGATTCTCTAATACTGAATGATTCTTTTCAAAAATAACAACCAAAGAAGCACAGCATTTAAAGACTTGATCTTCCTCAAGGATGCGTTTGGGACGGTTCTTTTGGTCCTGATCTTCTCAGTAGACTTCTCTTTGTTCTTCCATCTCCTAGGACTTAAAGGGGGAGATTTGGAGAAGAGGAATGTGAGGAAAGGAGAACCATGTCCCTGTGGTTTATCACCCGGAAGGGAGGGAGGCAATTGTGAACCAAGCATGCAGCTGTGCACCGTAGAACCCTTTAGCATGTGTTCTCTGTGCTAAAAAAAAAAAAAGATGTCAAGTTTTATTGCTCTTATTTTCTTCTTTGTGTCTTTGTCCACCAGGTGTAGCCTACAAAAGTGGGGAACGTAAAGTGTAGGCATTAGTTAGTAAGAAGACAGCAATGAAGGAGTGGACCTGTGATATACAGTGCTGTCTGTGCAGTTACCACATGTCATCAGAACACTTTAATTTACTTGGACTTATTTTTTAAATCTTTATTTTAGTCAGGTTACCCTAAACTTAGTTGTTTTCCCTGTATTAATGGACTCTTTACTTTCTTATGTTATCCCTGGCACCAGATCAATTTGATTGTTTACCCAGGTAGTGAGTAATCACTTATATCACTACCAGTAAGTAGCAGGGAGGGACTATAACAGGATATGATTACTCAGTACCTCCGAGCAATGACTGCCCAGCCCTATGTCCAGTGCTCATAGTAGGTGTTCCACGAGAGACACAATGAATAAACCATCTTAAACCAACTGCACCCGAGGTATTCAAGTTGATTAAGACCTTATCCCAAGATTACTTATTAAATGAGTCTCTGGGAACCTACTCTTGTTTTTGTGTTTGTGGAAACAAGTAGTACATGGAAAGTCGACCCCAATACTTTTTACAGTAAAAATCTCGAGGAGTCTGGAATGCATATTCTCTAGCAAAAGGAGATTCACACTCAACAAGACCATTATGAAGGCCCTTAGCATAATTATCTCCTGGCCTATGAATTAATTATTAACAAATATTATTATTATTCCCACATAAATAAGGAATAAAGCACAGAAAGATTACTTGTCTGTATCTCTCAATAAGAGTGAAAGAAAAGCCAAGATTTTCCAATTCAGAGCATGAATGTATCACCTCAGTCTCTCTTTGGTTTGACTTTTTTGTTCCTTTTTTTTTTTCATTAAATGCTAATTAAATTTCATTTTTCTTACGTGAACATTAAGATAACTGGCTTATAAGATCTCCAAAGCAAGCGTCACTACAAATTTCACCAATGAGTTGTTCATTGCTCTAAATTGTTTTATGTGATTTTAATCTCATTTGGTTTTTTCTAAGTGGAACATTTTACTATGGGTGGGGCCTAAAGATAGATTTATCTTGTTTAAAAGAGTTCTTTTGCTGAAATTGACCTGCTCATTTTCTTCCCTCTTCAAGAAGCATAACCACTTTTCTATTTTGTTCTTGATTTTTTTTATCTTGTTAAAAAAGTGAATGTAAGAAATTCTAAAGGAAATAATATAATGAACATTATGCTTTAATGGCTTATATTATTTCACATTCCCTGCAGTTCTGCATCAAAGTGCCTTTTCTGCTCCTTGCATGCAACAATTAAATATTCACATTTTCTTGTAACCTAATCCATATATATGTAATTTTAATAGATATACTGTATTTAATAATTATACGTGACGTGATTTGATTAGGCATTTTATTTTGAGTTATTTTTGGATAATCATAAATTCTTATCTTAATTCTTTATTCTAGTCTCCAATAAATTTTAGCCCATACATATAAAACATAATTTGTATTTATAAAGAAGAATGAGTATAGAAGACCATCAAACAAATCAGCCTTTATAAAGAGCGATAACCACCCAATGTCCTCAGCTGAGCTTGGGGAGAAATCCTGAGGAGTTGAAGTAAAAGGATAGATTCAAGGGGTGAGATTCTAAAACAAATTTAAGGGTACAGGAGTTGGGCCATAGTTTGTCTCTTTGATTGATATTATTTATAAGAAAAAAATTAATTGTATGATATTGCTTAAATAGAATTCAGTTGATACTATTTTTCCAATTTTATTTAAGTATTTTATAGGTATATATTTATTAAAGGTGACTTTATCTCCCTGTGTCTTAAATTTGGAAGAGAGATCTGTTTTTATCTACAAAATATTTCCAATTCTATCATTTAGATTGTTTCATATATTTGTTGGCTTTTCCTTAATTATTGCAATTTTCCATTTTGTCTCTATTCTTTGTTCAGTTTTGTCTCTATTCTTTGTTCAGGCAGGTCCTGAATAGAGTTTGTCATGCAATTACTGATTTTATTTCTTCTTGTATTTTCTCCACTTTTCTTATATGATTTTTTTTTATGTTACTTGGGACGTAAACATTTACTCTTTTAGATAGGTTGTAACTTTTACAATCCTATAGTGACCCCTCTTTCCTTTTATTCGGAATTCTTTTTTTAATCTGATAACATTATAAGTATCCACATTTGTGTGAGCTCCTTTTAATTTCTGTGGAACTTTTATCTAATCAATCATTCCCTTCTTTCTTTCCCTACTGGCTCCTTCTGTTTAGTCTACAGACCAAATCAGGGTTCTCTCTCCTTTAAAACAAACAAAACAAAACAAAACAAAAAAATTCCTTGAGCACCCAAAACGTCTCTTTTCTTCTCTTCACTGACAGACTTTTTAAGAACACTCTGTCCTCCCAGATTTCATGTCCTCACTTTCCTGTCACTTGTCAGGCTCCTGTCATGTCGTCTTTCCTTATCATTTTACCAAAAGTCTTCCCTGGTGCCTGCTATCTTCCTAATTGTCCTGATTCCATTCAACCTCCTTGAAAAATCTTTTATCATGACTATCACCCTTCTCCAAGTTTTTCCTTCCCTTGTGAATTAAAGTCGAAGTTGTCTATTTTATTTAATTTCTTTATCTGACTTCTCTTCCTTCTTCTACCCCTGAAGTATACATAGTCCTTCAAGATTTTATTCTTTATCATCAGAAGAGGACTTTCTTGAACCTAGGTGCTCCCTGGTTGATTTCATCCAATTCCATGGCAGTATCAGTCACCCCTATGCTAATGGTGCCGGCTGTACATCTCCAGATGCCAGGCTCTGACTCTCTAACCCAGGACTGGGCGCCCTATGTGAGTCTCAACTTCACTTTGCCTAGAACCACACACACACCTCAACCAAACACTGTTGTCTCCCCTGGTTCTTTCTCTCAACGGATGGGACCCCAGACCACCCTGTCACTTATACTGGAAATTCCTTCTTCCTCTTGACTCCTCCTTTGCCTTCACCTCTCACATCTAAACCAGTCTCTGAGTCCTGACAACACCTGGACCACAAGAATGTATGGGATCTGAAACCTGTGCGCCATTCCCATTGCTCTAATGCGGAAAGGAAGAAAGAATGAGAGAGAGGAAGGAAAGAAGTAAGGAAGTAAGAAAGAAGGAAGGGAGTGAAGGAGGGAGACAAGAAGAAGAAAGGAATAGATAACTTAAAAGAAGGTGAGAAGTAAGAAAACAGAAGGAAGGAGAGAGAGAGAAAAGAAAAGAAGAAATAAGATGTCCTGCTTTTTAACTTTTTTAATATAAAGATATTACTAAAATGCTAGCTTTTTAGAACACTGAAATGAAGAAAGACATAAGAAGAAAAAATTCCACCACTTACTGACAAACACAGTAGGTATGACCCTTAACTAGTATCTCTGCCCCAAATCTCCCTCTCCTCCAATCTGTTCCCATTCTTTCATCATAGGCATTGTTACCAACAAAAAAATAAATTAAAAAAGGAAGAAACAAAACAAAACTAATCTGGAATCCTATCCCATTGTTTCCCGTTGTCTATACAATCAATCCCAGAGATGGACTCTATAAGATGCCATTTGAGGCTCTTTGCAACTTATTTCAGCATCTGAGTCCTCTCCCCAAAATTCCTCCTCTGCAACAAACCCAATTTCTCAATCACACTGGACAGCCAAGGTTCTCTGAACATGTGTACTTTCTTGCCTACGTTCCTTTGATCGATGGGCTGAAATCCTTCTCTTCCTAATCTATATATATATATATTTTATTTTAACAGATCTATCATATTCCATAATTTGATTAGCTATGCTTGGAGACAGCAAGAGCTGCTTTTTCTGGGAGCTGACGGTCTAATGCGGGCAAAAGAGAAATCTAAACGTGGTACATTGTAGCTAATACATTGCAATAAATGCTGACCTTGTGGGGGCCCCTAGGTAGCAGACTTGAACACTGCCTAGGGTCTGGGGAAGTTGGAGGAATCTCAGAGAAGAGGCCCCGGGAACCCAGGCTTGCAAGATAAACAGGATTCAGGTGTGTGAAATTGCATGTAACAAATGGAAAAGCTCAAAAAGAATCTCTGCTCTTGTATTTAAGTGGGTTAAGTCTCAGACTGTTCTCCCCCACCCCATCTATCAAAATGATTTGGTATTAAATATATTTTTTTCTTTTAAACAACAGATTGTTGAAATTTTTTTAAGCAGGTCAATTACTTTTTTGTTTTAATAAGCAAGTTTAGGCTGTCCACATTTACTTTTTGATACATAATTTGTCTTAAATCAAGTACATTTTTATATTTGTTATAGTCATTTATTGCTTTTTCTTTTCATTTTTGTTTTCTGTGCTAGATTTTAAACTCTTCATTTCTTTTTGAGCTAGGCCAAAAGAAAACTTTAACTGGTCAATTTGTTAACATTTTAACATTAATATATTTCAGAAAAACCACTTTAATTGCTTCTGTTTATTTCTATTCTTAACTAAATAAATTTTTATTCCCTTTTGGACCCAGAAGGAGCCTTTGTAGTTATTATCTGCGATTCTTTTGAGGTTCTGCTAATACCCGATAGTTCTAAGAATTTGTTTGCTAATTTACCAATGGTTTTCATTACTGATGAGAGGATTACTAATTAATCCTTGCTTAATACTGTAATTCATGTGTTTCTCAAGGAGGTCTTTAAATCTCTTCTAGTCTTAATTATCTCCTACAGTGTCATAATGGCTATGAGTCTTTGTGGCCCACCGTTGGTATTTTTAGTTGGCCGATTGTTTTAAGTCCTCTAAGTCTTAAAATATGCCCCTCTGCCTTCAGAGAGCAAGGTGACCCTGTTCAAGTTCTTTTTCTTGGCTTTGTCGCAGTTTCTCCACACAGCCCTCTTCTCCAAAGTCTAAGGAGAAAAATCTAATTATATTATTATCAGATATCATTAAATACCAACTTTCCTGATTTGTGATAGCTTTTAAATTTGGCCTTTGTCTTTATATCTTTTAAAGTGATGATAGACAAGCCTGTGAAAGAAAATTTGGGCATGGAAGTCACTCACCACTGAGTAGATTTGTCTGGATTCTCATGATGTCTGCCAGAATTGTTCCCATTCAGTAAATTTTCTGTTCCTAACTTTGTGCTGAGCACAATCCTTTTCTTACTCCATCAGTCGTCCTAGTCTGCAAAGCTTGAGATTCGTTTTCTATTGCCTAGGAAATTAGTTTGCTAGAGCTGCTGTAACAAAAAACCACAAACTGAGTGGCATAAACAACATGTCTCATAGTCCTGCAGACAAGAAGTTCAAAGTCAAGGTGTTGGCAGGGCATGCTCCCTCTGAAGGTAACGAGGAAGGATCTTTTCCCAGGCTCTCTCCCAGTGACTTGCTGGCAATCTGGTGTTCCTTGGCTTGTCGACACATCACCCTTCTCCCTGTGTACCTGTCTCTGTGTCCAACTTCCCCTTTTCATAAGGACACCATTCATAATGGGTTAGGGGCCCACCCTACCCCAGTATGACCTCATCTTAACTGACTACACCCGCAACACCCCTATTTCCAGATAAAGTCACATTCTGAGATACTTGGGCTAGGACTTCTGTGTATGAATTTGGGGGAGACATGATTTAATAGTTAACACTCGGTTTGTCAGGTACTGTTCCAATATCATTACCTGTGTAATGCAGCCGAAATGTGGGCCAGTGTTCTAGCATGTCATGGTAACACTAACCATCTGTGCAGCACTGATTCTCTTCTTTGTGTGTTTATTTCTTTATAATATTTGCAAGCTTTGCTGGGCTTCATATCACTCCATATTCAGGCAGATAACCCCAGATTCATGGGGCTTTGCTCATCTCTCTTTAAATTGCAAAACTGTTACACAGGACTCAGGCTGTTAATTGGTGAATTTTATTTGTTCGACTTATTTATTATTAATGAAGCATGTCATATTGTGTTTGTTGTGTCTTATTGTTTCCCTATTTCAGATCGTTTTACGGGGGAAGGAGGTTCCCATCCCCAGAATTCTTAAGACTTCAGGATACCTAACATGCAACTCTTAAATCCTTTTTTCCTCTCCTTTGTTTCCTTTCTAAATCTTATGACCAGTTCTAGGAAAATGTGTGTGACATGTCTAATATGTCATATGCACACATGGAACACAGGTAAATGTGTGCAGGTGGCCACACTGCAGGGAGACACAGCCAGCAGTAGATGAACTCTGCAGGGTGCAGAAATGAGATGACAAAAGGGTACAGTTACCTGGGATAGGGTTGGGCTTAGGCCCCTGTGTGAAAGAACCAAATACCAGTTCATAAAGGGAAAGTATAAAAGGCTGGAAATTAAAACCTGCATGGAGCCCAGGACCCATTGATATAGCATTATCACAGATCTAGCTCCCACCACGGGTCACAAAGCCCTTAGGAAGGTCGACCGTAGAGACAGTTTTGAGATCTTTCCCTGGTATTGCCAGCAGTCATGTTTTCCCGTCAGGAATCACCACCTCCTTGTTCAATGATAAGAAAAGTGAACCATACTCATGAACGATGTACAAGAGGACCCTGAAAACACACACACACACACACACACACACACACACACACACACACACAAACACACACACACACACAAACAAAAACAGAGGCATTTGCCCTGGAAAACAGCCCTCTAGGCTCTCTCTTGTGTCTCTCCTCTATGTCTTCTGGACACGTACAGGTCACTTCTATTTGGAGCTATGCAATTCCAGCAGGAAGAGGTGTCCCAGCAACCTTAGTAGGAAGAACTGATCCTTTCACATGCTATGTCCTGGGAGACATGTCTCATCTGCTAGTCTGAGATGAGAGCCATTTTGGCAGTCACTAGAATCAAAGATGATTGGCTCCGTTTTCTTCCCAGACCTCTTCCCTGACAGCAACGATGTTTGTAGGCAGGGAAAAATAGAAACGGATCATCGCAATCCCACTCTTGTGAGTGTGCGTCTGTGTATTCGACACTTGGACAGGGCCCCTCTCTCAGGCAAGCCCTGGTAATGAATTGTTGGAACCCGCAGCCAGGCTCAAATGACTACTGGATGCCTTTGTCAGACATACGCTGTGCATCTGGCGGCATCACTGGGGGTAATGTGATAGGGCTCACAATTTTAATTTTAACCAAAAATACATCTGTCAGGTTCATTTCAGCTGGCAGGATAAATATCGTATTTCTTTACTAATTTGTAAACATCTTGCTTTTCCTCTCAATTTAACATGTTTCCTGGGTGTTTTACGAATGGAAAAATCAAGTAGGATACACTCGTAGCTAAAGCATATGTTGTGAGTGTCAGTCAAGCGTCGGGGTAGCTTTATGTGGAACTGGGTCCAGTACAAACAACACCTCTATGCTTGACCAGGAAATCTGACTGTAGCTGAACCACAGAATTCTCTTACGTAAGAAAACATGGTAGACAATCTGGTTTTGAGGACATTCACCAGCTGCATATATAGGCACCTGGAGTTGTCCCTATTACAGATGAGTAAAGAATGGTGTCATTATCTTGGGATCCACATCCCATTGCTTCTCTAGACACAAAGTGTTCCTAACCAAAGATAGTCTTCTTTCACTGTCTTTGAAATCATGCTTTATGATTTTTCTAATATGATGATTTTTCTAAATGAATCCAAAATGCAAGACTCAAATGCTATTGTCCATTTTCTCGACTCACAATGAGAGTTCTGATATAGAAGGGACAGTATTTAATTTTGTGAAGCTGGTGAGTTCATTGGGGAGATAATTTGAGATAAGCAAAATGACAAATAGAAATAATATTTATATTTTTCCCCAATCTAATACAAATGACATAAACACTGATGGCATTTTGTGTGGATATTTATGAGCCCTTTTAATTCAAGGATCTCAAAATTCTTTTATCACCTGTTAATTTTCACAGTGTCATGCTAGAGTGTGTGGGTAGTAATGTTATACTCCATCTACAGATGGAGAGATCAAAGCTCACAGATGTTCAATTACAGAACTTGCCAGCAACCTGCAGTGATCAGCGGAGTTTTCTCCAGCCCAGGGCGCAAAAGCCTCTGGTTACCAGTACTACCCATCTACCCATCTTTCCTAGCTAAGCTTGGTTACCAGTGACACTTGGGCCTAAGGCAGCAAGTTAGCTAGTTCCAAGAATCAGGTCTATGCCTAGCCCTGGGATCAATGGGAATGATGAATCAATCTCGTCCTCCCAGCACCCATTATCAGCACTCTTTTCCTGCCATGCAAGCTCCCACCTTCCATCCACTGGTCCTTCTTTTTTATCAGCTCCTTTATTGGTCTTGGTTGATTTCCATTGGCCCTAGAAAAAAGGGTTAATAGATAACTAAAAAGGTTAGTACTTATTAATAAGGTTATACTTTTCCAAAAAGCATACGCATTATGGAAGGAAATTTAAGTGGCAGCCATGTCTTCCCACACTTACCTCCTTTTACCTTTTACAAATGCTATGTCCCTTCATTGTCAGGAACCAGAGACTCAGACAACTCTCTATGAAGTAGCCCTCAAATACACCTCCATGGCAAGTTCTGCCAGGCTGCCACATCATGCAGGGCCTTGAAGAGGAGGGACAAGGGAAGAAGGAATAGGGGAAGGATGACCTGCACACACTCCCACCATCCACAGAACCATAAATGCTGTGAAAGTTTGAAAACCTAAACATCCCTCATATGTGACGATCTCCTTTGTTTGTGGCCAAATGTATTCTAAAAACAATAAAATAGAAAAATCCTACAAAATAAGAAGTAAAAGTCTGGGAATTTATGATTATCAATAATTTAAATTTTTTCAAGGGAAAACCTAGATAAACAACTTATAATATTTAAGCATGACCAGGATGTCCTAAAAAGACCATAGAAGTGCTTCCTATAAAAGATCCAGGGATCTAAAACTGTGTTCTTTTATCGACTCTATGACCATAACCCAAAGGCCAACTGAAGTCGTGTTTCCCCTTAAGATTTAGTTGAGATGGGCTTGAATTCTCATTCCATGTCCTGTGGAAATCTCAGGATTTCTGGAAGTCCTTATGCAACACATTCTCCTGGTCACTTTTGGCTTCCAGGGTGAACTGCTTTGGATGGTGGGCACCATGTCTGTTCTGCTCAGTGGAATCCAACAGTTTTCCTTGATTTCATTAGCAGAAGGCAGTCGCAGCTTTAAGTAGCATCCTCCAAATGTGGAGCCTTGGAATTATCCTCCATGTCTCCCTCTGCCGTCACCTTTTATACTCACCTTATTCATCAACTCAGAATTCAATTATTGAGTGCCTACTGTTGTCAGGTGCTTAAGATGAGGCATACACACACACACACACACACACACACACACACACACACAGAATCCATCCATGTCCTACATTCCTCTCAGAGCCACCCCCTTCTCTCAGTCATCCTTGCCACTGCCTTCCTCAGTCCCTTATCAATACCTTATAAACACCCCCTACTGATCTTGCTGCCTTGCTGCTCCTTGCTCTGAATCTCTCCTCCCTGCCAAATTGGTTATTTTAAGCTTCTAATTCAAACTGCTCTACTTAAGATCCTCCCAGGGCTCCTTACTAAAATCCACATTCCTCAGCATTGCACGTGAGGCTCCCTAAGAGTACATCCCCGTCTGGCTTGGCAGCCTCATCACCACAACACCCCCACAGAATTTCTACTTCATGCCATCCAGGAAAATGTGTTGTTTCCTGCATATCACGCCTCTTTGCTTTTGTGTGTGTGTATTTTTGTCTGCTGTTCTCTCAACCTACAATGACTTCTCCCCTCATAATTCTTCTCATCCTTAAAGAATGAGCAGACATGGGCCCCCTAGATTGTCCCACCTCCGACCTGCTCCTAGCTCACCTTCCCGACGCTCAGGCACACAGCTCCACTGACAGTCACCATATTTCCCGTGACCATCTCATTCATCTGTGAATAGCACAGTGCTGGGAATGCAGTCATTGTGGTAATTAATAGTAATTGTTCAATGAATTTTACACCCTGTTTTTAAATATATATATAATATTACAAGCCAATATTAATTTTAGAGAGAAAATATTAGTCTACCTAAACTTCAGTTTCCTCTGCTGAAAAATGGAGATAAAAATTAATTTCAAAGTCATTATGAGAATTCCAGCTATTGAAGTGGAAACTATATATCAGTCACATCATGGCATCTCACTAAATAGTAATTTGCATTGTCATTGAAGTATGTGTGCACTCTGAGTTAGCACAGCGGCCTCAAATTACACCCTCTAGAAGTGTAAGGAAGAAGGGGATTAATGAATCTATAGCACCTGTTAATTCACATCTGTTCCTTTAGGTGTTAATAAGAGGCAGCGTCAAGACTAAAACCCAGGACTGACTGGTGCCCAAGGTGTATGGAAACATCCTTGTGCGGTCCCTTCTTCTGCCAGGGGGTTTGTAGCAACTACAACATTCTGTCACCAGAGGTTGACACGTCTTCGCCTCTAGGGCCCCTCCTATAAATACAGGGAAACACTTGCACCAGAAAGTCTAGCAACTGACATGAATTCCACAATTTATAAAATTAATTGCCATAAGAGAAATCACCTTTAAAGATAATCTACAGCACAAAAACGGCTATCAGCTTCCAGTAGGTCACAATGTTAAGTTCTCAGAGTCCAGTGCATTGCCAGCACATCAGAAGTGATACAGCTATGCCTGGCACTGAATTTAGGCAGCCTCTTCCAAGAACTATCCCTCAATGCTCCAGAGATCGTCAGGGTACCCCATCTATGCTATCTAGTATATACCAGGGGCATATAAGTAAATTGCCCAGGTTCTCAAGAAGACCTGAGTATCCACCCCATCCAGGAAGGCCTGACCTGTAAGCTTATTCTTAGTGCATATTGTGGACATTCTGCTCTCGATTCTTTTATCAACCATGATATTTGAGCATTGATTCAGTTTTGTTTGTCTATCAGCTACATACTGTTTCTTCAAAAGCTGAAGTCAGTAAAATGCTTGAATAATTATGAAAATAACAGATGCCATTTTTAGGCCTCTATTATGTCAGACATTTTGCACATGTGATCTTATTTATCAGAACATTACAGAGGAGTATTATGTATTTTATAGAGGGATACTGGGGCTCAGAGAGGAATTAGCCCCAACTAGTGTGAGAGGTGTAGATGTGACCTACTACAAAGTCAGTGCCTTTTTTGGTTATGCCTAAGAGTATAAGCTTTGGGAACCAGATATATCTGGGTTCGAACACTACTTCTAACTAAATGATCAATTCACTCAATATTTCTCAAACTTGTTCCCTCATTTCTAAAACAGGAATAATAATTCCAATCTTTCAAGGGCTTATAATGTTTAAAATAGAATATAGAATACAATATACAGTGCCTGATTTATAGTAGGCCATCAATAATCTATTTCCTCCCTCCCCTAAACTGATCCTCAGATGATACACACTGCCTAAGGACTTGTCCAGACTTTTGTGGGGTTTCTAACATGACCTACTGATGAGGACCAAATCTCATTGGCTGCGCAACTCAGCTGGTCTAGGCCCCAGCCTGTTCCTGTGTTTATCCTGCAAGGAGTTGGACTTGTGGCTTTTCCTTTGTAGGAACTGTATTTTGTATTTTGCAATGCTAGTGTGTGATGCTGGAAAGGTACATCTTAGAAATTTAGAGAAATTTTCTATAACCATCTCTGGGAAATGGTGCTATTTTTTCTTCTCTGTAAATTTCCCAGCTTCTTATAATGTTGGCCAGTAGTAGGGTACATGTATTCATATTTTAATTTTATATTTTGGGGTCACCAAAACAAAAAAAAAGGAACTGACTGTATTTAATGAAGTAACTCTATATGCTGAAAGTCAGAAGGACCCAGAGCTGACCAAAAGTACCTAAAAGAAAAAAACAAGGTTGGTATAACACCAAGCTGGTCAGGCCAGTATTTAAAAATGTAGCTGGCAGATTTTATTGTGTAATGTTCATCAGCAGCAAGCGTATTATCCTGTACAATGTGCCGAGGTCAAGAGTGGAATTGAAAGGGAACTATGCAGCCTCTGAGTGGTTGCATTCTGGTTAGCTAGTTGGAGGGAAAAGCAACCTTATCCCCTTCTGCTTCCTGTTTTCTTCTCACTGATGCTCTATATTCCATTCTCATCAGTTGTTAGTATGTGACAGACCAGCTAGATCAAACAGAATTAACCAAATATTCAGTCAAATATTTTAGTCAGCCAAATATTCTCACTTAAACCTTTTTATATTAATAAAAAACGCCCAGCACCCCTGATTCCTTTTTACTGCTTTGTTTACGTTCATGTGTCCATTGTTTACGTTCTGTTCACCACTTGTAAACCCCATATGGGAGGTCTTTCTTTTCTCACTAATGTCTTCCAAATACCTAGGATTATACCTGGCACATAATGGTTGTTCAATAAATATTTTAACATATAATAGGAAGAAGAAAGCATGATGAGGTCAGGGTAATTGGACACCGAGCAGAAAAAAGCTTATGATAGAAAACAGAAGAGAAGGACATAGAAGAAGAAAATGTCTGATAATTTCACTCACTTATGAAAAGAAAAAATACACTTATCAAATCAGATACCACTGCCATCTATAAATAGATAACTTCATTGCTGCTACCCAGATCATATCTGAGTTCTCAGAAGGCTCATTTTTATTTGTCACTTCACATTTTTTTTTTATTAATCAGTCTCCTGTTATGTGACTAGCACTTTAGTATAAAAATGCAAGCTAGATAAAGAACATACACTTACATAAACAGGATCAGGTCTACCCCAAACCATCTTAAACAGTGTGTCTCTTGTTACTACAATTAGTTAAACTATGGTAGAGATGAAGCCAAGTCCAAAGGTTTGATCTCTCTGTGGGCCTGCTAGTTTCAGGATATAATGAGTAATTGACCTGTGAAATTAACAAAATTAATTTTACGCCAACCATAGAAGGTACCCATAATCCAGCTAGCTGTCTCACAAATGTTTGCTGCTGGCCAGAGTGGATGACTCAGCACAAGCAGTCACCAGGAGAGACACAGCACAGAGCTCACCTGCTCCGATTGTGGGCTAAGAACACCATCTTTGTATGTGGGGAACATTTATACATTGTGTTGTACTAAATTGAGAAGATGCTCCTAAGCAAATCAAATGAAGAGTGGAAACTGGAAAGGGACCAAGTTTTGGGGGAAAAGTTAGGGAAATCAACTGCCATATTACAGTTAATATTAGTGAATTGCGGCCCCTAGGAAAGCACGGTAAGGGTAAATTAAAACATATCAAATCTGAACTCCTGGCCTCCTGCTAAAATCTGTTCCTTCTGCAGTTTCTCCTTGTCAGGTAATGGCAAATTCCATCCCTCTAGTTTGCTCAAGTAAAAACCAAGGAATCGTTCTTGACCTCCTTTGTTCAGATAGCCAATGTCCAATCCAGAATCTGCATCTCACAATCTCCACTGCAGTCACTCTAGTCCTAGCTCTCTCCATCTCCCATCTAAATTATTGCAAAGTTTTGAATACGATCTCCCATTTCTACCCTTACTCTTCCCAAACAATCTATTCTCAGTACAGCAACCAGAGTGATCCTTATAAAAGAAAATCACATTATGTCATTCCTCTACTCTAAACTCTATGGTGATTTCCATTTCCATATTCTGGGTAAAAGCCAACGTCCTTTCCACAGTCTGCATGATCCGTTCCCTGCTCCCCGCCCGCCATGCCCTCTCCCCCTCAGACTCCACCCCTTTCCCCCTCGCTCATTCCAGCTCCACTCGTCTGCTTGCTATTCCTTGGGTACCAGAGACACGTATTAGCCTTAGGGTGTTTGCACTGGTTGTTTCCTGTTACAGTGGTTGTACCTGCTTCCCCCAGATATATGTGGAGATATACTTGGAGGCTAATGCCACCTCCAAGTATTTATTCAGGCATCACCTTCCAATGAGACCACTCCATTTTAAATTGAAACCCATCCTCACACATTTCTGAACCCCTTTGCTTGACTTTACTTTTTTCCTGTGGCTTCTCACACCAAATATACGATGTAATTTAGTCATTTATTATGTTTATTGCTCTTTGTCTATCTCGTCCTGGGATGGTTAGTTTTATATATCAGCTTGACTGGGTCACAGAGTGCCAAGATATTTGGTCGGACATTATTCTAAGTGTTTCTGTGAGGATTTTTTTGGGATGAGATTAACATTTAAATCAGTAGACTGAGTAAAGTAGATCACTCTCCTCATGTGAGTGGGCCTTGTCCAATCAGTTGAAGGCCTGAATAGAACAAAAGGCTGACCTTCTTCCTCCTGCCTGATTCCCTTCTCTTCGAGACATCAGCTTTTTCCTGCTTTTGGTCTCAAACTGAACATCAGTTCTTCCTGGGTCCCGAGCCCGTTGGCCTTCAGACTAGAACTACACCATCAACTCTCCTGGGTCTCCAGCTTGCCGATTTACTTGTCAGCCTCCAAAATCTCTTTCTCTGGAAAACCCTGAGTAATACGCTCCTCATTGCACTCAAATGAAAGAGGACAGGGATCTGAGAGTCTCTGTATCTTAACTGCTGTAAATCGTACTCCACCCCAGGGCCTCTGACTGTCACATAGACAATACTCAGTAAATATTTGTCGAATAAATGAAAAACCAAATGAACTAACAGGTAACAAGGTGACTCTCTTTAGAGATGTAGTGAATGCAGACATCTCTATTTTATTACATAGTCAAGAGCTATAGGCTTTATATCCAATAACTAGGCCAAAGATCAAGTAATAGCCTTCCTGCATATGCCTCCTAGAAAGTAGTTCTGGACGTGCACCACATTTTAGACTGGCTTCACACATACTGTTAGCCATACTTTCCCTTTGTGAAAGGCCAGGCGCAGCAATCTACAAGCACTGATAAGAATTTGAGTGCATGTGATCCGTGGCATAAGGGAGCCTTCAATCAAGAAAAGCTCTGAGATTCCTCTGGACTTGGAAGTAGCCAAAATCCCTCTTAGGTAACAAAAAAGGCATCTGTGGCCATGGGCAGCGCAGGGCAAAAAGAGTTTAACACCTAAAGACTAAAGGCAGATGTCATTAGCCATCGGTTTACTCTGCAGAAAGAAAAGAACATTGTGATTCAGTGGCATTATTTTTAAATGGTCTGCCTTTTCACACAGAGTGTTAGACGTGTGAGAGAAGAAAGAGAAAACAAAGAAGATAAGGAGAAAGTAGAGGAAGAGATTGTAACTGCCAATGGCAATTAGAAGCAGGGGCAAGGCTGGCCAAAAAAAGACTGACAGAGAAACAGCAATAGAAGGTAGAATCTCAGTGCAAAGAGGGAAGGCTAGGCCAACAGCCCTCCCAGAGATTATTATAGCTCCTGACAGCAGTGTGTGTGTGTGTGTGCGCACATGTGTGGTGAGAGAGAAGAGACTTCTTTTCCTCCATTATATGCCCTTGAAAGTGTCTCATGGTAATGAGCAAGAATAAGTGAAGAGGAGGAAGACAAAGGAATACAGTGAGCAGCCCAGCAGGCCTCCATGAATCCCCTAAACCACTCCACAGACCCTTGAGCAGGCTTTCCCAGAATCTGTTCCACTGAATACCAGTTCCCTGGGAAAAATGGAAGGGAAACAAAAAGTTGCATGGGCAAAAAGCTTGAGAAACATCAGGTTAAACAAAGTTAAATAGGTTTCTCTAGAACCTCCTCTAGTATTCTGAGGCGAATCGTGATTCTCCAAAAGGGGAGGCCATGTGCAGAACTCCCTCAAGTCCACCGACCAGGAGGCACTATTTGTGCTGAGCTGCTCACCAAACTGGGGCCAGTGCTCTGTAGGATGCACTGTGGGAAGCACTGCTCTTGGGAAAAGCAAACCGTGGAATCTTATGAAGATTGTACTAACTTTAAAAGGGAAAGCAGATTTCTGGTTAAGGTTGATTAGAGCTAAGTATCAGTAGCTTGGTATAATAATGGTAAATCTATCCTGTGGAATGTCTTAAGACTCACAGGGTAGTTGTTCAAATCCTTTGAATTTCCTGAGTTTGAAATGGAACCTGTAGATTAACATCATCTCAGCATTGTTCTGTATAAGTGAATCCCCAAGAAAAGATCTGGCCGTCCCTGAACCATGGGACACTTATCCAAGGGAAAGACAACGACCCAGTAAATGTAGTTAACTGGGCTTGGATCGTTCACATGGTGACTTTTGTAGTTTAAACTGAGATTTATCATTAGAAAGTAGACACAACTGGTGAAAACTAACATGGTGTTAGCGTACAGTCAATGATGCTCAACAAATGTTGGTAGAAAAAATAAATGGCAGCTCAGATTTTTTCTATTTGAAAGAACTAATTTCTGATCACAGCATATTGTTTTAGATTTTATGAATCTGGTGAATTTGAATGGTTTGGGCAGTTTTCTCTAATTTATATCTCTAGAGATTGTTGATGAAGTCCCTGTGCATTTATTTAAGCACAGTGAGATCTGCTGCCTTTCAGCTTTACTGTTCAGAATCCCATAAAGTAAAATTATAGGTGATCATAAAATTCATCGCCGTCAGAAGCCAGATGGTACTTACCCAGATAGGGGAAGAGTTGATACCTTCTCAGCTATGCCAATAAAATAAGCTGCAACAATTGCAAAGTGCAAGACGAGAGTCTTCTTGGATGCACAGTCTATTCTCTTACGTTTATTGTGGATCGCCAGGCTCAGCTTTTGATTTTCAGCTTCATTTTCCCTTCTGGTTTCTCTCTGCCATGATTTGGTGTCTTTATTTGCCATTCCCCATTAGTGACCCACTGCCTCCTTCCTGAATCTCAGATGATCTAGCTAACCCCATGTCCCTGCCATGAACCCGGCATTTTCTAGAACCCGTTTAGTCAAGTGCAGCCATACAGGAGAGATACACTAGAGCTTCGTATGTGTCCCAGGTTCATTTGTTAGCCTACATATCAAAGGGAAAGATGTGTTTTCTCTGGCCATTATCTTTTTGCACTACCAGTGAAAGACTCTACCTATCAGAACAACTTTAACGAAAACTGTAAATCTTAACCTGAGGGAGCATTTAATGTTAAGGGGTATTTTTTAAACTGTCTTCTGACCCCTGTTACAGCAAGATTCAGGACGTGAGATATTGTAAGGACACAAACTATTGTGGGTCACTATGTAAACATTTAGATCTCCAGTGAACTTGACTCTTTAATTGTATATCTCCCCTTCTGAGACATGTCAAACGTTGAGAGCTTAGAGAAAATTGTGGTCCACATATTATGTGAACAGAACTGTGTTCTTGTTCTGATGAATAAATAGAGTGAACACTCCCCCCAAATACTGTAGCACAGAAAAAGAAATGATGAGAGATAGGGCTTACACCTGTGAACAGTGTGGCACAGACCAAAAACAGTAAGTGGAAACTGACAGAGACATGTCTGTTGCTTGTGTCAGCGGCCCAGAAATCCTAAATAAATCTTCAAGTAATTCTGAAAGTTGAAATATAATAACAGCAACAGTGTAAATTACTATCTGAAAAGTAAGAAAATGACTTTGGAGAAGGCTCTTTAACCTGTTGCCTGAATGCTTTTGCAGAATTGACTTTACATTAAAAATGCTTACTGACAACTGCAAGTGCACTGTTCTACCTTTAGGAGAAAAAAAAGAACAATGTGACATCAAGCCTCATTGCCCCCCCAGAGGTGCTATCTAAGTAGTCCCATGTCCCAGGCTCCAGACCGCTGTGTTTCCAGCTGTTCCTCAGCAAATGTCAGCAATGGGCCGTCATAGTGATGATCCTGGGCCCCAGGACAATATTAAATGATGTTTTGTGTACATGGTGCTTGTCATTATTATTTTCTGTGCTTTTCTGCACGTCTGAAATTGTTTGTTTTCTAAACATTATTAATGAAACATGTGCTGAGGAGTATAATGGGTTTTTGAAATTTTTGTTTTAAAATGCAAATAAGGGTTCACGCATCTTAGAAACCTCTCTTAGATATCAGAACAAGGCATCGCTCCTAAGCGGTTTATTCCTTTGGTTTTACACTTTTAAGAATTATTTCTAAGGAATATAAGCAACAGGCTTTGGGATTCTCGAGTGTGTTTTTAAGAGAGTTTAGCAACCCAAAGATACATATGTGGAATTAATGCCTTATGAACATATAAAAATATTTTCCAAGGAATTTATTATGATGCAATATAATGGCAGCTACCATTGTATGTACTCGTGTGGTGCTCAATAAGTTTTGTTTATTTAGATTGACTTCTGTGACAGTTTGCAAATGTTTTCAAGTTTTAAGACTTTTTAAATGTACAAATGTTTCTGAAAGAATTTCCATGAGGCATATTCTGAACTCTACAAAATATTCCTGGACAGTGGAAAATATTTATACAAGAGGAATATGAAGGAGAATGAGCCTAGGGAAATATCTGCCATTGAACCAAAGCAAGTTAATTCAAATTAATGTTTCTGATAATGAAAATATTTGCTCCTGACTTAAAATGGTGAAAACAATTGCTTCATGATTAGAAGTTGCCCAAATAATATATTTTTAGAAGCAAATACTGTTCTTGATTTGGATAACCTTTGCCTGGGAAAATGATAACTATTCTTCTTCATCCAAATAATTTATTCTGATCATTTCTGAATATGTTTTCCTGAAGCTACTTTCCTCATGTTAAAAAAGGGGCTTAATATTTTTCGATATATGTAAACTTACTACACCTATGCGCAACTTTTCTACCACTGAAGGTACAAAACTGGTTTATATGTTTTAAAACTCGTCCCTTAATTACAAAATACGTATGTATATATTAGAAAATTTGAAATATGTGGATAAGCCAATAAAATTAAATAGAAATTTTATGTTAACATTTTGAGGTATATCTTTCCATATGTTTTCTGTGCTATAACTCACACACATCTACTCACATGCACCAAAATGGAATCAACTGCTAAAGCTTTGCATAAAAGTATGTAAGCTAAAGTAATAATGATTGATGTTGGGTAATATGATTGGCTAAGATATGAACTTTCTTAGAATTTTAAATGTAGAGTGGATCCAAATATGAAAAAGTCCACTTTTTACTTTAGTGCCATTAAATTTGCCTGGGTTGTACTAGTAATGCCTTTGTAGTATTTTTGTTTAAAATGTCCTTTCTAAAAATGATAGCATTCTCTTAGTACTTGCCAAGAATATACTGATGCGTTTTTATTTGCTTTTGTGCTTGTTTGTTGTAATTGAACTGCTTGAATTCAACTTTTAAGACCATTCTTTATGGTCTTAATAACCATTATTTTAAAATCAATTGTCATCTTTGAGGCTATCTCTAATAATTATATCTATAAGAAGAAAATCATTTAGCAGCACCTCTCTCCATTTGGTGAAATTTAGAATATTTATCATTCCCCTTCCCTCTGGTAAAGCCCACCGTTTGTGTCCATGAGTCTCTGTTCATCCTGTTTGTTGCTTGTGTTTTATAGCCCATGTACAAGTGATATTATGTGGTTCTCAACTTTTTTTGTCTGACTTATTTCGCTTAGCATGATTATCTCAAGATCCATCCATGGTGTCACAGATGGCAGTACTGGTGAGGTCAAATATTTGGTGACAGAAGATTTAACTTTGGATGGTAAACACACAATGCAATATACATATGACATATTATTGAATTGTACACTCAAAACCTATTTGATTTTATTAACCAGTGCCACCTCAATAATTTTAATTTAAAAAAGAAAATTATGCTAGGAAATTTTTTAAAAAAAGATGGTTATTGTTTACTTATGTTTTCCCATCTGTATTTTCCGCTGTTTCATAAAGAGTATATAGTGTTAATTTTAAAACCAGAAAAATAAATTATTTAAAAAGAAATAATGATTGATTGATTCATTTTCTACCTGATGTAAAACTACCTAAGAACCCTGGATTCCAGAAATAACAGGCTTATTTTGTTTTAATCAATGACACATCTTTGAGGTTAAACTCCCAGGGTTTCTTCCATCCCTTACAAAACAGCATGAGTGGGAATTTGGTTTTCCTTTTTGGGTAAAGTTTCTACAAAGCTCGCTGATAAAGCTTTTTAATTTTACTTTCTGAAA
The DNA here is from genome assembly GCA_003508835.1 of Eonycteris spelaea. NCBI lineage: Eukaryota > Metazoa > Chordata > Mammalia > Chiroptera > Pteropodidae > Eonycteris > Eonycteris spelaea. The sequence goes on from PUFA01000044.1 coordinate 6,531,404, forward strand.
AACAATTATTTCTGGAGCTTAACTGAGATGAAGCTGATAATGAGTCTCAATTCTTCAACTTTAAAGCAGAAACTAAAGTCATAAAGTCCTGAAATACTCTCCAAAGTACAATCCCATCAAGCTAAAATAGCCCTTGGAAACATTTTCTGAAACATGCAATTTGGGCGTGTATCTCCTTCATTTTGGCCATTTTTCACTTTCTGTTAAAGCTACAGAAATCTGGGGAGGGACAGAGGCAGATTTTTCAGCTAGTCTTGAGATGAGCCTTGAAAAATGATTTGCTTTTCAAGGAAATGTCCCTCAGAATAGAAGAAATATGAGTGATACATTTAAAAAATAATCTGAGTTAGACCTATGTAAAATTGACTGATTTAAAGCCATTCCAAAGCACACTAGCTTCTAGATATGTCTAAGGAGCCACCACCAATTCGTTCCACTGGAAAAAACCCAGAGTGCCTCTTAAATTTATCTTCTTCTATCAGTAAAAAGCCTTTTACAGTATTAACTGACATCAGTATAATTTAACCTGCATTTATGGAGTATGCCTAATACGTGCTTAATACTTAAATAGGTAGAAGTACCTCAAACTAATAACCTTCCCCATTTGCTTTTTGTCTGACATCCACATGATCAGCCTTGATGGAAATCACGCCATAACTTTAATATTCTTTCTATGTTTTTGATTCCAGCCATGAAAGTTCAGAATGAGCTGGAGACTGTAACCCTACTTTAAAGTACAGGAGAAATCTATTGGCATAAATAAAAGCTGTACTGTTTATTAGGGTTGTACAAATAACCATTGAACTTAGTTCTCTTGGCATTGCTTTTTTTTTTTTTAATGAAGACAATTCTTCACACAATTACCAGACTAAGGCAGAAGGAAACTTTCACAATCTTTATAATGCTTTCATCAGATAACCAATATAAAATATCTTCCAGAATACTCTGTCTCCTTGGACTTTAGAGTTTGTTCTTGGGAAGTTAGAAATAAATAAAGATGGCCTTAATAAATCTATCTAACATTGTAAATATACAGTTTCTGGTTCTTTTTCCCTTTGGGGCAATAGGCCAGGTTTCACCAACAATTCAGATATCCTGGCCTTTCTCAAAAATGTCTTTGCATAAAGAATATTATGGCTTAGCAAATCGTTGGAGAAAATTAGGATTCTTTTTTAGTAGTTTTGCTAAAATTAAAAATTAGCTGTCTTCTGGGAAAATCAATAGCACACTTTTGACTGGGTGTTGAATTTGAAATAAAAAGAATCCCAAGAAGAGAAAAATGTTTGCCTTCTAAAGAGCAAGGGAAAGGAATTAAACCTGACTTTTAGTAGCCATTAACAGACATGGAATTGTTGTGTTTGGGGCAGAGAGGGTTTTTACTTGTTTTATTGTGTTTGAGGGTTCGGGATATTTATTACTTTTCCTATACCGTCCTTCACTCCTTATATTAGTTTGAGTAGGCTGCCAGAACAAAGTACCACAGACTGGGAGGCTTAAACAACAGAAATTTGATTTCACACAATTCCGGAGACTGGAAGTTCAAGATCAAGGTATCAGCAGGGGTTGTTTCTCCTGAAGCCTCTCTCCATGGCTTATAGATGCCGCCTTCTCCCGGCATCTTCCTGTGTGTCTGTGTCCCAATTTCCCCTTCATATGGGGACACCAGTCATATTGAATGAGGGCCCATCCTAATGACCTCATTTTAACTGAATTACCTCTTTAAAGGCCCTACCTCCAAATACTGTCACATTCTGAGGTACAAAGATTAGGACTTCAATATACAAATTTGGGAAGAACGTAATCCTGCCATAACAACCTTGGCAGGGTCTTCATGCCAATCTGTAAGATTTTTTCTTTATAATAGCCAGAAGGGAACGTGAAAAAGTGGGAAGGTATTTATGAATTTTTCACAAGACCTGGCTAGCTTCTGCATCGACTTTTTTTGGTTGTTCTTTCCTTCAATAGGGAAGATTTAAAAAGTCCGCTGAGAACTTTGAAAACATTTGGCTCCCCCCCCCCATTTCTTTTTGTTTCTCCCAAATGAAAACATGTCTCTGTCCACCTGCATAGTTCAATCAGGAAGTCACTCTCCTTGTGTTTGTATGTCAGTGATATGAAAGAGCTGGTCAGTGCCTCTGGTCACTCAGAGACTTTTTAACTGGCAGATACCTCAAAGATCACCTGCCATTGGTTGAGCACCCACAGTGTTCCTAACTCTGCACTAAGGGTGGACCTGTTCTCTCATTTACTCCTCACAATAGCCCTGGGAAGTGGATACTATCATCGACATTATTCTGCAGATAAGATCATGGAATTGTAGACATGGTTGGTAATTTTTGGAAAGTCCTAGAGCTTATTTACTGGAGAGCAAGGACTTGAACCCAAATAGCCTCATTCCAGACCTGAGCCCATAATCTCTTCATAATACCTCTTCCTAGTCTCGTTGCAGAGAAAGAAGCCTATGTGTAGAGAGCTAACTGTAATTCTGTAATAACTGTAATCCAGTACTGTAGAGAATCGTCTTGGGACCTCACAGAAGACTGAGTTCTAGCTTCAACTCTACTAACTCTTGCTAGCCGATCATGACTTAGTAAAGTAATCTCATTGAGCTTGTATCCCAATTATGTAAAATGAGAAAATTGGATTAGAACCACATTCCCAAACTTCTGTGAAATTCATGACGAGATTTACATTTTATTTTGCAGCCCAGTATACACACACACACATGCATGCACACTATATAACTGAAACAAGTGTTCATAAAATACTCATTCTTACTCATATGAATGCCTCTAATATTTTATATTCTGTTCTACTTTTTAAAATACTGATTGTGACCTACTCAATTGAGTCTGTCAAAAAGCTAAACTAGATGACCCAATTTAGATTCCTGTAACCCTAAAATCCTCTTAGCCTTCATGTATTATATTTGGAACCTCTCTTATCTTAAATACACAGTCATCGTCATCAGAGAAATGCAAATTAAAACCACATAAGATACTACCTCACACCTGTCAGAATGACTATCATCAATAAATCAACAAGTGTTGGCAAAGGTGTAGAGAAATGGGAACCCTTGTGCACTGTTTTGGGATTGCAAATTGGTGCAACCATTGTGGAAAATAGTATGGAGTGTCCTCAAAAAATTAAAAATAGAACTACCATATGACCCAGCAATCCTACTTCTGGATATTTATCTGAAAAAATTCAAAACACTAATTTGAAAAGATATATGCATCCCTATGTTCATTGCAGCATTATTTACAATAGCCAAGATATTGAAGCAACCTGAGTGCCTGTAGGTAGACAACTGAATAAAGAAGAGGTGGTATATATATTCAGTGGAATATTACTCAGCCATAAAAAAGGATGAAATCTTAGCATTTGCGACAACTTGGATGGACTTGGAAGGTATTATGCTAAGTGAAGCGAGCCAGACAAAGACAAATATCATATTATTTCATTTATACATAGAGTCTAAAAAACGAAAATAAACAAAACAGAAACAAAGTCATACATAGATAAAGAGAGCAAATTGATGGTTGCCAGATAGGAGGGTGTATGAGGGGCTAGGTGAAAAAGATGAAGGAATTAAGAAGTAAAAATTGGCAGTTAGAAAATAGTCATGGGGATGTAAAGTACAGCATATGGAATATAGTCAGTAATATTGCATAGCTACATATGGTCTCAGTGGGAACTAGAATTATCAAAGAGATATCTCTTATGCAAATGTCTAACCACTATGCTGTACACCTGAAACTAATATATATTGTATGTCAACAGTAATTAAAAATTTAAAAACTGAAAAAAATACAGTCATTTATGAAGCAAATGAATATCACATATTAGGGGGACATCCTTTTTACCTTCAGTCTGAGCTAATTTCATAATAATAATAATGATAATTACTTCCACTTATTGTGTACTGTTCACATACCAGAGAGTTAATATGCCATATCTCTGTAGTTCATAGGCTGTAAGTATTATCATCTCTGATTTATAGATGAAGAGACCAAGGCTCAGATTAAGTAATTTGCTCAAGGCCGCATAGGTAGTAAGTGATAGAGCAGACTTAAACCAAGGTCATTCTAACTCCAAAGCTCTTACATAGATTTCTTTTAGGGGAGGATATACACAGGGTTTAAGAGAGAGAAGTGAGGTCTGGAAGCTGCCACAGCTGAACGTAATTTCTTCCTTAATGGTTTGCTGTCCCTGGTAGAAATGACTTTGGGGATGTTAAGCCACCACTGTAGCAGTGATTAAACTCTGTACCTGGGGTGCCCCAATGCAGGTCACCTCCAGACCAATTGAATCAGTCTCTGAGGGTGGGACCCAGGCCTCTGTTTGTGAAAGCTCACAGGTGATTTCAATATGTAGCCAAGGCTGGACACTTTACTCTGAAGTCTTGATTAGAGAAATTAAAGAGCCTTAAGGGGCTTTTCTATTTTATTTCCTGCTAACAAGATTTAGTAAAATACTGCTGAAGCCTCTTCAACTGCTTTTACAAAGCTGAAACACAAGACTTGCTATTTCTTTGGAGCACATACACAAAAAATTAGATAACTTAGTATCTGCTCTTTAAACCCAAAGAAAGTAGAGAATGCCAAGGGTAGGTGTTTATCACTGTGATGCTTCATAACTCAGACGACATGATTTTGAAGGCGAAATGGGTTGTTGAACTAATCAGAAATGAGAGTGACCAGTAGTCATCGGCCAGATTGACCGGGGACACTGTAGAAGACCCAACCAGACTAAAGTAGCTATAAATATTACAAGCCATCACATTTTCTTTAAAAAAAAAAAAAAAGCCTCAGTGAAATATCTCCGCTATTTCACATGGTTTATGGTAACTCTGGTGAAAACAAGGAACCTCTGTCACATTATTTTCCCACAGAAACAGGAAGATAACCTTTACTAACTCTCACCACTCACCCCGATTTTAGATCTGTGTTACTATGTTGTGTGATCTGTTCATTCCATTTGGAAATATAACTGATCTACACTCAATTCACTCTGTTCCATGTATGTTTCTCTAAAACAGGGGCTGTATCTTATGCTGGGGGTGTTTCCAAGTCTTAGGAGACAGCATTAGTAATGTTAAAACTTTGTGCAATTTTCATATTTTAGAGAATAAAAATATAGTATTACCATAATGAAAAAGAAAATCCTATTTTGAAAGTCCCCAACAAATGGCAAGTACCCAGTACTCCTGCTTAGGGCAAAGTAGATAAAGGCTCTCTGCTTCTGTTCTGTCTTGGTAACAGTGTTCACTGTTTGCTTACAGAATGACGTGGCTGCACTTCTGAAACCAATATCGGAAAAGATTCAGGAAATCCAAACTTTCAGAGAAAGGAACCGGGGCAGTGCAATGTTTAACCATCTCTCAGCTGTCAGCGAAAGCATCCCTGCTCTTGGATGGATAGCTGTGGTGAGTCTGAATGGAGCGTTACCCCCTGCACTCATCACCTTTTGGGAGTGTTTAAGAGAGTCCATAGCTATTTTCAGGCTCCTTTGTCCTCTGTCTGTTACACTGAGGGAAGATTCTGTGCAGGCTGAAGGTAACAGCTCTTTTATACCCTGTTTGAAGTTGAGTGCTTTGTGTTCTAAAATGTGGAAAGTGTTTAATCAATCTTTACAGAGCAAATGTGCCTCCAACTTTCAAGTCAACACCTCCATTGCTTTTCTTCTTCTTTAAGGCATTTTCTTTCTTATCCTATTTTTTTTCCCCCTTATATGCTTGGGTGATGGTCCCGTTCTCTCAGTCCCCCAAACCTGGTCCTTATGTCAAGGAGATGAATGATGCTGCCACCTTTTACACTAACAGGGTTTTGAAGGACTACAAACACAGGTATGTACCTTCTTTTACTGACCAAATTTTCAGTTGATTGCTTGTTAGACATTTGTCCCTAAAATTTAATATAGTTCATTACTGATTCTTTTCAAGGCTATTAACTACTTTACTATAAACATTAAAGAAATACCTCATCTTTGCAAGTAAAGCAGAGTGCAAAGTGAAATCAGTTATCCAGATAATATGTGTGTTTTAGAAAATCTGCCTCAATTCTCTTGCAATTAATAAACTCTCCCCACTTTAATGCATGTCATCTATTACATATTACCATAATAATGAGAGAGCTCTGACAGTTTGTGATAGACCAGCCCTGTATGGTCACAAAACTTTTACATTGTCAAAATAAGAGTTTGTGGGTGAGCAGAGAGAAGAAAAGAGGAATCTGGAAATGAAGTATATATGAAGAATGCAGATCAGATGAGACAATAAACCAGGCCACTGAGAAGAAAGATTGCATTACGATGAAATACAATTGGGGTGGACAGAGAGGCATTTATAAGAATAGCGACCATTCAGAGTACTGTTGGAAGGACAGATGAATCTGAACCAAGGGATTTTGCCTGCCAGAAGAACCAATTAAACAATCACTGCATTCTACAGCACAAATTATTGATCCTAGAGAGACTTAAACTGGGGTTAGAATGGAAAACGGGACCAAACGGAGAGAGTCCAGAGATGACTATCCAGAAAGTGTCTCCTAAACTACAGTGCTCCACTCCCTTACTTATTCCACGTTGGCAAAACAGGCCTTGTAGCTTTTAAGGGCAGCTTTAGGAGACATCGGCGTGCCTCTTTCCTCTTCTACCTCAAAGGAACTTTGGTTAAAGCAGTTAAAGTAACACACTTTCTGCACCCTGAGAACTGTGGGTGAGGCAACTGTGTCCAATGACAAAACTCTAGATGTTGCCCTGTTGTATTAGAGACTATAGAATTGTACAATATGAATGAGAAAATGCATCAGAAATGTGAGACAGCCTACTCTTCTCACGTAAAAATAACAGTTCAGGAAAGAATAAATTTAAGTTCCAAAACCTGGATGTAAAAATATGTCAGCATGAACATTCACTCTTAGGGACTTCCACATCATAAAAGATCTTCTGTACTTAATCTTTTTTTTTACCCAAGATATACAGACACACACCTGTACATGCCTGTTCAGGACACTTTAGGTACCCTGTAGGCCTCTGCCTTTCTACTAGTCACCCTTGGAAGTCATTTTCGTTCTTATCTCAGGTCATCAGTTCCTGTCCTTCCCCCAGTCCCTACTTGAGGGTATGATGGGGCCAAGGGTGTGAGTGATTCTCTCCAGGTGGCAGCATAGCAAGGAGGGTTGTGATTTTCCACTTTTTGTACACACATTAAATAGAGTCCAGTATTTGCCCTTTGATGTCAGCTATTGAGTGGAAAATGTACTTCTGGCAGCATCAAGGACAACTCAATTATACTTAATGGACCAGGAAAGGCAGCTAGAGGTGTGGACTCATTCACTTCGCTCCTGGCCGCCGGTTGAGCTTCCAGGGGTGGTAACCTGACAGAAGCAGAATACTGCACACCCCTCATTTAACACTCACTTATCAGTGCGCCCAGTCTAGCTGTGCCTTCACTCTGTGGGCTCAGTGCCGGCCGCGGGTTGTTGCCGTCTTCTGCCACTCATTGCTGCCTACCTGCAGACAGGCCCATGGGTAGAGGAGTTGAGTCAGGCTTCCTTGTGGTTTAAACAAAAGGGCTGTGGGCGGTGGAGTCTGCGTCTGTGCAGCCCTTACGACTGGGTTGACTGGTTGTTGGGTTCTTTTTCCATAAATGAGTAGAACAATTTAATTGTTTTGACTTTATAAAGGTATGACCTCTCTGAGTCATGATCATTAAAATCATATGCCCTTGCCATGGCTTCAGGGTAAATGAAAACTAAGGATAGGTAGTTGGATCCCCCTCAATGTGTTTTCTCTTAGAGACTAACTTCAGGCTAAAAGACACTATTGTTATTCCTTATTACAAGTTGCTATAACTTTCTTCAAGTCAAAATCATACTGTAATACTTAAAAGGAAAATGAACTTCCCCATACATATTTTGACTTCACCACCTGTTAAATTTTTAAATAGAAAGTATGGCCTGACATTTCTATAATGCCTACAGACATATTTGTATATCGTATGAACATACACATGTGTACATATGTGCGTTTATGTATTAAATGACCATATGTAGAAATATGTAGGTACATTTATTTTGAAATGATTTTAGTGCTCTAATATTAGCTGTTGTATATACTATCTTCCTATGTGAAGGACACTCTACTAAGACCCTCAAAAAACCCCACAGGATAAGGAAACTGATATGAGAGACTGTGGAGCTATACTTAGCCTTTTGGGTTTTAACTGGAAAAGCGAGAGAAAGTGACAACAAGATTTTTCACAGATTTGATTGATATAATCTCTAAATAGAAAAATGTAAAACTACATTCACATGTTTTCCTCTTTGAGAGGAGGGTAATTATGATTTCAGTTCCCCTTTTCTGCTGTTCTTAAGTGGCATGACCTAATGCACTAGAATCTACACATGCTGGTGGTGCTTGGAGCTTTTCAAGGACAACAAAATATAATATGTCCAGAGAAAAGTCATTATTGACAAGAACGTTAATAACAGATTTCCTTCAGTGATTGTCTTCACATTAATGATCTGGGTTCATAATTAAATTTTTGTTAACTGAGATTTCATCATTATCTCATTTACTACTACTTCATTCAAAGTAGAAAAAAAAATGGATCCAAAGGAAATGAAGCTACTTTTCCCTATCATAAGTTTAATATTTTAATAGTTGTCTCAGCCCTGTGTGTTAATTCCTGTTATAAAAGGTAAGCGTTTTACTACATCTTGGTTCAGTAGAATTGGGATAAAAATGCTGGTAATACCCTGCCTAACCTGCATTTTCATTATAAGTATCGAATTAAGGTAATTTAAGTGAATATCCCTTTAGAGTGCTATCCACTTGTAAGAAATCATTTTTCTTACAACTTCTTCAGTCTAAAATTATCCAATTTGGTTACACTTTCAACTGAATAATCCAACCAAATTATTAGAAAACAAACCAAAGAACTGTTTTTTCTTGTCAATACCATTCTCCTTCCTGAAAGCACAATGTTCATTTTGCATCAGAACAGTACAAAAAGGAATGGTCTCCTCTCCACATTCATCTCCCCATTCGAGGTGACAAGAGGACATGACCTGAATTGGCTTGGTTCTGTGGGATTCCCGTTTGTGGTCTTGGCTTCATATCTGGAGCTCAGGGCATTTAGCTTCTCTCAGGAGAGACCTGGACCACTTCCTTTCATGGTTCTCTTTGAAATCAGTTCACAGTGACTGAACTAGAAATATAATTGCTCTAGGGTCATATGGAGCCTTAGTTACTAGATTATTATGTTCCCCAATGCCCAGTTTTTAAAAAATGTTATTTTAGGCCCTAAACCCACTCTCGTCCACTCTCTTTTATAACAAAGTGATTTACGCCATGTGGATTGGGTGAAGTCGTATTTGAACATCTGGAGTGAGCTTCAAGCATACATCAAGGAACATCACACTACAGGCCTTACTTGGAGCAAAACAGTAAGTACCAAACCCTCTTCCACCTGGATAACAAAGTGCCATTAAAATATTTATTCACAATAGTCTAGTAATATAGAATTTACCTCAAGGAAAATATAATATAATGTATACATGTAAGACTTTATGAAAAATGTCATTCATCACAAGAAAATCTAGGAACTGCCTACATGACATACAGAAAGAAAATAATTAAGTCATTTATGGTAAGAACACAATGAAACACTCTACAACCATGAAAAATAACATGATAATTACATGGGAAATGATTTGCTAGTCTGTTAAGTGACAGAGTCCAAAGGTTTATGAGTACTAAAATGACATCTACATTAAGAAACTATGTGATAAAAATTGAAGGATACAGAAAGATTTGAAATTGTTATTAATTTCAAAAAGATGGAGTTATGAATAAATGTCTTTTTGATTTTTTTTATTTCTCTTGGTGTTTTAAAATTTATTGAATAATATTTTTGAATACTCAGGCAATTCTGATCCTGAGTTAAAATCTCAGCCTGTGTCTGTTCCGCTTTCAGTCCCATGTGAGATGGTGATCTGACCTTTGCCTTCTCCTTCCACCTTCTCTCCTATCTTCCCTTGTCCCACTTCCTCCCAGCACTACCAGACTACTTGTGGAATCCTGAACACATGCAATACTTAGGTCAAAGCAAATCAAATTGTTGTCGTTTCAATATTTGCAAGTTAAATGTGCTTTTATTCTTTTTTGCAATGTCCCAAACAAATATCGTGATGTATAGCCTGAGTTCCCTGGGGGAAGTACCTCACCCTCTTGTCCAAGACACAGCTTCAACATCATCTCTCTAAGAAATGTCCATCAATCTCCATCAGCTCTCTATCTAGAATGGATGGCTCCCTTCTATGCCTCCTTCATAACTTGATAAAGTTTTGCCAGATATTAAAAGTGAGGAATGATTATGGTAAGAAAATGTCGTTTCAGATGATATCATATGTATAAAATCTTTTGACAAACTTTAAGACATATACATAGAAACCTATTTCCTGATATTTTTACCCTCTTCTAAGTTTGGGGTAAAAAAAAAAAAAAGCTATGAATTTTTTTAAATTATAGTTTTGACTTTAAAATCTAAATTTCAAATATTTTGAGAAATTTTTCTTTCAACTTGGATTTTGAGATTTGCGCTCTATGGGGTTTTTAGTGACTAAGCTGCATGCTGCTCAAGACTGAGTTCCAAGGGCACATTGCTCTACGAAGGAATTACTCCCCCTGAGTTAGCAGTTGGAGCTGTATTTGCCTTCTCCCACCTCCTAACCTTTGCGTTCAGACTGCAGCTGTGGCAGACAACTGTTGCTCTCTTCAGTTGTCACTGTGAAATGTAAAATTTTTGAGGCCAGCGATACTTCAGTGATTAGCGAGAGAGTCTGTGTGTGTGTGTGGTGTGTGTGTGTGTGTGTGTGCGCGCGCGCGTGTGCGTGTACACTAACATGGGGTTGGGAGTAGCTTTGGGAGGACAAAGCAGGTGTGGAATAATCCACCTGGAATGTCTTGTTCTCATGGCCAATGGAATCTTCTCGTTTCTGTCGGCTTTTCTGCAGTGCGACTGTGCACTAGAAGGACAACGCCAGAAACTTCTTGCAGTTGTGAGTTAGTTTAGTTATTGGGAACTCGTTTTCATATTCATTTACATGGTTTCCTTGGTGCTGGGTCTCAAATGCACTTTGTGGAATAAATTGATCTTTTGGCAGAAACCCAACAGAGGCACTGTTTTTTATTATTATCCCTTGCAGTTGGTCAGATTTGTAATATTCATATTACATTCGTGCATTGACGGTTCCTGAAAATCAGATAACTAAAGCTGAAAGACTAAGGCCTGATCTTCACACTTGTAATTCCAAAATAACTGATTTTTAGTATGAATTGTCTAGATCAGCATTCCAACTATTATTCTGTGTGGATCTGGCCATGGAAAGGACATGAAAAGAATTCCATAAATAGATTAAAATGTGGTTGTTTTCTTAACTTTCTGGCGTTAAACTTGTTGACAGATTTTTGTCTTTCTGAATTACTTTAGCTTTGGACACAAACCAGGGTATAATTTTATTTGTAGAGTAGAATAGAACTACACATGTATGGATGTGTATAAAGTTTTATGTAGTTGGTGATGCAATTCTTTCTGCTAATAAAGTGGATTTTCAAAATCTACCCTATCCATCAATTGTCATCTCTCCTATCCTCCACTGAAACTCTAGGAAATACAAATAGTTTGGAATGGTTGCAATTATAGTCAAGGTGAGGTTTTATTTTTCTCAAAGCAAGACACTTTCAGATCACTTCTTTTCTTCCAAGAAGATATTTCTTTTCAGCCTATTTCTCAATGTAAAGGCCAAATGTCCATTAACAAAGTGAAAAGTTAAGTTTGCTTGTGATCAAATTAAAATTAGCCAGAGGGTATTCTGACATTATAAATAATGTAGACTCTGTAGCATGTCATTAAATATGTATGTCTTTAAGTTTTCAAGTCTTCTGGCTGCTCTGGCTTCCTCTCAATTTTATAAGCAAAAACTCAAATCTTCTATATCTAAATTTTCATTTAGAACTTTAACCAGAATTAGTTTGTGTATTTTTAAAGAAAAAAATATTTAATAATCATTTTTCCTACTTTTTGGCAGAGTATACAAACATTTATTTGCAAAAAGTCCAAGGTGCATATGATACAGGCTTTTAACACACAATACTTTAAATTTGTTCCAAATTTTAAAGTGAATAGCCTGGGATGGTGTCACTTGTCTGAATCGCAAAACTCATGGATCTCTGTGGCTACAGAGAGTGCCTACCTGACCACAGCTATCTTCAGTCTACTTAATTGCTCTTGGGTTTTTAGCTTTTTGGGGGGCTTTGGGTAGCTAATTCCTTTCATTCTCCTGTGGAAGAGATCTAAGCTGCTCAGGGGGAGTTAAGAATGTCATTGACTAAAAAATGAGCTCCAAATGCACAGATAATGGAGTTAGGTTGGAAATGGCTGTGAATTCAACCTGAAAGAGACTACATAATTAAGCACCTACTGTGCCCCAGACTCTGGGCAAGGTGCTAAGAATACAAAGGTGGATATATGACGCAGCAGACGCAGTTCCTGTCCACTGAAATGCATTCTAGCTGAAGAATACATAAACAGCACAACATGATAGAACAGGGTGAGCAGCATGCTGGAGGTAGGTGCAGAGCTAGGTGAACAACACAGGCCAGGAAAACATGGGGTGCACTCAGTCCTATAGTGTAGTGTAGTTCTTGGGCCTGCAGCAGCCTGGGAACTTGTTAGAAATACAGAATCTCAGGCCCCACCGTGGACCTTCTGAATTAGAACCCACGTTTTAACAAAATTGTCCCAGGTGATTTATACGCATATTAAAGTTCAAAAAAACATTGCTCTGGCATATTCAAGTTGGACCTGAGGAGTCCAACTTGAGCGAGACTCAAAGGTGATCATTTATCTTTACTCTTTAATTTATTTAATAAATATCGATTGCTACCTACTGCATACAGAGCACACAGCAGGCGTTATATTTATGCTGCAGTTTCTGCCATCAAGCAGAACATTTTAATTATGGTGCAAAAATAAGTAAAAACAATACAAGGCTTGATGGAAATACACCTTGCTAATTAGACTCCTGGGTAAGCAAGAAGGGCAATAAAGGGGCTGACATCTTATTTGGGTCTTGAAGAATGACTAGGCAGACAGTAAAGAAGAGGGCAGATCTGAGCAGAGAATTCTGCGCATGCACATACGATGTGAACAAAGTACTTTGAGGGAAAAGCTGGTAGTTTTGTAGCTGAATGTGGCAAGAAAGGCTAATTGGGGTCAGGTGACGAAATCTTTATGGTTATTCTAAGAAATTGGGTCTGTATGTGGTGTGCATGGTTTTTTTCCCCTTCACCATTTAGGCAGAAAGTTACACACTGTAAATAACGATTTAGGAGTTGTGCAGGACAGATGGAAAAGGGAAGAGATTAGAGGCCCTGGGTCATGTTAGGCGACTAGAGGATGGCTAGGGGTAGGGTAGTTAATATGTGACCTGGAGTGTGACAATGGCAGTGCAAAAAGAGATGGGGTAGACACCGAGATGGAGTAGACGAAGGAAGAAGACAGAGAGAGGGAAAGAGATATCAAATCTAAACCCAAAGTTTTCAATCTGGAAGTCTGGGAGAATCATAATAACATCCATAGAAACAGAGAAATCGACAGGAAGAGTTAGCACAGGAACAAGAAAAATATTCGCATGAGCTTCCCCGTGGTGTGTTCGGGGCACAGGTGACACGGAGACATCCGTTGAGATGGAAAGGTGGAGCAGGCAGGTGAGATGCAGGTCTGAAATTCACCAAAGTGCAGTGGAAGACCTAAAAATGATAGTGACACAAGTGAGAGGATGGGGAAACAAGGAATACAATGGGGATAAAACCTTGGGGGACACCACTGTTTAGAAAATGGTGTAAATCAGTCAAGTAGACAAAGAAGAGAACTAGAGTCAAGGGTCTCCAAGCTCTGAGAAACACAGGGTGGCTACCACTGTCAACTATGACAACTTGGGGAGAGTAAGGATTGGAGAAAGCTGCCATCTATTTTATCAGTGACCTTTAGAAAGCAATTTCGGGAGGTTGGAGGTAGATGCAGGCTTGTAGAATTAAGGAGTAAGAAGGTTTTTGTGTAATGATCTCTTGATTATTTATTGACCCGTTGCTGGGTTGATAGATTACTGCTTATAGCTTCAATTTCTGCCTTTTGCAGTTTTGGGATTATTCGGTTTTTATTTTTACCTGTACTATAGCTTCAGTAGACTAAGTGTAGGTCAAAAATAAATATCTACAATTTTATACACAATAGTTTAGAGTTAGTGGTGCTATGAAGCTCTAAGAAAGCTTTTTACGTTTAGAACTATTTTTATTTATTATCTCATAAATGCCTTTGAGTTTATTGTTAGTTGATAAGAATACAGATGTTTTTAGAGCATTTAAATCTTTCTCTCTGTAAATCAAAACAGTAGTTGCTTTTAAAACTCCCTACTTTAATGATCAGATTATTTTATTTGCTAGAACTTTTTCATAACCAAGAACTCAAACTCTCTAAACCTGAAGGTCAGCGAGTTAATATACGTTTCTAATTTATTTAAACCATCTCCTCAAGACTATTTTAATTAAGGTGTGCTTATTTAAAATTCTTTAATGGGTAACATTGAAGACAGTGGTGTAACTGGGGGTGTCCTGTTTCCCACTCTTCTCTTAGGAAAATCAGGAGGTAGTGATGTGGGTGCCGGCAGAGGTGCTCCCAGAGCAGAGTTGGGGGGCCTGGATAGGAGGAGACTTTGAGTGAACTTGGCCGTCAGTCACACTGGACGCCCCAGGGAGCCACACTGGACGCCCCAGGTTTTCATTCACCGTTCGGGTCCCATGCCCCCGGGTCCAGCTTCTCAGCCTCCACTCCCTCGGCACCCCCACCACTTTCTGAGACCTGGCCTCCCAGTAATCGCCTCCGTAGCTGAATGGCTTTATCCATCTTCCTTTCCCTCCCCAATGAGAAAGGGTAGTGACAGGTAAAACCTTTGGCTCATCCTTTTTGGGATACTAAGTTGCAGCAAATCTTTCTTTTTTTAAAAGTGAGTTTTATCTTTTCAAATGGCGAAAAGCCATTGATTTAGACCATCTTTGGAGAGGTTTCAAGTAATATTCTTTTCAGTCAGAGGGAGAAGAGTGCAAAGTCATGAGTGATTATTTGGTGTGTTTGTTTATGTAAACAGATCTGAAGGCAATCCTAAAAGAAAGTGCTAAGTAGCGATAGTTTTATTAAACAAGTATGTTCCATCAGAAAGAAATGCTTAGAAAGACAATACTAACATGGATCTATAAATTCTTGCATGACTGCTAGCGATTCAGTTGCATTTATTTGTTGTAATGACAACATTCATGTCTCCTGCTTTTGGGAATCCCCATTCTCTTGCTTCTTGTTTCACATCGGACTGGTTTAAATGGTCTGCTCTCCAAGCCTCTCTGACCTGCTCTGTTATCACCATGTCCTGCCCAAGCTGGGAGCTATCTTTTCCTCAGCAGAACCTCCATAATATTTCTTAAAATCTATTTCTTTTATGATGCTTAGCACTTTCTACCTTATAAAGCAGTTACTTATTTACTTAGTAAGTAAGTGGCACTGGACCACACTACCAGTGATGTTAAGACAAATAATGAGTGGCTCTTCAGAGCTCAGGCT
The DNA here is from genome assembly GCA_003508835.1 of Eonycteris spelaea. Classification (NCBI taxonomy): domain Eukaryota; kingdom Metazoa; phylum Chordata; class Mammalia; order Chiroptera; family Pteropodidae; genus Eonycteris; species Eonycteris spelaea. The sequence goes on from PUFA01000044.1 coordinate 6,547,083, forward strand.
TGGTAGATGACCAAACCTGAATTCGTAGACAAGAAATTACAAGTATCATCATAAAGGGGTCCCTAACGGATCCTTGTAGTGAAGGAATAGGAAATAAACAGAAATTTTCCTCTTAGGAAAGCTGAAGAAAGTCTACAAAAGAACAGAACTTGGAGCTGAGCCTCGAAGGATATGTAAAAGTTTTCCAGGTAGTAAATTGGGGAAAAGCCTTCCAAACAAGGTACAGCCTGAAGAAGACATGAAGACCCAGAGCCCAGTGCCTGTTGCCTGGGAACACAGAAGTGTTTTCTCTCCTCTGAGCCTGTGAGCTCATCGAAAGCAGAGTCCTTTCCCCTGATCCACCTTGAGTGTACAGCAATGACTGGTACAGGGCCAATCTCCAAACATATTTGCTAAATTCAAACATACTTTGTAATCACATTTCTCCACAATGAAATTTTCGATAGCGTTATTCCATTAACCGCAGATCGTGTCCATTGTTCAAGAGCCATGTAAATAATATTTCTTTATTTCGCCTATCAAATGATATAATGGTAATAGGAGGTGCATTTTACTATAGACAATGGCAGATTGGTTGTCAGTGCCTTCCCTGCACCTGTCACTTGCCACCCGCATGCCCCTTATTCCCAGGTGGTATCAACTCAGGAAATGCAATCTAATATTAGATTCAGCAAAAAGGTTTCTTACAGAAGATTGGGGAAAAGGCGCAAATCGTCTTCTAAAGGTAAAACAGACCCTTCACAGCTCACATATAGCTGAGCCCAAACCACAGTTTGTTGGTCCAGGTTGCACTCTGATGCACGCTAAGCTAATCACAGACCTTTTCCCCAGACCAAAGCATCAATTAATCTTTCCTGTGAATTTTGGAACCGAAATTGAGACAAAGTTATTTTGTCTTACTGCGTCTCAACTATGAAGCTCAGCAGATATTTCTGCTTTTATTCTTTGTTTTCCTAAGTAAATAATATATAACATAGTATATATAATATACATAATATATATATAATATAAAGATAATTTATATCATCTTTATAACAGCTATTATTTTCACTTCCATCTCTGCCATCTACCAAGTATGGATAATTTGAGGAATACAATAGTTTATGACCTTAAAATCGGAAAGAAAAATCAGAAACACTGATTTGACAATAGTTTAGACTTAGGCTTTTTTGGCCAAATGAAGTAGTTGTCCAGATAATTCAAGCCACATGTCAGTCACTCTTCGTCTTCATGTAACAGTTGGCTATCTATAGTTTGTCTCTTTGATGGGTATACTCGGCTATCTTTAACTCTGGGAAATCTTCCCATGGAAAATTTAATTTTATCTTTCCTTTTTGTTATGAGAAATTTTATTTTCAAGCTGCCAATGCTGGAAGGCAAGAAGAAAAGACAATCTGGAAATTCCAGATTTGGTTCCGAGAGCAAGAGCAAAGCGAGGCCAAAGTAATAATTGAGGCTACTTATCAAGACCATTTATACAAAATAGCCGGCTTGCTTGAGCAAATCAGAATGTGTTCAGTCTTTTCTTCTGAACTCTGCTCTGAGGCCTTGGTCTGCTTTTATCAAACATTTCTACTTTTCTGTAGAACAGAAATCACTACCTATGTTTTTTAAAGGGCCACATTTGATACATAAATTAGAACAAGTATAAAAAACTAGGTGGTTTCATGAACTGATGCAGATTGTGTCCATTATTCTCAGACTGTTTTCCAATTTAAAGCTGTTATTACTTCTCTGAAGGGACTTTATTTCTTGTTCTGTCTTTTTTCACCTATTGCCACGGCTCACATCCCTCCAAGCCATAAAAGACACGATAGACAGAGACCAAGGCAGGTAGGGAGAACAGGAAAGAATGAGGCCATTCGAAGTCATTAACAGAACCATGAGATTTGGGTTCTCATTACCTTTCTTCTTTACTTCTGTCTTGGCATAAGGTGTTTGGAGTCTTACCTCTGAAGGAAAGTGATCAAAATAGGCCCCATATTTTTTTCTTAACTGTGGGACCATCTTTTTTGTTACAACTACATATAAGTAAGCACCACTGATATTTTATGTTAAACAGGAAATTCAAGTAGTGTTCTATAACCGTAGATGAACTAGGAAATATTTCCTAAATTGACTTTTTAAAAAATATTAATAAGCATATGTTTAAATTGTTATACAGCACTTCATTGTAGTATTTTTAACAATTCTGGTTTTTTTGGGGAAGGCCCCAGAAACTTTGTTTTCATTGGCAGAAGAAGTCTTAAAATTATAGGAAGTGATAAAAATAAGAGAATAAGACTAAAGTCATAAATTCACTTTGGCTTACAATTATGTTGTATGGGATGATCGTCTGTTAGTTTATATGCAATCTTTTTTCTTGATTATAGTTGTCTGCCAATAAAAGTGTGATGTAAATATGAATGTAAAATTTGCAAGTACTTATAGAAATTGACAAATTTGGAAATGTATCAGTTTCACTAAGTTCATAATCAAAGCACATCTCACAGAAAATAGAAACTAGTTTTGACGTCTAAAACATAAACAAACCTTAAATCACAAATTTGTGAAGCATCTCTTGCTGCTGTGAAAACTGATTTATGTATATAAAAAGTTAGTCTTTAGTTCTGAAACTGGTAGTTTCTTCTTTTAACCCCTCCCTTATATTGTGATATATGAGAGGTTAATCATCTCTTATTTTATGTTTCATTTATACAAGACCACTTGAGATTCTTTGTCTTTGGAAAAATTGATAAATAGCATTTGACCAGAATGTTCAGTTGTACAACATTTAGAATTCCTGTAGTTCTAGCATGTTTGATATAAGTGTATTTGTGACTAAAGTGGCTTTGTGCTTTTTAAACTGCTTTTAAAGCATGAAATTGGGCGCATGTAAGTTGTTACTGCTACCATGTGATTTGTGGGCTGGGATGGCTTCGGGCTGGACAGCTAAAGAGAGCATCTAACCAAGAAAGAGAAGACAGCCAGGTGTGTGTGATAATGAAGGGGAGTTGGCTTGGTGGCCGTGAGGGAAGGATGGAGGCTGGGAAACCCACAGACAGTACCACTGCATGTCAACTGTTTCATTTTTTAGCTTTATCTATGATCTCTACAAATACTTAAAGACAGGTGGCTCAAAATATTACTATCACTAAGTTCGTTTTATAGAAGAAACATCATAACAAAAGCTTTGTTGTGAGGGACATAACCCAATTGTTCCAAGAGAAAATCACATGATATTTTTTTATGTTCTTGGTCTCTGCTTTTAAAAAATTGGTAAAAACATGGGCCAAGATATAGGTTGCCTGACCTATTTTTAGACTTGAAGATTAATGTTATCTATATATGTACATATATATACATTTCTCCCTTGTTTAAAACCCTTCGGTGCCTCTCTTAATAGGGCCTCTGTCCTCTAGAATGCATTCAACAATATGGCCCAGGCCTAAGCCACAGCAGTGCCTTCCCTGGCTCCCCTGACCCCACTGTCCTGAGAAGAGCTAGTCACTTCCTCCTTTGTGCTCCAGTGCCTTTGTCTCTAAACACATGACACATATCAAACTGCATCTACAATTATTTATTTATGCACTTGACGCTCCACTAGATTAGCAGTCCCCAACCTTTTTGGCACCAGGGACCAGTGCTCCTATGAGAATCTAATTAATGCTTGATGATCTGAGGTGGAGCTGAGGTGGTGATGCTAGCACTAGGTAGTGGCTGCAAATACAGATGAAGCTTCACTTGCTCACCTGCAGCTCACTTCCCGCTGTGCAGCCCCATTTCGTTCCTGCACTAGATTATAAACTTAGGAGTTAGGGACCCCTGCAATAGATTATAAGCTTCTTAAGAAACATGACATGTCAAAGCCATCCTGAGAAAAAAGAATGAGGCTGGAGGCATCACTCTGCCCAACTTCAAATTATACTACAAAGCGACAGTAATCAAAACGCATGGTATTGAGCAAAACAAACAGACCAGTGGAACAGAATCGAGAGTCCAGAAGTAAACCCATATTTTATGGGCAAATAATTTTCAACAAAAGCCAAAAACATACAGTGGAGAAAGGAAAGCCTCTTCAATAAATGGTGCTGGGAAAACTGGAAAGCCACCTGCAAAAGAATGAAACTAGACTGTTGTCTATCACCACACACCAAAATTAACTCAAAATGGATTAAACCTGAATATAAGACCTGAAACAATAAAATGCATAGAAGAAAACATAGGAACTAAACTCAAGGACCTTGGACTTAAAGAGGATTTTATGAATTTGACCTCAAAGGAAGGGAAGTAAAAGCTAAAATAAATGAATGGGACTACATCAAACTAAAAAGCTTCTGCTCAGCAAAAGAAATCGTCAACAAGGTAAAGAGACAACCATCTGAATGGGAAAATATTTTGCAAGCAATGCCTCCGATAAGGGCCTAATATCCAAAATATACAAAGAACTCAACGACTCAATAACAACAAAAACAAATGATCCAATCAAAAAATGGGCAGAGGACCTGAACAGACACTTCTCCCTAGAGGACATACAAATGGCCAACAAATATTGAAAAGATGCTCAACATCACTAGCTATTAGGGAAATGCAAATCAAAACCACAATGAGATACCATCTCACACCTGTTAGAATAGCTATATCAACAGGACAAGTAATAATAAATGTTGGAGAGGATTGGAGAAAAAGGAACCCTCATACACTGCTGATGAGACTGAAATTGGTACAGCCACTAAGGAAAACAGTATGATGTTCCTCAAAAAACTAAGAATTGATCTACCATATGATCTAGCAATCTCTCTACTGGGTATTTACCCCAAAGACTTGAAAATATCCAAAAGATATTTGCACACCGATGTTCATAGCAGCATTATTCATAGTGGCCAGGACATGGAAACAACCGAAGTGTCCTATGATAGATAATTGGCTAAATAAGCAGTGGTATATTACAATGGAATATTACTCAGCCATAAGAAGAGATGAAATACAGCCATTTGCGACAACGCGGATAGACCTGAGATAATCAAGCTAAGCAAAATAAGCCAGACAGAAAAGGTTGAAAATCACATGATATCACTTATATATGGGATATAAACCTAAAAGCAACAAATGAACAAGACAAACAAACAGAGACTCATGACATGGACAATAGACTAGTGGTTACCGGAGGGTAGGGGGTGAGAGAGGAGGGTGTCAGTAAATGGTTAAAGAGGGTCAAATATAGGGAGGTAGGAGGAGAGCGAAGTGGTAAAAGGGATCAAATATATGGTAGCTGAAGGAACAGGACTTTGGTAAACACACAATAGAGTATACAGATGTCAAATTATAGTGTACATCTAAAAATTATACAATTATAAACCAATGTTATCACAGTAAACTTAATTTAAAAAATAAAAAAGAAACAGGACATATACCCACTTCTTCATTATATACCCAGGTCCTTGCAAGGTAGCTCTTGGTAAATGTTTGTTGGATAAACTGACAAATGAGCCCTTATTTGTATATTCTAATTCATTTATTCTAATGTATTCTAATTATTTATTCTAATTCATTTTCAATCCATCTATTAAAGAGTTAGGTTCTATTTAGACCAAATTATCTGCTACCCTTATTGTCGGGTTTTCAAAAATCTTAGAAATTAAAATGTGAAAATTGAAAATTTTAAACAATTTAATTACTAAGCAGAAAATCTTAGTTGGAAAACTTTTCTTTGCAGCTGATTTTTTTCCTGAAGCAGTTGTATTTCACTTTTGGCTTAATTTTGTCACAAAGACATAAATCTCTGTCTAAAAGCACCCCATTAGTCCTGGTTTCTACAAACTGAACAAAATAGATAATTGGAGTTCTTTTGTAGATCATTTAGATCCAAAGCTAGACTGTACCTGAATTAACTGGATAACTAGGGCAATGAATAGTGTTTATCATTGAAAATAGAAGTAGGTTGTTAATTACATATGTAATTGCCACCAGCAAAACAATGTGGAGATTTCATGTAAGAACCAGAAGTGGTTTCCCTTTCAGAAGAAAATTTAAATTCTGAACGAATAAAATGATTAGTAATTATTTCAAGTAACATTTAATGAAAAAGTTTATGCTCATTAGTATATAACTATATTATGTGTAATATAGCTATACAATTTTATATGTTGTATGTATGTATAAACTAAAAACACTACAAGCCTTCTATGTGCCACATACAGTGGCTTCATTATTTTATAGTGACAGTCCATGTACTTAAAATCAGAGGAAGCAGCTGTTCCCAGGACAGTCAAAATTAATTTAGAGAAAGGGATTTGCAGATGTTTTGAAAAGTCTTTGTGCCCCCTCCAAAAAAAAAAAAAGTGTATAATCAAACATCTGCTCCCAAAATTTATCTTAATAGAGCTTTCAAAAGCAGCATTTTTAGATTTTGTACTGTGTGCTTGTAACATAAGTGAACCTTTGCACCCTGAATATGGCCATTTAAAATCATAAATGTGCTGCTTTTTTTTTTTAAGTTGTAAACTATTGTTAAAATGATTTTAATAAAATGTATTTTTCAGTTGTTTGCAGTCTGGGACTCTGAGGTACTCAAGACTCAGCCTCCACTCCCCCAGCACCCCCACCACTTTCTGAGACTAGGCCTCCCAGTATTCACCTTCATAGCTGAAATAGTATTTTAAAAAGCATTTGTGGGGAGAGGGGGTCATTGCTGCTTAACTAAGATTAAGTCTTTCCTTTGCTTTCCAGTCCATGTGACCTGGGCCAGTCACAGGATATAATAATTCTGTAGGTCCAGAGTTTTTAGAGGTATAATTCTACACTATAGAAATAAAATAAAAATAATTGTAGGTTAAAACACATGGTAAAGAATTTTTATTAAGAAAAGAGTTCCTTTAGAAGGACAGGAAATATTCAGATAATGTGCAAGTAAACTGCATCTTTTATTAAATGTCTTTGTTTCATTCTGCATGTATAGATTTGACCTCATATCCTCCATTCCAAGAAATAAATGTAATTGGCAGGTTAATTAAATGTCATCCTTGCAATTCTTCCAGGACCTGCTCAGGTTTCTGGAGCAGGCGCTCTGGTCCAGAGGCTCTTCCTAGCCCTTGTCTCAGTATCCCCAGACAAGTTGCCCATCTGGAGCGATCCATCATATCCCTTCACAGACCTAACCTAAGTATGAGCTATGTCAAGCCTGCCCTCTCCCAGGGCTCTTTTCTCCTCTTAGCTCCACTTCCCACAGGGCCTACATCTCATTGAGAATGAGAAGTCATGGATCACTCAACAGGCAACTGAGGCTCGAGGCCCTGATCTGATCCACTACTTCTCATTCAGTCTAGACAACATGGTGTGTTACCTCTGCCATGAGTTGTTTGTTTTTTTTTCTAAAAGGAAATCACGCCAAGAGACAATGCCCTGAAGTCGCCAGTCCCCGGAGAGGGGTCAGGCCCCCATCCCAGAACAACTTGAGCAATAGGCAGGAAACCAAGATTTGGGGGCAAGTATCCCATTACTGGAACCAGTTGGTACTCAGGAAAAATTAATAAGATGAGAGGCCAGTTTTAGAACCAGGGAACAGAGTAACTACAAACCAGCGTCATGGGTGACTTGAAGCTGGGGTGCTAGTGTGATCATCCAAGACTTCTTATATTCCCATTGCATCAAGCCGGTTCCAGGGTTGGCTGTAGGAGTTTGGTCAGCTGCTAAGGCATTAGAGGGATGGAGCAAGGAGTCATGGAGGAACAGTTAAGCTGGTTTTATACCACCTCCCTGTATTTCAGTCTTACATAATCAAGCCACAGGCCCAAGAGCAGTGCTATCTTAAGGTAGCCCATATCTCTGGTTCTTTAATCTGACTAGTGACTATTAAAAAAAATCCAAATATGACATAAAAATTTTCCTGCAAAAGGCTTTATTTTTTTCATAATTTTTTATTGAGCTACAATTGCCTTATAACATATTAGTTTCAGGTTTACAACATAATGATTCAAAATTTGTACATATTGAAAACTGATCACCATGGTAAGTCTAGTTAGCATCCCTCCAACAGGTAATTAACAATTTTTTTTTTTTGCATGATGAGAACTCTCTTAGCAGCTTTCAGATATACAACACAGTGTTATTAGCTATAGTCACTATGTTGTACATTATATCCCTAGGACTTGTTATTTTATAACTGGAAGTTTGTACTTTATGACCATCTTCACTCATGTCTCCCAAACCCCACCTCTGGCCACCACCAATCTTGAAGAAGGCTTTAGAGTCAAGCTGATAATGTGCTTGAGTTATGTCTCTGCCATTTACTGGCCCTTTAATATTGTGTCAGCCTTACTGATTTTCTGCTTCATTTTCTGTTAAAGAGGGATTTCAGTACAGCCCTAGTAATACTTTTCCGATGACTAAAACTAATCTTAGCACATAGCATAGAGTGGTTGTTCCCAAACTCGTCAGCACACTGGAATCACCTGGGGAGCTTCAAAAATAAGATGCCTGTGTCCCACCTTCCCAGAGAGCATTTCTGCAATGTGGCCTAGGTTTGGGGATTTCTGAGAAACCCCAGATAATTCTAATGTTCAGACAAGTTTGGGAATACCTGTCATGCAGCATGTCCTATACTGAGAATTAAATATCTGTTAAATAAATGGAAACAATTAGTATCTGGCACACATTAGACTTTCCAGAATTCTTGGCTCCCTTCCCTTCCCTGACCATCTCCCCTCTGTTTTATTGGGATGCCTGGAGACTTAGTGTTGGTCTGGGATTCCAGCTGATGTGGCTACCACTCATGGGCAGGCACATGTGAGTGCAAAAAGCTCTAGTATCGTGTGCTATAATACCCTACAGAAGAAGAGGAGAAAGAGGCAAAGTTGAGCTGCAAGGGGCAGCTCACAGAGGTCCTGTTGAGAGAATGTTTAATGAGTATGCTTTCACCACACTGTATGCAGTAAAGCCCCTGAATGCTAATTGTAAAGTCACCTTGGAAACCAGAGCCTAGTTTTATGCTCTCGCAGGGGCTGATAGAGGAATGAGCCAGAACCCACAAAGGATAAGTCGAAGGCAGAGTTTGCTGGTCCAGAGTTCTCTTATTTTTTTTGGCTTTTATATTCAACATTCATTGCAGTAAATCCTTTGTTTAGTGTTCCTGGGTCAGCCACTGAATGTATCAAAGTTCCAAAAAGTTGAATATGTGGCTTATTGGTTTCAGTGTCCTTTTATGGCTCTTGGAGAGAGGCTCTGAATTCTGAGAGAGGACACGTAAATCATTCTAAGATTTAGAAGCCAGTATCGTCTCTCCTTTCCACAAAATAGGAGAACTATAAAGAGCAGTGTTTCAGATGTGCGAAAGGGTCTGTCGCTTCACTGACTGTTTTCAAGTTATGTGTTTTTGTGGGTAAAAATAATACTTGGTGGCTCTCAGTGTCTACAACCGAGAACTGGAATATTATTTGATGCACAAAGCTTATAGTTTATACTCTTTATGATTCAAAGCAAATTCTCAAATTTCACCCCAGTAACATAATAAGAAACATTTAAGATCCTGGGGGGGGGGGGGGGAAAGGTCAGTATCAAGAATTGTGTAACCATGTTCTACCTGACCTGAGAATCCTGATGGAGTCAGGCTGATCTTCCTTAAAAATAAAAAAGCATCACAATTTATAACCTCAGGAGACAAGATCCCTAGCATGCTGTTTTTAAGACATGCATTATAAATAGAAAAGAATCTTTTTTGAAATTTATTTTTCAGTTATAGTTGACACACAATATTATATTAGTTTCAGATCTACAACATAGTGATTCGACGTTTATATAACTTAAGAAATGATTCTCCCTGATAAGTCTAGTACCCATCTGACACCATACATAATTATTACAATATTATTGACTATTTCCTTATGCTGTATTTACATTCCTGTGATTATTTTTGTAACTGAAAATTGGATTAAGAGAAGACTCTTTTATTCTCAGGGTACTTCTATACTTAAAACCAATTATGTAAGTACTTTGAAAATTGTGTGGAGTTGTTCAACTAAAAACTACCACAGATTAAAAACCTGATATTGACACTTGTAAAACTGGGTTCTTTCGGCAAATACAGATACACTGTTTTTGTTAATATTTAGCACTTTGTAATGTTTTAGATCTTGTATTTAGTATTAAAAATATATGAGCCTAAGTCACATTTCTATAATTCTCAACTTAAGTCGCCTTTTTTTTTTCATCGAATTATCTTATAATTTCTTATCACAGGAATACAGTGTTCTACTTCAGGATTTAAAAGTGAAATGATATATAACAAGTTTTTGTATATGTATATTTCTATCATACTAGTTTTAAACTCTATGACAATTGCATTTATCGGGCCTTCTCCAAAGTTAAAACACATCCTTCTATTGTCTGTCATCTTTTACTGCCATTTGAAGTTGTTAGAACTTCGTATTGAAAATAAAGGTTACATTTTATATAGCACAGAAAATAAGAATAAGCATAGATCTTGCTCAGAAGAAATTCAGCTTTTATTCGGTTCACTAACAATCTGCACTAGATGAACCAAACCACCAGATGGATCCTGGACCCTGACCACCTTCAGGTTTGACAGCATGCAGGTCCCACAAGGTCCTTGCCTAGAGGTCAGTTTTGAGGCATGCATATTTGAAAAAATGAGTTCTGAGGAAGAATTTTAGTATCTCTTTATTTGCTCAAAAAGCTTCAAAAACATCTAATAATCACTGGATAAATTTCACCACTCTCTCTTATTGGTGGTTGCAATTTCCAGTGTCCCAAAAAAGTGAATCCTCTTATTAGTTGGATCCCTTTTTTCTTAGGATTCTCAGTTGGCCAAGGCCCAGTTTCATGCATATCCTGGTCTTTGGACATGAACCTGTGAATATAGATTTGTTTGCCTCAGAGTTGGCTGCATGAATCCTGAACGTGGAGTTTCTACTGACAGGGCTATACCGCTGAGTCATGCTCCGTGTTCCCAGGTGAATCCCCCCTCAGTCCCAGGTGCTCCCAAACCGACTGGTGAGCACAAGTGTAACCTCTGGGTGCCCTTCTGTGAATCTTGAACCCCATTTCCTCTTTGGCAACAGGTCTAACTGACATTGGCAGAATGCCAGCTCTCGGCAAGACCATCGGCCTTGATGTAGTGTTTTCTATTTTCTCTCCCCGCAGGGTCCAGTAGCGTCAACCACATCAGTATTGTCTGCCCTCTCCCCGGGCCTGGCCTTCCTCCACCCCCTCCTCCTCCACCTCCTCCAGGGCCACCTCCGCTTTTTGAAAATGAAGGCGGAAAAGAAGAGTCTTCTCCTTCACGCTCAGCTTTATTTGCACAGCTTAACCAAGGGGAAGCAATTACGAAAGGTGAGGAAGCCGGACCTTGAAGCCGTCTCCGTTGGGCTCCAGGCACACAATGCCCCCCTACACACACACACACAAAGCCCACGGTGATGGATGCATCATTCCATCCCAGTCCCCAATGCACAGGGCAGGTGGGAGTCCGCAGTGTTCCTGTTAAGGTAGACAGGCTCAGTGGGCTGTTGGCGTGGACCAGAAAGAACTCAGAGGCTCTGGATTCCAGATTGACCACTGCACTGCACAAGCGTGTCAGTGCCATCTACAACCAAGGCATCAAGATCAAGCGAAATAAAAATGACAAACAATAGCACGTGTGACCTCAAGCAGTGTACAAGCTTGTCAAGGAATTATGTCATTGAACAACTTTTTGTCCTCGCAGTGAATGATTAATTAAAAAATAATCATACGACATTTAATAAAGTCATGTTGCCAAAAACTATGCAAATGTATTTTCACTTTGCACAGGTCATAGGAATGAATTATGGTATAAGTGTCCCTATGCACTGTATTTGGAGTTAAGAACCCAAAATTCTAAAATTTTCTCTTGCTCCAGCTAGCTGCACTGTCTCCTCACCCGCAAAGGGAATAGGTCTGTAACCTTAAAATCAGTTTTGTACTCCGACATATCCATACTGGAAAGCTCTAACATTGGAGTATATCTAGGGAATGATTCAGCAATGAAGAAAGAAATAAATCGAGTGATCCTTTTTGGCACTGTGGTTTGCTTTTTGCAGAATTTTTTATCTATCATCTTATCCCCTTAAAGAAGAGTTTCCTCAAATTGAAAAATCCTTACAGTGCTTCCATTAACTCTAATTTATACAGGTCTCAGACTCTGCTTATTAACCTTGAGAAGACACTAGACTACTATAAAAATAGCATTAACAAAATTCTTGAGCCGCTTTTATCATGTTGATCTAAGAAGTCAGGGACAGTTCCCTTTGTATGAACTATAAAAGAAATGTGTCTATATATTTATTACCTTCCCAGGACTTCGGCATGTCACAGATGATCAGAAGATATACAAGAATCCCAATCTGCGGGCTCAAGGAGGACAAACTTCATCTCCTACCAAAAGCCACACTCCAGGCCCCAAGTCTCCCAGATCTCATCCTCCTCAGAAGCATGCTCCTGTGTTCGAGTTGGAAGGAAAGAAATGGAGGATAGTGAGTAAAGCCCTTTAACCTTCGTTCCTGACATGCTCTGAGGTAAAGACTGACAACTAAGCTGTGTACCAAGGTCTTAAGGATTTCCAAGTGAAATGACATTAGCAAAAGCCTGGCTAAAATAGAAAACGGGGCCTTTCTGAGTGCTTCCATAAACATTTTTTTTTTCATTATTTCCCATTCATTTTAAACTTTTTAAATTATTATTTTTTTAGTTGTGATAAAATACACATAACATAAATTTACTGCCATAACATTTAAGTGTATAGGTCAGTGGCATTAAGTACTTTTCACACTGTGTGCAACCATCACCACCATCACCCACAGAACTCTTTTCATCTTTAAAAACTGAAAACTCTTCACCCCTTAAACACTAATTTCCCATTCCCCCTCACCTCAGTTCCCGGCAACTTTATGTCTCGGAATTTGACTATTCTTTCCATAAACTTTTTAATCTGTGCCTCATTCTGATCTTCTGTAAGGTGTTTCATTCTGTCGCGCTGACAGAGGTGTTAATGTACCTACCGATTCAGCAGAATAGACATTTGGAATGTGGATGGAAGTTGGTGCTTCCTGCTAATCCCGAAGGCTTCTCCAAAGATTAAAGACCAAAGTCTTTAGAAAGGTTGCATATCTGAAATACACTGTAGTGACCCTTCCCAGCCTATTTACCCAACTCTTCCTTGACACAGCAGATTTGCTGCACCATCATTAAGTCCAGACTCAACAGAAAGCTCTCACATCCCTGCTTCAATCTCCACCCACTAGCCAGGGTACCAGGTACCTGACTGTTTGCAAATTGGCACCAACCCCTTTCCAAGCAGAGGTCCTAGCCATTCAAAATCTTACAATGACACAGTAAAAGCTGCAATTTAGTCTCTAAGAAAATGGTTCTAAAGAAAGAACATATTGTAAAGCTAGTATTAATGAATGCTGAATTCCATAGTAATTTCAATATACAATAGATTTAATTTATTTATACATCCTTGTATTTAATATTTGCATATGTTTTAATTTTAGGAGTACCAAGAGGACAGAAATGACCTTGTGATTTCAGAGACTGAATTGAAACAAGTGGCTTACATTTTCAAATGCAACAAGTCTACCCTACAGATGAAAGGGAAAATAAATTCCATTACAATTGGTAGGGCTCTGTAGTTACTTGATAAGTTGCTTGTACTAACATGCTCGGTGTATTTAGTGAAGTATTTTTTTCCTAGACAACTGTAAGAAGTTTGGCCTGGTGTTTGACAATGTGGTGGGCATTGTGGAAGTGATCAACTCCAAGGACATTCAAATGCAGGTAAGTGGCCCTTTCAACTGTGTTCTGCCCCCTCTCTGGCTTTGTACAGACCATCTACTCTGCCTGCAAGGGCCTTCTGTACCCACCTAGAAAACTTCTATTCCCTGTATTCTAGACACAGTTCTATCATCAGCTCTTCTCTGAAGCTCCTCTTACTTCTTAGTGTTAATTCCTCCTTTTCAATCTCTTAGAACACAGCTTATTTTGCACTTTAATTGCTGGTTTACTATCTCTATTTCAAAACAGTTCATTAATCTTTACAGCCCCAGAAACTTGCACAGTACCTGTACATAATAGGTGTCTAATAAATGTTTGATGAGTAAGCGATTAAAATGAATCAACCAATAAACAAAAATACTAAGAGATTCTCCTAGCATAATAGCACCATCCTAGAAAGATTTTTTTTTCCCCCCTCAGGAAAAACTGATTCTGGGTAAGGAAGGGGAAACATTTTTCTGAAGAGTCAATGAAATCATCAAAAAAACAACTTGAAAAGTAGAATTGGAATTGAATTTGCAAAACAAGAGAAAATCTGCATCCCTCAGTAATTTTGAGTTAGCCAAATGGGATTTTATAATACACAAAAGCTAAAGAACTTCTGACCTTTGGCCAACTATAACTTCTATCTTGATTACACTCTTTCCATATTGTTAATTACCCCTTATTATCAGAAGTTTCCTAATAATGTTTGTTAAAATTGAATTCTAGTTTTATAGATCTTTGTCTTTTGTTTTACTGGGCTTTTCACCATTGTCAAATGTGTAAAATTTTTAAATTAAATTTATTAAGTGACATTTTTTAATAACATATAAATTTCAGGTGTACAACTTTATAATACATCTGTATACTCCATTGTGCGCTCATCACCCAAAGTCTAGTTTCCTTCCATCACCATATATTTGACCCCTTTTACCCTCTTTGTCTTTCCCCCACCCACCTTCCCTCTGGTAACCATCGTTCTGTGGTCTGAACGATGAGTTTATGTGTTTTGTTTGTTTGTAGCTTTTTGTTTTATATTCCACATATCAGTGAAATCATACAGTTCTTGTCCTTTTCCATCGGATATTTCATTTAGCATGGTACTCTCAAGATCCATCCATGTTCTCACAAATAGCATATTTCATCTTTTTTGTGGAACAGGAATATTCCATTGTTTATATGCACCACATCTTCTTTATCTAGTCATCCATCAAAGGACACTTAGGTTATTTCCATGTCTTGGTTATTGTAAATAATGCTGCAATAAACATTAGGGTACATATATCTTTACAAATAAGTGTTTTCAAAAATTTCAGGTAGATACCCAGAAGAGGGAATGCTGGGTCCTATGGTAGCTCTAGTCTTAATTTTTTTAAGGAACCTCCTATACTGTTTTTCATAGTCACTACTGCCATTTTAATTAGAGTAAATTCAGTTGTACATTTTACATTTCACTAACTGCCACTTAAAAAGCTGGTTTTGCATGTGCCTGTTTAATAGGAAAGAGTCTTGAACTGGGCACCATGGGGCCTGGGCACTAGCTCCCTCACTGCCCTCGTCCACTGTGTGCACTTGGCCTGTTTACTTCCATTCTTCTTTGAGTTCCCTTCTTTGAAACACAAGGCAGGCTGAGAGATTTTAAGTCCTCTCCAGACCCAAATTCTAATATTCTTACCACATAACCTCTATGGATGCATTTATTTCTTTCACATTCCATTTCCATATATTCTCTTCAATGCCTCTCTGTAAATCCCCTTTCCGTAACCATTCTGCTTCCACCTCTTCATAAACTCCATTCCATGACAGAAAACTAAAAGAAAGCAACCAAGTAATTTCTCACAGACCCATATATGGTTACCTTCATCTTGTAAACATGGAAACTTGACCATTCTCAAATCACACTTTCGCTTCTAAAATGAGAGTTATTTGTCCAACATTACTTAGCATCAAGCACTCATTCATTTGTTCATTCATTCATTCGCTAAATATGTATTGAACATGTCTAGTATGCCAGGTGCAGTTCTCACACTAAAAATATCAGTAAGCAAATAAGACATATGGTAATTCTATTCTTAATTTTTTGAGGAACCTCCATATTGTTTTCCACAGTGACTGTATCAATTTAGATTCCATCAGCAGTGTATAAAGGTTCCTTTTTCCTCACAACCTCTCAATACTTATTATTTTTTTGTTGGTACCAATAGTATTTCTGATAACCACATTTATGTATTTAATAACACCGCTTCTCTCAAAGTATTAAGCATGAAAATTTGAGAAAATCTCTCATCATCAGAAAAAGTCCAGTTCTCAAGGCCAAGTATGGTTCGTAGACTCCTAATAATGACTCCACAATTTCTGAAGAACTCTTTTGGATAGTGGAAGCTCCTACATAAAGAGCTAAGCTTCCTCCCACTTCACATTATTTTTAACCAAAACGAAAAGCAAACTAGAAATAAGATTGGAAATAATCTAGTCTAATATTCCTCCTCTTAATTTTAGAGTGTTTATTTCAAGCTTCCTTTTATTCTTACAGAAGTGGAATTGGGTGGCAGCAATGATAGCATATATAAGAACGTAGCATTATATTTTAATATAGATAAACCACATTCAAAATAAAAAAACTAATGAACTAAATATAACATGAAACTATAGAGAAGTAGAGAAAACAGTTCTAAATGTTCATCAAATATATGGAGGGCTACAAAAATTCTAAACTGAGAAGTAATAGAAGAAATTATTTTAAAAGATGGATATGCTTACTTAAAAATTTAAAACTCCTGAATTTTGTAGAATGGAATACTATGTAACCATTTTTAAAAGTCACCTATAAAGATAGCCATGATATCTTGTTAAAAGGAAAGAACACTTTTATACCATTATGTAGAACATGAGTTCATGTTTTCAAATACATACACATACATATAAACAGATATAGCTATAGCTGATAATTGTAGAAAAATGGAAAATACTTATTTCTGTAACCAAATTAAGGGTAATCTATCAAAATCCTATAGCAAAAATCATACTTCATTTGAAACTGTAAATTTTTCATTAGAATCAAAAAGGGAATTCCTTCTATCATTGTTTCTGTTCAAAAAATGTGTAAAAGGTTATAACTTATGTATTAAGGCAAGAAAAATAATTGAGAAAAAAAAACTGGAAAAGGAAGAAACAAAAATAACCTTATTTCTCAACAAAATTATTGCCTTTACATGAAATCTGAGAGTTTTGACAAACTTAAAACTATAGAAATTCAGCAAGATGTTTGAACACATTATCAACATGCAAAAATCAATAGCATTTCTTTATGCCACAAATAAACATTAGAAAATGTAATAGAAAATAAGATTAAAACAGCAACAAACACTATAAAGTACCTGGGAAAAAATTAAACAAGAGAAATAAAAGGTGCTCATGAAGAACACAAGAGGTATAAATAAATGGACAGAAAGACATCAGTATCAATCATTGCCATTTATTCGATCTGTAAGTTCCATGAAATCTGACTAAAAATCCCAACAGTTTTTAATGAACAATGATCTTAAAATTCATTTGGAAGAAAATGGACAAGAATTGCAAAAACAGTTTTAAAAGGACAGTGGTAAAGAGACTTGCATACCAGATATTAAGAGTCATTGTAAAGTGCTATGTTGTTGGAGGGATATAAAAATAGACTAATGAAACACAATAGCAAGCACTGAAATAGACAGATGCATACATGGAAATTTATTTTAGGACAATCCATGTGGGGAAAATAATGTTGAATTTCTACCACATCATACATAAAAATAAAGTCCTAATTATTAAAATAAAATATTTCTAAACTTTGAGACTAAAATACAGAAGAAAATCTTTATAGTTTTCAAAAAACACAAACTTTAACAAAAAGGACAGATTAATCGAACCACATTATTAAAATTAAAATTAAAAAAAAAGTAGTATCCATAACATTATTAAAAACTTAAAATTATATGTTCAATAGAAGACATCATATTGCAAAGATGGAAGAGTAGCCATGGATTGAAAAAAGATACTTGTAATGCAGATCATAAAAAAATTTATAACCAGAGTTTATAAATCAACAAGAAAGAGACTAATAATCCAATAGAAAAATGGGCAAAAACTATTAACGTACTTTAGAGAAGAAAAAAACAAGAGTTTGATAAATATATGAAAATACACATAACCTACCTAATAGAAATAGGAATTCAAATTAATACCACAATTAAATATCTTTTCACACTCATCAGTTTTGTATTCAAGTTATCCTTACTTTGCAAGGGGCATGTTAGCTAAATCTCATGTATGTCGGAACTGTGCAATTTGAGGACTGCCTGGATGTTAAAAAAATCTGTTGGTCCAGGATTGTTAGCTCAGTGGAACAATGGGAACCCTGATACATCACTGTTGGGAGGTAAATCTGTTCCACTCACTGGCACCATCTAAAAAAGTTAAAAACATTCATATCCTGTGACCAGGCAATCCTGCTCTTAGGTATATACACTAAAGAAATTCTACTACATATGTCCACAAGACATGTAAAAATGTTTATTGCCATATCATTCATAATGACAATAAAAACAAAAAAAAATTAAATGTCCACTAACTGGTAAATGAATAAATAAATCCTCCAATAGAATAGTGTACACTAGTTAAAATGTATGAACTATAGTTACATGTATAAAAATAGATGAATCTCAAAAACAACATGGAGCAATAAAGGCAAGTTACAGAATGGCAGGTTTGTACAATGTGTTCCTTTATGTAAAGATTGAAAATGTGCAAAACAATATGCACATATTAAATATACTTATGAGGGCTCAAGATCACCTACCCAAGGGACAGACCTGGTATGAAAAACACAAAATTCAGAAGAGTGGTTACATCTGGGAAGGGAGGTAGGGAGGTCAGTGAGGTGGGGTGGTATAGAGGAGGCTTCAATGATATCATAAAGATATAGTCCTAAAAAAAAAAAAAAAGGTTAACGAGCCAAATGTAAAATCCTGATAAAGCTCTTTGACAGAAATACGTGTATTTATGTATTTATTCTTTGTATGTTTCCATGTTTGAAATATATCAGTTTTTTAATGATATAGGCATGCATTCCAAACATAATCTGGAAGGATGAACTGGGGTTATCTGTTCAAGAGGGATAGAAACTTGGCAACGTAGCTCAGAGATGAGAGAGACATTTTACTAAATAATTTTTGAATTTTTGGATGTTCAAATCATGTGAATGTCATTACCTATTTAAAACATTTAAGAAACAAGCAAAACAGAAACAAACTCAGATACAGAGAACAAATCGATGGTTGCCAGATGGGAGTGGGGTTGAGGGCTGAGTGAAAAAGGGGAAGGGATTAAGAGGTACAATCGGCAGTTACAAAATAGTCACGGGGACATAAAGTACAGCATAGATTCGGGGACATAAAGTACAGCATAGATTCGGAATGTAGTCAATAACATTGTAATAACTTTGTATGGTGCCAGGTGGGTACCAGACTTATCAGGGGAATCACTCTGTAGGTTATATAAATATCTGATCACTATGTTGTATACCTGAAACTAATATAATATTAAATGTTAACTGCAATTGAAATTTTTTTATTTTAATAAATAAATAAATTTTTAAAACATTTAATACATTGTTTTAAAAGGGCTTGGACACAATAGAGACAGAAGGCAGATTAGTGGTTGCCTTGGAGTAAGGACAGGGATTGACTATAAATGGGCATTAAAGATATTTTGGGGATGATGGAAATATTCTACAACTGAATTGAAGTGATGGTTGCATGACTGTAAATTTACTAAATATAATTAAATTGTACACTTAAACTAGGTGAGTTTTATATTTGTGGATTTTACCTCAATAATGCTGTTAAAAAAGATTGAAAGAGGAAAAAAAGGCATGGACTAAAGTTCATATGATTTAGTCCAGTAATTCTGTTTTTGGCAAGCTATCCTACAAAAGAGTACAAATTATGGGAGAGGGAAGAGACTAGGAGATTCCATGAAATTTTGGATATTTTTATGGAGAAATAAATTTTTAAAAAACAAAACTAACACAGAAACCTGTATTAAATGCTAGAGCATTGGCCTGGGCAAAGTCACATATCACCTGTCACTCAGCAGAGGAGTTACTCTTTGGCCCAGTTCCCTGATAAGAAATAATCTGTTCTTAAAGTGTTCACAGAATATCAGAGAGAAAGCACATGTATATAGTCTTCTCTAATGCAGTACTGACCAAAACGCTGTGGAAGTGACATTTCTTACCATATCAGGGCTATTTTTTTAATTCCGCTATTGCTTTTCAAGTTTTCAGATGCATAGCATTTTTAACATAGTATAGCAATATATAAATCTAAATAAAATGTATTAGCATAATGTGCTTGCCTCATATGGCCCCAACTCTGTCTCATGAAAGACTCACTGACAATTTACTCTTTTCCTTTACTTGCCTGGTATTCATACAGTCTGGTCATTATGTAAATACTCTTCATCATCACAAAATAAACAAATTTAGAAATTGCTAGTACGTTACTGCTGACACATTCTTGAAATACAGATATATGTATTTATTTTATTTTATTTATGGCAAAGCCCTGTGCTTACCTGACCTTAAAACCTCTGCCTCTTTTTTTTTTTTTTTTTTTTTTTTGCACTGGGGCTCAGTTCCAACTCAGTGTCCAGTTTCTATGGAGAGAGGAGAAAACAAAGAAGTGTGGTGACCCGGCTAGACTCCCTCTAAGGAATTCTTTACATCACCTGCACCATCAACAGGAGTTGCTCCTTTGGTTTGCAATTCAGCCTTTTCTTCAGGGTGAAATAGGAGATGTGTTTATCACTTTAATTACCATTATAAGAAGGAAAATTATAGAATTGTAATACATTCTTCTTTGGAGGAACAGTCTGCCCCATGGAGATTTTGAGGGTATACCTGAAAACTGACTGGTAAAGAGAAATTTAAAACTGATTGAAATTTTTATAGCACTTAGTTATTTGTAAACAATACAAAGATTTGCCTCCTCCTGTGTATGGTCCCTTTTACTTATACAATGAGTGGCTTGAACTGAGTCTCCAGTTTTCACTCCTGAAATTAATACATTTCAAAATACCTAGACACTCATTATCTCATTTAAGCTTCACATTCAGCCAGTGAGATTTTTATCTAGCAAAGGACTTATGTGAAAAGAATTGTAATGTTTCTCATTTACTCTTATTTAGGTTCAAGAGAAATCTCCTCAATTACAGAATAATTTGTTTGCTCTTAAATGACAGTATTAGTATTTGTTTTAATTCAATTTTCCTAGAGATTTGTCAAAACTAAAATTTTAAGCACATAAAAGCAAATGCATCTTGTGTTTTTTATCATGAAATCAAATATATGTTTCAAATCCACTAACTGGGGTTGTGAGATTTTTTTCCCAACATTTAGCTGGCTGTTTTCAAATTAATCCCTTTATTTCAAGTGAGGAAAGAAACTCTGAGGTTTAAGAGTCCCCTTGTGTGGTCCTTTTGTTCTGTCCCCAAATGACACCTACTAATTCAGACTAGAGATGTTAACCAGCCTCTCCGGCCTTGACCCAGCTGTTCCTAATGCTTGTTAGGCTCCTGGATTGTACTTATTTGGGGACACTGTATTTCCATTTCTTTGCTTTAGTCCCAGATTTCTGTTCCTATTTCAGGTAATGGGGAGAGTGCCAACAATTTCCATTAATAAAACAGAAGGCTGCCACATATACCTCAGTGAATATGCATTAGACTGTGAGATAGTGAGTGCCAAGTCATCTGAAATGAATATACTTATCCCTCAGGATGGCGATTATGTAAGTACCTTTTAA
Source organism: Eonycteris spelaea (assembly GCA_003508835.1). Lineage (NCBI taxonomy): Eukaryota > Metazoa > Chordata > Mammalia > Chiroptera > Pteropodidae > Eonycteris > Eonycteris spelaea. Next base: position 6,568,691 of record PUFA01000044.1, read on the forward strand.
AAGACTGTAAGGATTTTTCTTTCATTATTAACATTCTTAGAGCTTGATTAATCAGCTACCAATCTATGAGCTTCATTTGTAGAACAATTCACAGGCAGAGAGTCATTCAGAGTTGCCTTTACATATCTTCTGCCCTGTTAGTTTCTTGACTATGCTCTCTCCAGGATTAGTGATTCTCAAGGCAGTTTACTAATAATTACCTTAATAGGCTAGCTTTTATCAAATAGTACACTGTGCATCTGAGTTCATATTAGTTAGGACTAAATATTTTCCTTTGCTATGGTGGAGGCAACCAGAAAAGAGAGAGAAATGCTTTGTGGGAAAATGAGAGTGAATGATAATAAGTAGACCTGTTTGTGTAGGTATTCTTATGTCAGAGGTTCTCAAACTCAGCATAAGAATCTGCTGGGAAGCTTAATGAAAACATGAGCTCCCAGAGTCTGCACCTAGAGGTGGGATTCAGGAGGCTTGGAGCACGGTCTGGGAATCTGTATTTTAATAAGCCAACATTCCATGCAGTGACCCTTCCAAGAAACACCAGCCTTAGGGATTTTGCCATTTATCTTCTTTGCCTCCTGTTCCCAACAAAGCAGCTTCTAACAGAAGCATGCAGACACCTTCACACATTGAAAAAGAAGTATAAATAAATACATACTCTGCATCACACAGTGTGGTGGGCCTGCCAGTCGTTGCTATTTGGAAGCAAGTTACTGCTTCCTACTAGTTATTGCTTCTTTGACATATGGAAATAAATCTAGAGATCATTCCCTCGGATTCAACTGTGCAAGGGACCAGTAAACCAGGAAGGATGGGAGAAAACCTTAGCAGGCACACCATTAGAAAAGGGGCCCTCATCAGCCTCTGGGTCAATCACTAACCGTCTACACAGTTAGCCAGCATTCAGGTTAATCTCTGTAGACAGATGACATGACTGCTCTCTTGTTCTCCTTCCTTGTGAGACATTTGGTCCTGTCCAAATGTCCATGGAGACATTTGGTCCATAGTTAATAAAAATCCCACTCTTCTGCAAGATTCAAACCCCAACCCACCTCTCTAACCCCGTGTACCATTACCAGCCGGGCTACCGAGGCAAGAAGGGTGATGACTGGCAATAGAGCCACAACACAATTACTGAATCAATAAAACATGGTAGTACTCTTAATATATGTATCCTGTAACCCAAAAGTAGAAATAAACATTATGGGCTGTTTGAACCTGGAGACGTTTTCTAAGCTTGAACGTTTTGGACAGGACCAAATATCAAGGACCTTTGGGCGTGGACCAAAAGTCTCAGTAGATGTTTTGAACAGGACCAAATGCCCATTAATCTCTCTTTTCCCCACCTCTCAGTAAGTTCTTCAGCGCGACCCAGACACATGCTACATATTGAAGCCTAGCATTCGTCATTTGAGTCTAAAAAACAAAACTGCCAGCAGTGGCCCATGCTTCACTATTAGGTATTTGGCCAGCCTACCCTGAGCTAACGAGTCTCTTCTCACGTTCTCCACTAAAACAAACTCCTGAAGTGCTAAGCCAAGACAGAACAACTGCAGAGAGGAGAACCAAAAATTAGGGTGAGCCCTGGCCTTTGCAGCTGTTTAAGCCAAAGGCTCAGCTGCATGGGCACTGATCTAAGAAAAGCAATGAGGTTTGGTGAGCACTTCAAACTAATTAAGCTACAATCCCCAGGCATAGTACCCAGACATCTGTACTTGTTAAAGATTCCTGTGTGATTCCAGTGTGGAGTTAAGAGTGAGATCCACTTACCTAATGGATGAATATTGGTCAGAACCTGAGCTTGAAAGAGTAAAGTCTTCCTTCTATACATAAATTGTCTTGTACCCTGTACTAGGCCCTGTTCACACATTTTTCCAGTTGGAGGTAATAGGGAGCGATACTGAGGTCTTCCTGTGTGCATTGTCCTCTGGAAATGGATGGTAGGCTGATTCATCCCCAAGGAAATCAGTCCCCTGAGAAGATATGCCATCATATTCCTATCACTTTAGTCCCAAAAAAGATTTGGAAACAGCTGTAGTGTGGTTACTATTAAAGAGATGCTTCACTCCGGAGCATTCTCTACCTGGCCTTGTTTACTCATCAGGAAGATCCCCAGAAAAGATACTGGCTACACAGACACACAGACACACACATGCGCACACACACTCACGTGCGCACACACAGACATTAAGACTATGGCTCCTTTGCTTCATCTTAAGACTGCGTTGCAGATTTCGCTCCAGGAGATTCATCACACATTATAGAAAGGACCTTCTCTTTAAATAATGGCTTCTTCCAAAAGAAGCAGTTGGAGCCTACATCTAGGAATATAAGTGTATCCCATAAAATATCACATCTACTGATGGTGAGCATAGACATCAACTTACCAAACAGTTGGGGTTTTAGCAGCACTGTGTGTACAAGAAGTCTAGGGAGACCACAGAAGTCAGGGCCAAGGTGTCTGCTCCTCGTCTTCCTTTGATTCTCTTCTGAAATGACTGGAGACTCACTCTCAAGGGAAAGGAAAGATTCCAAACTACTTTTATTTTAGCTATTCTGCGTGTGTGTGTGTGTGTGTGTGTGTGTGTGTGTGTGTGTGGTGTATGTATATGTGTGGTATATGTTTGTGGTGAATGTACATGTATTTCCCAATGGGAAGAGTAGGGTGGCAGGATGAATGTTGACAAATTTATATGTAACCCGAGGTACATTTTTATATTTCATCAACAAGTAGACAGATAACACCAGCATAAAGCCTTTCTACTTAGTGTGACTGGGGACCAGCAAACTCAGCGTCCTCTGGGAACTTGTTGGAAATGCAGATTGTCAATATCTTTCCCGCATCTACTGAATCCGAATCTGCATTTTAACAAGCTCTCCAGTCTATTTCTGTGCATGTTTAAGTTTGGTGGAAAGTTGTGAGTAAGAGAGGCTAAGTTTGAACTCTGGCTGCCCTGCTTACTGGTGATACCATTTTGGACCAGTTGCTTAACCTCTGTTTTCCGTAGGTGGCATCTCAATTAATATCTAGCTCATAGGGATGTGGGGAAAATTAACAGAGCTCACATATATCCAGTGCTTTAAAAAATACCTGGTTCTTAATAAGTTCTAGCTTTAATGCTGAGATTGACAATCACAGAACTAACATATGACTATGCACATCTCTCACGTGGCACAGAAGTCCTCTCCATGATATGGGGTTGAGTTCTATCTTTCCCATCATGTGACACTGATCAGCCTTCCATCTCTTTGCCAAAGGAAACCTTGGTATAAATAACTTTGTTACTCTTGCCTGTTTCCAGAGAGAATTTCCTGTTCCTGAACAGTTCAAGACAGCGTGGGATGGATCCAAGTTGGTCACTGAGCCTGCAGAAATCATGGGCTAACCTCCAGAGAGACCGAACTCCCTGATCTCCCACCTCCCAACAAAAAAAAAAAAAAAAAAAAAAAAAAAAAAAAAGCATTCAAGACCTAGAAGTTGCAGTAGCATCTACTGCTTTAGTTGTGGCCTCCAACAATTCTGTGTTATAGAAACAATCACTTTTGGCGCGCCTTCACTGGCATTTTGAAGTATTTAACGTTTCTTCATGATTTGCCTTCCTGTGTGATTTGCGTTCCACATGATACTTGTGAGCATTGCACATTTAAAGGGAAAAAATATTATATTCCCCTCATATCATTAACACAGTAGCTGATAGGTCAAAATATTGCATGATTCACTTTTGCAATTGCTAGCTGAGAAATAAAACCTTTGAGAATCTAAGATGTACATTTTTACCTTTTAGACAATTTCAATATGATGGAATAGTATGCTCTGAAAAAATCTACTATTTTTTCTTATTACCACATGTTCACCTTTATCAGTTTGATACACTGTCAAATGAATACATATTTCAACCCATATTTTTACAAAACAAAATTCCATACTAAGGACCATATCTAGTTTCTCAGTCCTTGGAAGACTTGTTGTCTTTACGGTTACCAAAAACCAAAAGTAAATTCTAATGAGTTACCTAAAATATTTTCTGCCACATCATGTAAAAAACTTTTACTTTTCTGCATAAAGATTTTAATGCCAAAAGCTTGGTGGGAGGAAACAGATATAATACCTCACAATTTTACTCTAAGATCAAGCTCGATTTTTGTTTTCCAACTTTGAACCTATCAAATATGCCTTGTAAGTGATGTCTTTAATGTTTTATTATAGACTACTTTCTTTTCCACTGGCCAGACTTGTTGACCAGGCTCAAAAGTAAACATGAAAAAGCCATAGCTGTATTACTTTTTCTAAAACCTAAAGAACCATTTGTTGGGTTGGCTTGCTGCTCCTATTTCGTATTATGCAACATAACCGTAACTATGATACTCCTTTGTATCTTTTTAGTACATAGTGCTGAAGAAGCTGCAACTTCTTGGGTCACATGTAATGAATTATAGTATAATGCTTGCAGACCTAATTCAAGCATATATATTGTGCCTATCACAGCCTTTGGAATACATCATTTCGGTTTTTAAAATATCTTCTGTATCTATATAGGATTCAAATAACTAATGCTCATGTACCAAGGTTTTGCTATAAAAGTTTTTGTCTGTATGAAAACTGTTGTGGCTTTAGTAAATATTCTTTTTTCAACTCTAAACTTATTCTGAAATAAAGTAAAATTCTAATTGTTTAAATGTTGTGATGAATTCTGAGCGTTAAAGTTATTTTTTTTTCTCTGCTTTGATTCGCCCCTTGATCATCTGTCAGATTTAGGAAAGACAGCTGAGTCCTTCTGGTTGAAAGATAGAATGTATCCAGCATACCATCAGCTTCCCTGAAGAATGGCTTCTCCGAAATAGATTTCACATAAAACCATTTCTAACTAGAATGACTATCAGTTAGAAAATTCTAGAGTCCAGTTTTATAATTCAAGGTCTCTTCACTGAGAAAATTGTCTTTCTAGTCTTAGTTAATGTAAACGTCCCAGAAAATAAATTTAATTTATAAGTATGATATAGTATTATATATACTTTATGTTTTAATGTATAATATCATTGACTGTTATAATACATTTATGAATAAACTTTTTAGAGGAAAAAATTAAGCAAGAAGAAAAAACTTTAAAAAGGGCATGCTACATACCCATTATATCATAATAATTTTATATTAAAAAATAAATCCATCCAAAATTCTTAGACTCTCTGTCAACTGGCCTTAGACTTAGCATCAGCCTTTCAAGCACTTCATCACAGATCCTGAAAATCTAGACTTGAGGTTCAATTATTTGCCAGCCTGGTGCCCTAAGTCACCTACTGGCTTTTTGAGTGGGTTGAATTGTTGGAAAAGGAAAAATAAAACTCTGGCAATGTATAGGAAAACAATTACCAAAGACAATGCTGCATTTTTAATATGCTTTTTTTTCTTGCACATTGTTGAATTATAATGTTACCAATACTATCACCTAATATTATCAAAAGGATAAGAAATCCATACTTAGCAGAACTGCATATCATGTAAATCACAAAAAATCAAAACAAAAATAAGTTAGTAAAAATTAAGTGCAAGGGTCTTCTGTATCTCTTTACTTTGTAATATTACAAAAGCATCATTTTATAGGATCAGAATGATAAAATAATCCATAAGAGCCTTTGTTGTCTTGAAAATCCTTTTCTTGATAATACTGTCTCCTTTAAATAACCTGTTTCTTCCTAATAGTCTTCCTTTTACAGTGAATCTTCCATTCCTACTCTTTCAAAGTGCATAGTCAGTACTAACCACTTCTCCTTATCCATGGAAATTCTTTCTAGAACTGGTAGGAAAATACATATAGTTTTCATCATTCACTCTTTCACTGAAAATGTCCACTTCAACTTCTTAGAATCTAGATGAGTTTTCTAAGAAAACTCCTCATTTTAAAGATGAAAAAGGTGAGGTCCAGCGACATTAGCAATTTGCTTGACATTAGACAAGCAACCAGTTAGAGGTAAAGCAAGGATTAGAACACAATACACAACTTTTTATAACTACTGTAATTTGCCTGCTAGTCTAACCATGTTTCTGAAACTCGAATGGCTTTATCTCATTACTTACCCATCAAGAATTAAACTCCCTTGACTCTGAGACACAATAAACGCCTCTGGTTTCTCTCCTTCTGCCTTTTTCTCCCCTGTCAAATGTTCATTTGCTTCCCTTAACTTCACCTAATGCCTCTATGGAGATGATCCAAATCGACATCCACAACCCAAATCCATCTCCTCAAATTCTAACTCCAAGTGTCCACAGAGTATTTCTACTACCTGTCCCAACTTCATTCAACATGGGTAAAGTTAATGCACGTTTCCCACACAATCCATATATTCCTCATCTGCCTTTCTAGTTAAAGTCAATTCTCATCACAGATTTAACAACAGCCATTTCCTGTGACAGGAAACACAGAAAGAGAAGCAGATCTGGAGAAACCATGATTCAGTCGTGAACATAAGTTTAACTCACAGTGTCTCTCTGACAGTAGGAATGGAGAGTAGGCAGTTGGATATGGATGGGTCTGAAGTCTTTTCCATTGTCTCTGATACCGTATCTTTAGGAATCATTTCATAAGTTTGATATTCCAAAATGACTTTCATTAAACATGTTCCTTTCAAAAGAATTATGTTAAACCACTGGCACTTTCTGCACCAGTTCAGGTACAGATGCAATTTTAAGGGCTTAATTGTTTCAACTGACACAAGCTGATTTAATAGTCTTTCAAAGATTTCTTTAAAGTTTAACCATTTCAATGCTTCTGTACATGTTGACACTCGTGTCTATGCTACAAGTGGAAAGTAAGCTAACTTGGTAGAGAATATGCAACTAACAAGAATACTGTTTGTCTGTCAGTAGAAAATTTTCTTCAGGGTTCCTTCCAGTGCAATGTATCATTTTATATTTAAGATAATTTTTGTTTAAAGCTACAACTTTAATATTTGAGTTCTAAGTCCACTTTATTGCAATACCTTGCTTTTTAGGACCATCATAGTAAAAAAAAAAAAAAATCATACTGACATGAAGATCCAAATGAAAGAAATGCATCACTGACCATACTTATTTTAATAAAATTTTAATTTCATTAATTCAGTTAGTAATTTCCCATGATATCAATGATTTATTTGGAAACTAACCAGAAAGGGTGCATTTAATTTTTTTTTGTTATTTTTAATAACTCTATGTCCTCATTCCTTTAACTCATAAGTCAATAAACTGATAATGGGAAGTCTCCCCATGAACATAATAGTTCTGTAGATTTTTTTGGAAAGAGGGAGACTTGTTTGGGGAGACTTTTTTCCCCCTGCTCCTTGTCCCTCTGGGGCATAATCATGCCCACACATAACAAATGATGCAAATCCCCTAGCAGGGGGCAGCTAATGACACACGTTCCCCAGCAGCCTGCCCTGCATGCAGCTGATATTACAACACCCCCTGTTGTGTGTATTCTTCTTCAGTTTAAAAGCTATAGAGAAAATATCAGTTAGGCAGATGCCAACTGTCAGTTCTTAGGGAGTGAATGCCTTCTGCAAGCAAGCTTGATAAAATCTATCTATGCTCCTTGATGGATATTTAAAGACATTGTCCTGTAGCATTACTCAAAGATGTACAGAGGTCCAGAGAAATATTGTACAAGAGCCATATATGATATGTATCTTCAGGAAAAAGTTACATATATTTTTAGTATCTGGAATAGAGAAAGTTGGATGAAATAAACAAGGAATTTCTTCCACCATTATGAATCTCACTTCTTTAGCTCTGATTGCAATGGCAAATAGAAACAGATTTTGATATTTATCTGACAAATTTATACAAAGAGAAATTAATTATATACGCCTATTAAAAAATAAATTGTACTTTTTGGGTGGCTCCATAGTGTAGTGGTTAGCACATCTGCTTTACACACAGAAGGTCCTGGGCTCACACCCCTGGTGGAGCCACAGACCATACCCTGGGTGCTCCAGGCCCCGCTGCAAGCATGTGGAGGAGACGTCCTCCTTCAGAGATCCAGTTCTTAAGGGGAAACAGCAACATCCATAGATCAAGGGTGGAAGTGGGAGGGGGGAGGGGGAAGCAGGGGATTAAAGAGGGGAAAAATAAAAGAAAAAAGAAAAGAAATCGTATTTCTTTTGGAAATCAAAGTTATCCAAATTACCTGTCCAAACTCACTCAGTAAGTGGTCAACACTTTCCTATATGCTCAGTCACCACTGACGTGCAAGTATCTGAGGAATAATAAGGAATACTGATTGCAATGTAAGCCCATTCAGTGGATGTGGAATTCAGGGAATGATGTCCCATCATTAACAACTACAATCTGGTTCTCAAGAGTTATCAAAATGTTCTCTCATATGTTAGCATCTAAAATAATTACAGCAGCAATATGGTCTACATTCTACAGGCTGCTTCTACCAACTGGCTAGACAACTATTTTCTCAAATTAAGTCCATACTCTAGTTTTCAGAAATAAGTTTCTCCTCAACAACTCATCAGATAGACATATTTCCAAAGGGCTTATCTTCATGGAACAAAAGCTCATACTTCATTAACATTTCAAAAAAGTAAAGTAGGTCTTGCATTAATTAAAGCTTTGGCATGGGAGTCAGAAGATCTGGTTTCCATTTGGATCTGCCGCGAACCAGAAAGAGGTATGTCCATTTGACAAAAGCCTGTGATATATTTAAAAATATGTAATTCTTAAAAAATGAGATCAGTGTGTTAAAAATATTTTTCAAATATAATTAAGCAAATATACAACAAAACCGCCTGTGGCAGAGCCTAGCTGTGCACCAAAATCTATTTTCTTTCCTTAGTAGACTGTATTTTGCAGCCTCCCTCGGAGTCCAGTGCCAAGTGACGAGATTCTCCTTGAAGGAATGTGAGTGTTGAGTATTGTAAATCCCGCATCAAGATTCAGTCTTTTAAGAGAACATGTTTTCTGCATGTTCCCTTTCCTTTTCACCAGCCAGTTCCTCAACATGCAATCAGCATCAATCATGCAGATGACAATATGCTCTGGTTATGCAAGAATAACAAGTTAGCCTGAGTCCCAGAGTCACACACACTGACCTGAACCTGCCCTCAGGAGTTACATGAGAAATAAATTTATGTTGTGCTTATACTATTACATATTTGGATTTATTTATCAGAGAAGTTTAGCCAACTGAAACTAAGGAACCCTCCGATTTACCAGTTCACTCACCAGACACACCTTCGACAAATTTGGAAAGATGTATAAATACATTAAGTAAAATGAGCCTGTATTGGAAAAACAGATTGTAAGAACATTTTTATTAAAATGTATGTCAATTAAAAGAACCATATTTTATTAGTATATAAAGTTATATATTTGATGAGAGACAGTTTAGCATCGTGGTTGAGAGAATAATCATAGTTTTATCACTTACTGGCAGCATACTTTTTTGGGGGAAAAAAATCACCTAACTTCTCTACATGTCAATTTGTTCATCCCTAATATAGATTCGGTAATAATAGTACTTACTCATGGGGTGTTTTGAGGACTAAATTAATTAATATACATATAGCACATAATAAAGGTTAAAAAGCATTAGTTACTGTTATTATCATCATTACAGCATAGAGAAAACTATAGAAAGATGTACTCTAAAATGGCAACATTGGCTATCTTTGGAGTATGGGCTTGGAAGAAAGGACCTTTCTCCTTTATTCTTTACCATTTGAATTTATCAGGATAAGCATTATAAACATTTGCTTATTAAAATTCCCATATTTCTTTGTGATTATGATTATTAAACATCCAGTAATTTTTAAAACACATTCAAAAAAAGAGAACTACCTTTTATTTCATCTTTTTTTGTCTGCTTCAGATATCAGGTTTCTGTTTCAAATGAGTACACATGAAGAAAATGTTTTACAATAAACTTGAAAACGTATAATCCAAAAGGAAAAATCAAATAATATTCTGTAAATATTTATTTGAAAAAAAAAGTGGTAAAAGCTGTATACCAGCATAATTGCTTTGAACCTAGCAATATCCACTGAACAAATTAAACATTTTTTAAACATTTCCATGTGATTGCTACTGTGGATACAGGGGGCAAGACTCATGGTTTCTGTCTTGAGGAAAAGTATAAGTTGAAGAATTATTTAGGGAAACTTAAGTTTTCTTTGTAATTTCCAAAAAGTTATAAAAAATAAACACATACCTTCTAGAACATTGAGAAAACAAAACAAAAATAGTTATATACCAAAGTACAGAAAATACAAGGATGAATGAGACAGTAAAAATAGAGAAAGATGAAAAATAAGACCAAAGATATTATAAAAATAGGTATAAATATGATAAATTATACCATGAGAATACAGACACTCAACTCAACAAGTATATTCAGTGATCCCCCTTATCCACGGTTTCACTTTTGTGGTTTCTGTTACCCACAGTAACCTGTGGTCTGAAAATATTAAATGGAAAATTACAGAAATAAATAATTCATAAGTTTTCAATTGTGCACTGTTCTGAGTAGTGTGATGAAATCTCACACTGTGTCTTGCTGTCTCGCTCAGGATGTAAATCATCCCTTTATCCACACTGTACTACAGTACATTACAATAGACTATTTTGAGAGAGAGAGAGATCACATTCAGATAGCTTTTATTACAGTATAGTTACAATTGTTCTGTTAGTAGTTATTGTTGTTAATCTCTTACTATGCCTAATTTATGAATTAAACTTTATCATAGGTAAGTATGTATAATAAAAAACATAATATATATGGAGCCTGGTAGTGTCCATGGTTTTAGGCATCCACTGGGGGTCTTGGAACATATCCGCATAAATAAGGGGCAACTACTGTACACTGTTTTTTAAAGCCACATCTAAAACAAAGCATCTCAAAATGTTAGAAGTAAAAGGACAGGCAAAGGAATATTACGTAAAAGCAAACAACAAGAAAGCAGGAGTTATAATACTAATATATAAAATACTAGAAAATTCAAAGTAAATATAATTAAATAGAAAAATTGAAGTTTACTTTATAATAATGATGGATACAACTCACACTGAAAATTTAACTCTCAGAAGTCTTTATGTGTTTGTATTGGTTCTATTACTGCATAACCATTATCACAAACTTAGTGGTTTAAAGCAATGCCCATTTATTATCCCTAACACCTGTAGTCAGAAGTCTGGGCACGATGCCATTGAATGCTCTGGTCAGGGGTCTCAAAGACTGAAATCAAATCAGGATGCCATGGAGCTGTATGCTCATGTAGAGCTCATCTGGGGCTCAGGCTCCTCTTCCAAGCTCATACAGACCATTAGCAGAATTCAGTTCCTTGATATGGTAGGAATGAAGTCTCTGGGGTTTTTTTGTTTGTTTGTTTTTTTATTGGATATTGGCTGGGGGTTGCTCTTAGCTTCTAGAATGTGCCCTCAAGTCCTCACCTCATGGTCCCTTCCATAGGAAGAGCACAACATGGCTATCTCCTTCTTCAAGGCCAGAATGAGGATCTCCCTTACTTCCAACCTCTCAGACCTCTTCTATCTCTGACCTTTAAACTCTCGTTTAAAGGGATCACCTGATTTGGTCAGGCCCACTCAGATGATCTATTTTTTTTAACTTAAAGCTGACTGATTAGGGATCTTAATTATACCTGCAAAATCCCTTCACCTTTGCCATGCAATGTAATCTATTCATGGAAAGGATAGCCCATCTATTCAAAGTTCCCACACTAAAAAGGAGAGCTTATACACAGCATGTATATCAGGGGGCAAGAATTTTGGAGACAATCTTAAAATTCTGCCTGCCACAGTGTTGAATTGTTTTTCATAAAAAATACATTGAGCAAGAACTATTAAAAATGCAAAAAGATGAGTTTTAAAAAATATAATAGGGTGCGCTAATATATATTTCTGTCTTGGACAGATTGAGTTAGACAAAATACATTTGACTCTGATATAAAAAATCTAATTGTATCACTAACAAGATTAATTTGAAAGATTAGAACATTAAAAATAGAGAATATACCAGTGTCTTATGGACTTAATCCTATATTAGGATAAAATGGAAACCTTAGAGTATGGAAAGTAAATATTACATGTGTCAGTCTCTGAAAATAAGGCAATAAAGCTAAAATAGCAAAGATTTAGTGAAGTAATCCAACTACTTAAAAAGTTTAATTACTCTTCTAAGTAATTGTGGAATCAAAGAGAAAGCAATATTGCAATAACAAATTAGCAATAACAGAAGCACTACGTATAAAAGATAACAGAAAAATAACTATTTTAGCCACAAAGTTAGGAAAAAGGAAACAAAATATATCAAAGGAATATTAGAGAAATATATTAATAAAACAAATATTAAAGAATTATAAAAAATAAAACGTTATTTTTTTATGTTTGAAAAAGCAGATGAGAACGTAGACAGATGGGATGCAAAGATATTTCTTTGTGATTTGAATTTCTTATTCTAAGCATATTTTACTTTTGTAATTAAAAATAGATGATAGGTAGGAAAACAAAGAACATTATTGTTTTTTGCAGATTAACTAGAAAGTGCCAACTGTATCAACCATGTTTTCAATAGCTCATGGAACATACATAAAAATTAATCAAATAATAGGTCAAAATTAATATCTCAAATTCCAAGATACAAAACATATACAGGCATTGTTTCTGAGTTGAAGACAGTGAAGTTAAAGAATAGAATTTAAAAAAATAAGAGATTATTTATTAATGGTTATTTGATGGGTAGTTCTTTGATTTTTAAATTTCTTCAGTGGTTATAAATGTCTTTAGGTTTGTGTTTTCTTCTCAAATCAATTTTGGCTATTTATATTTTTCTAATAAATAATACATGTCTTCTGGATTTTTTAGTTCGTCAGAATGAAGTGGAACATCATATTGTTTTTTAAGTTGTTTTAGTATTTCAAATAATATGTTCTTTCCCATTCTTAATGTCTATAGCTATAATTTCCCCCTTTTTTCCTAATTAGCATTGCTGGATTTTTATGTAGCATATTGTTTTTTTCTTCAAAGAACTAGTTTTTAAATTTATTGACAAAATTGTACTATCATTCTGCTTTCTACTCTTCTAATTTTTGATGGCTATCTCATTTATTCTTATTGTTTTAGACTTACAGATAATCCTGCAGGAAATATGCTGGACTTGCCTCTTTATACTCTAGTGCTCATATTTCTGAAAGGTATATTCCTCAAAGGGGGATTAATTAGTCACCAGGCTCCAATATTTTAAATGTTGGTGGATCTATCAAATTGTCTTTCAAAAAAGTTGTGCACTGACACTTGCACAAACTGTTTGAGGGAATCTATTTCTCCATGCCTCATCAACACTGGATACCATCAGTTTTAGTAAGTTTTCCAGTCCAAAAGACAAAAACATGATATGGCCTATAAAACTGTACATAAAATTGATTGAGGGTGCAGGGAAGCCTATTATATAAAAAGAAGGCAAGTTATCATGATTGGTTAGTAAGATTAAAATGGGCCAGGGTATTAAATTTAGAAAATAATGTACAGGTCAACCAAACTCCATGACAAGAGAAGAAACCAGGAGAATTGTGGGATTTCCTTTTTGTTCTTGTGGGGCCAAGAACAAAGTGTAATTTGATGAAGTCAACCTGAAGTTTCAGTTAATGTCTTACATGTTTGCAACTCCACGCTAGCCTGGCAGTGGGGTTCCACTTTATGATAATGATAGCATAATGGGTGAAAATCATGAAAATAAATAATCATAGGGGGAGAGAGTAGCATTCAGACTGGCTGACTCTTTCTTGGAGAGAGTTTAGGAAGAAGTTTGGGACGAGCGGTGCTACAGCCAAGGATGAAATTCTAAGGGAAGAATTTGAGTTAAGCATGCAAGGGCTAAGCTGGCCTGGGTGCCTAAGAGGTAGCTTCTCCCCCTGGATTGGTTGCTTCCAGCGCTAAGAAATAAAGCAGCAGCAAGCAAAGGCAAATTGGTGTTTTTCTCATCCATTTGTATTAACGCTTTATGTTTGATAAATATTTGTCCTGTCTTTCATATTTGTCCTTTTTCCTTTTTTATTTTATTGCTGACTGGGTCAAAGCCAAACTCATCCTCCCTCCCTTGCCCTTTCTGTGCATCGTAACACTAACCGTTGACCAGGGCTCTCTGTTTTCAGCTTCTTTCCTCTCTTATGTCATAATCATTTTCTTCATACATCCTTATTTTCAGCTTTTTATCTCATGCTACCCATACCTAAAAAGCTTTTGCTTCACCTCCAATTCTCATATTTCACAAGTAAAATCTAATCTTAACCTATAAGAGCCTTTCCTTTTACCACAGTTTCAAGGGGAATATATGTATATGTATGTATAAGTTGGAGCTAGCCAACAGTCATGGTTTCTGTTAGTATAAAAGAGAGAAGACTAGCTCAATTCTTTTTAAGGTCCTCAGGTTCTGATACTGGATTCGGATAGTGTGGTAGAGTTCTTAGCTTTGGAAATTCCTCCATCTACTGGCTGCCTAAAATCCGCTGACATATGTTGAGGTTCACTTGTTTTATGAGTTCTGCCCATTTTTAAAAATAACACGTGCCTCTTGTAAATGCCGATGCATTTACAAATCACTTTGAATTCCCCAAATCAGAAATTCTATTATAAAGAAAATATATTCTTATAATACATTTAGAAGCAGATGATAAATTTCTTAATGCTTTCTTACAACCACTGGAGGGCAGAAAAGCATCACATAGCAATTCACTCCACATTTGGCTAGAGAAGGAAAAGGTACTTTATGTGTATTTCTTAGAGTACTGAGATCAAATTATTTCTAAATTTACTTTTTTATTTGGTACATTGGACATCTTTTCAGAAGAAACCTCTGGTGGTGATTTTATTTTTTTCTAATTGTTTTCTCTCAATGCATCAAATCAGAAAGTCCTTTCTTCTAAAGTAGATACTTTAAAGAGCAATTTGCCATTCTGGGGTGAATTTGTCATATATTTTTAGTAAGAATAGCTGAAATATGTTGATAAACTAAACCAAAAATTAGAGAAATCAATACTAAAACAACAGATTCTTGGCTGCCCAATGTTCAGGAACTCTCTTTACAGATGTCCAAAACATGGAATTCAAACATGGTTAAAAATAAATAGCTACTTCCCTAACAGCTTCTTTTCCAAAACTCCTTGGTGATTAGAATGCAATTATTGCCCTTACTTCCTCGCCTTTCATTCCCTCTTCAATTGACCTTTCACCCTTCACCCCATGAAACTATGCAGGCAAAGCTATCAGTGACCTCCTAATGACTGAATCCAGGTAAGGTCCTTTAGTTGGAAGGATCATAACTCAGCACTTGCTAACTTTAACTTAAGTAGGATTTATTAGAAGTATATCACACACAGCCTCTGAACTTGAAGAAGTGTAGATAGCAAGAGATAAGTAACAGTCTTAGGGATCTCTGCTGGCATAATATTTATACCATCCCTGGATTACTTGGCTCGAGTTTCCAAGTTCCTGTTGAGCATGTCCAGTTGGCCGATTTTGGGTCACATTTCCACCCCATGGCTTGGAGCATCAGAGCAGAAGGAGCAGAAGGCTCTAACAGTCTACCTCACCTGCACGTGTTGAGAGAGAGGTTATTCAGTAAGAGCAAATTAGGGTGCTATTACCACAAGAGGGAAAAAGAGGTAAGGTACTAAAAAAAAAAAAAAATGCCCACCACAGTTTTCCTTCTCCTTGATTTATTTATGGTTATAACACTTTATGGTTTTCCCTTCTTTTGGAAAGTCTCTCCTCCTATTCAATCCTACTTTCTTTCCCCACCTCACTGTTCTAAGTCTCTCCTCCTCTTTCTCCTCCTTCCGCCTCCTCTTCAATATTCCCTTAGCCTCTTCGTGGTTTTCTTTTCTTCTTATTTCATAGAATTTTCTACCTACTTGTTAAGTCAAGGACCACCTGTATGCTTACGACTCCTTGATCTGTATCTTTACAGATACAATATATTCAACACCAGTGTCCCTTGGACATCCATCCCACAGGCACCTTACTGCTTCTTCCTTCTACCATCTGCGCCTCCTCTGCCTTCTTCCATTTCCATGCACCACAGTCCATTCACTCAGGCATCCAGGCCAACGCCTATGTGATGCTTCTCTCTTTCCCCCAAATCCATTCAGTCACCAAATTCCACAAAGTGGGGTTTCGTTTCACTCAAATGCCTTCTCTCTTTCCCTCCCCATTGCTACTGCATCGGTTCAGGTTCGCTTATCTTACCTAGCTTGTAGTCTCCCAGCTAGAGTCCTTGTCTCCAAATTTACACCATTCCAACCCATCGTCCATGGCTACCAGAGAGATATTTCTGAAGAAAGAAAGAAAGAAAGAAAGAAGAAAGAAAGAAAGAAAGAAAGAAAGAAAGAAAGAAAGAAAGAAAGAAAGAAAGAAAGAAATTGAACGGGTTTATCTCTCTGATTAAACCTCTTCAATATTTTTTGTTGACCACAGGATAGAGTCCAAACTTCTTCATAAAAGGGGAAAGCCCCTCGTAATCTGATCTTTCCCTACTTTTCCAAATTTATCTGTACTCGGTCCACCCCAGACCTTAAATATCAACTTAGCTATTCCCATGAACTTTGCTCATGTTGCACCCTGTCCCTGGAATGACAGTAGAGATACTGTGTCCTTGTGGTAAATGCCTTTAAGACTCAATTAAGCCCAAAGTTACTGCCTACATAAAGCCCTTCCCAATTCACACTTGTCTCCTTGCAAGTAAATGACCACTCACTCCTCTGGGCTGACACTTTGCCCTGTACAAATTTACCTGCCAATCTCTTCCATCTATCTGTAGCCCCTCAACTACAAAGATTTGGCTTAATTCACCTTTGTACACCTAGTATATGGCATAGTATCCAGCATTTGTGTCAGTAAATAAGCATGGAAATGAATTTGTGATTAAAGGAGGTAAAGAAAGTCCATATATTCACTTGAGGAACTCAGGGAGTACAGAGTTACTGACACTTTTTAGTTAGAACCATCGAAGCCTATCTAGATATGCCAGGTATGTCAGTGGCTCTTTCAACTCTGGTTGCACAATAGAATTGCCTGGGGAGTCTTTAGCAAACATGGATGGCTGGATGCTAACCAAGACCACTTCTATTAGAATCTTTAGGGGTGGAGCCCAGAAATGGATAGTTTTAAAAGGCTCCTCAGAGACTATAGTATGCAGCCCCGGCTGCAGCCAGACTATGGAACAATGAGGAGCAGAATGCCCAGGTGGCAAAGAGCTCCTCCACAAAGGAAGAGAGTTAACATCACTGGTCTCTGACCTGGGCACTGGTTTGTGATCAATGAGGAGAAATGCTTTCGAGAGCAGCATCAGATGGTACCAGTTAAATATTTTATGATCCAGCTTTAAGGAAATTTGTTAAAAGTAAATACTTGTAGAAAGCTATAAACAACGATGTCAACCAGCCTCCTTTTTGTGGGAAAATGCTGCAGGAGAAAACGTGTAAGCTATTTAGTTGACTGACAAGGAAAAAGAAAGAATGTGAAGCTCTTTGGAAGCTCATTCTGTATCAGGATTCTTTTGGTTGTAACACAAACAAAAGAAAAGGGAATTTATCAGCTTGAGGAATTCTAAAATTCCAGGAGATAGTTTTACACAAAGTTGGATCCAGGATAGAAACATGTTGACAAGAGTTCGATCTCTGTTTCTCCATCTCTCAATTCTCACTTTTCCTTATGTTGGTTTCACTTTTAGGCAAGGTCAATTCATGCAGCATCAAAAAAAATGGCCACCAGCAGCTATAGGTTCCTACTGTCCTTGCATGTAGCTAGCAGTCTACTAAACCATGGGTAATTCCTTTCAGATGGCAAAATTCCAAAAATGACTCTATGTAGCCCAATTGATATCACTCTCCTGCCCCTGAACCTGTGGTGAGGAGATAAAATACTCTCACGTTTCTACTTGTACAGCTAGAGGGGTGGAGTCAATCTTATCTGAACCACATAAATTACGAATGGAGGGAAGTATAGTTCTCCAAAGAGATGCTGAAAAGCAGAAAAATAATTCTATTTTGTGTGGCTCAATTGGTACATAGCTTTGTGATTATTATCCTATTATAGTTACTATTCTTTGGTTCCAAAGAATCTGACTCTAGCTAACAAGAAAAAATAACATTACAAGAATAATGGGTCACTCACAAAAACAAAGCAAAAGGTGAACAACTAGACCTTAAAGTCATCTGGAACCAGGGACAATCCAAGGAATCAGTAACAGAAACTCATGGACGGTCTTTTTAGATTGATTGATATCCACCACTATCAGTCACCATTCAAGATTCAAGTTCTACTGAGACCAAAAAAAAGGCTGTGTTGCTGAGACAGTCAGTCAGCCAGATCCTGATGACATTATTTGAACCCTCTCTTTCACTTATACCTGAAGTCAGCCCCACCTTTCTCTTTTTTCTTACTCTCTTTTTTTTTTTGCCGTCAGAGTAATACATACATACATATATAGATATACGTATATCTTATACACACACAAACACACACACACACATATATATAGTTTTTTATAATCATACAGTAGAAGACAGATGGTGATACCCTGCCCCACCCAGCCCCCTAGCCCAGCTCCCATCTTGTTCTCTTGAGCTTTTTTTGTTGTTATTCTTTTCCTGGTATTTTCCACCACCCTTATTTCCATTTTCTGTTTAAGAGTCTGTGGAAGAACAGCTTAAAACCACTTCGTGGTTTTTCCTACGCACGCAGTGGTGCAAATCAGTCTTCAGAGGCAGGCTGAGCACCCCAGCCCTTGGGAGGGAACTGCCAAACAGACACAGAAGATCTGCCCGCCTTCAGACTGGTCTGTGGCTTCAGGTTGAACAGCAGTAAATCTGAGAGCTGGAGCCTCCATTCACCCTGAAATTCCTCCTTGGTCACAGGCTTTCAGCAGCAACCTGCTCTTTCTTTTTTGATCTCTTCAGGATCTCTGTAGCAGTAGAGATCAGGCATGACCTCCCACGGGTGGTCACAGGAGATGGTGCCACACAGGCACAGAACTTCCCCGCCCAGCACCCATCATATCAGGCCCACCAAGTGAGCTCCCTTGTCGCACAGGTTGGTCACCTGGCACAGAGCAGAGTCTGTACTATACAGAGCGATGGTAGGAAGGTTAACATAAGATGCCTCTGAGAGGCTGGTGGTCAGCACTGGGATCAGCAGCCACTGGAAGTTCCCAGAAAGCTATGCTACTTTGATCCGGTTAGTGAAGTTTCCAGGAGTGAAGTGGCCAGCAATAGGAGTGGCTCCAGTGGCAGCAGCAAGCTTCAGCATAGCTCTCTGGTCAGTATTCCTGAAGGAAATGACACTGACATCAGCAGGGTTTTCGATGGCAACAAGGCAAAAGCTGCCAACAGAAGTTTCTCAAAGGTTCTCTTCAGATTTATGATATAAATATCACTTTTTCCTTCTGCAGATGTATCATTCCATTTGTAAGTCAAGTTAAGTGCCACCTAAGTGGGTTCTTGCTGCAAGAAATTCGAGGATGTACTCCTTCATTTGCAGGAAATCAGAGGCTCTGGACATTCTGAAAATTTCTCTTTGAATTATGGTGGGAACTCAGAACGATGTAGTACGGACCACCTTCTGGTTAGCACAGAAGGGCCTGCTTTTCCTGGCATGAGTGATGGCCTTTCTTTCAAAAATTTTTTTGATTTTCTGTATATCTATGCAACTATTTTTTTAATTGTCAAATGCTCATCATTTCCCCCATTTCAAATGCATTGATAGATTTCACTTTTGCTTTTAAAACTTCTTTCCCTAAGCCACTATTCTTATTTTTCTATCCTAGGAGGTTTCAGGGTAGAATGATAAGCTGGCACATTAAACTTCTTGTTCTTGGAGCCCCTAAATGGCAACATATAGAAAGTTTCTCAGGGACCATTCAGTTTCTCAAAAAAAGAATACTCCTATATCTAGCTTAGGAGGCCAGGGTTTGGCTGAAGGTATTTCAAGAACAGAGTTAGAGAAAAATTGGGGAATGAGGAGTCACTATTCAGCATACAGATTTTATGGAATCTGCTTCTGCAAGCATTGTGCTCCACTTCCGCTTTCCAAAGTACCTTATACCTCCAAGTTCCAAGTCTCTCCTCCTTAAGTCAATGGCCTTCTATCTTGCAAAAATACATCCAACTTGTAGGTTTATAACTTTATTCCTTTGTTTTATTTCAATGGGTATTTTAAAAAGGTGATGATTACATGTGCTCAGTTCATCATGCTTTTCCAGACTATTTTTTCTCAAATTCATTTAACTCAGGAATTAGATCCTTGCGGAATCTAATTTTATTTTTATTTTTCTATTAGAGTTGATATTCAATATTATTTTACATTAGTTTCAGGTGTAAAGGATAGTGTGGGGAACAATTTATTTACAAATTACAAAGTGATCCCCTGATTAGGCACTATACATAGTTATTACAATATTATTGACTATATTCTGTATGCCGTACTTCACATCTTCATGACTAGTTTGTAACTACCAATTTGTACTTCTTAATCCCTTCACCTTTTCACCCCTTGTCCCAACATCCCCTCCCACCCAGCAATCACCAGTCTGTGCTTTGTATCTACGAGTTTTCTTTTTGTTTGTTCATTTATTTCATTTCTTAGATTCTACATATAAATTAAATCATATGGTATCTGTCTTTCTCCATCCAATTTATTTCACTAAGCATAATATACTCTAGGTCTAGCATGTTATTGGAAAATACGATTTCATTTTCTATGGCTAAGTAGAATTCCATTTTATATATGTACCACTTGTTCTTTATTCAATCATCTATTGATGGGCACTTAGGTTGCTTCCATATCTTGGCTATTGTAAATAGTGTGTTGGTTTTCTTTGAATAAATACCCAGAAGTGAAAGTGGTGGGTCATAAGGTAGTTCTATTTTAATTTTTTGAGGAAACTCCAAACCGTTTTCCATAATGGCTGTAATCCCACCAACAGTGCATGAGGGCTCCCTTTTCTCCACATCCTTGCCAACACTTGTTTGTTGATTTATTGATGATGTATTGGGTCTTACTAACGAGTCCCACTTAGGTCACACCTCAGTGAACTTCTTTGCTCACCAGTAATTTTTACAGTAACTTTATATCAATATTTCAGAATACAAATCCATGTTTTAACCCTGTGTTAGATAGCAATTTATTGACCCTCAGCTCCAAATCTTCGCTCGCTCTGCAATAATGGAGCTAAACTCTGTAAGTACTTCTCCCATCCCAGTTGGTCTGACATAGGCTTTGTTAGTAGAGGACACTGGTGGGGGAAAGGGGCACACTTGAAGAAGAGGCTTATCTTTCTGGTTCTCATGTGCTCATCTCCTTAGGCTCTTATAGCATGCAAGGTTCCTTTCAGCAGTGCCCCGTAGTCAGCAACAAGCAGCAGTTTCCCATGGCAACTTCCCACAGTACACCTTCTTGGATGGCTTCATAGTGTGCTACTGGCAAAGCACCTTCCTGTAAGTACTTCTCTGGGTACTTTGCAGTGAGTTTCGTAATAAAGGCACTTCCCTGTGGACAGCTTCTCTCAGGACTGCAGAAAGAGGATTTCTAATGAGTCCCACTGAGGTCACACTTCAGTCAACTTTCCTTGCCCGGGAGCCACAGTCATGCCCCCTCCAGCAATGAGGTGCCAGGTAGAGGAGTGGGGACGGCTCTTCCTTGTCCACTCTATTTCAGTCCTAGAAGTGGTGGCTGCTCCCTCTATCTATTGTTCCTATATGGTTGGAATTATGTTTGCCTCTTACTAGCTAACCCCCCTTTACTCCAAATCTGTTAACAATTCTTTATAGTGAATGTTTTCTGTTCAAGTTACTGTGTGATTTTTCTTTCTTAACTAGATCCTGACCGAAACAAACTTTCATTTAGTCTTAGTTCTAGATGTTATTAAGTATTTAATGTTCATCGACTGTCCTTCTGTCACTGTCTGTCAGTCATTTTGGTTGTTGAGCTTCATCCTCTAGCAGGTTCCTCGAGAGAAACTCAAGTGAATAACATTCTCTGAGTTATTTCATTTTGATAACAAATTAGTTAATGCTTTTATACTTAAAATTCAGTTTTGCTGTATACAACGTCCTTGGTTCTCATTTTCTTTCAATATTTTAAGTGTTTCACCATTTTCTTATCACATGAAGTGTGAATGTTCGTATCTTATGATAGCCAAATTGTCTTTCTCTCATAAATTACTTTTTTGGCTTAAATGACTACTTTTCAAAAAAATGTAAGTCTAGTAATTTTACTAGAATACATCTTGTTCATTCTCAATATTTTTAGATATGCTCTTCAATATGAGGTTTTAAATATATATATTAATATACATATGAAATATATAAATATACATG
Organism: Eonycteris spelaea; assembly: GCA_003508835.1. Taxonomy (NCBI): domain Eukaryota; kingdom Metazoa; phylum Chordata; class Mammalia; order Chiroptera; family Pteropodidae; genus Eonycteris; species Eonycteris spelaea. Next base: position 6,591,053 of record PUFA01000044.1, read on the forward strand.
TATGAATATATATAAATATAATATATATGTTTCTACTTCAGGAAAGTTCTCTTGAATTGTGATGTGTTGTATTTGTTCTGTTAGCCAGATTGTTTTTCTTTATTAGAGACACTTTATCCATATGTTGGACCTTCTTTACTTATTTTCAATATTATTTCTCTCAAATCATTTCTATGTCTTTCTATATATTTTTTTGACTTAAGAAAATCTCATTTTCAAATTTGAGTTCTCTTTGGGTACTATCTTTTGTGTTTGTTTACTACTGTGTTATGTTATTTCTAGTTTACTATTCTTTTCTGAAATTATTTTTTCTTTTATTTCTAATTCTATCCCATGTTCTATTACTTTATGGGTTTTTATTGAGTTTTCTCTTTTATGTCTTATCATTTTCTTAATATCATTACAGTTTTGATATATTTTTCAGCTTTGACACTATGCAAGTTTTAAATTTATGGTTTGATCTAACCATCCTGTATTTGGGGTTTGTGGTGTTATCTGTCATCTAGTTCTGTTGTAAATATTGTTCCATGCATTTTTGGTTTTTCTATCTACTGTTTTTATGTGAGGATTCATGGAGATACAAAATTCATGTACCACCATCTTTCTAGAATCCATTTATATTTTTGACTCATGAATATTCTCTTTCTACATCCCTGAGACTTCAATCTTTAGTTGAGCATGATGCAAAGCAGCTAGGGTTGATCAGGATGTTGTTTGGATTTGCATTACACCACATCCTCATTCTTGAGTGATGATTCACTTGGTTATAACTTCTAGGCTGTCAATAGTTACCCCTCAGTACTATCTACCTATCTATCTATATGTGCGTGTATATGTGTGTGTGTGTGTGTGTGTGTGTATTCAGCACATATTTTTTATGAATTTGGTTTCCAGTCTAAATGTCATTTCTTTGTAAATAGCTTATGTTTCAACTGCTGCTATTTAGATCATTAAAGTTTTCTCTTTGCTTTAACTCATCATGATGTATATATTGTTTTCTCAAGACTTGATTTGCTTCTTCAATCTAAAGTCATCTTTCAAGTCTAGAAAATTATTGGCCATTATTTCTTTGAACCTTGCCTCACTTCTCTCTTTTGAAATGCCTCTTAGATGTACTGTTGGATCTTCTTATATTAAGTAGAACCTCTGAACTTGTTGGTTATATAAGGCAAAAAAAAATTTTTTTTTAAGCCATTTAGAATTAGGTTTTTATCACTGAAACAGAAACACTCTTTTCTCAGAGGCAAAGTCAGAAAAAGAGAAATAAATGATCCCTGAAAGTATCATTTGATTATCTGTAACCAAAATATCCTTGACACCTAACTATTCCTGCACCTTTTAGTTCTGTAAGTCAATAAATTCACTAACTTTTTCTCCCTTAAATCGGTTGCAATTGGATTTCTGAAAATTGCAACCGAGTCCTGACTAATCTAAATGTTTACTATATGGCTAGCCTGGTTCAATGAGAACAATACTTTATACTTGTCCCATGCCATCTTCATTTCTTTGCTCCTCCTTCTCCTGCCTCTGCTGCTCAATTTGAAATGCTTGATTGTTTAAACTTTACAATTTCTTCATTTGTTATTTTAAACCAAATTTGTAAGGTAACCTTTCTAACTATAGGCCACCGTGATCTTTCTTTATTTTGGATTTAAGTTATACTCATATTGTCCTAATAGGTCTTCAAGTGTTTCATCAAAGTCCTTCCCTTTAATCAAAACATTAGTTTTTTTCAAGGTCAAAAGTTAAACCTTTTACTTTTATATCTCCCTAAGCAAAGTCAGTTAAGAATACAACTTTATTGCATCTGTATTAGCAAGTACACATAAAGTACTTGGCCCCTGTAGGTCTTCTGTATGGTACTGGGGATACATATATATATATTTCTATCACTTAATCAAATTAAGGACATAGGAAAGTATATTAAAATATAAAAATATAGGTGCTGCTATACGTAGTTCAGAAGGGGAAATCATGCCTGGGCTGGGATACTCAAAGAAGGCTCCAAGCCCTGGAATATGAATGGGCCTTGCATTAACAGAAAATAAAGGAAAAGGTACCAAAGGTAGACACTGGGTTTGAGGAAAGGCACAGCTGTGCTGCAGTGCTAAGCTTGTGACTACAGCAATGGAAAGTAAGATTTTACAGACACGGGTTAGTTCCAGAATGAGAGTCTAGCTCATAAAACAGCATAATCCCTCCTCCCTTCTCTTACAATGAAAACCTCTGCAGCTGCGCCATACTCTCTTGTCCCCGTTTAGTTTAGTTATTAATTTCTTAACTTCTTAAGGGCCTATGTCTCGTAACACCTTCCTGAATACAAATGGCCGAGGATAGTTAACTGAAATGAATGCAGGCAGAAATACGCAACAAGCCCTGCACCCAGAGAGCAAAGCAAATGCGGCTCCGCAAGAGAAAAAGCTACGCTGACCCCTGGGACCTTTCTAGGAAATCCTCTTCCTCCATTAGCCATTTCTCCCAGAAAAGCCTGAATCCACATCCCGTGGAATTATCTAGGGAAGCCTAAGGCCTTAGACTTCATTAAAACCTTCATTAAAATCCCGCGGGGTTTGGGAGGGCGGTGACGGTCTGCAAGCCCACGAGCCAGTGATTTTCCAAGCAAGCGTCAGGGATCCCAGCCCCACTTCCTCGCCCTGCCTCCCACGCCCCGCCCCCGCCCCGCCCGCCCCGCTCCGCCCGCCCGCCCCGTCCGCCCCGTCCGCCCCGCCCCACGGCCGGCGACGCCGCGGACGGGTGGGGTTTCCGCTTCCGCTGGCGGATTGTTGACGCCGGTGGCCGCTGCGGTGGCGACGGGGCCGTTGGGAGGGCCAGGGGGGAGGGATACGGCGCAGTGACAAGACAGCGGAGGGTGCTGCTGAGGCAACGATGGCAGAGGGGCCGGAGGAGGCCCGAGGCCGCCCTCCTGGGCAGGGCGACAGCGGAGGGGACCACGAGCCAGTCCCTTCCCTGAGAGGCCCTCCTGCCGCCGCTGCCCCACGCCCCCGGGACGGGCCGCAGGCCGAACCCCAAGCCCCGGGCAGGCCCCCACCCGCGGGCCTCGCGCCCACTGCAGCCGCCGCCGAGGAGTCGGAGCAGCCCCGCGAGCCTGCGAAGCGCGGGGAGGCGGCGTCCAGCTCCGGTGCGGGTCTGCAGGAGGCGGCGGGCTGCGAGGCGCCGGAGGCCGCGGCCCCGCGGGAGAAGCCGGCGCGACTAAGCGCCCGCGAGTACTCCCGGCAGGTGCACGAGTGGCTGTGGCAGTCTTACTGCGGCTACCTCACCTGGCACAGCGGCCTGGCCGCCTTCCCAACCTACTGCAGTCCCCAGCCGTCCCCGCTGAGCTACCCCCCGGGCGGCGCTGCCGCTGTCCCCCAGGCCGCGGCGCCGCCGCCCCTTCAGCTGGGCTATTACAACCCCTTCTACTTCCTGAGCGCCGCGGCTGTCGGCCCTGACTCGGGGGCGGCTCCCGGCTTCACCACCCCTGCTCCCGTCGCGGGCCTGGGACCTCGGGCTCCTCACGTGCAAGGATCCGTCCGGGCAGCCCCAGTGACGAGGGTGGGATCCGCCGCCCCTTCGCGAACCCCGAGCGAGAATGGGCGCCAGGCAGGTGAGAAGCGCGAGCGAGAGGTTGCGCGGAGAAGGGGCTTCGGGGAACTATGGGGCACCAGAGGCAAGTTTATAGCGTACAGCCGCGGCTGCTGCTGCTGCTACTCCAGTTTGCATTTCTCCGCGTGCTTCAGCTATGGTCTGCCAGGCCTCAACACTGTACAGAGAGGCTATACAGGTTTTAATACCTTTAGACTTGGCACTCAGAAGAGATTCCTTTGCTCCTGAGACTAATCGTTTCCTCGTGTAAAGAAATCTCTGCTCCTTCAACCACCCTCTTTGATTTCCTAGTTCTAGTGAATGAGATCCAAAGCTTTTCTCAGATGGCAAATCTACATGGCAGGGTGGGGTGGGGGAGTTGACTGGTAATGCTGGAAATTATCCGACGTGATTTTATTATATGTTACCTATATATTATAGAATATGATCACATAGGTAATATAGAATTAATATATTAATTCCATATTACCCATATATTAGGGACAATGGAACTGGTGGATATTAAAGGAGATTTACATGCATACAAATGGAGTTCTGAACCTCTGGCTGGGTTCTGGCTGAATAATTTTGTATATTGTATGTTCTTTATGGGAATTAGAATATTTCGCATACTTTTATTATTTAGAGTTTTTATTCAGCCATAGATATATGGGACAAGAATAAGCCACTCTAAATTTAATTCCATTTAGAATTTTGGATGACAGATCAATTTAGTACATAGAAAGCAAGACTAAATGAATAGGAGGTTTTAAAATGAGGAACACAGGGATTTACTTTGTACTAATGGTCTATACTTAACTTTGATTTTTACTAAAATGTTTAATTTTGTGTCATACGCTTATGATCACCTGGAATCTCCTTATTACTAGGAGACCCTAGTAAAATGTGTTGAGTACCTTAAATAAATTTATATGTGAAATTATTTTTTAAACATTGAGGTGAAAGCATACTTTAAACTTTTCACAAAGTGTGGTATTTTAATAACGTGTTTATTGTACTACTGGTGGAGTCAGTGAGTTAATGCCAGTGATTGTTGCAAAGTTATAAATTTTATTGGCAAGTTGTACCTTGATTTTACATTCTTCATTTATTTACCTAGCTTGGATTCCAAGGCATATGTGAAATGATTAGGTTTTTCTAACTTTTTTTTTTTTTTTTAATTTACAGGCAGAGAGTATGTTATTCCATCCTTGGCCCACAGATTTATGGCAGAAATGGTGGATTTCTTTATTCTCTTCTTTATAAAAGCAACCATTGTCTTAAGCATTATGCATCTCAGTGGAATAAAGTAAGTTAAGGCCATTTGCAGAAAGGTTTTAATGTCTTCTGTCTGAAGATCTTGTTTTGAAATTCTGTTCATGCCTGCAAGTGACTACATGGGTAATTGGTGGCCAGTGTCATGATTTCTTTTTAAGAGCTTTGTCAGATTTGTTTTTTGTTGTTGTTGTTGGTTTTAAGAAATAACTACAAAAGAGAGAAAAACACTTAATTCTGCAAGATCTGTGGGATTCTCACCTATTAAAAGTAGGTAAAAAGAGCCTCCAAACCCGGTTTAATTTTATTCAACTCTTTTCTTAGGCCAGAAATTCATTTCCCTCTTACTAGCATAAAGAGTTTTTGGTAGATGAACTATATTAATAATCAGCTAGATGGCATTTCCAAATATGATTGTTTATACTATCAGGCAAGTTCCAAGTGAACTGCAAAGTGATCCATTTATGTGAATAATAATCTTTTCCGATTACTAATCATAATAGCAATTGTCACTTGTTAAGTACTTTCTACATGCTAGACATAGGTTGAGCTCACCTCTTTATATGGATTCTTATATAATCCTACCACCACTATGAGCTGTAGCGGTTAATACCTTCATTTTATAGATTGAAATTTGGGTTTACAAGAAGCCCAGAATTGACCAAGTTACGAAGGTAGTAAGTGACAGTCAGATACAAACCCTTGTAGTCAAATTTCAGGGCCCTTGCCAGGAACCTGAGTGTAAATGGTGATTCCTTTCTGTCTCTCCCTCTACCCCTACATTTCCAATCAAGTACCAACTCTTTTCTGTTGAATCTCTTGAATAGCCCAAACATTCCCTCTTTACTGTCAGGCCATTTTACTTCATAATTGCTTCTCCAGTTACTGTCATTCTCCTGTTTACATTATAGCAAAAGTCTTCTAACTGGTATCTCAGTCTCCTGTATTATCTCAGTCCAATCTCTGATATAGAACCAAAGAGATCATAAATTGATTTTGTTCCTCTCCTTCCTTAAAACCCTTCAGTGGTTTCTCATTGCCATCAGGATACAGTCTTATCTTCATGTGGTTTAATAGATGCCCTTATTTCTTAATCACCGTCACCCTCATACTTAGTATTTGAGATATACCAAACTGCTTACAGCTTCCATCACACTCTTGTTCCAAGGCTTGGTAGCCCCTGTCTCTGATACTTCTCCCTTATTAGTCTGGCTAACTTCTCTTCATCCTTCAAATCTCAGCAAAAATGGCATTTCTGGGACACCTTCACAAGTTCTGATTCCATTTTATTATTTTGTTCTGCTTTCTCTGCGTGGTTAAAATCTCCATGAAAGCAGAGACCATGTTGAGTTCACTCACCATTATATTCCCAGGGCTAGTACAGTGCCTGTTTATGATAGTGCTGCTTATTTGTTGAATAAGCTAATGAGTGTTTTATAAAACTAGATGGTTGAAAACCTAAAGATTAGAATTTCAGTTAAAATTTATGACTTATACTAAGGGAGACAATAAATGTAACTGCTCTGATAACTAATTCTTAATAACCCAAAACTATTATTTTGTGTAGGGATATCTCCAAGTTTGCTATGCATTATATAATAGAAGAAATAGATGAAGACACATCAATGGAAGACTTGCAGAAAATGATGGTTGTGGCTCTTATATACAGATTATTAGTTTGTTTCTATGAGGTAAGCTACTGACTTCAGCAAATGTTAATATTTAATAATCTAACTTTAGATTATCAGCCCAAGATAAAAAGATTTTCTTTAACAATACTTCTCAAGTTAAAAAGACAGACAAAAAAACAATCTTCTGAGTGGAGACATAATTTCTTTGTAGTATTATTTCAGTCTCATGGTCCAAAAATATACTTGTAATTGATTGCAGAATTTGAAATGTTTTTCCATAGAAAAAAACTTGCTAAAAAATATAATGGGTCATAGAGAAATATTACAGTTGACATCTGATGGTATTAAAGACATTAGAGACTTGCAGAAATGCATTAAAAGGTTAACCTTTGATATTCTGTTAAAGTCAACTTGAAATTTTTAAGACATGAATAATATGGCAACTTACCTTTAAAGGAAAACTTACCTTTAAAATTGGTATAGTTGAGTTAGTAAATTATTTTTAAATTATCCTCTTTCCTTAGATAATTTGCATTTGGGGCAGGTGGAGCTACCCCAGGGAAGTTCCTGCTGGGGCTTCGAGTTGTGACATGTGATACATCAGTGCTTACTGCACCCAGTCGGGTTTTAGTGATTCCTTCCTCAAATGTTAGCATCACAACGTAAGTTCTTTCCTTAGCCTAATCCACTATGTACTTAAAATAATGCTTTATTTTCTTGATAGTGCTCTTCCTTGATAGAATACTATTCATTTCTATGTGGTTGTTATAGTTTATAGTAATCAATATAATTCATAAGTTATACCATTTGACATAGTATTTTTAAGATATTGGTACTTTTTCTTTGTGGCATAGAGTAAATAGGCTTACATTAAGTTTAAAACAAAGTTTGAGTATTTTTCAGTTATATTAATGATGATTGTAGACCTCCTCTTGAGTATACATTTTCAAGAGAAACATTTTTTGGAAGTCACAATAATGAAAGGGTGATTGGAGTGTTGATGCTACTTATGTCAGTACTCCATGCCTAGCTGCTTTATTCTCTAGATCTGTGGATATTGGGTCAGTTACTAACCTTCATTGAGCCTGTCATTATCCCATCTTGAATAGGCAGTAAGAGTTTTGATAACTATGAATGTACACATTCTGCCCTCCTCCACCCCTTTGTAATACTCCCAGTACTCATGGCTAGCTGTTGGCATCTGGTTCTTGGGGAAGGTACAAATAGTGATAATGGAAATTGGGGAGGTGAGTAGGTGGTAATCAGTTGAGCAAAACAAGATACTGGCAGGAATAATTGCCAGCCTGATTCAGAGCTGGATTATATAAAGAAATATAAATGAAAGACTCTAGAAGCCTTGATTTCGCTAACATCCTCAAAATTTCCTTACAATTTTGTGTTTATAATAATCCTGGCTACTAATTTTAATGAGTCAATGACTATTGTTTACTGAGCTCCTTATAAATGCTGCATATGTATTAACTAACTAAATCCTAACCTTTAAGATAGGTACTATAAGTGCTGTTATCTCCTTTTTTACAGATGTGGAATACAATTAGTGACTGGTAGAAATGGATCTGAAACCAACTAGTCTGGATTCAGAGCCCACACTTTAGCCATGGTGCTTTTCTGTAGTCTCTCAGTGCACTAAAAGGTAGAAATCTAACATAAAGTAGGATAATTCTCCATTCTAAGCTATAGTTGAAAAAAATTTTTTAATTTTAAATCACAGGATACCACAATAAGCTGATAAAAGAATATGCAGTAATTTAACATGCTAGTGCTTCATAGAAGGTAGAAAATGGGACTGCAGGAAACTTACTCAATTTAGAAGATACTAAAAACAGGAATGAGTGACAATAGAAAAGATAAGGGAATAGTTACTTCTGGCAAAATGCTAGACACTTTAGGTCCCCTATTACTGCTTTTAATCTGAAAGTTCTACTTTTTTATATTGATGAAATCTTTAGAACTACCCAAGATGGTTTGATCATAATATAATGATACAAAGGCAAACATTCTCTCAGTTGTACTTTGCATGTTTTAAATACATATTTTGAACTTTAGAATACTATTCATCTGTATGTGGTTGGTATACAATTTATGATTTTTTTGCTTTGTTTTTAATTTTAGGTCCACTATACGAGCTTTGATCAAGAATTTTTCTATTGCTTCTTTTTTCCCTGCTTTCATCACACTGCTGTTTTTTCAGCATAATCGAACAGCCTATGACATTGTAGCAGGAACCATTGTGGTAAAAAGAAATGGGGTCAGATGATGCCCCAGAAAGCCTGAACTCCATACTCTCTGGAATAATGACGAGACTAAATTATGTATCAAGGCCATCAGTATCCCTGGGTTACATTAATTGATGATTTAGAAATTAAAGCAGTCACTCCAGTGTGATGCAGGTGACTATTCTGAAAGTATTGATTTTACTTGAATGCCAAAGAACTTTGCCAGAAGAAAACCTGTTAAATTCGTGTTAGAATTTTAGATCGAAAAGCAGGCAAGTGGTTTTATAATCAACAATGGACAATATATGCTAAGATCTAAGGCATTAGAATTTGCCGAAAGCATTTTCAGCTTTGAAATCTCCAAATGAAACTTAATTTTGGTTTATCCCAAAATGATGGAAAACATCCAGTTGTGTTTTGTAAACACATTATTCATCTTTTAGTTAATACTTCTTGGGGAAATTGTTATCTTTGCTTTTTGCGGGGAGGGAGTGGGGATACAATTCTAATCCACTTATCTCCCAGCCCAGGAGGCATATGTAGAGGCAAGAGAAAGGGGCAAGTGAGACAGGCCTAACACTCCCCTTACCTGAAGTTTTAAAATCTGTACTGCAGTTTACTGTAGGAATGATGTAACTTTACAACTATTCTTAATGCATAAACATGTATTTGGGGGCAAGTTTGCATGATGATGAAAAAGTATTGTCATTGCTATATTAATATTGATGTATTAAAGAAAAGGTAAGTTAGTTATTGCATTTAATGGGGGGGGGTGAGTAAATTTTCACTGTAAATTTAACTAAAAATTCATGTGCAAGTATTTTCAGTGCCCTAAATCAAACTCTAAGTATGTGGGGAAAAATTCCATCAAACTGTTGCATATTTACTGTAAAACATTATTCCCAGTATGTGTGCAGCATGAAGAAAGTATTAGTGCTTTTCAGTATTCTGAATATTAACTTCTATTTATACACAAGGTATTCACATTAGTCTTTTTATATTTTATATAGTTCCATAACTTTTGAAACATCAAGGAGTTAAATAATCTTAGTATTTCATGATTAAGTACTGGTAGCCTGTGAAATAGTAGCAATCTTCCCATTATGGACTGTTCTTCAACAAGGAAGAGTAGCATTTCCAGACATTATTCTAAGGTCTTTGGATTTATGGGCCAAAAGCTTTTATTTTGGGCTTGCCACGGATGATGTTTTGAGGAAAATGTTAAGCAAAGGAATACTTTATGTATTGCCATTTTAATTTATTCTATTGAAGCAGAGTTGTGGAGTTTCAAGTGTGCGTGCATGCTTTTGTTAGATGGCCCAGTTAGCTGTGTTGAGATATACCTGAACTAAGTTTTGTTTCTTACGCATTTTCTCCAACTCTGATATTATCGCCCCCCCCCAAAAAAAAACATAACACTAAATTGTGTTGGACAGTTTCAAGGATCAATCTAGGCTTTAGTTTTGGTTTTATTAGCAAATGCAAGACATATGTATTACCATTATCAATTTTTAAAGTGGATTTTTTTGATATTTAAAACTGAAAATGTTCACATTTGATGGTTATAGAAACCTTAATAGTGTCCTTATTAATACCTTCTTATTGTAAAACTTCATAAACCATGTTTTCCAAAATAATTTTTTATTAAATCCATCATTACAGAAAGCCTATCAGTTAAAGTGTGTCAAAGTATTAAACAGATCATTCACTTATAGCCTCTGGGAAAATGTTTAAGTGTCAGGGCCCTTCACAGTAAGTAAATAAAACTAAAGTTTTATTAGACTAGAAATTAGGAAATGTTACATAAACATTACTGTATACACAATTTTTGCCAGTGATTGGGAATTCAAGTTGAAATGTCCTTCAGTCATGTAACTCTGGAATTATCTGGAATGTATTATTTCCCCTCAGATAATTGATTGGTTTACCATCTAGGCTATTTATTTTTATAGTAAAACAAAAGCAAATAAGTAGTACAGTTTGCTATACTTAAAATACTCCACTTTTTCTATATATGTCAGATTATTATCCATCTCAAGATTCAAGTTATACTACATAGCCCTATAAAATAAACATAAGTATTATTACTTTGCTTTTACAACAGAAGAATCCAAGTCTTTCTATTCATGAATTCAGCACTAGGAAGAGATTTTGATTCCCAATCATTGGGAAAAAAATGACAACAGTGGAAACCATATTTTTTTCTCTGGGGTTGTAAAGAATCCCTCTTTTCAAAACACTTTTCTATTTAATATGTCATTTATAGAAATGCTGAAGCTCTAGCCTAAAATGGCAAAAATAAACTTCATAGTACAAGTGTTATTCATCACTTTTACAACGTAAGGGAACAAAATTAGGAGTCAGACTAAGAATACTATTTCAATGAATGTGCCTAAATAAAACCACAGAAGCAGCTAACTTAGGCATCTAGAAAATTTCATGACCCATTATTAAAGGTAGCCCAAGTGGCTAGTGCACCTTGAGAAAGTCTCACATATTAATATTCATGCTGGGCCTAGGGTAGGTAAGTGAATGATGATGGCAAGCCTTACTTTTAGACAAATCTGACTACAGAAGTTAAGCCAGTACTTTGGATAGCAAGCCTTCACAATATTGCCCAACTGACACTTGTGTTGGACTGGTTTAGAAGTTACTTCTTTCCTACGTATTTACCTTCCAATTTTACCCAAATATTCAGGATTGGAAAGAACATGTATTTGAGGGCCACTTTGTCTAAATTATAAAAGTTGAGTCTTCAGTGTGTTTTGTTTCAAATGGTGGTAAAAATTTTGACTCTGAAAGATTTGTACCCTTTAATAACTTATACATAAGTATATCAGTATACTAAAAAGGAGTTAAAAATTTATTTTCTACTTGGGAATAAAGGTTTGAGGGGAATAGGGACACTAAGTATTTTCATTCTACCCATATCCCTATTAAAGACAGACTATTGTTTCCTTTGAAGGGTATTTCTAAATAACAGTAGTATTCCTAAAATCAGACAAGTGTTTCAATTACTTGCCATTCCCCACCCCCATTTTACAATATGTACTTACCTGGATGAAGTGCATTTCAAACTGTATTTCCTTGCAGTTCATTATAGTAGGGCTTGACCCACAAACAGTATCTGATGACCTGCCTATAAATAAATTCAGCATTCTATTTTTAATAATTTGTATGCCACCAGTTTGTATTGTCTCAATAAATACTTGGTCACCAATGAATTTGCGTCTTGCCCATTTATTTGAGAAAGTTTGCTCTATGACCGTCTAAAGGAAACCTTGCTTCCAAATAGCTTTTCTGTCTTTAGAATGGCTAGCAATCAACTCTAGTGCTTTCAGAAATCGAGGTCTACCAAAACAATCATCTGCTTTTTGGGATATATTCTTTTAGCAAGTCACTCAAAAGTTACCCATATATGACTAAGCTTAATGTTAAACTAATCATGTCCTTAAAAGTTGTTAATCCATCCCAACTATTAAGATATTAAGGACCCATATTACACACGAGGAACCAGAAATTCAAAGTCTCATAGTAAATGACTCAGCTGGGAAATTTAAACCTTGTTTTCATATTAAAAGCATTTCTTATTCTAACCTTTAGACAACGTTAGAGGACAGGATACAAAACAGGTCCTTGAAGGATAGACAGATAGTAGATAAATATAGTTAGTTAAACCATGGCCTGGTCAGAGTCCCACAGATGATGTGCTATTTTGTTAGCCCAGCTACAAACTATGTATTGTGGAATTACAGTGGACTTCTGAGATGTTTTAAAAAGTTGCCTATGAGAAGTGAAGGCTGACATGATCATACAGGTGGTATGTACAGCTAGACCCAACATACCTGTTTCCTTTATACCAAATTTGTCAATTTCCATTAAACACAAGCTAATCTTTATAAAATTTCCAGAGTGTCAAACTTTAAACAGGCCCCGGAAATGTGCTACATGTTTCAGTCAACAATAAACCACATATGCAACAGTGGTCACATAAGATTACAACAGAGCTAAAAATTCCTGTTGCCTAGTGACATAGCCATCATGTATGCCATACATAGCACAATACAACTGCTTACAGTAGTCTGTACAGTAACAAGGTATACAAGTTTGTAGTTTAGGAGCAACAGGCTATACCATACAAGTTTGTGTAAGCACACAGCAAAATTGCCTAACATTTCTCAGAAGGTAACCACCATCAGGGGATGCATGACTACTAATACAATTAAATACAAATTCTTACCAGGCTAAATCAGGAAGTTTAAGGCCTGGTTATAAATTGTTAAACTTAGCCCAACACTTATTTCAAATAATAAAATCCTAATTATGTAAGCAATCTCAGGAGAGAATTTGTAGCCAATATTAAGTAGCTAGCTTAAAGATAAAATTTTTCCATTGTCTGAACTGTATTTTCTTAATGTTTGAAATCATTCATTAAAACAACCTAACACTTAAATTGTCAAGTGTTCTGGGTGCTTATTTAATGTAGCAGATTTTTGGAACCTATCCAGATCTAGGTGAATAAATGAGGAGGTCCTAGAATATACATTTGACACATCCCACCAAGTTATGATATACATTCAGTGAGAACTACCAACCCTCTTGACCAAATTATACAAACATACCTGACTATTCAATATTTCTGCATACGGCTTTCCTCCCTTGAGATTTTCAGGTAAAAACAATTCCTCACTGGTTCAGCATAAGAAGTGGGCTCTTATTGTTTTTTTCCATATCCTCTTCTTCTATAACAGCTCTCAATTTTCACTTGTATACAGAACATATAACCGCAGCCTGCCCAAGGCTGCTGTCACAGCCACAGGGAATGGATCAGAAGTGGGTCTGTAGTCTGAATCAGTCCAATAAGGAGATACCTATGATGGGTTGGAGTAGGGATAGACTGGAGTTTACAGCTGCCACCAGTGTACTCCAGGGCTGCCATGTGCAGCCTCAAAATTACAGTCATTGAGATGGAAAACAGGTCCCAAGTCCTGAATGCAGCCCTAAAGACTTTTGTTTTGGGGGCCAGAGAATTTCATTTTCAAGAGGTCACCTGAAGTATGGAAGTCACTTGTTTAAAAAAAAAAAAGTACTAAAAAAACATTATTTCTCGCACACTTCTTATGAAAAGTCTTTCCCAGAGTAGAAAGCCTAATACTCCCATCCATATGGACTTAGAGAAAGAGTAAGAATGAACCTACAATTTAGGCATTAACTTCTTCTCAACATTACTTCTTCCAATATTCACCATCACCATATCCCCCAAACAGGCCCATGTCAAATGTATATTAATTATTACAAATACAAAAGTTCTACACCAAAACCAGCATTTGATGATGGCCTAAATATTTTTAACAAAAATATATTTTCATGTAAACACGCACATAAAAGCTTAACATTTTAAAGTTCTGAATTTAGAGTCCAACCAGAAATTCAGCAAAATAAGTCAGCACAACATAACTGGTATGTTCAAACTGTAGAATAAAATTGCCAAAAACTGTCCCCCAAGATTTCTTTTGTGGACCATAGAAATCTTTTTTAAAAAAAATCAGTAAAATCATCCAAAAGAAATTACACAAAAGGACAAATGAAGTTTTTGTGACCTGCTTTGGGTATGTATCTCTAAAAACTCATTAACCAATGTCTAGTTATCAAGGAAGATACAAACACAAACAAATGGTTGTGTGTGTTTATTTTCGACTTTTAAAAAGGTGTGCCAATTTATATATGAAGTAGGCATGAGTCCTAGCACCAGACAAAAGCAGGGTACCTTCTACATATTATAAAGTCAGATACTCTCCTCTTCACTTAGGAGTTATCCAAATCACTTAAAAGCATTCCTTGAAATTTCTCATCTGACCATTATCAATCTTTATAAGAAGATTTCCTTCTAGAGTTAATACTAGAACAAAAAGTATTTCATAATTTTTTATTGATGGCATTTATCCCATGGTTTTACATGTTAATTATACTGTAATAAACATGGCTTTAATATTAAACTTTTCCTTATTATCCAAAGTCACCACAGTCCATTTCAGTAAATATAAAAATATATGCTTAATACTTTATACAATACTGGTTTTTGGTCCAAACAAAACTGGATCAGAAAAGCCAATAAATTCACTTTAAGAATCCCCAATTTTTTTTAAAAGATTTCCAAATGGATTTAGGCAACTTTGAATAATGGGATTTACATAATAAAATCTGAGACAAGACTAAACAAACAAAAAAAAATTTCTAACACAAAATTAAAATTTCAAGTTCACAGATTTATGTTATGCCAAAAAGGACAGAAACAAAATTGTATTTACACATGTTTCATAATAAAATAATGAAAAAGGCAAGACAGGTGATAGAAGAATGAAAATATAGAAATAGCATATAATTATTAAATGGAGAAGGAACTAGATCTAACAAGTCCTTAGCATGGACCATTCTTTAATCAGGCTTCCTCTATCAGAAAATTTTAGTGCACAATACACCCAATTCACTCACTTCACACATACACCAGCACAAACTCAGCATAGAAATCATTCATTTCAACATCCTCTAATCTATACAGAATTCCTCAGATATAATTACAATTTCAATGCGTTCCATAAACGCATATATCGACGCACACAGTGGTGCACACAGAGGTTCTATACAAAGCCATTTGCTGAGCGGGCTCTATTCCTGGATTCAGCCAGCCTAAGCCAAATCAGTGAATAACTTGCTGAATCATAAAATGTTTTTGCTGAAGAATCAGTCATCAGTCTAGCTATTATTATTTTTTTTAAAGGGTGGTGGGAGTTGAGGGTGGGGCTTCTGTAAAGAAAGGAAAAAGGAGGAAAATTCCAAAATTAAAGAAGTCCTTAGGCAGATCTGACTTCAGATAACCCCAACATGTAGTACAATCCAGTATGTGAAAGTAGGGCACCAACTGTTGTTAAAACTGTTGTGTATAACACCACTGTGATCTTTATTTCCTGCGTCTAACAGCAGTCTTTATCTTGCGACCAGAAACTGAAGTTCCAGAAGAAGAGAACATATTTTTCCCATTAGACCTGTGAAAAATAAAAACTTCAAAATGTGACATGATACAGACAAAATTTTAGAATCATAGTATAATGCTAAATGTGACCAGTGACAAAGGGGTGGGGAGACAGACAATGTTAAAGTAAACACATTTTCTGTTATAACACACACACAACCTCTCTATTTTTCTCAGGCTATGATCCTTCAAAACTTCAATATAGTGAATTGATATTAGAGAACATACTTGATTTTACTTAAACTATACAGCACTTCGGTGATTTTAAAGACAAAACACATATACATTCATGCATATGCATACACCCTTACCACGTAAAATTCTCCGTATCAACAAACAGTTCTTACCCCAGTGTAAAGGCTGATGGAAAGCCCCCTGAACCAGAAGGCTGGGCTGAGGCTGCAGGTGTGCTAGGATTTGCACCAAATGTGAATATTCCTGATGCATTGTTGTTTGTGAAGCTGAAATTTGTAGCACTCCTGGCAAACTGGAAAACTGAACCTATAATAGTTGAAGCAGAAAAACTTCATTAAGGTAAAAAGTGAGTTTTTCCAGAAATGACTGACCCTTTACATACAAAATATAGTAAAGAATTAAACTATAGGAAGGAAGGAAAAAAAAAGAAGGAAAGGAAAGGAAAGGAAAGGAAAGGGAAAGGAAAGGAAAGGAAAGGAAAGGAAAGGAAAGGAAAGGAAAGGAAAGGAAGGAAGGAAGGAAGAAGGAAGGAAGGAAGGAAGAAGAAGGAAGGAAGGAAGGAAGGAAGGAAGGAAAAGAAGGAAGGAGAAAGAAAGAAAGAAAGAAAGAAAGAAAGAAAGAAAGAAAGAAAGAAAGAAAGAAAGAAGAAAGAAAGAAAGAAAAAAAGAAAGAAAGAAAAAGAAAGAAGAAAGGGGAAGGAAGGGGAAGGGAAGGGAAGGGAAAGGAAAAGGAAAAGGAAAAGGAAAAGGAAAGGAAAGGAAAGGAAGAAACAATGAATTAAGCTATCTATCTTATGGTCAACTTAAAGAAAATTAAAATTAGGTATTTTCTCCAGTGACACACAGAACATACCCTCCAACAAGTGACCCAACATACCCATAACCAAAGAAAAAGGGGCAGAGTGAACTTCTGGTTAAAGATAGTGGAATCAATAAACACATTATGTTAAAATAACAGTAAAGAGATTTTTACAAAGATGGGGGAGAGGAGACAACAGCAATACAATATAAAAGCTGGAATGCTCACTAGAGCTGAATACTACACTAGCAGCAGGGAAAGAAAAGAAGAAATTCCATTTACAATAAACATAACCAAAAGGTTTAGGCTCTAGATACCTCTGGAAGTGAGAATGAAGGTGTGACTTTAAAAAAAAAAAAAAAAAAAACACAAGGAAGGATGGTAGAATCAGACACCCAACTCAATGCCTCCCCAACACCAACAGGATAGTCATTCGCCTCCTCTACCTCAGCAGAAAACCAGAGCTTTATTCCCCGGAGAGGTCTCTGGACTGGGGATGATCACGCACAGTTTAAAGGCAAGGGGGGTATATTGAAAACAGAAGTATTAAGGAAGTGCAGGGTCGATATAACGAACATTGAGAACTGCAGCCTTCCTCTCTGACTTCGCTCCTAGGACACTGGCAATCAGAATATACACACTCCAGGTCAGGACTAGGAAGAATTTTCTCTAGGGAATCTGAAAGACCCGAAGATACTAAAAGTCCAGGTCTTCTGAAGCAAATAGGAAGTCATATAAATCTACAATAAAATTCAAGATCTATATGCCCTATCCATGTACAACAAATTATCATGTGGTGCTTAGGTGTCCCACGTTCATAAAATGAGTAGAATGGCAGAAAATATTTGCAAACCAAATATCTGATAAGGGCCTACTATTCAAAAAAATATAAGGAATTCCTACAACTCAACAATAAACAAACAAACAAAATAACCTAATTAAAAAATTAGCAAAGAACTTGAATAAACATTTCTTCAAAGATGACATACAAATAGCTAACAGGTATATAGAGATGATCAACATCACTAATCATCAGAGAAATGCAAATCGAAACCCCAATGTGATATCACTATATATACCTGCTAGAATGGCTGTTTTCAGAAAGATGAGAAATAATAAGTACTGAAGAAGATGTGTAGAAAAGGGAACCTTGATCCACTACTGGTAGGACTGTAAATTGGCACAGCCACTATGGGAAACAGTCTGAAGGTTCCTCAAAAAATTAAAAACACAACAACCATATGATTCCATTCCAGAAACATATCCAAAAATTTAAATCAGAATCTCAAAGAGATAGTTGGACTCTCATGTTCATTCGCAGCATTATTCACAATGGCCAAGATGTGGAAACAACCTAACTGTTCAGTGACAGATGAACAGATAAAGAAAATAATGTATATACATACAATGGAATAATATTCAGCCTTTAAAAAGGAAATCTTGCAATATGCAAAAACATGGATGAAATCTGGAGGACATTATACTAAGTGAAATAAGCCAGTCACAGAAGGATAAGTACTTCATGATTTCACTATATGAAGTATCCAAAACAACTAAATTCATAGAAGCAGAGAGAAGAATGGTGGCAGGTGGGAGCAAGGATGGCAGGGGATGGGAGCTGTTATACAGTGAATATTGTTTGAGTTATGCAAGATAAGTATGTTCTAGAGATCTACTGCACAACATAAGTTTGTATTGTACACTTAAAGGGTAGAGCCCATGTTAAATATTCTCACAATTTTTAAGAAACAAAATAACTATGAGTAGACAGTTGAGAAGCACCAGACATTTGAGCAAAGTATTTCATAAGAAACTAAGACCAAAATAGAGAAAAACAATTTGAAGAAAACTAAGCAAAAGCTTTAAGAAAAAAAAAAAAAAAACCCCTCATCAATAATACCTTCAAGAGCAATATATAACCCTTCTGAACTGAAAACAGAAGGATATAAAAAGGAAACATCCACTAACAAAAAGGAACACTTGGAAATTAAAAAGTAATATTAGTGGAAATTAAAACCTCAACAGGACATGTAGTAAAAGATAAACTGAAGAAATCTTCCCAGAAACTAAATTCCTTACACAATCAATGGATAAAAATGGATCCAGACAAAGGAACATCCTTCTGATAAGTCAGGACATGAGAGGCAAAAGAAAAGATTCTAATGAGATTCCAGAAAAAAGAAATAGGTCAAAAAGCAAAGATCAAGGAAGACTTCAGGAGCTACTCTGGGGGCCGAAAGTCCACAATGGAGAAATGCCTTCGAAATAATGAAAATAATTTCCAATCCAAATCTTTATTCAACCAAACACAGGGAAAAATAAAGATCCTTCCAGAAATCTAAACTCTCAAATTTTCCTCCCCTGAATCCTTAAGAAATCGCCAGAAGGTTGGCTCTATCAAAACAAAAGAAAGAGAGAAAACATGACATCCAGGAAAGAAAAATTCCTTTAAAAGGAATCTCTAAGAAAATTGGTAAAAAGAGATCCCTAAGATCCCAGTTGAACAGCAGGCCTCAACAGAAAGCTTGATGGGAGGAGCAATTTAGAAGATTCTGTGAGTTCTTTCAGATACTGAAAAACAGCCAATGTATTTGAAAATACTGAGAAGAGCTTTGTGCAAATGAGAGAAGAGTTAGCTGTAACGAATGATAAATACAAAGAAAATGTTAACAAAGAGGGAATCATTTATGCTAGAGAAAACAAAATTTTGTATAGGAAAGAAAATCACAGTATACCACACAGCATTTGCATACTCAGAATACTGATCTAATTATATAGTGTTACTGTATTAGGAGGATTAAGGTAAATGTTACCTGTGTGAAAGAGCTAAATTCTCCAATTCCAAACTGGGAGAAAAAAAATATCGATAAATTCTGATTAAAATGGTTAACATGTGTCATAAAAACAGGAGAAATTTTGCTACATATACTGACAAGGTACTAATACCCAGAACACATAAAAGAATTCCTATAAATCAACAAGCAAAACCAAAACAACCAAACAGAAAAATGGCCCAAAAAATCTTATAAAAATAATTCACAAAAAATGAAATCATGTAGAATCCAAATATGAGAAACCTCATATATAAAGATAGTACAATGTGAATTGGAACAATCCATCAGAAAGTTTGTATTATCTTCTCTGAAGTATAAGATATGCATGTGCACCTTTTAATTAGATAATCCCTCTCCCAGGTATGTATACCATAGAAAAATATACATGTGCCCCAAGGAACATATACAAGAATGTGCAGAGCTGCATTTCCTAATAGCTAAAAACAACTCAAACATTCATCAACAGTATGTGGATAAATAGTATATTCATAAAGTGATTACAACAATGAAAATGAACAAACATGCAATAACACAGATGAACTTTACAAATAAGATACAGTGAAAGAAGCAAAAATCAAATGACTGAATAGAATAAGGCTCCATTTATATATTAAAAATTAGGCAAAACTATATTTTCTAGAGATGTATAAATCAGTAGTTAACTTCAAAAAAACCCAAGAAAAGTGATTACCATAAAAGTAGGGAAAGAGAGAAATGTTATCAAAAAGAGATACAAAAAAGGTAGTAAACAAGCATTTGTTTCATACTTTTCTACATGATATTTCACAATTAGAAAAATATACCCAGCGCAATTTGAGGAAATGTCATAATACGATGTGATTATACATATTTTATAAACTGTAGAAATGTTTATTTAAATAGGCAAGTCAAGTGAAAAGGCTAGTATCATCCAATAAAAAAGGTCATAAGACAACTTGGCTAGACTGACTCAGGAAAGAATACTGGGACTGGGGTATAACTTCCTGAGGCAAATCTAATCACAAGAGGATTAGAAAACACTACAGCTGAAATCTAGGCTAGTGTCCCAAAATTCAGATGGGGAGAAATGAGATTGAATGAATCCAATACCTAAATCAGAGTTAAGAAATAAGCACATTTTAATCAAATGCTTTTAATACCTTTTAAAAATGCTTAAAATTGGGTCAAAGTTTAGATTGTGGTTTATGGTAAGACTAAACATACACATCTCTATTCTGCGGACAAAACACAATAAAAAAATAATACAACATGAATGGTCTCAAAGTTCAAAGAAAAAAATTATATATAATACATATAGAACCTAAGTGCAGATACAAACTACATCACTACCACACACTCACTGGAATTAGGAGCTGTTCCAGAGCCAAATGCCGACTGACCAGGCTGTTGTCCAAACACAGGAGGCTGGCTACTGCTTGACACTGTCCCAAAAGTAGGTGGTGCAGGCTGAGAACCAGCAGAAAATAATGTTGCTGAAGATGATATAGATCCAAAGCATGGGGGATTCAGCTGGCTGGCACCTTGACTTTGTCCAAATGTTGGGGTCTGATTAGCACCAAATGCTGGGCTGGCAGATGGTGCTGATGGTCCAGTACCAAATACAAAGGAGGATCCTAGAGGCCCAAAGAAATACTTAAATCACCATGAAACCTAAAATGAGATAATCCTCAAGAAATCTCCATATACTAAAAAGTTAATTTTGAGCTGCTTTTCAGACTCCTTTACCTTACTGAACAAATCCCACCAAGTTTTGAATAATGATTCTAAGAATTGTAGGAATACAATTCTAGCACTGTTCAGTAAAACTATATAGAATCCATATTAACTAAAACTTCTATTAACAAGACTCCCCACCTTCACAGTCAAGATTTTTAGGCGAAAGGAATACATCTAAAAACGCAACTGACCTCTCATCAAAATTTAACACATTCTAGAAATGTTATAATCAGGTATATACTGCATAATGAGGACTGATGTCTAATAAAATAACCTGCCAGGGTCTGGTTACTTACAACTTAACATTTCAAAAAGGACACTTTGAAAGACTAAAGATAACACTCTTGCTGAGATTAGAAAATTCCTTCCAAGAGTTACTTATATTAAACTTGAACACAAAATGTACATTGTACCTGATAGTAAACAACTATAACATCCTGCTTATATATGACCTAAAGGTATCCATGCTGTTTTGCAATAACCTGTGATAAAAATGTTATTTCCTAAGAGCTGATATACGTATAATTAAAGGCAATCCAAGTATGACACGTTTTTTTTTTTTTTTTTTCAAAAGTACCTGCAGAGCTAGATGTGGTTGTAGCTCCAAAGCTGAAGCCAGAGGTGGCAGTATTGTTACTGCTGGCTCCTGGACCAAAGACAAATGGGGTAACAGTGGTGCCGTGGCGTGCTGGATGTGGTTGCTGGTTTGCTGTCTTGAGAGAACAGCAAAGACTGAGATGTACTGGATTCAGCAGAGTTACCGAAGGCAGAGCTGCTTACAGGATTGCTGGCCTGTCCGAACACAAAGGCAGCCACAGGTGCACTGGAGGAAAAGGTGGAACTACCAAATATGCTGCCACTAGATGAAGTGGCTGGTGTACTTGAATTAGAGGAACTGTTGTTCAACAAACTAAAAACTGGCTTTGCTACACCTTGATCTGTAAGAAATTAAAAACAAAAATTTTAAAAACAAGTAATCACAAAAAGCATTTTCTCTTACCCTACAATGTAAGATTTCATAGAAAACAATTTTTTATATAGATTCATTCACTCATTCATCACACGGCACGTTATATTAAATGTTGATGTAGTCAAATATATACATCTTTTCATTTATGGCTTATGAACTTTCTGTCTTACATAGGAAAACCTTCAGAATTCAGAGTAATAAAAAATATGCCTTAAATCCAAACCTAACCGGATATTGTGTTTGGATAACAAATTCAGATAGTGGCAGACAGCTAGCTGTACTTTAATAAACTTGATTTTGCAATTTATGTTAGCAAGATTAAAACTTCAATTTATCCAAATGATAGCCAATTTTCTATGCAGCATTTATTGACTAGTGAGTGTACCCTTTGTTCACTAATGTATAACTCCACCTTTACGACATTAAATTTCTAAACATATGTGCATTTTGTTTCCTCTAAAGTTATTGTTATGAGACTTTTACTTATTTTAACTTTATAATATGGTTTGATATTTAGTAAGGCAAACCAGTCTGTATGCTTGCACCTCTACCCAGAATTCCTGTGCCATTTCCCTTCCATGTGAATTTTAGAAGTAGCTTAGCTTGTCAAGCTCCACAAAAAATTTCTCTAAGAAATGACATTATATTGATAGTAGGGACTGTGAGGGAGAGGAATGTTCTCACTCAGGAACAAGTATTACATGTTTTTTTATGTTAATATGTAACAGGTTCTGTAGCTACTATACAATACAAATTAGAAACGTTATTAAATACAAGTGAGATAATGTCCAACTCTTTACCACTAATTTGGAGGAAAGCTATTTTTTATATGATGATGCTGAATCCAACCACCTTACTGAAGACTTAAAAAAAACTCTTCCAATAATGTCTCAGCTTCAATACTGTCTATTAGATAGGGCTGGTCACATTATGGTATGAGATATTAATATGATTTACAGAAAATGAAGATGTTGGCTCACTTTCAATATATCTGGGAGGTTGAGTGTCTATTACAATGGAAATAAGTATTGATATACCATATACCATTAATTAAATCTTATTAGACTCTTATCTCACTTTTATTCCTTTCCAAAGAATAGTTTACTTTCTTTGAAGGGTGTTTAAAAATTTCCAAGTGAAAATTTAATAAGACAAAAAACTACTCATATCTATTTGCTGAATTCATACTATTTTTCTTGTAGGTTTATTTTTCATTTTGTGTTTCCAATTTATTATTTAAAAGTGTTTATGGGTGTTCAACTTTTGATTCTTTGCTTGTCTGAAAACATCTATATTTTGCCCTTATGTCTGATAAAATTGGCTGATGATAGAATTCTAGGTTCAAAACCATATTCACTTTGAGAACAATGCTCTACTGTTTTAGCATTTGATGTTACAATATAAAGTCTGATGATAATCTGATAACTATTTGTGGCCAAGAGTTTTTCTCTCTCTCTCTCTGAAAGTATTCAGGATTTTGAAATTTTATCCTAAAATTTCACTGGTCTTTGTAAATGAGTGGACCACTTCCATTTTTAAGACCAATATCTTTCATCTAGGAAACTGTCTTGTCACTTTTTTGATTTTTCCTCCATACAATTCTCATCTTCTAAAACTCTTATTCCAATGGAACTTGTGGCTCTAGCTTGGATCAATCTCTCTGTACTTTTGCACTGTGTTCTGGAAAACTCCAATCCACAAATCTGATTATGTCAGCCATGTTTTTTCTGCTACTCAGTCCACAGAATAATGTTTCACCAATCATATCTTTTAACTTTTATTTGTACTATTTCATTTTTTCATCAGGATTTCTGTTTTTATAATTGTCTCTATTTCTGGGGGTTAATTACATTTGATGTCTATCTTCCTTAAATGCCTAATGATTACTGGTTATCCTTATCTGTAAATGAAGGCCTATACACAAAGATTTCATCAGTTAAAAAATATTTCATGATCTTAAGAAAGAATGCCTATTTTCCTGAATAACATATGCCAATTATGATTATAAAAGCCCAAACAAAAGAGAGGACATGGGACAACTGTGCAATATTGTGGGCTTTCCATTACAGCTGTATTTCTCAAAATTAGATACGTAGATAACTTCCTCAAAGTCATAGGGGTCTGGAGCAGTTAAAATGGAAAATTCTAGGCTCCTCCCCAGAGAGTTCTGTTACTGGTCTCTCTCAACTATGTTCAGTGTAAACCATTCCTTGACTTACTGACCTCTCAAAAGCAAAGAACATTGTGTTAAAAAAAATGTTTACTACTTACCAGCTGTAGTACTGGTTTGAACTCCAAAAGCGAAAGTGGTCTTTGTTGGCTGTTCAGATTCCTTCTCAGATGGTTTTGTTATAGTGAAACTAAAAGTCGACTTTGAAGAACTCTCATCTTTGGTTTGCTCTGAATTCCCAAAGGAAAACACTGTTTGACACTTTGGCTCTTCATTGTCAGGTTTCTTCCCAAACACTAGAGAAGTAGAAGTGACAGGCTCTTGCTGTTTCTCTTCTGTCCTTCCCAAAACAAACAATGAGGCAGATGGCAGAGGGGAAGATTCCACATTGCCAAAAGTGAACCCTCCTTTGGTAGCAGGGATTTCTTCTTTTTTTGCTTCTGACGTCTTACATGTGAAAGGATCCACTGAGACACTCTTGGTTTCCATGGTTCCAAAGCTGAAGCTGCTCTTGTTCTCAGAGGTCACTACTGTGTTAGTAGCAGCAGGGGCAGGGTTAATAACACCCGTACCAAAGCTAAAGCCTGCAGATGAAGAGTTAGGCAGTTCCTCTTTCTTTTCTTGCTGCCCAAGATTAGACACCCCAAACTGAAACGAAGCTAAAGAAGCTGGATTGCTTAAACCAGAAGAAAGTCCAAACTTAAAATTATTATCATTCTTACTGTCTTTTTTAACTTCTTCAGGTTTAGAATCAGATGAATCTCCAAATTTAAAATTTCCTGTTGATTTAGAAAATTTAAAGCCTTCACTCATTGGGTTAAAAGACCCAGAATCTGATGACACACCTATTTTGAAGCCTCCCTGATCTCCAAATTTAAAATTTTCAGTGCTTGTTAAAGTCTGAGAAGGCCCAGAAGAGGGTGACGAGATACCAAATTTGAAGGATGGGGCTGCTGGATCTGAAGATGTGCCAAAGCCTGCAAAATTAAAAAAGACACCACACCACAAAGACACTGAATTAACGTTATCCTCTAGAGCAAAATGTTAAACCTTAAAAACCAAAGGGGCATAGGAGTAAATTTGAAAAGGCCTACTTTGAAGAATATGAACAATGACAGTAAACATAAACCAACTGCCCAATACTCAACATGGGAACTACATCCCAACCCTCATGATTACGCAAATATACCACTTTCATCTATCAGACTGGCAGAGATCAAACAAGTTTGATAAAACAATGTTGGCACCAAGACTAGGAGTAACTGACATCTTACACACTGCAGGTGGGTGTGTGAAATTAGCACAAAATTATAGAAGGCATTTTGTCAATATTTACCACAAAATTACAAACATTTATATCCTTTGACCCAGCAATTCTACAGCTGAGTCTTTATTTTAAACTAAATTTAGAAATATGCAAAATGCCATATGCAATCCAGGCAGCCATAAATGGAGAATGAAGGCTCTATGTCCAAATTAATCCACCATAAAATCAAGAGGACAGAAGGCAAAACGGTATTCAATCTTTTCTAACAAGGTAGATAGAAATAAGAATACACAGAAGAGTATATTTGCTTATGATGTGCATAAAGAAATTCTGAAAGAGTTATGAGACAAATTGTCACTATTTGATAGAGGAGGATAAAAATGAGCCAAAGGGGACGAGGGAGAGACTTTTTACTATGACTCTTGTCATAAATTGATTTTTAAGTCTTATGAATGTGTTATTTACCCAAGAATATTTTTTTAAAAAATTTTTAGTGTCAAAGTACCAGAAGAATTACATGAGAAGCAATATTTAAAAAGATAAACAATACTATATTGACAAGACCAAAGTCTTGGTTTCATAGTGCTTTCCTATACCTGAATAAACTAGAAATGAAGCACTTGACTGAGTGCCTCAAAACAGGAATCATTAAAGGGTCCAAGATATTTATCCATTACTCTGCTTACTCATGTGTAAATAAAGACAAATGACAGCCAAGTTTTACAAGCCCTCATCTTCCCCCTTTAATGATTATCCACCATACTTTCTTTCCCTAAGAAAATTAATTTAAAAAATGTATCAGAATCTCAGGAGTAAACGGCAATCTACATGGTCTCTAAAATCCCTTAAGTGATATTACACAGAAAGCACCAAGATAATAATTAGTAATCACCTCTGCCTCAAAGGAACACACTTAAAGGCATGGTAATTACTATACTACAGGTAAAGAATTATGTGAAACAGACCACGAGGTAACATCTACACAAGGAGATAAAGTGGACTGAGAAGCAGTGATCTTCTGAAAGCTTTTATCAAAATTTTGAGTGGAATGTGTCTCATAAAAAATAATTCATACAGGAACTTAAAGACTTGAAAATTTTGGCCTTCAGATAGTTTAAATTATTTTGAGAGGTTCTTCCTTTGTATCTACATAACCAAATACTGAGTTATTTTTCTGGGACACCAAAGCCAAGTCTTCAGTATTTACAACAAGCTTCCAAGAGTATAAATTCCATCAAATAAAAGTCAAGAAATTCATCTAGATGCCAAAGGGTTGTTAACAACTAAAAACAAAAAGCTAAAATTCTCCCAGACTCAGTAACAGCAGACAGAATAGTTCTTTATGTAGCTACAAAAAAAAAAAAAAAAAAAAAAACCACCTCACTGCTGACCAGCCAAAAATCCAACATTACACTAATTCAGGGATATATGTGAACTGAAAGTCCAGGACAATATTTTACATGAATTTTCAATAGCAAATAATTTTAAAACTAAAGCTGTCTGCAAATATTTCACTTTAAAATGGCAATTCAAAGAGGCACTTTACCAACAACACCTTACCTTTAAACTCAGATTTTGTGCCTGGCTTTGCACTTTCACATGCTACACATTTGGTGGAATCTGCTTTATTCTGCACTAGGCACTCTTCACAGTCCCAGCTTCCCTCAGGTTTCTTGAAGTTGTCCAATCCTAGGCAGCTTCCAGAAGACAGAGAGACAGGAACAGTACTGCTACTTGAAGTAGGTACTGAACTTCCTAAAAAACAATGGAGAACACATGAAAATTCTAATTTATATTACATCAACATCTTAGTGATACCACTAAGCCTCAATGTTCAATTTTTATTAGTGTTTACTAATAGGACAAAGAAAATGACAGAAATATAAATTTTACATCTTTAAAAAAATATACGCATCTTAGATTTCTTTTAATCTTATAAATGAGCAGCTCACACTCACCTTGCTCAGTGATAAGCACCCTCTTAATGCCAAGTTTGAATAGCTGTGGGTTTTTTTTCAAAAAAATCATGCTTACAAATCAGAGCCTAAAAGACTAAATTTTTCTTTAAAAACTTTGTCAAATTTCTTCAAATAGTACAGCATTATAAAACATAGGACATAAATTGCAAGCAATGTCCTAACACATAAAATACATAGCCATAGACCATATTAAATTCAAGATTTCAAAGTACTGGTCTCTATGAAATAATCATTTTTGCATAGGAGTGTTCTATTATCCACTTTGCAATTCACCTTGACACCACTAAGTTCATGGCATTTCTGTTATAAGCTAACCATTTAACAGACATTAAGTGAGCTTAGACTCTGGGGACATAAAGATGAATAAAATTTTAAATTCTAAAGGTTCTCACAGTCTAAAAAGGGGAAAGTAAAACAAACACATAGTAGCACCATCACCAAGATGTAAAGTGATAAATGATCTAATACCAGAGTACAAAGAATGAAGAGATGAATAAAGGGCATGAGAAGGATCCACAGAGGTGAATTTTAAATCTTTACACAGAACTAGCAAGTATGTTGGGAGAGGAGGTGGCACAAGGAGGAAGGCTTATTAGCAAAGCATAATACATGAAAGGGAAATATAGTTTTAAGAGAAGAGCCATTCATTCTGGCACCCCAACTTCTCCAAATGTTCTCCAATTCTCACTTTTCCCAATTATCTGATTTTTGTGTTTTATTGGTATGTTCTCTTCCATCTTGCTAATAAAATTGCTCCCTTCTCACAAACTCTAATATACTTTGATAGTTTTAATCACCAAGAAAAGTTTCCTGATTTGTACCTGCAATCCACACTTCTGAGATTCATCCCTGTGGTCTCTTAGATGGTTTTCTACTATCTGCCTGACTAGCTTAGCTAGATGGATCCTTCTCCCTTAACTATTTCTCAAGTTTATTTCATTCTCTTTTTCTGACTCTTCCACTGCTATTCTATTTCAAGACTCCCTCATTTCTTGACTAATAGCCTTCTTACTGAGACTTCAGGTCTTGTTCCCTTAATCCATCCATCCAAGAGGCAACCAGTGCCATGTTTTTCCTCTATGGTTATTTCTTTAAAAAAATTAACTGTTCCAAAGTTTTATTCCTGCTACTCCCTTAAGTTAGTTAGCAGAGCTCAATTTTAGGCCGTCTTCTCTATTCACTCCCCTCATTCATGTTCCGTCACCTCTATTTCCATGACTTATTTGAAAATTGTGGGCTAATGACTCCCAAATCTCTTATCTCTAGCCCAGAGGGTCCATTCTCAGTATATCCAAAGACCTCACGTATAACTAAAACTCAACTTTAGCAGCTTGAAACCAACATCTTCATCTATACCTTATTCCACATTCCCCTCTCATTTCATTAGTACACATCACCATTATCTTTGCCTATTATTATTGACAGAACTTCTTAACCTGTCTTCTGGTCCCCAAATTTTGCCACCTTCAAATCTTTAAAAAAAAGCCAAGTGACTTAACAAATATAACTATGAACATATCACCCTTCTATTTAAAATAATGGCTCATTTTTATACGATGAAGTCGGAGTTCTTCAATACATATATGTGGTTCCTTGCTTTGTATGTTAACAATTCACTGCCTGACACAAAGTTTTATTCTCCCATCAACTCAGATTGAATTTTGGTTTCCTGCATGCATCAAGGGCTGATTTGCTTGTTTTGTTTGTTTGTTTGTTTTTAAGGAAGGAGGGGTGTCAGGTGAGGGAGAGATAATTCAGAATTAAGATTCTGAAATCTTATTCTCATGGAGATGTCCAGCAGGAATGAGAAATGTTGCTCACTCCTATGTTCAGACAAGGGTCTAGGTTAATAAAGAGCTTTTCATTGCAGACATAAAGCTACCCATGTAATTCCCCCCAGGATACTCATATTGTGTTTTATTTAGTACCCATTTTACCATATATCTTTACCAAATAATTACATAGCAATATTACAAAAACAACAGAGAGTCATTTTCAAATATAATCTTTAGTAACTCTTTAAAATTTGAACAGAGAAACAGGAAAAGCTCAAACCTAACTCCATTTCTCTAGCTGTCTAAGCCTTTTTCATTGATGATTTAATCATTTGCTACCATTGCATATCTCTGGCAAATGGTATTACAGGTATAGGTGTCACCATTAATATTTAGCCGCAGCCTTTCACAAAGCAATACTGTCTACCCCTTAATGAAACTTTCCCTAGAAATGAGCACTAGCCATCCTCACTTGTACTTAGAGAAAAAAGAGACAAAGTAATACTTTGTTTTACATAAAAGTTTGAGATTATCCCATTCTAAAACCTTTCAGCATCTAATCAACTTTGAAAATGATCAAGAGCAAGAAGTTTCTGATAAAAATGCATACAAAGAAGAGGTCAAAGTATATCCTGGGCTGATTAACACATAGCCTATTTTAAGATAAAATGCAAATTCCAACAACAAGCAAGTCATTTTAACCTCAAGATAGCTTAGAAAAGTTACTATGTATGAGGAAATGCTCATCCTGAAACATTTAAAATATTCAGGCTGTTCGTAGCGGTTTTACATAGAATAAATTAAAATGTCCTACTAAAGTAAGGAGCAAAAGCATTACAAACAGCCAAAAACATACCTGGTTTCTCAGACACACAGGACACACATTTATTGTCTTCTGCATTATTAGAAACACAGCATACTGGACATTCCCAAGATCCCACAGGCCTTTTGAATTTATCTGCAAATCCTAAGGTAGCAGTGGTCACAGTGCAGCTGGAAGATGAAGTGGCCATGGTTATAGCACTTTCTGAAGCCACGGGCAATGTAAGGACTCGCTTAACACCAGTTCCAGGTTTCGGTGTTTCGCAAGCTACACATTTTATTGCTTCCGGTTTATTTTGCACTAAACACGTATCACAATCCCAAGTTCCTACTGCTGGTTTAAATTTGTCTCCAAAACCAGTCCCTGATGCAGAAATAGCTGGTTTGCCACTTTTACTTGGTGTCCCAATTCCAGTCTGTTTAGCAGTATCTTTTGGCAATTTTGTTGCTTGACAGGCTATGCACTTGTTATCTGTATTTTTGTTCTGGAGTAGACAACTATCACACTGCCACGATGATCCAGCTTTTAAACTTTCCCCAAATCCGATTCCACTAGAAGAAAAGCTACTTATTGCTGGTCTTGTGTAAACTACTGGGCTTGTACTAGTAGGCTGAGCAGCAAGAGAATCTGCCTTTGGTGATGTGAAACCTACAATGGGAGAAAGGAAGACAGTAAAAAGAAAAGGTCAGAGAAGGCTTTTTAATCAAAATTAACTGAAATATTACCATTTAAGAGGTAATTTTCACCTAACCACTATTATTAATTACATAATAAATGACACTTAGATCTAGTTAAAATTGTACAAAAGATGTTTAATTTGTAGTACATCACCTTCTTCCTCTAGGGATTTCTCTATTATAATTCAACCAATACCTAATTTTAGGCTTTACCTTGTATTAATTTACTGATCTATTCTGTCATCTATGTTTTGCCTTCCTGAACACTGATCTACATACAGTACATTCATAGCCTTCCTCCATCTGTCTCTCCTTCCAGATGTTCCATGGCTATGCCACATGACTTCAATATCTATTATCACTGAGTTTTATCCAGTCACAATCCACTACTGTGGTATCCTCTACTTTTGGTAAAAAACAGCTGAGCGGTGTAGATTTGCTCACTGGGCAGATGTCTCTCCAAAATACAACAGAGTCATAAGAATTACTTTTAATTATACTAAATTCTATAGAGCTTTAAAATAGTAACAGTTGAATGACATATGTGATAAATTTCAATAGAGATGTACCAAATCATCTGGTAAATCCAAGAAATACAAAAATTAAGACCCAGTTAATCCTAACAGAGCACAAGCTCATTCAACTCAAATACGTGCCTTTGCAAAGTTACCAAACAGTAATTCAAACAAAATTGCCTCAGCTAACTCTCCAATATAATCTCAGAGCCTCTCATGTTGTAAGTATACCTTTTTTTTTTTATAACTCCTGAAGGTATATTTACACAATTAAGGTATTCAGGTAGAACCACAGAATAACAGGAAGAAAAAGGTTTTGTACTATCAAAACTGCTATCATTGTATTGATTCACTGATCCACTAAAACTATACTTTGTGAGATTGACGTTTCATTATTATGGACCAATTAATATTTACTTTACCAACAAACTCAGAGACCTGTTTCTCCAGCCTTTAGCACCAAAAGAAAAGGTACTTGAAGGGAAGAAGATATAGAAGGTTAAGAGATTTTTTTTTTTTTAAGAGTTTGAGTCAAACTGATGATAGACGCCAAGATCTCAAATGCTCCTGTTAGAGATTTTCTAGTGCTACCAAGAAATAATTCAGCCTAGGGCTATTTTTTGCATAATGGCAAAAACAATCCCACATACCTTGGTTACTCCCAGTGGTCAACAATGTACTATTTTGTTAATGATTATTTTGAGTCCCTAAGGTTGGCAAAATTTTAACAGTAACCATCTCAAGGTATTACAGGTTTCTATTCCTTCTACTTTTTCAGATTTTCTTAATTTTCCCCTCAAATGAAATATGACTCCCACAAATTTTTAATATTTAAAGTTAAAAGGGGAGAGGAGTAAGCATTACGAATATGAAGTGTACTCTATATGAAGATAAACTATGTTAATTTGATGCTTATCTACTACTTGGTTAATTCTAAATCAGGGGTGCCCCACCCCTAAGCTACAGACCTATACTGGTCTGAGGCCTGTTAGGAACCAGGCTGCACAGTAGGAGGTGAGCAGTAGGCAAGCTAGTGAAGCTTCATCTGTATTTGCAGCTGCTCCCAGCACTAGCATCACCATCTCGGCTCCACCTCAGATCATCAGGCATTAGATCCTCATAGGAGCACCAGTCCTTGGTGCCAAAAGGTTGGGGACCACTGTTCTAAATTTTGAGACTCCTGTATTCAGTGTACTCATCTATAAAATAAGACAGCTAGACCAAAAATTCTAATTCTTCTAAATCTTGTTGAAGCCAACCTTATTTTGAAATTTCTTTTCAATTATACATGAACATATATACTGGGTCTGAATTCTTTCTGAGCTACTAGAATATCCTATAAACCACTTGTGCATTCTTACAGTATACATTACAAGTGAACTTGTGACTACCCTCTTTAATTTTCATACCTAAAACTTAGTCCTATTTGAGGATTTCCTATCACCTCCAAATTACTACTTACTAGCTTTCACATTTTGTTTCAAGGGAGTACTATCCGTTATATATATATGTTAGAACCAGTAAGTGTTTGTTTTATTATACACATATATATATACACAACTGGGGGATAATCCGAGAAGAACAAGGCAGTTCAATGCTCACAAGAAAGACATGTGCAAGTGTATCATCAGGGTTATTTACTTTTATTCCATATTGGCCTATATCTATTAATAGGCAATTCATTCTATACTTGTTTCTTCTTCTCCTCTACTTGCCTCTTAGAGATTTCATTATAGTACAAAAGTCCTTGAATTCTAAAGAAATAAGTAGAGTTTCTAAGATATTTCCTCCAAAATAATTATATCTGACTATATCTACATTTAGAAGTCAATCATCTATCCAATTAGCCATAATTTTTTTAAAGCCTAAAGTACACCGCAAATAACATCATGAGTTTATAATTAAGATTTTAAAATATTGCAAAGGCAGCCATTATCTTACCAGGGCTTTTCAGAATATCTAGAACA
Source organism: Eonycteris spelaea (assembly GCA_003508835.1). NCBI lineage: Eukaryota > Metazoa > Chordata > Mammalia > Chiroptera > Pteropodidae > Eonycteris > Eonycteris spelaea. Next base: position 6,624,494 of record PUFA01000044.1, read on the forward strand.
CTTCCTTCTTTCAGGACTTTTGCAGGTCTAAAAGGGCACTCACAGTCTTCCTCGAGCTGATTCTTACAGTTTGTACTGTTCACTGCAGTGATATCTTGAGCTGCAATTTTTTTTAATTATAAAAGATATTATGCCAAGAAAAAGCACTAGACTCAAGTGTATTAAAAAATAAAATTTTGATCAGCTTCTAAAACATCATAGAAAAGTCACTGTAATTCAAAGATAATGAACAAATTAAAAAGTAGAGGGTTAACTTGCCACTATAAGGAAATACTACTACTATTTCCCAAACTGTAAATCTCTCCCCTCCAAAGTGGCAAAAACTAGAAACTATAATTTACCCAATGAATTCACTGGTAATCAAGAAAATCAAGATGAAACATGAAGACGCTATGGCAACTGGGGTGAGCTGATACACTGCATGAAATATATAAACAATTACCAAGCAATTTGTAATATTATTCAAAAAAACTTTAAAAATATTCAACTATATTCAACTGAGTTACTTCATTTCTACAAATTCATTCCACAATTGCAAATATCCTTCAGTTATAATACTGAAAACCTGGATGATAAATGCTCAATAAGAGGCTGGTTACATATATTAAAGAATACCGACATGACAAAATGCTACGCAACCACAAAAATCATTCTTAAAAGCACAACAATGGGTAAAAGGAGGTCAGAGGTCCAGAAGATTTTAAATTTTTACATCTAAAGAGTAATGATGGCAGCTAGTGATGAGTAATTTTTACTTATTGCTAATTTTACTTTTTATATTTTCCAAACTTTTCAAAATGAATATATTCTTTTACTTAAATAAGAGATCTTTATTTTAAGTATGATAATGGTTTTGTGGTTATATTTTTAAAGGGGAAATTTCTATTTACAGATGAAATACGTATTGGATTGTTTACAGATGAAATATATGTAAGACTGTTTCAAAATAACCTGATAGGTGTGACTGTATGTGTGAGGAGGGAAGGAAGGGAGAAGAGGAGAGAGGGAGGGAAGGACAAGAGTGTTCATACAATGGTAAACGTCAAAACTGGGTAAAGAGTATATGGGGATTCAACTTCTGAGAATGTCTGAAATGTTCTATAATAAAATATAAATAACAATGTTTTTCTGCCTGTTTGCCAATTAAAAAGTAGTTTCAAAAAATTCTGCCTACCCCTACACCTCACACAATAAACAAAAATTAATTCAAAATGGATCAATGACCTAAATAGTAGGACTAAACCATAATACTCCAAGGAGGCAGATCCATGACTATGGATTTCTTCCCAAGAAAATATGTAAGGACCAACAAGCACATGGAAAGAAGCTTAACAACATTAATCACCAGGGAAATGCAAATCAAAACAACAATGAAGCATTGCTTCATACCCACTAGGATAGCTATAATCAAAAAAAGAAAAATACTGCAATGAACACTGGGATGTCCATGTCTTTATCAATAAATGTTTTCAAATTTTTGAGGTAGATACCCAGAAGGATTGCTGGGTCATATGGTAATTCTATTCTTAATTTTTTGAGGAATGTCCGTACTGTTTTCCATTGTGGCTTGTTGATAACAGCCATTCTAACAGATGTGACATGGTATCTCATTATGGTTTTGATTTGCATTTCTCTAATAGCAAGCAAAGTTCAGCATCTTTTCATACGTTGGTGGGTTGTTTGTATGTCTTGTTGGGAGAAGTGTCTCTTCAGGTCCTCTGCTCATTTTTTAACTGGATTGTTTTTTTAATGTTGATTATATAAATTCTCTATGTATTTTGGGTATTAGGCCCTTATCAGGGGTTGTTTGCAAATATCTTCCCCCATTCAGTTGGTTGCCTCTCAATGTCTTCCGACTATATTCAGATTTAAATCCAATTCTTTAGCAGAGCATTCAAAAATTTTTAGAATTTAAAGCTACCTCTTAACATCATGACAAACTATTTGTAATTTTCAAAGTATATCATGCTTTTTCTCTTGTTCCTGTACTCTTGCATTTGCTATTTATTTCTTGGATAAAATGTTCAAAAATTCTTGACCTAAGTAACTCAGCCCAAATGAGTCTCCATTTCATAAACACCAAATACTTGAAAGAAAACGACTGCTACCACAACAAAATCCTATTTAATTATCTGATTATTCATTTATTTCCCTAATAGAATAAATTATTCATTTATTTCTTGAGTTCAGAAATTATCGCTATTTGCAGAGACCAGCATAACTCTGACATAATAGAAATGCTATGAATTGAACAGTAAACCTAGAGATGGAATACACAATCCTTGAATTTATTATAATGAGATTTCATTTATAATTAACTGTCACCTTATTCTGACCAAAGACTATGGAAAATCTGCTGCTGTGACTATTCCCCACACAACCAAACTGTAACATTTACATTGAGGGAGCTAAGTATCTCTGAGGATAATTACTAAAAGACATTGTCAAAAAGTTGGTGTTAGCTCCTATTTGATTTTCAGAGCTAACTTCATGCAAATGCAAGTATTTATAGAAATTGCCAAAGGTAAGATAATTTGAAATACTAATCTAATCCATGCAACTATTTTATTTTAATGTAAAAATTTACAAGAAATCTTTACTTACCTGAACTACTTGTAATTGGTTCTGAAATACTACTAGAGCCAGAAAGTTCTGCTGTTTTTGCAACTGGCACACTAAATGTAAATCCAATCTGTAAAGAGAAAAGTTATCCTTGTTAAGTGACACATGAGGTTTAAGTTTTAAACAAATATCAAATATACAGCTTTTTTTTTATTCCAAGTCAAAAAATATATATTTCATTTATTCTAAGATTCACAGTTTTTCCTATTTTATAATCTCGGAAATTAGGATGCTTCTTATAACAAATGATGTGTCATAGTTTAACAGCAACATTTTTAATTTCTTAGGCATTTTTTTCTTTCAAAGCAGTACATAGAATAATAACGTGTTCCTAATACTCAATTTTATTTCTAAATGTCTTTTTCTAATAAAAAGTATGAGGTTTTTTGGACAATGGACAGATTTCAGGCATACAGTAGGGAAATTACAAAATGATCTAGAACATCTAGTTGCCACAGAAAACAAGAACACAATAAAAACAAAGGGCAACATGTCAAAATGATATACCTGCCAAATAAGGGTACAGCAAACTGAACACTAAACTTATTCTTATACAATATATTTCTTAATTATAAAAAAAAAGTATTGTTTATAAAAACCTAAAACTTTTCTAAGTTAAAGGTGATTCAAGAAACATGTTATTTAGATGCATTATAATTTAGGTCTTAATCTTAACTGGATACAGGACCAAGAAAAACAAAACAGCAACTAAAGAATAGTCTGGGGATGATGAAGGAATCTAAATACGGACTATGTTATTATTATATCATGTTTTATTTTGTGGGTAGGCAAAGAAATGTCCTTTAACTTAGGGGATACATAAAAAAGTATCAAGGGTATTAAGATGTTGCATTTTAACTTTCAAATGGTACATGAGAAAACACATATGCTTATGTATGTATGTGTATGTGAAAAAATATGCAGGTGTTCATTCATTCAAATTCTCTGTAAATTTTAATTTTTTTAAGTTGGAAGAAAAATAATGGTATTTCTTACCACCAATGGCATCTTGGTTTGATAAAAATATACTACACCTTTGAAATCAATAAATATGAAATAGCCATTCATTACTACTTACAGATGATGGAGGTAGTACATCTGCCTCAGTAGATTTTACAATTGGAGATGAAAATCTAAATATGGGACTGCCAGTGTTGTTTGGAGAGGTCATTTGTACCTGGTTTTCCAAATTATTAAAGAGTTACAAAAAGAGCTTTTTTAGAAAAAGAACTTTCCAATAAAATAGACCTTAAGCAAACTAATTATTTCAAAGAAGTCAAAAGCAAAACCTTTCCCCTTTTAAATTTAAAAACCCCTTTTTAACTTCAGAAAAATATTAACAGTAACTGCTATAAAATCTGGCTTCCATTTGTAATAGAAGTATATACACTATTTTAGATATGGATATTTGTCCAAAGGAGAAAAATAACATCTATAAACCTATGTTCAGATAAAGTAAAAGCCAAGACAAAAACATAAAAATTTCAGATCAAAGATATTAGAACTATGTGAAAAATAAAAATAAATCTATTCTTACACGGAAAAACGTATCTTAATTGAAAACATTGTTTACAAACTTAAAATTATCTTTTTCTCTAACACATTGCAAAAAAAAAAATTAAAGAACACTCCCATTATAACATCCTATTATAATGTGCACTTTTTAAAAAAAGCAAAATAGACCACCTAGGACGACCGGGTGCTGTAGGCATAAAAAATAAATAAAAAATAAATAAAATAGCAAAATACCATTTCCATTTTTGTCTTCTTACTCTGAGTTATTGATTTTCCATAGTGAAAATTAATCACTGCTTTAAACTGAATATTAGATTTTTTTTTTTTTAATAAGAACAGAAACCACCTCTATTTGTACAATGGTTTGGTACCTTGTTTGTTAATGACTGTGCGGGACTAATCGATGATGGAGAAGTTGTGATCACAGGAGAACTAAAACTGAAGGTAGGCAGTGAAGAACTGCTGATGGGTAGAGTGATTTTCGGTAATACTGGTATTTCCATTTCCTAAAACACAATATATTTTATAATGATATAGTTCATCCTTTATGTCATTCTTTTATCTCTACTTATTTTCAGGTAGAATTTATATAGTTACACATGATTTTAGAACAAGAAGAACAAAGCACTGTGCAGTGTTAACAATGTGAGCTCTTAAATCAAAAAAAAAACTAAGATTTTAATTCCAGTTGTGACACAAGCCAGCCATGTTTGACTTTGTGAACCTAACTGCCCTAAGTACCAATTTTCTGATTGATGAAAATGAGAGAAAAAATATGTACCACAGTTGTTATTAATATAAAATACAAAGTTATATATGGTCTAGGCATGTAAAACAAGCATTTAATAAACATCAGTTCCAATGAGTGTGGTGAACAGCCTTGGTTTTTAACCCAATATAGCAAAGGCCACCCCCAAGTCTCAAATGACTCAGATTATGAACAAAAAGAGTTCCACTTCTGCTAATGGTGAAGCAGCTTGCATCTGGCCAGTGTTCTGACATAACAATTATAAACTGTGGACAAAATATTAAAAACAAATAAATGAAAACATTGGAGAGTAACCCCAAACAAGCAGAAACTGGAGGGGAGAAGACACCTGGAAGAAAAGAAAGGCACGGAGTGTGTTTCCTCTTGGTGCCAGTGGATACTTGAAATTCAAAGAGAAAACTGCAAATGTTTTGGTTGAGGAATCAGAGGACAGACTAAGTGACCACAGTAGCTAGAAAATGAGGGAAGATGTGGGACCAAAGGGCCACAGAAGGTGAGCCCCAAGTCTGCACACAAGCAGTCCAAATCTCTGGCAGACCTGTAAACAACATGTGTGTAAGGCAGATATCATGCAGCTAAGACGAGAGCGTTTCAGCTGCTGTCCACCACAGAGGAAACGCAGTCTGAGTTCAGGGAAGTTTACTGCCAGCTCCAACAATCTGAATACTTCAAATGGATGCAGTTTATTACACATAAATTACATCTCAGTAAAGTCAACCACACCACCAAAAAAAAAAAAACAAAGACCCTTTTAGATAAAAGAAAAATACGAGAATCTGTTGCCATAAAACCTGTTCTACAAGTTCTTCGGGATAAAAAAAAAAATACCAAATGGAAACTCAGATTTCTGGAAAAAAATGGAGAATGTGAGAAACGTTAAAAAAAAAAGTTTTTTTCTCTTAATTTCTTTAAAATACATAGATAGCCAAAATTATATTCTGTTGGCTTACAGCCTATCTATTCAAATGTAATAAAATAACAAAAAAGAGGAGGTAAATCAAACTGAAGTTTCAAGATTCTTAAATTTTTTAAGTAGCACAACAGTAACACAAAGTAGAATGTAAAAAGGATACATATTGTAATCCCAAGAGGAATCACTAAGTAACAAAGAGATAAAGATAAATAGCCAAGTAATTAAAATGGAATTCTAACAAATATTCACTTAACCCAAAAGAACGCAACTTTCAAAAAGAACAAGAAACAAAAAAAAGAGAAATTGGAAAATGAAAAAGTAGGCCATTATCCAACCATATCAACAATTACATTAATTTTAAACATTACAATTTTTATGCAGAAGTATATAAAAAAGCAAGATTTAACTATATCTGTCTAAAAGAGACTTACTTTAAATGCAAAAACATAGATATGTTGAAAGTAAATGGATAGAAAGAGAATAACTTGTGGTTAGTAAGCATAAGAAGGCTTATTCTAGTAATAGAATAAATGGCTATCTTAATACCAGATAAAGTAGATTTCAATAGAAAAAATATTTCTAAAGATTTTTTTTAAAAGAACATTTAGTAATATTAAAAGGGGCACATCACTGAGGAGCCATAATAATGTTAAAATGTAGGTTCTAATGAGGGCCTCAAAATACATGAAGTGAAAATTGACATAATTGAGGAAAAGACAAGTTCACCAAATAAAAATTGACAATTTAACTCCTCTCTAAATAATTTTAACCAAACACTTCCCTCTCCCTCGCAAAAAACAATCAGCAAGAACAAAGATCTAAGAAATACTATTAGTCATCTAATCTGACTTCTATGAACACTATACCCAATAACTGCAAAATATATATTCTTCAAAATTCATCAAGCAAAGCATACACTGGGCTATAAAATAAGTCTCAATGTATTTCAAAACATTTAAATCATGATAAAACATAGCTCTAAATAATCCATGAGTTATGTAAAAAATCAAAAAGGAAATTAGAAAAAACATAAAAGCACTACTATAATCTTCTAGAAGATAACACAGGAGAACTTCTTTACTGCCTGGAAAGACACAAAGGGTTCTTGCGACACAAAGCACAATGAAAATAATGGGAAAGAAATAAATAAAGACTTCATAAAATTTAGAACATCTGCTTATACTATTCAGATAATGAAAGGCAAGCCAGACTGGGAGAAAATATTTATATGACAATGTACCAAAGTACTTTCATCCACAATTTATAAAGAGCTCCTAAAACTCAATAATAAGACGATTTAATTTTTAAAAGGACAAAATAACTAAACAGAGACCTCAAATACAAAGGCATACTAATGCCAATAAGCACAAAAACAAAAAACACATTACTAGTCATCAGGGAAATGTAAATTAAAATAAGATACCACCGCACACAAAGCAGAATGGCTACAATTAAAAAAATGACAATCAACTACTGGTAAGGATGTAGACTAATAGAAATGCTCCATATCTGGTAGGAGTATAAAATACTACTCGGACCTCCACTTCTAGGTATTTACCCCGAGAGGTAAACATGTCTACAAAAGGGTACAAGAATGTTGATAGTAGTTGTACTCATAAAAAAGCCAGAAAAAAAAGAATGCACACTAAATTAACTGTACTAACATAAAAGTTTAGAACAAGCAAAACCAATATATGGTAGAAATAATGAGAACAGTGATTGCCCCTGGAGTAGGAGGCAATGAGTATTGACTGGTAAAGAGCATGAGTGAATTTTCTGTAGGATTGGAAATCCTCAGTAGGAGTTCAACACCTCAATAGGGGTTTGGATTACACGAGCATAAGCATTTGTCAAACTCATTAAATGGTACACCTAAGAATTTTACATTTCACTACATGTAAATTCTTGCTAAATTTAAAAACAACAAAATTTAACTCTAGTTCGTGCAATGTATGCTGAAGTATCTGGGGGTGAAGTGTTCTGATGTCTGAAATTTACTTTGAAATGCACCCAAAAAACAAGATGGATATTTATTTGATAAAGAAAATATAACAAAAAATAGGAATCAAGTGCTGGGAATGTGTGTTCATTGCACAATTATTTCAAAATTTCTTCCATTTGAAACACATAATCAAATCTGGGGGTGAGTGGAGAGGAAGGAAACACAAGACATATTTGGATATTTCTGTAGGGATGTTTCTTCCCATCTCCAATCTTAAGCCTTATTTCCTTCCCTTTAAAACATTAAAACACCTGGATACATTACCTGAACAACCTATTTTTCATGCTAACTCGTTAAGCCACATACTTGGACATACTGGTTCTTTATATTACTGACCTTGAATCAATTCTAGATTTGATTCCTATTGACCCAAATTTTTATTTGATCAGAGGTGGGAGAAAGTAAACCAAGAATCAAAATACATCAATCCCTGTTAAGTAGGAACAGTACCTGAAAGTAGCATAATTTGCTTACATTCCATTAAAAATAAAATTTCTATTTGACCTTTCCTGAAAGGTCAGTAAAATATCCATAAGAGACCCATTAAAATACCCACAAAAATAAATCTCTGATCTTGTACCAAATAATCCCATTAACTAAAACTAAATTAAGAAACTAGTGGTCATCTGAAACAAAAAAAAATACTATAAGATACAAATTAAGTAAGGAAGAGTCTATCCAAACCTATTCCATCTAGACAAAAAAAATAGGGTAGACAGGAAATTTGGGGCAGCATCCTATTTAATACCTCTTTCCTCAGAAATGTGTAGACTGTAACTCCAATGTGGAATACAGCTAGGGACAGAAGGAGTTGAGTGAGGCATCCTGGGAAGTGAAATTGGCAGTTGGCAGTTGGCTGGAATCGAGAGAGGGGCCCCAGATAAGGGAGGAGGTGATAAAGAGGTCTGGGGAGTTAGGTTTTCGTAAAGCTCCTAACAGTAAGTATACTGGGTAATAAGAGCAAAAATAAGTAAATAAACATTTAACTACCGCCATCCCCAACAGGTCTCAACACAGCAAAATCGCACTAAACACAAATCTGTGAGATGGCTAAAACTGAGCTACAGGTATCAACCTGAGATTCAGCTAAAGATCTTAGAAATTGTATCTTTAAAAATTAAAACTGAAGAAGCAAAATTCACAAATCTACCTTGGGCAAAAATGAAACCAAGCTAATGTTTTTCTCATACAAAGATAAATTTTAAGAAGACAGGGCCACAAATTTTAGTAAGAAATATCAAAACTTGTCTAAAGAACAAGCTCATGCTTTATTAATTGATACTAATTTCCTTATGTATATAAAGCAAGACAACCCATTTTTTAAATGTAAATATGTCTACATAAAGAGCTTAATGACCAAAGAAATTTGGTTTGCTACGGAAACTACAAAATTTTATGCATCATATAATCGATGGTATTCAATACTTTTTCTTTCAAGATGGTATAATAGATTAATATTCTCTTACTTTGCAACAGTCTAGAAGAGCAACAAGTAGAATCTGAGGTAAAAACAGAGCCTCAAGACCAGTAACTGAGCCAAGGCCACTAGCATAAATATTACAAGTTATATGGCAGGAAGTCCAAACTGCCAAATAAGTCACGATTCTGGCGAGTCCAAGAGGCACAATTATAAAATTGCTAAATTAGAAAAGAGGAGATAAAGAAAAAAATGGAGATCTCCTTCTCCAAATAAGCCAGTAAAACAAAAACTAATAGACATGAAGAAAATTAATACTAATACATAGAACAATTTCAATTAAAACATGATTTTACAGTCAACAGAAATTGTTAGAAGATCTCCTATTTAAAAGTCTAAAAATATACTCCTAAAACACTCATGAGTCAATGAGAAAGTCACAAATGAAATTTTATTTAGAAACAAATGACAAACGAAAATACTATGTATCAAACTTAAATGATCCAGCTAGGCCAAAATTCATTTAAAAAAAGACTGAAATGAGACCTGTATTCAACTCAAAATAGGTAGAAAACAAACAGAATAACCCATTAGAAAAAAAAATGGGTAAAGAGAAAATTCAACTAGCAAAGAAACTCACAAAAAGATGTCTCCCTTCCTGAGTAAACAACAAAATGTAAAATAAAACTCCAATGGCATGCTACTTCACAGCCATCACATTGGCAAGAAATTTTAAATAAACAAAATTGAGTACAGGTCAGGATAAAGTAAAAGCAGATCTACCTACTATTGTGGAAGTATTAAACTGTAAAATACCTTGAAGAGTAATAAGGCAACATCTCATACATCTGAAGATGTGTATCATCCCCCATAATCCATCAATTCTATTACTAGATAGTCTAGAGAATATATTACACATGAACCCAGGGAGAAGTGCATAACTATTCACCTTAGCAAGTATTAGGTTATCAACCCAAATGTACCCTGCAGAATGAACTGTGGTAAATCTTCATACTGGATAAATATATAATAATCTAGCTACCTTTCACAATTCTGATAAATTTTACAAATACTATAAAGAAAAAAGCAAGTGAGATGAATACATACCACACTAATCCATTTATATAAGTTTCAGAAATTAGGAAATCTTAATTGTATAATAATATTATGAGGGTCAAATAATTTCAACTACAGTTCTGTTTTGGAAGAACTATGGCTTTTTAATGACACCCATGAAATTTTAGGTACTAGGTTAGGTTTTGTCTGTTGTCACAGTGAACATGATTAAAAATTTTAAAGCCTGGTAATTTAAAACACACACACACACTTTGAAGAAAGGGCTGTTTCAACGACAGGTTATTCCTGTTCTTGGTCTCCCCAAATCCCACCCCTCCAGATCTCCACCACCACAGCACACCACATCTCTAAATAAACATTAAGAGTATTAAGTATATAACTCTACCTTCTCCTCTGGAGGTTTAGTTGCCACAAAGCGTGTTCTCTCTCGTCTTATCTTGCCACCTCCACTACCTACTCCAGAAGATAAACCATTGGCTGCAGACATACTGAAATTTGGGTAAGAAAAACCACTAGGCAAAAAAAAAGAGAAAAAAATTAAAACAAATGATACAGTAATTTGTTAACTGATTACCTAAAAATTAGAGCACTTTTAACAAAACCAAACAAAAAAAACAGATGTACAGCTGAATGTGATTTTAAAAACTGACAGATTTTTTTGTGTATAAAGTTCTGTTTTTCAACTTCTTAGTCTTCAAAAAGATTTATGTTAATCAAATAAAGACCTTGCATTAAATACAAAGTTTAGCTATAAAGATGACATTACCTTTCTTGTTCTCTATTTTGTCCTGGTGTCATATTTTTTTCATATCCAATCTAGAAAAAAATGAACACACCATATTTAAATGCTTGCTTATTTGTTTTGATTTTCTTAATACCACCATTCTGTGAGTTTCAATATTTGGAATGAGGAATTTGATGGTGTTTAGTTAACGAATCCTAAAATTTTCACCTTATATCCTGGCTTCTGTCTGAATGGAAACCAAGAGTTATAGTGTAGTTATATATTCATAAAATGTCACTGAGCCTAAATGTCCTTTAAACAAAATGGTAGTATACAAACAATACTATTTACCAACCACAAAAATACTTTTACTTATCTCTTGTTATGGCCTTTTAAATATGCAAGCAAATTTAGAAAGATATTCCTTTCATTTCATGAAATGATTCTCTGAAACCTATCAAGTTCCTCCACTAAAAGGAATCAGAATTCCTCAGAGAAACGGCTGATTACAGGGCTAGGGTCAGAAATTTACAAGATGAGCCTGGATTACTTTGAAATATAAAGAGCAACTAAATGTTCAAAAAATAATAAAGAAATATTAAAAGAACATGGGAGCCAGTTCAAAGGCTAAATATGGGACAATACGAGCATCAAAATAAATAATGCTAATAAAGGATTATAATCTATTGAATGTAAGAACTCAAGTTGACTTTTAAAAATAAAGAAAATTCTTTCTACAATAGAAAGCCAACTAATAACTGTAGAAAGAACAGTGAAATTAGAAAACCACTCTGTGGCAATCTACAAATAATAGATTCAGGCAAAAATCATAAATAATGCTAACGCTAGTGGGTAAAAAGGATACTTATACTCTCAAAGTTATCTCCCCACAAGATATATATTAATTTTATAAGGTAAAGCAATAACTTCACAGTGGAGAAACCCCACTGACACCATCTTAACTAATGATCACATTTCCAAGTAATAGGATGAACTGACAGCATGTGCCTCTTGCTATGAAACATTCAGAGAAGCTCAGCATCAATTTTGTGGTATTACAATCAACATTATATTAAGTGGAACCTAACAATAAGGAACACCAGACATTCCTGAATTGCAGGACATACTATACAATAACTTACTTGTATTCTTTAGAAGTATCAATGTTGTAAAACGCAGAAAGAAAAAAAAAAAGATAAACTCCTAAGTAACTGTTGTTCTACACTATTTAGCTGATGAACGTGGACATAATCTTGGATTTTTGCTTTTGGCACAACTGGCAATATCAAAATAAAATCTGTAGATTAGATAATAATATTGTACCGATGTTAAATTTTTGGTTTTGAATATTGTTCTGCGGTTATGTAAAAGATTTCCTTTTGTAGAAAACACACAGAAAAGGATAAAGCAAACATAGTAAAATGTGGAGTTCTTAAAATTTTTCTTGCAAGTTTGTAAGTTCAAAATTATGTTCAAAATACTTAATTTTGATAAAGCAAATATGACAAAATGTTAATGACTAGTGAATCAAGATAAAGGAATAAAAGGTAAACATTGTACTGTTCTATCAACTTCAGTTTGAAAAATTTCAAGAAATTGGATTGTTATGAAAATTAAATCAGATTAACTATAAGTAAAAGCACAAATAGTAAGATGCTATATAAATACAAAAAAACACTAGTTAAATGACACAAAAAAAACACACAAACCCAGAATATGGGACATTTTATAAGACAAATGGCCTGATCTCTTTAAAAACCAATGTGTCTAATAATTCCACTCCTGAGTATAGACCCCATGAGAAATGAAAGGGTATGTCCACATGCACAAACAAAAAAACACTTGTATACTAAGTTCATAGCAGGATTATTCATTCCAGTCAAAAAGTGGAAACCCAAATGTCCTCAACTCATGAAACAAAATTTGGTATATCCAAACAATGAAATATTCAGCCATAAAAAGGAATGAAGTTTTCATAGATGCTATGACATAGATGAATCCAAAGAACATTATTCTAAGTGAAATAGGCTAGTCACAAAGAACCACATATTTTAAGATTCCATTTATATGAAATGTCCAGAATAAGCAAATGTACAGAGACAGATCAGTGGTTGCCTAGGGCTGGAGGTGTAGGAGTGAGGAATGACTACTAATGTGTACAAGTTCTTTGTGAGGTCGAAGAAATGGTGATGGAAATATTCTAAAATTGGCTGTAGTGGTGGCTGAACAACTCTGTGAATATACTAAAATCACTGAACCATACACTTTAAATAGATAAATAGTAGGAATTATATGCCAATAACCAGTCATTAAACATAAAAGAAATGTGGCAAGGGTGAAGGTGTTAGGCCTAGAAATACAAACCAAAAGCAATGTGTAAAACTTGGTTGGATTTTGGTTCAAAAAAGCAACTATAAACAACATTTGAATATGGACTAGCTATTAGGTAATAGGTAAGAAATTGGCATTAATTTCTTAGATGTGAGAATACAAAAGTATTTAGAAAATGCATGAGTACTCAGAATACAGAGTACTTAGAGATGAACAGATGTGATATCTGAAATTTATTTTCAAATAGTCCAACATCACAAAATACACAGATAAAGCAAATCTGGCAAAATTATTTATTCTAAACCATGAGTACATAATAGTGTTTATGAATGAACATTCATTTGGATTTGATTAAGGTGCCAGCCATTTTAAAAGCGTACCAATGGATAACCATCACTAATTTCACCAACTATTATCTAGTTTGGCAAACAAACGGTAGAGTACTTATATTTTACGTTATTTATTCTTGTTCAATTTAATCGATAGTCAAAGACTAGTAAAAAAAAAAAACACATACTCACACTGTATTTTTTATCTATTCTTTGATTAGTCTTCCTTAATTCACCAGATGGAGTCAGAGATGGTTTAAAATAAACTGTTCGATTTACTATAGATACCGGCTTTGGGGTCAAAAGTCTCTGAACAGGGGATATGGAGAGTCCACCTTAAAAGTAAAAGGAAATCAAAGACAAATATTTATTTTTATATACGTCAGTGATGCACAACTAAAAATTATATGACAACAGTAAATGTGACCTAGAGACTGTAAGTACTCCCTAGAGAAATATCCAGTGCGTGCAAATACTAAGAGGGAAACTGACAGTAACAGAACCAATGGCGTGTGTGTATGCATACCCGCATGTTTATATTTTTATTTATACATATGTACACATTTATACATAAAATTCAAAAATGGTTTCATAGACTATTTTATTCCAAATTTAATGACTTTTGGCACACTTGTGCACAAACACAAAACGGAACTATATTTAACACTGTTTCACAAATCTAAGCTTTTACAGGAGGAATTACAAATATATAAACTAAATATGTAAACCAAAATTGATTTTGCAACATTTTCCCCCAAATTACTATCTAAATTTTCTTCAGCTACAAATAAAGTATTTTTAAACTTGTTATAAAAATATTCTTATTGCTAAAAATGTGAGCAAATCTCTCCAATTTAATTTTCCCCACTGGGATTTAAAAACCAAACCAAAAGTCTTACAATTTAAATCTAAGTAGTACAGCACTATTAAGAATTCCAAATATTAAAATGAACCGTCTTTATTATCTCAGTACACAAGTGTTTTGTCAACAGTCTTTTGCTACACTGAAACAGTAAAAATCCTGTTGGTTTAAGATGACTATAAAGCCAAGAGCTTCTACTCTGTCCAAAGGCCATAATACTATGAATACAGTCCTTTCACTCAGCAGCAGCTGTGAACAGCACTGGTTTCTAGTGCAAAGCCTCTGTATGGTTCTAGCTTTTCAATCTAAATCCTCATCACAAGTATGATCCTACAACTCAAAGAGACAGTTATTTTGCAGGCTGTTCTGATTACATCCGTAAAACATTAACTACAATATTGTTTTTTGACCTTTATAATTCTTAACACGCATTAATAAAATTTTTATTTATGAGAACATCTATAATTGCACAATTTTTAAAATCTACTTCTTTTTAAGCAATCTGATATAAAATAGGAGTGTGAGAAAACTAACAAATGGATATTAATCCCATCACAGCAGCAAATGATTCCTTCTTGCCTGATTATAAACATCCAGATAATTCTAAAAATTGAGAAGAAACACTATCCCAAGAAAAAAATTCAATTTTCTTCCCTGCATTAGAATTTCAGTTAAACATAACTACAATTATAAATGTAATTTATCAATATCTCTAATACACTCCCCAAATTAATCAATTGCTTCTTAGGAAACTTCATGTTGTAATAAATGCTTCCCCAAGTAAGGATCTGGGAATCTGCATCCCCTGAAAGATACCTGACTAGCCACGAATATAACTAACAAAAAATATACTCTTTAATCTTGGTTATTGAGCATTTTTTTTTCCAAAGTAAGCTCCAAAGCTAATTTTAACAAAATAAAATACACTAAAAAGAATTATCAAGATATAATCTATATTGTATATATTTTAGCTCTGCTATCTTGAACAGTATTTTTGGCTGATGGAAGTGTGCCAATTTGAAATATTACACATAACAGATATGACATGTCTGTTAATGAAGTTTACAAAGATAACTATGTTCAGTGGGCACTTTAGTTCACCAAAATTCTAATTACTAAACACTTCAAGCTCTATTCATTCCTATCTTTATTTATCCAAAGGTTAAGAGTTATTCATTAAGACTGCCAAGGTGCTGGGAATGCCAAATAACCAAAAAATACTGAATGAGCCTCTACTACATATACAGCATTATGCTAAGTAAGGTCCTCACAAGAAGCAACAATAACTAAGTAAAAAAATGTTATTTTTCAAACATGTTCCCTAATGACTATCAACTAAAGTCAATTTTTATATTTGCTGACCTAAAACAAAACAAAATGGTTGCTACATTACATAAATAAATGCTAACGAAGTCTTACCCTTACCCTTTTGCCCCGATGATCTGTGGTGGTATCTATCCCACTCCTATCAAGAGGCTGAAAAAATGAAATACGATTAGAAATAGATGGCAAACTTTTGGAAAATATGACTTTCATCACCAATTATGTAAAACTTTATCTCATTTAAAAAGTTTAAAAATCAACTTACAGAATTCAGTGGAGAAGAAACAATGGATGGAATTCTTTTTGCATCCTGTTAATGTTGAAATAACAAAATTAAGATTTTCCACTAAACTCAAAAATTGTTAACACTCCTGTATTTAATCGTGATTTTAAAATTTACCGCTAGAGGGCTTGACATCTTCTCTAAAGATTGCAATATTCGCCGAGCTGTTGAACTAGTCACACCATAGGATTGTGCATTGAGTTGCTTAGCTTTCATCTGTCTTCTGACTGGTGCCTATAAAGTAAACTTTGTATTATTTGATGGAGCTGTGAATTCTGAATTCTAAGGCACATATTTCAGACAATGAAAATATTTACAAAATAAAATGGATGTTCAAAGTGAAATAGGATTTATCTCTTGGTGGTGTTATTAACCATATATTCAACTTATGCTTTTATTGAAAATATGATTCTTTGTATGAAAAATTACTTTTATAATCAGAAAAAAATGGCAAGACAGCATGTACTACTCTAAAGATTGGCCAGCT
The DNA here is from genome assembly GCA_003508835.1 of Eonycteris spelaea. NCBI lineage: Eukaryota > Metazoa > Chordata > Mammalia > Chiroptera > Pteropodidae > Eonycteris > Eonycteris spelaea. The sequence goes on from PUFA01000044.1 coordinate 6,641,148, forward strand.
ATGTTAAACGGAAAAAAATGAAATAACTGATAAAACATTCTAGCATTATCTTAATCTGTTTATCCCTGATGTTTAAATCAAGGAACACTAAATTAATGAGAACTATATTAAAATATTATGGGTATTAAATAACATTTAATTATAGTAAATTTCAAGATAAACAAAGAGATTGTGGACTCTACTACAATGGAAATAAAAATTTTAAACTGACTTGTTTCTGATATTTCAATTTAAGAACAATTTTTAATACACAGGCTATCTCATTAAAGAGCTTTTTAACTTTCCTAAAATTGGGGTTAAGGAAATAACATTATAAAGAATAGATAAGTACCCTTCGATACACAATCAATATTACAAGTCCCAACAGAAACACTTCTTTTTCTCAAGAATGCATTACAAAATTTCAATAACCAAGGGATTACCACAAATCAAAGTAGGTTGGCAAGGCTCAATATAAAAAAGACATTACAATAAAATCATAACCAAGTTTCTATAAATAGCTGATATCTACAAAACTGAAGCATAATAAACTGAATATTTCTCTGATACCGAACACCCGTTATATTTTCAGAGCAGCTACAATATTCTACATGTTTTATTAAGAATCTGGTGCCAAGGATTACTGTTCAGACAAGAGGCCTTGGCAAACATAAGGCAACATAAAAATCCTCTAGGAAAATATGACAGTCTGTCCCGTCACTGGATTCTACTAGCCACTGGCCTCTCAAGGTCTTAGTTCACTGATCAATAAAATGGAAATGAATTAAAGAATCTTTAATAAACCTTCTAACTCGCTCTAGAAAAAAAAAAATAGGTTCATCTCAAATGTCAATAATAAACATCTGAAAGCCTGTGCTGAGAATGAAAGTACAAAATTCCATATATAAAACAGAGGAGGAAGTAGCAGGGATAGCCTCTGACTTGGGACTACTGTGTGAATCATGAGCTTGTATCATCTTATCTTCTACTAATGTGCTAAACTATTTTAACAGTAAATTTTTAAAAATAGTATTACAGTCTAATTTAAAGTTTAGGAAAAGCTCCCTGTGTAATTTCAAGACCCAGTTAACACTTTCTCAAACAAATATATTGCCCTTCATGAACATACTCAGAAATAATATCCATAATTACTGTTAACTATTTATGAAAGCAACCTCTAATTAGGAAAACAAGAAACTGAAGACACATCTTCAAATATACTTTTTTCTATGCAATTTCTATGCCTGTCAGAGGTTGTCATCTTTACACAACTTCCCTCTCCAGAAGCCTACATGCTTAAAAGTATTATTACTCCTCCATCTTTAAAATGTCAAAATCAGTAAACACCATAACAACATGTATACAAAACAGAATTTTTACGGCCCTAAGAAACTCTTAGGATAAAACACAGAATGGTGCAATTTACCTTAAACTGGTATTTTTTAAAGAGTTATCAATTTCCAATTGTTCTTTGCTAAGGTATATAAGTAAATCTGATTTTGTATATTGACCTTGTATCCTGTGACCTTGCTAAATTCACTTATAACTTCTCTTCTAGTTACTTGGGAGTTCCTACGTAGATAAGCACGTTGTCTACAAATAGGAATAATTTTATTTCTTCCTTTCCAATATATGTATGCCTTGTATCTTTTTTCTTGCATTGGCTAGGACCTAAAGCACATTTAACAGTAGCAGTGATAACATCCTTGCTCTCTTCCTAAACTTAGGAGGAAAGTGTTCAGTCTTTCACCATTAGTATGATGCTAGCTGGAGATATTCTGTAGATACAATTTATCAAGCTGAGGAGGTTCCCATCCATCCCTAGGTCTGCTGAAAATTATTATCATGAATGACTATTATTTTTGCCAAATGTGTTTTATGCATCTGTAGAGATGTTGATGCAGTTTTTTCTTTATTTACATGGTAGATAACATTAGTTTTCAAATGTTGAACCACCCTTACATTCCTAGGATATATCACTTGATCATGATGTAATTACCCTCTTTCTAAGCTGTAATATCATTTTTATATAATATCCTTTATATATTTGCAAATAAACAATTTGCAAATTTTTGTGAAGAAGGTGTGTGTCTGTAATTCATGAGAAAGACTGGTCTGCTGCTTTCTTACAATGTCTCTGGTTTACTTAACAGGGTAATGTTGGCCTCCTAAACATGTTGGGAAATGTATGGAAAAATCTGTGTAGAATTCATATTATTTCTTTCCTAAATGTTTGGTAGAATTCACCAGGGAAATTATCTGGGCCTTAAGTTTTCTTTGCTGGAAGGTATTTTAACTATAAATTCAATTTATTAATAGGTTACATACATATTTATTCTTGGCTAATACCAAATAACATAAAATACTTAGGTATAAATCTAACAAAATATATGCAAGATCTGTATGATGACTACTACAAACAGTAATGACAGAAATTTAAAAAGACCTAAATAAATGGAAAGACATATTGTGTTCATGAATTGGAAGACCCAATTTTGTTAAGATATATATTCTTCCCAAACTGATTGGTAGACTCGATGTAAACCCAATCAAAATCCTTGTAACAACTGTTATGGTAATTTTAAATCATGAAAAAGCAAAGGAACTAGGAAAGCGAAAACAATCCTGAAAAAGAACAAAGTTGGAGGGCTCATATTATCTGATTCCAAGACATACTGTAAAATTATAGTATCAAGACAGTTTGGTGTTGGCGAAAGGATCAATGCAAATATCGATAGAAAAAACAGAGAGCCACAATATGGTCAATGGATTTCTTAAAGGTGCAAAGGCAAGTCAATAGAGAAGGTATAGTTTTTTTCAACAAATGGTACTAAAAAAATTGGACATTCATATGTTAAAAAAATGAATCTTGATTCACACCTCATACCACAAAAATTAACTCAAATGAACCACAGGCCTAAATTAAAACCTAAAACTTCTATAAGAAAACATGAAGAAAATCTTCATGACCTTGGGTCAGGCAAAAATGTCTTTGATACTAAACCAAAAGAATGAATCATAAAAGGAAAAAGAAACCAATCTACCAAATGTCATCAAAATAAAAATTCTCTTCAAAAGACAATGTTAAGATAAGCCAGAGGAAGGGAAGAAAATAGTTGCAAAACACACATGTAATAAAGGACTTATACCTTGAATAATTAACTCTCAAAATTCATTAATAAGAAAATAGCCCTATTCAAAAATGGGCCAAAGATCTGAACAGGTATTTCACCAAAGAAGATCTACTGGTAACAAATAAGCACATGAAAATATTCTCGGTGTCATTAGGGAATGCAAATAAAATCCAGAGCAATTTGGAATTGCTACTACATACCTAATAAGAATGGCTAAAATAAAAAACAGAAACAAGAAACTGATGATGACCAACAAGTGCTGGCCACTCTTATGTTACTGGTTTTGAAAACAGTTTGGCAGTTTACTGCAAAGTTTAATGGATACTTATGACCCAGCAGTCTAACTTCTAGGTCTTTACCCAAGAGAAAGGAAAATTAATGTTTATACAAAATGTTCATAGTGGCTTTATTCACAATTGCCAAAAATTAGAAACAACCCAAGTGACCTTTCACTGGGGAATAAACTGTATTATAGCTCAACGATAAAAACAAACTATCGCTATGTACAAAAATACAGACTGATCAAATGTATTACACTAAGTAGCACAGCCAGATTCAAAAGACTATATATTATATTATTAAATTTATATGACATTCTGGAAAAAATAAAACTACAGGGAAATAAAATAGATCACTGGTGGCCAGAAGGTAAAAGAAGAATGAGTGACTATAGAGATGCCCAAGGTAAAATTTTGGAGTGATGAAAATGTTTAATATTTTGATTGTGAAAGTGGTTGCACAATTGTGTTTTGTTAAAATTCTAATACTCTAATCGGTAAATTTTACTATATGTAATTTATACCTCAATCTAAAAAAAGAAATTAATCATCATACTTTCTAAACACATACATATGCAAATTTTAATGTACAAAATGTTCACGTAGGGCTAAAATCATGTTCGTGTAGTCCCTAAATGAAAAGAATAATATCCACTTCTATCATTTTACCAAAATTCTATCGAGTGCCAACAGTTACTTGTCAATTTTTTTTTAAGTTATCAGTCCTCCTATTTGAACCAACCTGGTATGGTGTGTTTTGTAGTTTAGGATGTCTTACAGCAGCTGCTGCCCCACCATATGTTGTTTTTCCAGGATAAAAAGGAGAATCTCCAAGCTGACTTGTTTTAAGGGTTGAAGAATTCCCAATTGACTGCACAGAAACACAATGATATATTATAAGCAATAAACACTCCAAACCAATGTGATTAAATCGACTCCAACTAGTACTCACAGGGGAAAGTGTTCCAAAGGCAGATAAGTTGAATGCTGGTTTTTTTGAGCTGGTGGCAGTGTGCTGTGACAGTAAATGAGAACGTTCAACCTCTGGAGACCACAGAGGTGGCACTGAAGTGTTCTTTGAAACAGCTATATCTGAAACAAAAATATGTAATGCATAGTAAGAGCACTAATTACAAGATCCTAAATTTTTATAAATAGAAAATGAAAATTACAACTTAAAAAATTATCCTGTGAAATTTAATTTTTACTGCTAAAATTATTTACTACCAAATGCAAGAATACCTTTATCAGAAGCTCTTGAAGAAAAACCACTGGTAGTTGAGATGTTATCATCATCATGCTGAGAGGTAGAATCTTTAATTTCCTTTACAAGGGAAAATCCAGAACTGCCAATTGGAAATGCTGAGGATGTGGAGGGCTGACAGTGTAACGCAGCAGATTCCAACATGGAAAAATTCAGATGGCTCCGATGAAGAGAAGGCCTTGTTAACACATCTGGATAATTGGAAGCAGTACTAGTTGTTGAGGGTTCTTTAAAAAAAAAGTATATTAATATATTACTTAGAAAAAGCAATTCATCACCACAACAAAATGCTGAGAAAACATACTGTATAATAGATATAGCTTCAATTCAAATCAGTGATGCCTCCCATAAGCACAATTGTAGATATTCTGTAGCCAAATAAAGTTTCAACTAACTGAAATTAATTTACCTAACTTAGTATCAAAATACATTTCCATGATCACATACCAACTTGTAGAAGTACATGTTTCCTAATTTCCCTTGAATTGGTATCAGTATAAAACCCACTTGTAAAAAATAAAATCAAAGCTATACGTCATAAAACAAAAAGGATAAGTCTATCCCTCTAGAAACAACCACTGTTAAATTTGTACATCCTCTCAAATAATTTACAGTAGTAGCCCCACTTTACCTACAAGGGATACATTCCAAGACCCCCTAGTGGATGCTTGAAACCAAAGATAATACCAAACAGTATACATTATGTTTTTCCTTATACATACCTACGATTAAGTTTATTTTATAAATTAGGCACAGTAAGAGATGAACAATAACTAACAATACAGACAATTACAACAATATACTGTAATAAAAGTTATGTGGAATGTGGTCATTCATTTGACTCCTTGTTGAAGTCTTCCTATAGGCTCTGTGCTTTCTTCTACCACAACACACAGCTGTCACTTGGAACATATATTCTGTTCATGTCTTCCACCCACAAATTCAATGCCTTTTCCATCTTAACCAAGACTTATCATGCACTGTAGCCATAACCTTTGTTTTGCAGTTTGAGGTGCAACAGCAAAACTAGCAAATTTCTTTTTCCTTCTTCACAATTTCATAGAAGATTCGTTCTTACCTTTAGATCTTAGTAACTTCAGGATACAATTTTTTTCTTTCCCTATTAAGTCAAAACTTTCACTTTTTCACTTAAAGGAAACACTTTACCACTTCTCTTTGTCATATCTGAATTGTCAGCATCACTACTCTTGTGCTTTGAAGCCATTGGTAAATAAAATAACGGTTACCTAAACACAAGCACTGTGCTATTACGAAAGTCGATCTGATAATCAAGACAGCTGCTTAGTGGCTAAAGTTCAAGAAGCATCTACAACATGGAGACCTTGGACAAAGGGATGATTCACATGCCAGGCAGGACAGAGCAGGATGGCACAAAACTTCACCACACTACTCAAAATGGTGCCCAATTTAAAACTTAAAAATTGTTTACTTCTGGAATTTTCCATTTAATATTTTTAGACCACAACTGACTGCAGGTAACTGAAACTACAGAAAGAGAAACTGTGGATAAGTGGGAGAATACTGTACATGCACACAAAAATGTTTTCCCTAATCACGTAATCATGTTTATACATCCTGTTCTGTGCCTTGTTTTTTTCATTTATCAACAGAATTTTGTCTCTATATACAAAGTATTCTCTTTAAGGATCACTTTGTATTTTATCATACTGATCTACTATAATTATTTATGTGATAATTTCCCCAATACTCCATCAAACATGTATACACTTGTATCTATATACTTTTAAGAGTATTCTTTTAGATAAATCTATGATTCTTTAAGTATGTAAGAAAAACATGAGATATTATTAAACAAATATTCCTATGCCACTCACAAAATGTCTCATTCTGTAAGTCTAAGTTGGACTAATAAAACAGCCTAAGGAGGAGTACTCAAGATGGGGTAGAAAGTAGAGGCAGTGCACGCCTCCTCTAGTGATCACAACAAAATTATAACAAAACTGAAGAGCAACCACGGCAACAGAGAGTCGCCAAAGGTCTGGATGAACAGAAGTCCTACAACTAGGTCATCTCAAATAACAGGTCACCTCAAAACGGTAGGAAGGGCAGAGACATGAAATGGCCCAGTCCCACAACTGCGTGTGGCAAGTGAGAATAGGGTTATCTTGGCTGCAGAGCCGCCTCTGCCACCTGAGGAGTAAGGTGTCCCGCCACACACTGTGCTCCCCAGCCCAGGGTTCCACTGCGGAAGAGAAGTCTCTATAACTTTTGATTGTGAAAACAGTGGGGGTTGCAGCTGAGACGGACAGCTGCAAAAAACAGAGACCATCCTCTTAAAGGGTCTGGCCTTGCTACACACATGCTCTGAACTCCAGCGTTGGTGCAGCTGCTCAAGGGGTGCCAGGAACATACAGCAACATGCTTTAGGGCAAGGGCAGGAGGGGAGTCTTGCTCCCAGAAAGAGATGTAGGCAAAAGCCACTGTTCCTTTGTTGAGCGTAGCTCCCAACACCCCACCCTATATCATCAACCTGGATAAAACAGGTAGCTGCACCCAGGAGATTCTCTGAGACTCAGTGATTTATTCTACACAAACGGGCTATCTTGGCACCTGCTGCGAAATTTCCTAAAATCTGTCAAAGGGTTACAAAACCCAAAGCAGCAGCATCTGGCCTCGGTGTGCCCTGTACCTCTTGCTGAGCAGCCCCAAGGTCTATACCAGTGGCATCCAGCCTCAAGTTCGGACCTGTTCCCTTGAGACACCTATAAGCCCAGCATAGGCTTATAGCAGCCATATGTGGACCACTTGGTGACTTTTCCCGGGTGGCTCAGGTGCCCAGGCTGTGGCTGAACTTCGCCTACAGCTGGATCTCTCTCAGATCTGTATCAAGGGTCCCCACAGCACACCTACTACATAAAGGCACTCTTCCAAGACCAGGAAACTTAGGAGCACTACTTAAAACATAGGAAAAAAAACACAGGAAGGCAGCCAAAATGCGGTGGCAAAGAAGCATGTCTCACATGAAAGAACAAATATCCAGAAAAAGGATTCATCAAAATTATGAAGATAAGCAAAATACCATGTGCAGAGTTCAAAACACCGGTTAATACAGATGCTCAAGCAACTTAATTAAGAGCAGATGAACTCAGAACTTTAATAAAAAAATAAAAACATAAAAATGGAGATGGAGAACATAATAGGGAGCCAGTCAGAAATGAAAAATATAACATTTGAGATGCAGAGTACATTAGAGGGAATCAACAGAGTGGATGAAACAGAGGATCGAATCAGCAACATAAGAGAATGGGGAGGACACTCAATCTGAAAAGCAGCAACAACAAAAAGAATCCAAAAAAAAATAAGACAGCTTAAGAAGACTCTGGGACAATATCTGCATCATAGGGGTACCAGAAGGAGTAGAGAGAAAGCAAGGAACTGAAAACCTAGTGGAAGAAATAATGACAGCAAACTTCCCTAACCTGGTGAGGTAAACAGACATACAGCCCAGGAAGTTCAGAGAATTGCAAACAAGATGAACCCAAACAGGCCCACACCAAGTAATTAAAATGCCAAACGTTTAATTCAAAGAGAGAATCTTAAAAGCAACAAGAGAAAAGCAATTAGTTACATACAAGGGAACTCAATTAATTACAGTCAAGGGAACGCAGATTTCTCAACAGAAACTTTACAGGCCAGAAAGGCCTGGCACAAATTATTCAAAGTGATGAAAACCCAGGACCTACAACCAAGATTACTTTACCCAGCAAAGTTATCATTTAGAATTAAAGGCCAAAAAAGAGCTTCCCGGACAAGAAAAAAGTTGAAGGAGTTCATCACCAAACCAGTATTACAGGAAATGTTGGAGGGACTTCTTTAAGGAAAAAAAAAAAATGTATCAAAGGCCTAAATAAAGAGTACTTCAAATAAAAAAGAATTAAAGCTCCAATCAAAAGATAGGATGGTTGAATGGTTAAAAACAAGATCCTTATATAGGCTGCCTACAACAGACTCACTTCAGATTAAGAAACACACACACACTAAAATGAGATGGAAAAAGATATCTCATGATGGACCTAGAGGGCAGTATATAAGTGGAATAAGTCAGAGGAAGACAAACGCCATGATTGTACAGATATGTGAAATCTATAAAGAACAAAATAAACAAAAAAGCAAAAACAAACTCACAAATACAGAGAAAAAGGGAGAAGGGAAGTACAAATTGGCAGTTACAAAACAGTCATGGAGATAGAAAGTACAGTGTAAGGAACACAGCCAATAATATATAATAACTATGTATGGTGTCAGAGTGGTGCTATGTATGGTGTCAGAGTGCGTAATCATTTTGTCAGTTATATAGGTGTCTAATCGCTATGTTGAACACCTGAAATTAATAGTTTTATATGCCAACTATAAATGAAAAATAAAAAAGCATTATTAATAAAAAAATAAAAACCATCTAAGTAGTCAAAAGTATCTTAAGAATCAGTGAGAAAACAACTGTATGTGGAATTGCTCTGTCATTCCAGATCAGAATGCATACTCATTTTTGCCTATGAGAGATATTGTGGAGCCAAAGATTTCCTGTCAAGTTAAACTCCCACAAATAGCAAATGAAATGCACCTTTCCCCTAGACTCTCACTGGATATTAACATATTAAATTTAATATGTCAAATGACATCATTATATGATTTGCATTTATTTAAATGAAAGAGATATTGAGCACCCTTCCCTATATCCATTGGTCATTTGTATTTCTTCTGTTAATTGATATAATCTCTTAATAATCAAATTAATAAGATCTAATTTCTTTTTTAATCTGTAAGATTAGTGTGATATGACCTGAAATATTACAAATTTTTCACTGTTGGTTAAACCCATTCTTTTTGATGGTGTCTTTTGTAATTCAGAAAATAACTTATACCTTGTTTACAGAGACTTTTTAGCATTTCCAAAACTATAGGAAATAAAAATTTTACTCACTTCACATACAGATGCTCCTCGACATACAATGGTGGGGTACATCCAGATAAACCCATCTTAAGTTTAAAATATCATTAAGTCGAAAATGAATTTAAAAAACCTAACGCACCAAACATCACAGCCTTGCCCAGCCTACCTTAAACATGCTCAGAACACAATATCCAAGAAACACAGGCAACACAGTACACTGTAGAGTATCAGTTGTTTACCCTCGTGATCTCATGCCTGACTAGGAGCTGTGGCTTGTAGCCACTGCCCAGTATCACAAGAGTATCTTACTGCATATCACTAGCTCAGGAAAAGATCAAAATTCAAAATTCAAAGTACAGTTTCTACTGAATGTATACCATTTTTGCACCATTGTAAGGTAAAAAAAAATTGATAAATTAAATGATTGTTAGTTAATTTGGGGACCAGCTATACTAAATTCCCAAGAGGCTTTCCCCCCTTTCCCAAATGATATATCTGTATATTTCTGTACCAGTACCATAATATTTTAAATGCTATAGCTTTAAAACACATTTAATGACTGTAGAAATTACTCCAATCTATCTCACATTCCTCTTATTCTTTTTCAAAATTTCTCTATTCATCTTCAGGTGTATTTTCAAGAACTTTAGCATCATTTGTCAAGTTTCCGAAAGACTCTTCCAGTTAGGTTAGAATAACTACGCCCCCAGACTAGCTTTTCTACTGTAAATAACTATAAAACTGAACAAAAATATATAAAGCAACAGCTTTCAGACAACAGAAAATAGCACTTAAAAAAAAAAAAAGCCCACCTCACAAAGTGAGCCCCATCACTACCTATCACTTTCTCTGTCAAGGAATATATCAGACCTGGCACAGAGAGCTGCCATCCAAGCAAGAGACAGTAGGCAGAAAACAGAATTTAAGGGCATTGGGCAGTAGAAAACTGTGCAGGGAAGGGTCTCCAAAAGTCCACATGGCAGTATCAAGAGAGGGAATGGGATACATATAAATAGAACAAGACCACCTAAGGTTTACCAAATAGCAGCTATTATAGAGTTGAGAAAACATACTAGAAGGTGAGCAGTGCTTTGGAAAAAAGCAGTGCTAAGGATACTGAAGTTCAAAAGGCTACAGAATTTAGAGATCCTACAACACCTCCTTAATCCCTGGCATTCAGCTGAGATACCAGAAAAGCTTCCCCTTGGAACTAAGAATCATGTCCCAGAATAACACCTACTGTACACTCACCCTAAAAAGCCACAGGAGAGACAGAGCTTAGAAGTTAAGTCCATAATTTTAGGTCACTTAAACACCTTGGATTTTCCACAGATACACATTACCAAAGCATAAATCTAAGTCGATAAATCTCAACATGTCCATTCAATAACAACTGCCTGCTAAAATAAGAATCAATAATCTTCAGAGGAAGATAACAGAATCCAGAATCTCTACGTATGTTATTCAAAATGACAATATTTAGTTTAAGAAAATCAGTTGACATACTTAAAGAAAACTGTGATCCACAGTGGGGAAAAAGGTAATCAACAGAAACTGAATCCAAGTGTTATATACTTAATAAAGGCTTTAAAACAGGTATTTAGTTATCTCCAAAGTTCCTAAGAGACCTGTTAAAATTATTTGACTAGGATCACACTCACTGGGGAGTTCACTGAAGGGATACAAAGAATCTTTCAACATTAGGGAATTGTTAATATAATTTAGCACATTAACAGATTAAATGGAATAGAACAGAGAGCCGAGAAATAAACCCTCTCATATATAGTCAAATGATCTTCAATCGGGTACCAAGACCACCATTCACTGGGGAAAGAATAGTTTCTTCAACAAATGGTTTTGGAAAAACTGGATATCTACATGCAAAAGAATGAAATTGGACCCTTATCTTACACAATGTACAAAAATGAACTCAAAATGAATTAAAGAGCTAAAAATATAAGACCCAAAACTATAAAACTCCTAGAAGAAAACAGAGGGGAAAAGCTTCATGACATTGGTCTTGACAATGATCTCTTGGACACGACAGGCAACAAAAGAAAAAGAGACATATGGGACTATATCAAACTTAAAAACTTTTGTGCACCAAAAGACACAGTCAACAGGGTGAAAAGGCAACTCATGGAATGGTAGAAAAATCTGCAAATCACACATGTTGATAAGGGTTTAATATCCAGAATACATAATGAACTCTTACAACTCACAAAACAAAAAAATCAAATAACCTGACTAAAAATTAGGCAAAGGACTTGAACAAACATTTCTCTAAAGCTGATAAACAAATGGCCAACAAGCATATGTGAAGATCTCAATATCACTAATCATGAGAAATGTACATAAAAACCACAGTGAGATACTACTTCATATCCATTAGGACAGCTACTATCAGGAAAGTAGAAAATAAATGCTGGCAAGGATGTGGAGAAACTAAAACCCTTGTGCACTGTTGGTAGGGAAAGATGTTCAATATCGTTAGTCATATAAAATGGTGCAGCCTCTGTGAAAAACAGTACGGCAGTTCCTCAAAAAATTAAAAATAAAATTACCGTAAGACCCAGCAATTCCACTTCTGGGTATACACCCAAAAGAACTAAAAGCAGGTTCGATTTATACAAACATGTTCCTAACAGCATTATTCACGGTAGCCAGAAAGTAAAAGCAACTGAAGTGTCCACTGGCATAGATAAATGAGGCATATACACACAATGGATTATTCAGCCTTTAAAAGGAAGCATGTCAATTCTGGTACATGCTACAATATGAATGAACCTTAAAGACATTCTAAGTGAAATAAGCCAGTCACGAAAGGATGAATGCCGCATGATTTCTCATCAACCTATCCTACTAACCTAGCAGAAAAAGCCTAGACACTCCACAGCTCAACATCATTAAGACAGTCAACACAAGGAGGAACGTGAGCAGAAAACTGCAGACAACAGATATGAAAAGGGCTACAAATTCTGTAGCTGTTCTTACACTGTGCTATTTGAAGAATGTACAATACTCCCCAGCTCCAGTTACTACTGATATAAAAGTTACATGAGTAAAATATTTAGTAAACCACATCCAGAACTGTTATATCTGAATTATTTTAAGTTTTCAATAATTTGGCACTTTAAGAGCAGATATGTCCAAGTTGTTTTGAGAATGCATTGTCAAAAAGAAGTTAAATGTTTCACAGAGTAAACAAACTGTGATGTGTTATATATAGTGAAATCTACATTCAACATACTGGGGAATTGTAGGTAGCACTTTAAGTCACTCGTGTGACTGCAAATATTGAATATTCTGAGAAAGATCGAGGCAGACTGTGGAAAGAGAACTATCTGCAACTTACGAAGTTTAAAATAAGAGCAGGTTTCACAAGTAAGACAAGAATGAGAGCGGAAAATACTACCAAGTTTTTGAAGTTAATATCAAAAAGCTGTTCACAATTTGTTTCTAAATAATAAAGAGAATTAAGAGTGGGAAGGTGGGTGAATAGACCAGAGAAAACGAAATTGGTGGTCTTTGACGCTAGGTAATGAGTACAATGGAGGGGTCACCGCACTCTACTCCTTACTTTTGTAAAAAACTTTTGTAGCCTGAAATTTTCCATAATAATTTAAGTTTAGAAGTTACTCACAAAGGTGTGTATAATACACACATAACAGAAAAGCTCCCTTATAAACTTAATAATGAATAAAATTCAGTTGGAATTTGACCTTGGTGACCACTGAATTCCATTATTTCAATGAAAATACAAACACACCAAAACAGAATTTTACAGTTGTAAAATGAGATACTCTCCACTTATCTCATACCTAAATTAAATCCTTCAAGTTAATCCTTACAAGCATGCTCATTAGGATAGAAAAGAGGGTTTCAGTCACTGTGAATACATGTTGGTGCACACTAGAAGTTTCTAATCAAAAAAAAAAGAAAGAAAAAAGCAGCTGGGTCCCATTTGATGTCCAGGAAAATGACATGGAAGCAGTCAACTCAGGATCTACCAGATAAAGCCTCAAGGTGGGCCCTGATTATGTACTCAAAAGAAATCTTGAAAAGTACAGACATTAAAGCTTCCTAAGTTATTCTAATAAACATAAGCGAACATTTAAAAACTAAGCCAAAATAAATTTTACTAAGAAACTTGAGATTTTTCCATTTCTCCAAAATAGCAATCATTCCTTTGAACTTCATCAAAATTTAAAACTTAAAAAAAAAAAAATTAAAAACTTTTATGCTTCAAAGGACACAATGAAGAAAATAAAAAGACAACCCAGAATGGGAGAAAAAACTTGCAAATCATATACTGATAAGGCACTTAAATCCAGAATAAAGACCTCTTTCAACTCAACTACAAGACAACCCAATTAAAAATGGAAAAAGGGCACCTGTATAGCCATTTCTTTAAAGATATAGAAATGGCAATAAGCACATAAAAAGATGTTCGACATCATTAATCAAGGAGATAAAAATCAAAACCACAATGAAATGCCCTTCACACCCACTTTGGAAAGCTATAATTTAAAAAAAAAAAAAAGTATTGACATGGTATAAAGAAACTGGAATCTCTGTACACTGATGGGAAGTTAAGATGATGTAGCCTCTTTGGCGACCAGTTTTTCCTCAAAATATTAAAATTACCATAGGACCCAGCAATTCTACTCCTAGGCATACACCCAAAAGAAAACATATCCACACAAAAACCTACACATGAATATTCAAAGCAGAATTATTAGTAATATTTAAAAAATGGAAATAACCCAACATCCATCAACTGATGAATGAATAAAATGTAGTTTATTCATACCATGGAATATTACTGCCTAGCAATAAAAAAAGAATGAAGCTTTGATATATGCTATGACCTGAATGAACTTTAAAAACATGCTAAGTGAAATAAGCCAGTTACAAAAGACCATATTTTATGATTCTATTCATATGAAATGTCCAGTACAGGCAAATCTATAGAGACAAATTACTGGTTGCTTAGGACTGAGGGGTAGGTATGGTAGTGACTACTAATGGTTACAGGATTTGGGGGTGGGATGAGAGATGATAAAAACGTTCTTAAGCTGACTGCGGTGATGGCTGAACAACTCTGTAAATATCCAAAAACCACTGAACTGTACACTTTAAATGGGTTAGTTTTACGGTATGTGACAAGTATCTCAATAAAACTGTAAAAAATATTTAAAGTGAAATGACAGTAATATTTCCAAATATGCCATATTCATGGGTTACATGGAAGCTACTTAATATTTGTAAACCCCACCAAAATGTTCTAAGTAGATCCAAAAAAGTTCAAGCTTTTAAAATACAGGGTCACTTAATTACAAATTAATGAAATGACCCAACTGAGTTTACTGCAGAGGACAGAAATCAAATGCAGTTATACCATACCCAAATCTATATGTTGTGGGAGGCATTACAGTTTCATTGTAAGAGTTAATATTAATACAGTGCTCCCTTAGTGCCAGGACCTATTCTAAGAGCATCACATGTACTTTTTTAAAAAGTATTTATGAGGATATGAAAGAGAAAATAGATTATCTTTCCCAAAGCCACATGACTAACAATTGCTTGTATCACAATGCAAACCCAAAGTCTAACATCAAAGCTTGCCTCTTGAGTGATAAAGTACACACCAGCCTCCCTTAATAAACAAAAAGCTGATAAGTAAGATACCTAATTTGCATCTGATCATCACACCTTTATCCTATGTGGTTTATGTACTTAGCCAATTAGATTTACCACAGTCAAATAATATAAAAATATTTAAAATTAAGGCATGAAAACCTATCATTCATAGCAAAATATCCACATTCTGTTTACCTTCTTCCGTATTACTGACTGTTGGCTCAGGAGTGATTCTCCCATCGTGAATATTAGCACTCTCCTCATCGGCATATATCAGATGTTCATCTTCTCTATTTTCTGGCCACTGTGGTACCTCTCTTGGGTCTGTTGAGCAGCTACATACATCTTCATTCTTGTTGAAGTATCTCTGTAGCCATCCTGGCACAATATTCTTAACAGATTCTGTAACCCTGCTAAGAATGCCCTGTTGGGGGTGGGGGTGGGGGAACAAATAAATCAGTTTTAGAAATTTATTTTTTCAGTAAGTACCAACTTACAGAAAGCCATATCAAGAAAACCATAACTGTTCCCAACAATGTTTCCTAAAATTCAGTTACTTGAGTAATGCTGACATAATGGTATTTTTATAAATTCTATCGATACTATAAACTTCCTACTTTTTCTTTCTTCCATATACATCTATCATGAGCCAATAATTACTCCAAATGGCCATACTGTTCTAATGCTTAAAAAACTCCAATAGGCCATCAAATAGGCAATATAAATTTTAAATTTAGTAATGAGGTATGCACTAAAATGTTATCATCTCAGAGAAAAGGCATCCATTTTTATCCCAGCATATTAAAGGCAGCAATATAAACACTATCTTCAACAGCTCCCTTAAGCAATTATTTTATTGCACATTCTTTTAAAAAGAAAATTTAAACAGACTTTTTTTTTAAAAGACAGGTAAGAAGATAACCAATCCAACATAATAAACTCAAGAAATAATCTCAGATGTTTTTTGATGGTAAAATTTCATTATACCAAATGTTGCCTGAAAATCTGAGTAATTAATTATGGTAACTTTTAAAAGGAGAAAAAATGGGGTAAAACCACTATCGATATTAACATTTATTGCAGCTTTGCTATGTACCAGGCACTATTCTAAGCAATTTATAAATATTACTCAATTTAATCCCAACACCTTTACAAAACTGGTATTAACAGTGCCACTTTACAGATAGACAATGAAGTTGTAAATAGCTTACAAACACAACTACTATGGTACATCCAGGATAGAGTGAAAGCATGGCTGGGGACTACAAGGACTAAAGTTCTAGTACCACCTCCCTGTACTCTGATTTATTCTAGGCATTACCTGATAGGAATTATAATGAAAAACAAATGAAATGTGAAAGCACTTCACAATTTACAAAATATAACATAAACATATACTGATGATTTTATTACTAATGGCGGGCGGGGGGGGGGGGTAGCTAGCAGGAAAAAACTGGGATGAGGTAACAAATCAGAGGCAACAATTTTCCTTCTAAAGTAGCATTAACAGAATTTCAGAGAAAGAGTAATGGAAGGGAAAATTGAATTGGCAGGTACAAAAAACTATAAAGTCAAGGAAGAATACATAAATTACCCATGAAAGCAAACTCAAGACAAAAAGGCCTTGTAAAATCCTGTTAACAGAAATGATGGAAGACATCTCTGATACAGGCACTTTACGAATATTTTCCTTATTTTAAAAAGGTGTAGGTGACAACTGGGAAATACGTAATTATTTTTCCATGTAGTCTCTAAACAGAAATTTTAAACAGATCTATAATGTAAGCTCTCTAGGGACACATGAAGCCAACAGCCCTAGAATACTCACTACTAAAAAAGCACAATTTTACTATACCAATTTCTATGCCAATGTTACATCGTATTAACTACTTTGGAAAGAAAAATTATATACCTGTATCCAGGATTTTAATATTTAACATACACATATAGTACTTTTACTTACTACTTATTTATTTATCCCCTCCCCATATTTCAAAAGACTGGAAAGTGCTTACGAGATATAATACAGTACAAATGTGAAAAATGTAAGACACAACTTGATATGAAACAATAAATTAGCTTAAGCACTATAACTATAGCAGGAATTTAGTGTAAAATAAGTCTTTTGTGGACTTTCTCTAAGGTGTTTAGACAAAATTGAACAGTCAAAATGGATATAATAAAGTTCATTCACTAAAGTTCATAAACTTTGCTTGGCGATCTTCTCTTTTCTTAACTAAAATCTAACCAATTTATCTCAGCCCACAGCAGCTTAGTACAAGAAAATTACCATGAGAAAGCACGAGTTACTAGTGGCACAATGAATGACAGCATGACAGTAAAAACAAATATAGATAATAAAACTGACCTGGAACCATGAGGAAAAAACAAATATCCCTATACTTTAGTATATCTCTGTAGGGTAAGTGACCCTAAGTCATCAAGAAAAGTTAAATTAAGCTCAGTATACTCAAGTGTGCTCTCAGTATACAAAGTGTGCTCTCTTTACCAGTAATATCAGCACTTCAGGCCTCTCCCAGCCCTAATAAAACTCAGGAGGTAGGACTCACCTGTTTTTGATGCATGCTAAAGTTTGGGAACCACCACTCTAGGTAAAGAAATTAGGAAATGTGATAATCTAATGACATTACACATTTTAGGGAAGCGGTCGCTTTACAAGAGGTGAATAAAATTATGTATACCTAAAAGTATTAAGATTCAGTTACCTGAAAAACATATAATGTGGAGCACTAGTCAGGTATTAAAATAAATAAAATGTTCTAAAATGAGAAAAACAAATCATCAGTGGACAGCACTGAATACAATGCAGTTTACAGAACTACCTCCCAGTGTCTCAAATTTTAGCCATGATTTTTTACCTTTACTATTATTTAATGACTTTCTACCCACCTCACTTCTCTTAAAAAATTTTAGCTTTTCCTACAAAATAAAATCTAACAAATCACAGATTGATGCTGTGCTGGTCTTCACTTGCCCTTTCCTCACTCCATTCTTAATAGGCTGTCCCTCCAAACTGGCTTCTGGAGGGAGTGGCCTATGAAAGATATAAAAGGATGCCAGATATTAGAGGATGGGAGGAAAGAGAAGTCTTTCTTCCTGTGCGCTCTGCTTAAGTGTCCCATCTCCAAAACTACAGGAGCCGGGTGGCTCCTCCTCTATTCATTACACCATTTCTACCTTTCATTCTTCCACTCCTAGGGATGGCAGCAGCTTCTGCTGTTGCTAGTCTCTGGGCCTCTGACTACCCCATATTTAATTCCTTTAACCACCAGTATATCTCTAAGTAGACTCTCTTAAAGGTATTTCAGTTGAACAATCCAGAGTGAACTGTTTTTTGCTGGGTCCCTAAGGTATTGATACAGCAGTGCTACTTGTCAAATTTTTTAGTCTGATTAACATGAAAATTAAAGTCAGTCCTGAGATCAAGAAAAAACAAAATGTTGGAACAGGGGTGGGGGGGGGGGGTAATGGCATAGATGATAGAGGTTCTGTTCATCCTTCTGGCAACCAAATCAAAGTTGTGACAGAAACAAGGAACAAACAGCAAGGAAATATCGCCAGGGATCTAGATGAACAAGCCACACAACTATAGAGAAATCTTAAGAAATCTCTGCAACGGTACAAGGTAGGATGGGGCGAGGACTCGAGGCTGAGCAGCTGAGCAGGACAGAGGCTGTGGAAGCAGCAGAAGCCTCTTAAAGGGGCTGCGAGAGCAGGTGGACTTCTGCGGTGACAAACCTGCTCACTGTGAGCACCAGTGCCAGTTAGGCTCCACAAAGGGTACACCAGAGACTTACATGGAGACACTGAGCTGTCAGAGTGAGGGCCGCTGTGAGGCTTTCTCCCCAGCACTTCTGCTGGCGGTATCCATTGTTCCTCTGCTGAGCTCTCCCCCCTTGCAGTGCATAGATACAGCACCACGGTAGCCCAGACATCATCAAACTGGATAACAGAGGTCGATTCGCCCAGACAATTCCCTGAAATCCCGCCTCCCCCAACTCACGGTCCCACTCATGCCACATGCAGGTGTACCCTCTGCGAGTCAGGTGCTCCTTGCTGAGCAGCGCCTAGACTCACACTAGAGACAGCAGGCCTTGGTTTCTAGTGTGGCCTTTTGAGGCAACTATAAGCACAGCCTCTGTGGATTGCTTGCTGAATCTTAACAGGCGGCCCCAGAGGGGCACAGGCTTGGGCTAAATTTGGCCTGCAGCTGACCCCCTCTCAGGACTGTGCCACGGGACACCTACTACACAAAGCTGTACTAATAAGACCGGGAGACTCGGAAGCTTTGCTTAATACATAGAAAACAGACACAGAAAAGCAGCCAAAATGGGAAACAAAGAAGCAGAAAGCAAACCATATGAGAGAAGAGAACAGAGATCCAGAATTAATGGAGTCAAGCAATCTAACAGATGCAGAGTTCAAAACACTGGTTATAAAGATGTTCAATGAACTCATGGGAAGGGTAGATGAATTCAGTGAGAATTTCAACAAAAAGAAAACATAAAAATGGAAATAGAAAGCACAAAAGAAAACCACTTAGAAATGAAGAACACATTATCTGAGATGAGAAGTATATTAGATGGAATAAACAAAGTGAATAAAGAAGAGGATCAAATGACCTATATAGAGGATGGGAAAGCCAAGAACACTCAATCATAATGGCAAAAAAAGAGTCAAAGACTACAATAATAATTTAAGGAGCCTATGGGACACTATTAAAGATAAAAATATGTCATTGGGGTACCCGAAAGAAAACAAGATGTTGAACAGCTATTTGAAAAATAAAATTGAAAGCTTCCCTAATCTAGTGAAAGAAATAGACATAAAACCCAGGATGCTCAGAGAGTCCCCAAAACCCGGAACCCAAAGAGGCCCACACCAAGACATATCATAATTAAAATGCCAAACGTTAAATACAAAGAGAGAATCTTAAAAGCAGCAAGAGAAAGCAGTTAGTTACTATAAGGGAGCACCCATAAGACTGGCAGCTGATTTCTCAAAGAACTATGAAGGACAGGGCTTGGCACAAAATATTTGACAAATGAAAACCCAGGATCTACAACCAAGAATACTTTATCTAGCAGAGCTATCATTTAGAGTTGAAGGACAGATAAAGAGCTTTCCGACAAAAAATAAGCTAAAGAATTTAGCATCACCAAGCCAGTATTAAGGAAATGTTGGAGGGACTACTTTAGAAGAAAAAACATATATCAAAAACAAGAATAAAGAATGGTAACAACTACATTCCTATCAACAAGTACCTGAAATGGAAAAGAATTAAGTGCTCCAACCAAGACAGAGTGGCTGAATGGATAAGAAAACAAGACCCCTACATATGCTGCCTACAAGAGACTCACTTCAGATTAAAAGGCACACACAGACTAAAAGAAAAGGATGGAAAAAGATATGTCTTGATGGACCTAGAGGGTATTGCGTTGAACGAAATGGGTCAGATAGAGAAAGACATATATTGCATGACTTCACATACATGTGGAATCTTAACAAAACAACAAAAGCGGAAATAAACTCATAGATACAGAGAATATTTTGAGGGATATTAGATTGGAGGAGGTAGGGGGGAAAAAGAAGGCAAAGGGATTGAGATGTGCAGGTAGATGGTTGCAGAGTAGACATGGGGATAGAGAAGGTGGTTAATAATGTTGGAATGACTATGTGGGGAAGGGTGCTAGATTTGGTGGGGTGACCTCTTTGCGAGTTATGTGTATCTATGATCAATCAATATGCTGTACAGCTGAGGCTGGTGAGTTGTATGATGCCAACTATAATTGAAAAAAAAACTCATTGAACTGTACAATGTAAATGCAGGCAACTAACTGTCTGTTACATTTCAATAAAGACGAAAAAACTCCTTGTATCAAATTCATCTTCTTTATCAATAATAGGACACACGTACTAAGCTTAAGGCAGCACTCATATTACCCAATTTACTTCACACTTACAATTCTGTAAAAAAGTACATAAATAGGCCAGAAGAGAGGCTTTTGGTGAATATTTAGAATCTTATTTAACTCACAGACATAAAGGCAGACATTGCTTTTCTTCAATTCATTCAATCAATTCATTCAATAAATCAATGCGACTTATTGGTCGCATACTGCACTGTCAGGCACAGAACATCAGCAAGAAACAAGTTCTTGCCCTCTTAGAGCTTATATTCTACGTTAAGGAAACAAACGAAGAAACTAGAAAATATAATAGTAACACATAATATGATTTGTGCTATGGACAAAAACAAAGCAGGAAAGCAATATGGGATAAGCATCTTATATAAGCAAAGACCTGAAAAAAGTGAAGAATGAGCCATGCAAATTTCTAGCAAAGTATTATAAAGTGAGGGAATAAAAAGTGCAAAGACTCAAATATAGGAATATCCTTCATACATGCTGACCAAGCTTCTGGTAACCTTTTCAATAAACACAAAACCTAATACACTTTATGTAACTATTTAAATCCTTCAAAATTCCCCTTTTATTGTGTGTGCCCACGTGTATGTGAGAATCTGTGTAATCTTTTGTTCTTTAACTTATGTATCTAGTCACTATAAAAGGACTAAAACAGTGGTCCTCAGAATCTTCAAACTAGCAGCTTTGGTGTCGCCCATGAGCATGTTAGAAAAGGAAATTTGTTTTTAAAAGCTCTTGCAATAATTTTTATACAAATTAAAGATTGAGAACTGTGTACTAAAATCCTCTAAAAATTCAGTGAACACTACCCCAGTAAAGGCCATTGCAAACATAACCATGAAAAAGCTTTACCTAAAAGATCACACTATTTCCATGATTATCTCATACTTTCAAATACATCATATCATTACACCAATTTTTATACCTACTCCATAATACCAACTCAAAATCAAACCAGAAGTAAAGTCTATCTTTGAAACTATTTTATTTATGGTTTTAAAGACTTAACATACATAGTAAATAACCAACTACCAGATATTGGAATTTCTAAAAACAGGAAAAAGAAATGACTATGCACAAAACTGGGTGAAGACTATAAAGAAGTAAGGGACCTGTCTATCAAATAAAATATGGAGAAGTACTCCCCTGCCTGGCAATTTTTTGAGAGTTTTAAAATACCAAAGATAGACTTCAGCCACTAACAGAAAACTGAAAGAAGGGAGCTAGAAAATGGGAAAAATAGTTTTACTATGGAAAAAAGGTTCCTTTGACGTCATTATCAAAGAGATTTATCTTTTCAGGAGTTCTTGAGAGAAGATACTTCAGGTCTTAAACAGCAATGGAGCAAATCAGCTTCCTATGTGAACTTGAAGAAAGAATGCTTTATACTTTTAAAAGACAAACAAAAAAAGTTGAGGGGGAAATAGAGGTACATTGAATAAGGATCTACTAAGTAGTAAATACTCAAGACCCACTTTACCAGACTGGCTTCTTCCCTACTTTCAGAGGCTTCTGTGTAAGCATAACTGCCACCGTTATAACCTGATGTAAGTTTTCCTACAAAAATCTTCCCTGAAGACTCCAAGTCTGTGACAGTCACTCCCTGGCATGCACCAACGGTGCCTTGTACTTCCTACATGATGGCAATCTGTTAAACAGAATGGTAATTTACAGTTTGTCCATCACCTCTACTAGAGCATCAGCTTTAGAGGTAGACACCAGGTGTGCACATTGTACAGATTAGCTGGTGTATGATTTTATCTACAATCGCACTGCTTAACCAACCTCTTGTTTCCAATGTGAATATTCCATGACACATTTCTAAAAAGGACATCAGTAATTCTAGAATTTAAAAAGAATACATTTGCTTGGGGTAATAGTTTCACCTTAAGCAAATATTATTTTTGTTGCTACACTAAAACATTTCCCCCCAGTAAAATGTGAAGATATCCAAGAGTATGGAGAAACGTAACCATTCTCTGGAATGATAAATACAAAAAACCAAACAAATGGTGAGAAGCAGAAAGGTAACCCAAAAAAACAAAATTAATGAAGGACTTAGAAAAATCAACAAATGGGGTATTAACATTTTTAAAACACTCCTTGTAACCCCAACTAGATAAACGTAGGTAATGAAATTAAATTCAAGGATTAAAGGAGTGAATCTTCAAACTCAGACTGGTTAAGCTGATTGGGCCCACGTCAAAAAAGTCACTGAGATTCAGAATTCTCAATTTGAGGTCCAAAAGTAAATTAAATTCAATACTACACACATATGAAGCACATGGACTGTCTAAGGTGCTGTGAATATATCAGCTTTCCAAAGTACATTTAACCTAAATTCAGGAATTAAAGAAAAAAGGCTGAAGTGAGGCAAGGTTCTTCCATAATCCTAACTCATATGTAATGAAAAAGATATTCTTTTCCCTTATATGTTTTCACCAACTGGTAATCTCAGAACAACCAGAGACATCCCTCCTATATGACCAATTCCTTTCTTATTACTATGATATAGCCTTCCTTTTTCTATAGAGTTCTCTATTTCTATTAGTTTTCTTGACTTTAGTTCTGTTCAACTTTCTTCTTCACATTATCCTCTATTAAAAAGTAGTAATCAGATTATAAAATCTCCTTTCTCAAATAACTTCACTGGATCTCTAACTATATATATGTGTGTATATACATATATATAAAAAATATAATCTATCTTCAGTTTTAAGGTGGTGGAACCTCATTCCCTCAGAATACACAACTGTTGTGATTTCTATCTGCTCTTTCAACTGCCTTTATTTCATTGAGGCCTGTCACTGACCTTTAGTTTTATTTCGGGGTTCTGTGCACATTCTCCTTACTCACTTAACTCCTATGTTACCAGGTTCTCCTTTCCAAGCTTTTTAAGTCTTATTTCATAGTCTGTCTAATCAGTGTTCCCCCTTACTTCCTCCAAGCCCAAGTAAAGAAGAATAAGAGCTAAGAACCCAAGACTTCATATGAGGCTTAAATATCCAATTATAAAAATGCTAAATAGTAAAAACCTACATGCCATTCTAATCTTTTAGTTACCTCAAGTTTTTTAATATATCCATCCTAACATTACTAATTTAATAATGCATCTCTATTATGACTTTAAGTTATTTCCATGAGGGGAAAAAATAAATATTCAAATTCTAATGCAGTTATATTGAATCTAGTTGCAATAATCCGAATTTAACCTACAAATCTAAGCTATTAGTTGTCATATTTGACAACTCACAAATAGGCAGTCAGCAGCCAAGCTTTCTCTATCTAACCAGTCCAAATCCCTCTAACTACTGAAAATCCACCTTTCATTTCTCTTCTCAACTTTGAGAGATTGAGCCAAAAAAAACATGAGCAAAAATATTATTCTGGCTAAAAAATTAATAACTATAATTGGCCACAAATTTCTACTTCCTTCCAAACTCTGTCACTAATGCATTAAGGAGAAACATGACCTGGCTTAGCCTCCTGTTTTTAGTTATCTATATTATAGAGGTGGTATTAATAGATAATAAACAGTAATCAAACAACAAGGGCAAAGAAAATAATCCCCACAAGACCTTCAAGCTAACAATAGGAGACCCAATATAAGTCCAATGCAGTTTAACCCAAAGTCACCTATAGAAGACTGCCACTTTTCGTAACACAATGTTTGAAAATTGGATGTAAGAGTTGATTTCTTAAATCATACTCTGAAAAAGATAAGTGAAATCAAGCAAACAGAATATCTATAGACAGAAAAGGCATTGTACTATTCTGTTTCCTGACAGAAAACACAGTAAATTGTATCTGGTGGCGAGACTAAATCGGGCTTCCCAACACAGAAGAATCTTTTAAAAATATATTACAACCATGACCATCAGCTAAGTAGCTACAAATAAAACATTTTTGAAAAAACTATGTCATTAAATCTTTCCAATAATATTCTGTGCCTAATGAAAATGGTTTTAATTAGTGACATAAAACCGGTCTTCATTTTACTTGAAACCAATAGACAACTGCCTCATCAGGGGATTTTCCGGTAAATGAAGATAACACCTGGGCTTTTTTATCACTTATTTTATTAGAAAAATTAGTAAATAAATTGATAAAATATCATACACAAGAGCCTCTCCTCACAAACAAAAAAACTACATTTCTTGAAATAATACTTGGATTTATCATCCTATATGTTTAAATGACTGGTATTTCTATAAGGAAAATATATTACAAGTTAAGTACTTAAACTAGTAATAATTTAAGGTTTGGCCTCATCACTCAGCAAACAAGTCCTTAAATCCAATATGCGCCTATAAAAGATTGAACTTGGGTTTATAAAGGGAAAAACTTCTACAAAGAGGCAGCAAAATCCAGAAACAATTAAAGTATTTAAATCAAAAGGTTCTATTTAATCATAATTTCAAATGAGTCCTTCCTTTATATGCCAGGCACCTTCTAAGGGCTTTACTTATCTCATTTAACCCTCACAACAATTTCCACTTTACAGATGAGTAAATTAAGCAAAGACTTTAAATAACTTGTATTTATTTATAAGTTTATTACAAGTCCTGGCAGAGTAAGGACTCCAACCCAAATGTTGTGACTCCATTATAGTACATTTTTTCCTATCAACTATTTCCATGGATAGAATTAAACATCTGGGATAAAGCAAATAAAGATAAAATAAAAATCAAAACTACTTAGTGACTCCTGGAATAAGTATTCAACCTCTAAATATCCATCCTTTTCAAAACTGAGAATACTATTTAGTCATCAGATACCAAACAGGACATACTTATTTGGAACAAAGTATTATATAGAAGGTACCAAAACAACAACAAACCATAGTATCATATAAAGCAAGGTTTGGCCTGTGGGCCAAATTCAGCCCTTGGCCTGCTTTTATACAGGCCTCCGGTTAAGAATGATTTTTACATTTTTTAAAGGGTTGTAAAAACAAAACAAAGATTTGCAGCAACAAATATAAAATATTTACTATCTGGCCCTTTACAGAAAAAGTTTACAAACTCCTGATCTAAGCTCCTGCGCATATAAAGGGTTTCCTCCCCTCTTTTTGAAATAGCTAAGTGCAAGAACTGACTTGTAAGACAAACTACATCTAAGAAGATAAAATGAATGGGTTCCCTTAGCTCCAAACCAGAAGATAAAACCTCTGAAGCACATCCCCCCAAAAAAGGGCAAAAATAAGTAGTTCCCTCTCACCAGGAGGTGGCAGTAGATTCTTCCAGAGGCAAGGTTCTGGTTTGCCCATGGGCTCAAGTTTTTTGTGGTGGCTACTAAGAAAAGCAGCTTGACCTCTCCCGAGCTGATTTTCTGGGCCTGACAATCTGCACAAAAAGGAAATCGGAAAGGAGACTGAACAGGTGACAAGAACTAACCACATCCTCTTTGGTGACCTGTTCACTCCCAACTAGAAAAATGACAGCATTTCCTAAATGCATGTGGGCTAAAAATTAGGGGGCAGGAGAAAAGGTAAGTTAAAATGATCAACTTACATTATTCAGGGATGTTCTTCATTTTTGCTTCTACAATTCTTAAGTTACTACCCTTCAGTTAGTTGAGTAAGACAATGGATTTCTGTCTCCACAACTTCAAGCAAGATGGCATTTTAAAGACCAGAAGTTAAAAGGAAAAAATGTAAAATTTAGATATCTCAGCAGAGCTAATCCAGAAGTCAAAACAGGAAATTACAACTCAGCTGAACGCATGCAAAAGTCACAGGTACTGCATGACTACACAAGCCAGTTGGCCTGACAGGCAATGGCAAACATCCATTAATGAACAGTGCCAGACCTCTCATTCTTATTCCAGCCTTCTACTTCACAACCAAAAACTTAAGTTTTTGCCCAGAACCCCTTGAACACTTAATTAAATAACATTAGTATAAAACATGCCATGTCATGAAGTTGCTTGCTGTTCATGATGACTCAGCAGCTGCTGCAAAACAGAGGTGACAGCCTAGGGTAGTGAATAGCAAGCTTGCAGTCAGTCTATGAAAGTCCACAAAGTTGCAGTAAGGAGTAAATAAAGTCCTTATTTAAGATTTAAAAGTTGATAATATTAAATAAAGTATTCTTTTGTATATTCCTAGATACTTTCTCTTTGGTGTTTTCTGCCAATATTAACGCCTACAGTGTTGATCAAGAAATCCCTGAACATCTTAAACCCAATTCAAAAGCTAAAAATGTTTTCTTTTTCAATTAAATAGCTGAGGCAAGAAGCTGAAAGTACTTTAGACAAGGGAAATGATAAATTAGCAATTTTAAAACAAAACTACACAATCTAAAACTCTATCGGCTGGCTATAAGACAATTTGGACCATACGTGTTATTTTGTCAAGGCATCATCTCCCCAAATTTAGATTTTTATCTAAGTACATTTAAAAATAAGCTGTGATTATAACTTTTGCCACCTGGAATATATTACCCCTTTCTAAACTGTCCAGACCATCCAATGATCTGTATTTAAAACATTTCACTTTTTATGTAACTTTCTGTCAAGGAGATCTAAGAAAGCACTCATTTATTCTTCAGGAGAAACAGAAAGCATGTGTGTCTAACTTCCACTCTACAAAAGGATTAGGTTAAATGGCCAGACTTGTGACTTGAATTCTAATCTTAAATCTGCCTGCAAGTACCCCTTTTCCTCACAAAGAAATATGAAAACCAAGCTCTTTATAATATATCTGGGAAAACTGGTGGGAGGCAATGGTAACGCCAAGACTTGTAACCATTAATAAAGGGTTATTTAATATTATAAAGCACAATTCTTACTATTTAAAATTTTCCTAAAATCTTTACTTTCAAAAAAATGTTTATGATACAATTTAACACCAGTAAACATGGTAAAATGTTCAATATTCATCATCATCCAGAATAAAGCAATCTATAAGTCTACCTTTAAGAATATGCAACAAGTTATCAGACCCTTTTGCTATACTTTTGGTTTTTAACAAGTTTAAGGCACACATACTCCCCACCTTAGTACCATTTTGACGTTTTATGACTTTTAATAACACAAGTTAACATTTTTCTACTCAATTCCCATAACATTTAAAAAATGGAATTTTCTCTGAATCAAATGTCTCAGCATTTAGAATTAGGATAAACTCCTTTTCATAATTTCAAACGCCCATGAGTGTACAAGGTGGTTAAATTATAAGAACATCAACATTCCTGGAGTGTCAAAAGTACCTAAACTTCTTGAATACGCCCTATATTAAAATATTTTATGCATGACATCAGAAGTGGCGTCCCGTGCATAATGGCCAATTCTAACTTCCAAAATAAGGCAGATGGGGAGAGGAAGAGTCTCGCAAAGGAGAAAGGACGTATGGGTGGAGAGGGACTTTCAAAATGCCCCAAAGACACGGTAACTGTAACCCAGTTAAGAAAAAAAATCTAAGCCAATGCTCTCAGATCGGAGAGGGACACAGGCAGGAGAGAGGAAGAATTACTAGGTTGAGACTAGGTTACTCCATTTTCTGGGAAACAGGGCCCCCCACCAACCCCCAGTGCCCCGGAGGCAGAGTTCTCGCGGCAGCCTCCTCCACATACATACCCCGAAACGCGGGAGACTAGAAAACAACAATCGTAAGGGCTTCCAGCCACATCTTTTTCCTTTCTCCCTCAAAAGGACGTGAGTAATACCCTCAAACTCCCAATCCCCGCCAAAAACGAAAGAAACGCGCGCATCGTGGGCCTAGAATTTCTGTTCCCGCCCTGCGCGGGTTGGGGGAAAGCCCCAGGCCAGGAGGGCTGGGAAGAGGCGGCCCGAACCACACGTGCGTGCTGCAGAATCCGCCTGTCTCAGCCCACTTCCCGTAGCCACCCCGGCGGCCTCAGCTCCCACCGCCGCGCCCGGGCCTTTCCTCAGGCCCTCCCGTCCCCTCCACGTGGGGCGCCAGGGTTCCTCACCACCAGTTCCCTCCCATTGAGTTCCCGACACGCTAAACCACCAGGGAGTAGGGGTCCCGTACCTGGTGCTTTTGTCGCCCCTGCTGGTAAGGCTTAATTGGCCCCTGGTGGCAACGCCGCGTCCGGATCTTGCCGCCACCGCCCCCTCCTATTCCTCCGGCTCCCGAGGCCATGGCGGAGCCTCCGCAGCTTCCCGCTCCGGGGCGGGTAAGGGGCGGGAGAGGCAGAGGCGGCAGCCTTAGAGACCCCCCCCGCCCAGCCCCAGCCCAAAAGTCCGTCCGCGCTAACCACAGTGTGGGTCACAGGCACACCAGGAACCGCGAGGCTGCGAACAGAGTGAAGACAAAATGCGCGCTGGCAGCAAGGAAGGCGGTGGTGGCGACAGAGGCCGAGTAGCTGGCTCCGCTCCGGTGGCCGCTCGCAGACCACCTCCTCTGTGTATGTCACGGTCTCTATGGAGATCTGCCGCAGAGGACAGCGCGAGCGGCTCCACTCGCTGCTTAGGCCTAACTCGACCGCTGGCTGAGGGGGTTTCTTCTTCCGTCGCCCGAGCCGTGGCTGCCGCAGTTGAAGCCGCCGGCGCCGCCCGCCTACCCCTCCCCTCTGCGCACAGCGCCCGCCCCGGCGTCGTCGTCGTCCCTGCAGTCGCCGTCGCTGTTGCGCGTATTGCCGCTGCTAAGGCCGCCGCCGCAGTTGCGAGCCAGAACGCCGTCTGTCGTCAGCGCGCAACACACTTGCATCATAACTCTGCGACCAGGTGATTGGTGAGGAAGAAGGGCTGGTTGAGCCCGCGCTCCCAGCCGCGGAGCACGCTGGAAACGTAGTTCAGCGGAAGAAAGCGACTACTCGGAAGGAAAGACGCGGAAGGAGATGCGCGCACTGCCGCAGAGGCACAAAATCCGCAGCTCTGTTCCTTTTACTGCTCTTGGCTGTACATTTAGACTTTTAAAAAGGCATTTAACGTAAAAAGCAGTAACCTGCCTATTAATATAAAAACAGTAACCTCCTTCCCACTCTACTTCCCTTTGGTTAGTAAAGCGACCAGAAAGTAAACAGTAAAATCAAAGACTGCAGCTAATAATAATCTTATTAAAATAAGGGGAAAAAAGGTTGAAAAGACAATGTCCCTGATCTTGAGGCCTAAAACAGAATTAGGAAATATGTACAGTTTCATTAATCTTCCATTAAACATATAAGGGCCTTGTTATCAAACACTAGGATTGGATTCTGGCTGTGCCACTCTTGCTTGACCTTGGTTAAGTCAAAACCTGAGCCTTGGCTTCCTCTATAAAATGGAAACTTTAAAATCCACCTTAAGGAGTTGTTGGGATCCTGTATGTAGAGCACTTAGTATGTTTCCTGGTATACAAGAAACGGAATAAATGGACACAATTA
This sequence comes from Eonycteris spelaea, assembly GCA_003508835.1. NCBI lineage: Eukaryota > Metazoa > Chordata > Mammalia > Chiroptera > Pteropodidae > Eonycteris > Eonycteris spelaea. The sequence goes on from PUFA01000044.1 coordinate 6,671,656, forward strand.
TTACACAAGTCAACTCACATTGGAGGTAAGTGATATATTACCAGTAATAAAACTATACAGATATTAACTCCAAATATAAGACACTGTATTTAGGAAAGTGAATAAGTGGATTAGGTTCAAAGGCTAAATCCACAAAATGTAGAGATAGTAGAAGGTGACGGTTAGAAAGGTCTTGGTGACCACGTGATCCAGCCTTCCTTCAACGGAGAAGGCAGGACTCCAGAGAATTCATAAGGCACTTTTGTTGGACCAAGCGGGGCAGTCAAACCCAGGACCAAAACCTAACTTTTCTATAAGATTTGAGACAGAAAAAAAGAAAATAATGATAATAATAATAATAATTAGGGGGAAAAATCTGTGAGGGAAAAAAAAACATAGGCTTTATATTCCATTTCAGACAATTGACTTTAAAGCTTATAAATAGCTTTGGAGTCCAATAGACAATTTCAAATCTATCACTTACTAGCTGTATAGCCTTGGGGAAGTTACTGATCCTCTTTCTAAGCTTCAGTTTCCTCATCTGCAAATAGAGTGAATATTAACCTCAACAAGGTAGTGGTTCTGATGAAAAGATTAATGTATATATAGCTCATAATAACTGATCAGATAGAAAAGGCAGCTAGTATCATCCAGCTATCAGATACAAATAAATTAACTCCAAGACTTTTATACCACCTCCATCACCAAACTGCATTTAAATCACTATATAAATCATACAAGTCAAATTGTCAAACCAAACTTACAGTACCTTGGAATTAGTAAACCTTTCACACCTAAGGAATTATGCTGTAACAGGCATAAGTTTACAGAAGAACCAGCTTTCAGTGGCACCTCTAACCATAACCACCAAGACTATAAAAAGTTGCCAAATATGATAGGTAAAATTAATTTACTTTTCTGCTTCCTTGTTCTATCTAGCTTCATGCCCCCCTCCACCACCTCCCCATGAGACTCTCCTGGTGTACACGCTCTTCCCTCTGAAGCATCTCATTCTTCTTAATTATAATTGTTTCTCTTTCACAACTCTTAGCTAAGTATTTGACGAGTAAAGTAATTCTTAATAAGTTAACTCACAGGGAAGATCTATTACCTGAATCTTTAACTGGGCTACATATATACGAGATTGAACTATAGCCACATCCCATTTTCCCTTTCACCCTACCTGATGCAGAATTTCCAGCACAGCAGAGTTTACTGCCTGGGAATCAAGAAATCATCCCATTCTTGGAGGCTGTAAATTGATGTGTGGGACAACCTTCACTTCATATCCAAGCTTTGAAAAGGGACATGCAAAAGAGCTGGGCCAAACAAGACAAAACTTCAGAATAGAAAATTGGTAGGATTTGGTGGGATGTGGAAAAATCCACATCCCCCTTTAACCTTGATCTCAATTGTTTACCCCACTTTACAGTAACTTTTTTGAAATAAAACAATATTTGGGGGAAAAAATAATACATTAATCCCACATTCATGTCAATGAGTTTTTTGAAAATTTACCAGGCTTGACAGCAGAGAAGGAATAAGAGGCAAGAAGAAACCTGCATTCAAAACTTCCCACTGCGTAATTTTACCCTGAAATAGTATTCGGCCTCTCTGTGAGATGCCATAACTTCTTGTGCATAGTTTGGGGTTCTAAAATAACATCATTTCTATGCTGAAATTCAGTTTTGAGTTACAAATCATCAAACCTGGAGTTCCTTGCACACCTCTGGTACAGAAGTCACTCTTCAGTTAGGAATCACTAGTAGAACGGGTTATAATAAGTTAAATATCAAATGGCTTGGAACAGTAATGGAGATTCTTGAAATCCTTCTAGTCATGTTAGGAGGTATCACATTTTTTTGTTGGTTTTTGTTTGTTTTTGAGGAAGGGAATAATTATTTAGTATTTATAATTGAGTGAGTTCTATATATGATGAAATTTAATCCCTAAAAACCCAATGAGATTCTGTAATTCACAAAATTGGAAGCTACCATTTGTAAATTTTGTATTATGAACTAGCTATCTTTTTATTCATCTTTCCTTTTTATTATTAATTTCTATTCCCCTTAGTCTTTAGGCCTACACAAAATTGAAATAGCTCTGAGAAGTGATCTTATGTTTTGGGTTGTTTCATTTGGTATATTTCAATAGAAACTCCTTTCTCTCCCATTAGTTTTTAATCTCCAAGGAGATGAGTAATTTTCCTCACTGCTATATCTCGAACACAGAACAATGTTGACACATGGCAGTCTTGCTGTGTGTACTTGCTCATGTCCCCAATACCCAGTTACTACAAATGCCGACCGTTTCCATTGTATTATAATAAATAATACTATGATTAATACAGTTAAACTTTTTTACATAAGCTTTCCTAGCTTGCATGTATTTGTTTTCTAATACTGCATGACAAATTAGTGTTTCTTAAATTCATTTATTTCTTCATAATAAAGCATTCATGAGCAGCATGAACAAATCCCTATGATAATGTTATATAAAGATTTTCACATAATCCTAACAGTTCTGAGAGGAATTATCCTCATTTGACAAATGAGGAAACTCCACATTTAAGGGCACTGAGGGGATAAAAAGTAATAATTAAAAAAATTATTTTTTAAAATAATGGCAGATTAAATATTTGAAATTTCTCCTTCCTTACTCCAAAGCCCACGCTCTTGCCTTTTTCAGCCAAATTAGGAGCCTACCTACCGCGCAAAGCATTTTTCTTCAAAAAGAGGTTTTTTCCAATTCGATGGAGAGCTCTATACTTTAGAAATCTCTCTCTCTCTGATGGCCTCCACACTGACTAAAATGTTTAGGTTTCAGTCTGTCTTATTGCGTAGTGAGAAAGGACATTTTCCAACTGTATGATGTCATAGCTATTGGAAAGGCCAGACTCAAAGATGTGGCTTTGGATTACCTGGGAATGCAAGGATCCCCATCATAGCATGGGGGTGTGAGGTTATGATGTAAGATGGAAATGAAGAGTACATCAGCAGGGCTATTTGGGTAGAAGGGTTATTGTACACTTGGCCTCCAAGTCTCAGAGAGAAGTCATGTTAACAATATCAATAGAATTCTACGTATATCATAGAAACAAAAAGAATACTGTGAAGGATAAGGAGAAAAAACAGCAATTCATATTCAGACCAAGTGGAAAAACATGACACAAAACACAGGACAGGAATTCCTTCCCAATAATCTTTGAAAACAAAGATTAGCCCAACTTCTCTTTACTTAAGTAAACCTGGACCCAGTTTTTCAGCCATAACAGATAGTGTTGGGAGAGATTTCAATTTATGAAAAGCCTATTACTTCTAGGGTCCCTGTCCTCCATGAGACTTTTTTATTTTCCCCATATAATATGGTAACTATTTGCCACTTATAAATTAGCAAATAGAGAGACTGATGACCCTTCTCTAAGAGATAAAGAATAGTCACTAACTACAAATAAAACACAATTTAGTCTAAGCCCAACCTGGATTGAAAAATAGCCTTTATCTAGTCTTCAAAAGACAAGACAATCTTGGCCAAAGGAGTATTTAAAGATGACAAGTACAAGAAGTTAGAAAATTATGTATTTATTTTACCCTACCAACATAAAATGAGGCATCTGCTATGATTTCTATTGCAGCAAATTATTATTTTTCTTGAGAGTAGTTTTAGATCTCCATGATCTTCCACACACATTTTTCATGTGACAGTTATTACCAGCATTTCATTAGATAGACACATAAGGTGAAACTAGCGAGGTTTTTTAAATCATTATATTATAAACTTCAATCTCAACAGGAAAAATGCAAAGTTGGGTTAAGATTCTAGAAAGTTTTTTGTGTTTATATATTAGGGGAGGTGGGGATATAGCCTTGGGAAGATATTTAAAGATGTACATCATTATATGCTCATTAATTTACTGTGTTCTGTCCTTTGAGAATAAAGTCATACTTAAGACTAAATGAATTAACTAATAAAATTTTAATTAACTACGTATAACACTTAATTCCAACATGCCATATAAGATTTTTCCTCTTCCTGACTAAATGTCAGTGTATACTAGCCATTGGCATATATGCATTTATGTAATTTCATTATAGTTTAAGACATTTTAAACTCATCAATTCTAAATGGAAATTCAGTTTTATTGGATGAATAACCAATTTCAGGAAGATCAGTCCCGGCCTAACATTAAAATGGTTCATGAATCAACTAGGATTAAATATTTTGGCCAATATGCCAAATATAAACTAGGGTAAACAAATGAGATCAAGGCTAAAGGAGGATTAGGATATTTGTAAACATATTATAAACATAATTATTTTCAAAAATAATTGAGAACTTACTGTGTTAGTTTCTAATCTGAGCATTTAGTGTATGTCAGTATACAGTACAATAAAACAACCTCTGTCCACATAGTACATTATATTTTACTCTCTTACTGAATTATCTTAAAGTTTACTATATTATGCTCTATTAACTACTTAACACTTAACACTGATAATTCACACCCCCCCCAATTCTACACATGCTATTGAATTCATCCCATACAATAAATCTATTAGCCTAGTTAAGTTTTCTTAATATAACTCAGTTACATAAGAAAACTGGACTTATTAAGGTTGCAAGCTATGTAAAACTAAACGTTTGCACAACTTAATTTGCTTACACTGAGTACCAAGGTTTTTTTTTAAATTTTAAAAGCACTTGTAGAGAATCCTCAAATTTATCAGACCCTAGTTTATTAAGACTTTTCTTTTCAAGAGCATTCCACTAATTAACATATTAGCAACCCTAAAGTACCTATCACTCTGCTACCACCATCACCAGAAAGACACAACCTACCTAACTTCAAAGTTGTCTTTGAGCCCCTTGCTACTCACAGACTAGCAGCACAGTCTCTGGGATCTTGTTAGAATAAAGGATCTCTTCCTATCTCAGGCCTACTCAATCAGAATCTACATTTTAACAAGATCGCCAGGTGACTCGCATGAACGTGAAATTTGAGAAGCAGTGTTTTAAAAATTAACCATGTTGGCAGAATTTATAAAGCATATGTAAAATTTTAAAAGTCTAAAACTAAACAGTAGTTATGAAATATACTTGAGCACAGATATTTAAAGAATTAAATATCTAATTCCCAGATATTCTTTATTACAAGTTTTATTTGAACAGAATTAACACATGAGAATCAAAAAGCATGGATATAGTAAACCATCTCATATTCCATTATGAACAGAGAGAAATTCTGAAAAGAAATATCAAGCTACTACCTTAGAATTGCTATGACGTTTTTCAAAACACAAAATCATTTTTAAGGTAGCAAACAAGCAAAAATTCTAAGAGGAAATATTCTTATTACTGGGTTAGCATATAATATCTAAAATGCTAGATAAGAAGTCAGGGAACTTAGAGTAAAATCTATAGATTTTATGTTCCTAAGCCATAAAGACAGCAGCTTTCTACTTAGCAAATCATAGAAACAAACAGATGGCCTGCTTCTAATAGCTCCATCTCTTAAATAGGTGCTGCGAAGACAATATTCTCCAAATTTTACTTCTGGGGGAAAAATTAGTAATAATGGATTATTTAGTCTAAAGAGTCTCTGAAGTTGGTCATCAAAAGTATTCTTTCCACAATACCCCTAGAGCTCTTGACTTCTACAACAGGGAAGGCCTAAAAAGTTGTGAAATACAAGAAACTCAAAATCATTTTTAAAAGGTTCACATACACCTCCCTTCCTATTGGCCAAATATAAACACCTTTGCTCATATGAACACTTCGGATCAAGGCATAGAGGTGATGAATTAACCAAAGTTTCTGTAAGAACAAGTTTAGGAATTCCTGTTCCTCATTTATCTACAACAACCAGCAATTTATAGAGCATGTAGATTTTTTTCCTTTCTTAATATTTGGTACATTTTGATTTTACCACAGACAAAGTGAACAGAAATGAAATTCAACTTTTTTTCTTTTTATTTTCATTAGCTTCTTTTTCCAAAGGAAGTTAGACTATTACCTGAAGTGAAATTCTGGATTTAGTAATCCTTATTCTCTTATTACCACCGGTAATAGAGTTGATTTAAAAGAACAATTAACCAAACATGATGGTTAGTTAACAAGATGTTTTAAGCCAGTACCTATGAACTATGGTCTATGTCTTTCTTCAACATATCTCACCTTGTTCAAGTCCATTGTAAGGACTATAGAATATCTTGAGCAATCAAAAATGTGGTTCTTCAAAACCGAAAAACAAAGAAGACCTCTTCAAATATTCTCCACAGCAAATATGAATGAAGTTACATTATTCAAAGTTCAGTATTAAATATTAAATAGGCAGTATTTCCAACAAAAGGCAATTTTGCAGACATTGAGCAAAGCCTACCACCACCCCACTTAAGGATAACCACTTTGACACAGGAAGGTTTCAGTACCACCACATATACGATGCACAGAATTAAAACATCAAAGTAGGCCCTAGTTCTCCACAGAGGCCCTAACCAAGCAACAACCAGCTTCTGCCAGCCACAATTAAATCCAAGCCACAACTTAGATGCTTTAAATTGGCAATAGTTAAACCAGCTCTTTTTCACTTGCTTGGTCATAAAATCTTGCACCCCCTGTGAGTCAGCTGTAACTCATAAACACTTCGTATAAGAAGCACCTGCTATTAGTTCCATTCCTTTCAACTGAGCTGCTAAGGTCAATGATTGATTTTAGCTTCATGCATGCTAACACTTGAGTATAATCCCTTGTCTGTCTGAAATTTGATAGTCCCATGTAGAAATGCAATCATTCTGCAAACAGTGGTCTACGGTTGGGTGGTGAGGAGACAAATCTACAAAAGGGCACCGGGAGTAGACAATTGGAAAGAAAAGGCCATTTTTCTGTTTTCACTGTTGGCCATTGTCCACATGCCTCTCCCTTAACTTCTCATCATATACGAGCCTACCCTTTGCAGCTATGTTTCCTCAGATACCAGTGTTTTCCTTCTCTCGTGGTTTGGTTGGGGATTACCAACAAAGGAAAGCTGACTCTTCCCTTTCCTTTGTTCCATCACCAACTTTAAAACAGGATCCTTTGAAAAATCCTAAAAACTGAGATAGAGAACAAAAATGCAATGGTTCTTAGAAGCTTTTTGTTCCAATTTCAAGCTAGAGGAAAGTACAATGGCCAGTTCTATCACATCTGAACAAGACAGGTCCAGACCATTTGTTAGATTTTTTTTCCTGCAATTTTCAGTGAAAACTTCCCATCCATGTGAGCAATATAGAAAAAGAAAGGGGAATGTTTAAGGAGTGGTATAAGAGAAATCAAGGGAGGGCTGAGATAAGAAAGGAAAGAGCACATTTTAAAAATTCTGAGCAATAGTCACAACTAGCCATTCCTGAAAACTCCATCAAAAATTCTGCCAGGTTTATGGCCAATTCTGAACTCACCTTGGTGAATTCGCCCTCCATAAGTCAGTCTTCTGAATCTAGATTGGCTCCTTGTTGACCCAAATTGAAAAGCTGTAAAATAAACGAAGGGAGGACGAGTGATACTTTGCAGGAATGGTGCTACAGAAGTGCAGAGTATCACTTACTAACGTCATAAATAATGAAGAACTAATTAATGATACATTAGAAAGAAAAGACCCTCCTTATTGCTACTTCATGGATTCCTAACAATTTATATCCAGAGTACTAAGCACAAATTGGATAAATGTTTATTGAATGGATGAATGCATGCTCATAGAAGGTTTTGCAATTTGTTATTTCCCTCGACAACTTTTATGTTATAGAATTTTTGCTGTGTGTTTCAAAAATACTTTAAAATAAAATTTGTTAAAATAATCTTTTATTGTTAAAACACTTTCAATCTCTCCTTTCCTTTTAATCACAATTTATTTCAGATCATGTACTAATTGTAATGTCAAAGGTAAACAGAAAAAAAAATCACTTTTATATAATCAGATTGAGATAGCGCTTTCCCCTGTGGGATTATACCAAATAGGACTTGTGAACTGAAAAGAAGAGTATATATATTTTTAAACCAGACCTTTGGAATACTATTCAACAAACATTTACTATATTCTGGGCCATATGTTCTGCAGATAGAAACATGATAATGACGTAGTTCCTGCCATTTAGGGACATATAGAAGTGGTTGTACTGTTACTTTAAGTATTTTGAGTAAATACGTATGCAAATAATTTTCCTTTTGGAAATATGTATTACCTAAATGGCTTTAGGTTTACTCTCTCCCTTTTAAACAATTGATAGGCAGACAGAATAAAAGCTTCATATAAACCAGCATTGTCCCCACTCCCCAGGCTCAGTGAAATTGTGATCAGGACACTCAAGTAGGGAACATGAGTACAATTTCAGGGTGCCATTTCTGTCATTAGATGTAAATACACTATTCAGTATGAAAGACCAGGTTAAGAGAAGGTACGTAAAATGTGTGTTCTAAACAGACACATAGACCTAAGGTTGCAATGGGACAAATTAGATCCCCAAATCATTTGGATATCTAAGTAGAATCTTCCAGATGCAAAGAAGGGACCAAGAAATATTTAAAGTCTCCTACACTCTCACTTAGTAGCCAAATGCATGAAAAGATAGCACCATGGAGTATCTACTGTGTGCCACATACCTCACTGGGTGTTTTGCATGCATTATCTTACATCCCTACAAACAAGTCTTTTAGGGAGTGGTCTTAAAGAACAGCAAGTGGTTCAAAGTCATACACCTGGTAGTTGACAGGGATGGGTTCTGAACATAGGTCTGACGGATTTCTTATATTCCTTTCATTACTCCAGGAAGCATTCTAGAACTTTCCGCAGCCAATGGTCAGACAAAGAGAGTGGAGCTTAAGATGTTTACAGAAGCTGCAGAGCCCACTGACATTACTGCCTCTTCTCACCCAGGCATGTGCAGCTGCTTCTCAGCAAGGGTCTTGGCAGGATTTCTGGGGTAGAGGAGGGACTCTGCTAACCTGATTAGGGTACATTGAGGAATGTCTTATTGGGCCCTAGACATCTGTTCATTCCCCTCTTTGCAGGGTCGCCAGATAACACATAAGACACCCAGTTAAATTTGAATTTCAGGTAAACGATAATTTTTTTAGCATGTCTCCAATATTGCATGAGACAACTTATTTGCTAAATCTGGCAATCCTACTTCTTTGACCTATTTCAAAATGTCTTAAAATTAGAGTACAAGTATGCTGAAATGACTTAAAACTCTATACATGATCTTTGACTTGGAACAAAGATATCCTGGCTGTTGAGTGGAATTGCAAGACACTCATCTGCAAGCACATCACCCTCCCACCTCCACAGAACTGTTCAGTGGTTTATATGGGTTGCCACCATAATTCATTTTATCGATTTCTAGTACCACGACAATCTTGTGTCTGCAACTCAAGAACACAAGAAGTGGAAATTTATATTTTTTTAATTTAACAGAATTTCAAAGGTAGTAGATACATAAACTCAACCATGTCAGATGTGACTGTTCCCCCTTTCCCAGAGTTGTTCCTAGGGCTCACATAGTGCTATAGGGGACCATCTCTTTCTTGTGTCCTCTGCCTATGCAAACTATTGCCAAGTCCCCTCTCATTCAATCCTGGCCTTCTGGCCTGTTCAGTCCAGCGTTTCTGTTCTTTTCCTGTTCTACCGAGGCACAGGCATCATCCTAAAGCTTCTACACCACGCTAAGTCTCCAAATTTTCTGAGGCCCTTTAAAACTCTGCCTGCCTAGATGCACAGTGTAGCTAGCCAGTCCCTGTCTAGGTTTTTATTGTCCTGCTCAGCTCTGCCTTTGGGGAATGAAGCATGATGCTCTTGTCATTAAACATACCAACTATCTCTGTCCTCTTCCCCCAGGAAAGAGTACATGGTTCTTCCAGGGGACACAAGTACCCCTATCTTCTTGGTTTTTCCTATCCCTCTCTAAATTCTCTCTGCCAAGACAATCTTTCTCAATCTTTTTCTTTTTCCCTTTTTCTATCTTTTTTTAGGGATGGCCCACCCTCCTCGACACTCTCACCTCCAACTCTCAAACATTTTTCTGGTGTAACTAGTTCCCTTAAGGATCTCAGGTTTTTGTAAGACACTGGGAGGTTATTTCCTTTTCACCCTGGCTTATCTTTTCCTCGAGCAATGAATACAAAAGAGTTAGCCCCTTGAAAGGAGGAGAGAGGATAATGAGAGAATAAAGTATTCTAACCAACTAACTTTAACACTTTGAAAAAGTTTTTCAAAGCCAGAGCTAAAAATTAGATCCCGGTTGGTTTAAGCATGAACTGCCTTTTGACAGTAGTCCACAAATCTGATATTAGCAACAGATGGGAAACTTTTAAAACTCGAATTGCCAGGCCCCACCCCAGACCTATAGAATCTCAAGGGTTGAACCTAGAAATATGTATCTTAACAAACTCCCAACATTTTTCTTACACGCTCAGCTGTACCCATTCTCTGACATGCTTTCAGGGAATGGCTGCCTTTTCTTTCCCACACCTTCTGCCTTTCCTTTTCTTTCTTACCCCTGGATTAACAGAATCCAACCACAGGTTCCTTGCATAGAACCAAAATCGAATGTGGAATTCTGTATCCATTTTAAAGGGGAAATAACCCGGAGGCCAAGACGATGTCCATGTGTCTTGTCTCCTCTTATTTTTCTCCTCTCCCATTTTTCTCATTCGTTGGTGCTCCTACAGGTTCCAAAAAGAATCTGAGTCTAACCTACCAAACACAACCATTCCAATCGTAGTACAGCTCCACCTTACGTCAAATGCAAAACTATTTCCCAGAGATCTAAGTGCTGCTTAGATCTTACGAGAAATCATCAACATGTTTAAGCATCCCAGTTTTTCTAAGGCTTCTAGAGGGAAGGACCCAAGCGATTAAGATAGATTCCCAAAGTTGATAAATTACAAAGTAAGATTTTTAAAATCGCTGCATTGAGTTGTTTAAATTGTTGTTAAACGCCTTCTTAATTTATTTAGAGAGAACAGTTCACCTTTTTTTTTTTTTAAGTGAATATGGCTAGGTAGGACATGTCAAGCTGGCAATATCACTGGCCTATTTTATTCCAAAATGAGGTTAGGAGTGCTGAGCTAAATCAGAGCTCTTAAAGGCATACGACCTTGGGAGTGATAACAGAAGCACGAATTGAAAATTATGCACAAGTGATACGAAAGACTCACCCCCTGAGATGGTAGTTGGCATTTATAAAAGTCAGCTATGTTTTACTTGACTCAAGAAAAAGTCATATATTGTTATTATGACATCAGAATACTGCTCCATATTAAAGGACAGAGCAAAGGGCCTGAAACATGAGGGAGGTGGGCAGGCTGAACAGGAGGAGATAAGTGATGTGGCCTAAACAGTTTCTAATAATTCCCTTATTTCAGGAAAGTAAATTTATAGTGACTGTCTCATTCCAGGTTAAATTATTGAGAAATATATATTTTTTCCTTTGGAGTTGATTAAGCAGCAGTAGCTCTTTAAAGCTGATGGACCAGGAAATAGTATAACAGATGCTAGTTATCTGCAGAGCACTCTGCTAGGTGCTGCAAATAAAGGAAATTAGTTTTCCTGCACAGGATGTCCATTTTTCCTGAAAGGTTGATGCAGGGATGAAGTTAGGGACCAAATAAATCAGATTTCACCGGTTGAAAGGAACTACAAAGTTCTGCTAGACCAGTCTCACAGCTAATGAATGTATTATTTCTTTGACTTTTCCTGTGCGTTCCCTTCTATCTGGATTTTATCATCTCCAGAAATGGAGATCCGTGCTTCCCAAGGATGGAGTGTGGTCCTGGAAGGCTGGGGATAGCCGTTATCTGTGAGTGAGAGTTGGGAGATGGAGGACCCTTCTGGGAATAGCTTGCTTTGGGCTGCTTGCTGCTCCTTGGGGAACTTTGAGACTTGCTCTGGAGATTCAGCCTGAATGGACCAGACCCTTAAGGAGACATCATAAGCAGGTGCCTCCAACAAGCATTCTCTTGGCAGAAAAGCTGATTTTCCTTCAATGCTTGGGCCGTCTTAGGTATTTTTACTTTAAACCAAAAATCTTGCTTGCCCTTTGTGGAGATTTGTCTAGTTGGGTATCGGTTTTTTCATTTTGTCGTTAATTCATTATCTTAATATTTTTTTTATTGAGTTACTATTTTGTTTCATTATAGGAAACCGAGGCCCACAGAGCTTAGGCTATATAACTCAAAGTCACAACTTCGTGACTTAGAGAGAGGACAGACATCTCCTGACTCAAATTCAGTGTGTTTTACACTATTTGGTGTGTGTTTTTACTTTGTTTTCATTGAGTAATTTTTTAAAATCTTACTGTTCCTTCTTAACATTCATCTCTTATTTCTCTCTCAATTAATAGCAAAAAGGATTGACAGTACCAGGATGACAGAGGTATAGAGAAGACAAAAGCCTAACATGTATTGAAATTTTATAATGTGTACCAGGTTTACTAATTTCACTAGTGGTATCTCATTCAATTTTCACAATCGTATGAAATATGCAGTATTATTCCCACTTATAAGAAATTGAGACTTAGAAACTGTAAATAACTTGCTTAAGATCACTTGACTAGGTATCACTTATTAGAGTCAGTTGTGAACCCAGTTCTTTCTGACTCGTGTCACTAAATTATACTGCCTCCATTCCCCAGGCAGAATAAATTTGATGTTTAACCGGCCACTTAACACCAATTAACTCTGCCCAGATTTTTCATGAGAAGTAAAAGCCTTTATGTTGGCCCTTGATACTGTGTTTAAATAAACAAAGATGCTGATAATCCCAGGTAAAAAAGTTACTCATTCAAGTAACTCAGAATATCACATGCATTATTACCCAGCTCCAAAGATAACTGAAGGGAGTTACTTGGACAAAGGTGTTATCTTGTTTCCAGAATGAGTGATGGGGAAGAGATAACCAGAATTCTCCCACTTCCTGGGACAGCTCTGATTATTTCAAAATTTATGTTGTGAAAATTTAATTTTTTCCCTGAGAGCTTCCATTCATTGATCTATACACTGAAAGTCACATAGAATTCAAATTCTTTTTCTATGACAATGCTTTAAATTGTTTGCAGTTGGCTTTTGAGTTTTCCTAGTGTTTGACATGGAAGGATGGTATAGAAAGAAAGAGCAGAGTTAAGGGCTTCTGGCATGAAACACAGCAGAGTAATCATATACTTTTGTATTCTCTTCCTCCCCAAAACCAACATATATAACTAATAAATTAATAAAGATATTAAGATATGAGGAAAAAGAATGCAACAGTGGACAAAAGCTTCTATCACAGTTTTTGGGGGGAGGGAAAGCAAATAGAAAAGATAACTTCTTTAGCAAGGCAGAGGAAAGTATAGCCTAGGGGCCAGGAGAGGGTATTTCTGACAGAATATGAAAATACTCTTTTAGAAGTTCTCAGTATTGTTGAACGCTGAAGAGCGGCCATGGCTGAAATAAGGAGATGGGTTCAGAGTCTAGGTATACACATATTGATCCCTGGGCAGCCAGAGACTCTCTCTTCTCCCACCTCTAGATTCCAGAAGTATGTTCTCCAGAGAAATTGAACCAGTGAGGCCTCAAACATAGTAGTACAGTGACTAAGTGCACAGATCAAGTGACCACCTTCTAATTAAACATGGGATCAGACCCAGCCCCTTTCCCTGCCCTGTGCCTAGAACACCACAACTTCCTAAACATATCTTCACCCTTCATGCTACCAGGAGAGTCTTCAGAAAAAAAAAAAAATTCTTGTCTTAGTTCTCATAAACTGATTACAACTGTTTTGGAACAACGTGCGATTAGTTTGAGAGTACCTGCCTATACTCATTTCTATCCTGACCTATGCTTTCATGGATTGACTGAATGGAAAGGCATACTATTGTTGCATATTTAGGACCCTTTCCTTCTATGAACATTAATTAAAGAGCAAATTAGTAGCATGAAATATAAGTGGAACCCACACCAGCTCTCTTTTGAAAATTCAAAATGTTAAAATTGGCACACAGATCTAAAAGCTTTTAATATGCAAAATCTTATACTAAATTTGGGGGTAAAGGAAGGGTAGTGATATGCAAGTATGGAAAAGGAACTGAAAGTTTAATTAGCAATCGAAACATGAAAACCCAATTGCAATGCAAAATAAATGATAAATGTTTGAGAGAAAGTCTGAATACTAAAGAAGCACAAAGAGGGAAAGGTGATAAGGAATGTGGTTAGCATTACTGTAATGGCTAGGTGGAGAGCCAGAGAAGAGAAAGAGCAATTAAAGGGATCGTTTTATAAACTATATAAATGTCTAACCAATGTACTGTATACTTGAAACTAATAATAAAATAAAACTTTTTTTTTAAAAAAAAGGGAAAGGTGAGGGAGGGATCAGGGAAAGCTTTTCTGAGTAGTTGAATTTGAACTAGCCCTTGAAGAAGGAGGAGGATCTTGACTTAGGAGGGAGTGGAGCATTGAGACTGATGGAAGAGTGTGAGTCTTGGAAATACGGATGAGGTTGGTTTGGATATTGAAGATATCACACGGAACCTAGCATGAGGGTAGGATCAGTAAGCAGTTGACCCAAAAAAGTGGTTTGGAGTCAGGGCAAACGGAATTCACATGGTTCAATAGGAAGAACTGGGCTCTGGTTCTTGCTCTGGGAGCACATATACTGAAAATAGAAAGAGCTGAGTTCTGGAGTCAGGCAGCCGTAAGGCCTGGTGCCTCCATTCCTTCATCTACTGTCTCACCTTGACACATTTTCTCAAATCTCTTTTCTTCCATTTCTACATATGAAAAAATGAGATGATAATGTTTGTAATACAGACTATTTCAAGGATTAAATAAGATAATGCATATAAAAGGCATGCTGCAGATAAGGTATTAAATAATCTGAGCAAAGGAGCTAACTATTGTCTACAGAGTAAGTATAGGAGAAGAGGTTAGAGGTAGGTAAGATCAGCTTTTTAAAAATTAAATTTGTTTTCCAGATTTATTGATATAATTTACATGTAACATTGTATAAAATTTAAGGTATACAATATAATTTGAATCTGTATGTATTGTAATATATTGTAAAATTATCACCACAATAAGTTTAGTTCACATATCCATCACCTTACAGTTACACTTTTTTCTTATGATGAGAACTTTAAAATTTACTTGGTTAGCAACTTTCAACATACAATATAGTATTGTTAACTATGGTCATCATGCTGTATATTATAACCCCAGAACTAACTTATTTTAGAACTGGAAGTTATACTTTTTGACCACTTTCCCCCATTTCCCCCATCCTTCACCCCCACCCTGGCAAGCACCAACGAATCTGTTCTCTGTGCCCGTTAGTTCAGGAGATTCCACATATAAATGAGATCATACAATATTTGCCTTCTCTGTTCGACTTATTTAATTTAGCAAATGCCCTCAAGGACCATCCATGTTGTTGTAAATGGCAAAATTTCCTTCTTTTTTACTGCTGAATAATATTCTATTGTTTGTATGTATAGATATCTCACAATTTCTCTATCCATTCATCAATTGCTGGACACTTAGGTTGCTTCCATGTCTTGGCTATCGTAAGGAAGGCTGCAGTGAACATGGAGTATAGAAATCTCTTCGAGAAAATGATTTTATTTCCTTCAGATATATACCTCGAAGTGGGATTGCTGGATCACATTGTAGTTCTATTTTTAATTTTTTGAAGAATTTCCACACTGTTTTCCATAGTGGCTGCGTCAATTTACATTCCTACCAGCAGTGCACCAGCGGTCCCTTTGCTCCACGTCCTCCCCAGCACTTGCTATTTTTTTGTCTGTTTGATAATAGCCATTCTGATGGATGTGAGATGATATCTCATTGTGGTTTTGATTTGTATTTCCTTGATGATTAGTGATATTGAGCACCTTTCAGGTACTTGTTGGCCATTTTAATATCTTTTTTCTTTTTTTGAAAAAAAGTCTAATCAAGTCTTTTGCCCATTTTAAATCAGATTGGTGGTGTTTTGTTTCGTTTGGTTTGGTTTGCTGTTGAACGTATGAGTTCCTTATATTTTTTGGATATTAACCCTTATCAGATAAGTGGTTTGCAAATATTTACTCCCATTCCATAGATTGCCTTTTCATTTTGTTGGTCATTCCTTTTGCTGGGCAGCAGCTTTTAAGTTTGATGTAGTCTCACTTGTTTATCTTTTATTTTTATTTTTTAAATTTTATTTGTTTATTTTAATTAGCTTCAAGTATACAGAACATTGGTTAGGCATCTATATAGTTCATAAAACGATCCCCCCAAGTGCTGCCACCCTCCTCTGGCCTCCGCTTTGCCAACATATTAATTCTAACTGCATTCCCTCTGCCGTGCTCTCCATCCCCGTGACCATCTATTAACTACTAATTTGCACTTTACCCTTCGTCCCATTCTCCCAGTCCCCCAAACCACTCCCCTCTGTCCCTCACCAAATTGTTTACTATACTTGTGAGTCTGGTTTTGATTAGTTTGTTCTTTTTGTTCCTTAGATTCTGCATATATTACTTGTTTGTTTCTGCTTTTGTTGCTTGTGCTTTAGGTGTCGTATCAATAAATCACTGCCAAGACCAATGTCAAGGAGCAGCCTTTTCCTGCTTTCTTCTAGGAGTTTCATGGTTTCAGATCTTAATAGCGGAGAATTCCCTCAATTTTTGTACGTCTGGATAAGGTTTTTATTTCTCCTTCATGAAGGAGAGCTTAGCTGTATATATTTTTCTAGGCTGGTAGTTCCTTTCATTTAGTTTAAATATTTGATTCCACTCCTTTCTGGCTTGTAAGGTCTGTGTTAAGAAGTCCAATGATAATCTAATAGGTTCCTTTATAAGTTACCATATTCTTCTCCCTGGCTGCCCTGAAAATTTTGTCTTTGTTGTTCATTTTTGATAATTTTAATATGCTATGTCTTGGTGGAGGCCTTTTGGGTTGAAATAATTGGGTATTCTGTTGACTTCTTGAATTTCAAGATCCAGCTCATTTCTTACATTTGGGAAATTCTCATCAACTGTTTGTCTGAAAAGGCTTTCTAGTCCTTGCTCCTTTTCTTTGCCTTCGATAATGCCCATTATTCTTATGTTTCCTCTCCTGTTGATATCTGATAGTTCTTGTTTTTCTCTTTCATTATTTTTTATTCTTCGGTTTCTCTCTTCTTCCTTCTGGTTTCTTTCTAGATTTCTGTCTTTGATATCACCGATCCTTTCCTCCATTTGATCAACTCTATTTCCCAAGCTTGCTATTTCATTTTCCAATCTTTCAGTTTGTGTGTGTGTTTATCACCAGAAGATCTATTCTGTTCCTTTTGAGGGTTTCAATCTCCTTGCTCTGCTCTTCTAGTTGTTTTTTCAATTCCTAAAATTGTTGATATGACTCATTTTGGATCTCATTGAGTTTTTTCAGAAGTACTGCCCTGAATTCTCTTTCATTTGAATTGCAAATTTCTATATCTGTAAACTTATTTTCTGAAGATTTTTCTCTTTCTTTCTAAGATGCCTTATCACCTTGGTTGTTCATGGTGTTTAATGGACTGTTTATCTGCCCAGGCATTAATAGAAGTGTATTTGCTTTTTTTCCAGAAAAATTTATTATATGAAGGTATCTCTTTAGCCTGTTGCAAAGAAGACATTTTTCTTTTGGTTTCCAGTAGGTGGCATCTAAGCCTCTTGGATTCCTGTTTTATATAAAGCCTTAATAATGCCTTACTATTTTCTTGTAGATATTTAATCACACTTGCTACTCTGTCTCAGTCCCTGTCAGTGTTAGCAACAGTTTCAGTAGCTATTCTGAGAAAAATGAATGAGGCTGGAGGCATCACTCTGCCCAACTTCAAATTATACTACAAAGCAACAGTAATCAAAATGGCATGGTATTGGCATAAAAATAGACACACAGACTAGTGGAACAGAATCGAGAGCCCAGAAGTAAATCCATATTTATATGTGCAAATAATTTTCACGAAAATGCCAAAAACATACAGTAGAGAAAGGAAAGCCTCTTCAATAAATGGTGCTAGGACAACTGGAAAGCCACCTGCGAAAGAATGAAACTAGACTGTTGTCTATCACCACACACCAAAATTAACTCAAAATGGATTAAGGACCTGAATATAAGACCTGGAACAATAAATTGCATAGAAGAAAACTTAGGAACTAAACTCAAGGACCTTGGACTTAAAGGAGATTTTATGAATTTGACCTCAAAGGCAAGGGAGTAAAAGCTAAAATAAATTATTGGGACTTCATTAAACTAAAAAGATTCTGCTCAGCAAAAGAAATCATCAACAAGGTAAAGAGACACCATCTGAATGGGAAAATATATTTGCAAGCAATGCCTCCAATAAGGGCCTAATGTCCCAAATATACAAAGACTCATACAACTCACTAACAACAAAAAACAAATGATCCAATCAAAAAATGGACAGAGGCCCTGAACAGACACTTCTCCCTAGAGGACATACAAATGGACAACAAATATTTAAAAAGGTGCTCAACATCACTAGCTTTTAGGGAAATGCAAATCAAAACCACAGTGAGTCACCATCTCATCCCTGCTAGAACAGCTATAGTCAATAGGACAAGTAATAAAACGTTTGAGGGATTTGGAGAAATAGGAACCCTCATACACTGCTGGTGGGACTGCAAATTGGTACAGCCACTATGGAAGACAGTATGGAGGATCCTCAAAACTTAAAAATTGATCTACCATATGATCCAGTAATCCCTCTACTGGGTATTTACCCCAAAGACTTGAAAACCCATATCTGAAAAGATATTTGCACACCAATGTTCATAGCAGCATTATTCATGGTGGCCAGGACATGGAAGCAACTGAAGTGTCCTATGATAGATGATTGGCTAAAGAAGCTGTGGTACATATATACAATGGAATACTACTCAACTATATAAAAGAGATGAAATACTGCCAGTTGCGACAACATGGATGGATGTCAAGATAATCATGCTAAGCGAAATAAGTCAGACAGAAGTTGAAAATCACATGATATCTCTTATATGTGAGATATAAATCTAAAAGCAACAAATGAACAGGACAAACAAACAGAGACTTATGGACATGGAATAGACTAGTGGTTACCAGAGGATAAAGGGGGGGGGAGGGGGGAGGTCAATGGGGTAAAGGGGTCAAATATGTGGTGATGGAAAGAAATCTAACTATGGGAGGTGAACACACAGTATAAATATATACACGCCTATTAAAGTGTACAGATGAAACTTATTGGATTTTGTTAATATCACCATAAAAATAAATAAATTAATAAAATATATATACACATATTTTTAAATGATTAAAATGTGGTCTAGCTACTCTATTAAATTGGGGATTAGTAAAAGCCAACAATAAATGAATGAATGAATGAATGAATGAATGAATAAAATAGACTAGTGGTTACCAGAGGGAAGGGAGAGGGAGGAGGGGGTAGATAGGGTAAAAGGAGTCAAATATGTGGTGACATTAAAGAATTAAAAATAAATTTAAAAAATATAAAAATATATCTAATACATCACTTTCATTCTTTCTTTAATTGAACCACTTCAAATATTATTATGTTTTTTAGTTATTCTGTGAGCCTTAAAACTGGTCTCCCCATTTGGAGTTCAATCTTCTCTTTCCCAGGCCATTTCCTAATTATACTTTAGGTCCTAACTTAAACATGAATTTCTTACAGAAAGCCTTTGATAATCCCTCAGACTAGTTGGGTTCCTCCTCTTGTTCATGACCATAATATACTATCCTTCTCCTTTGTACCACTTGTAAATGGTATTATTAAATAATCATGTGTATGTAGGTATCTACATACATAAATACACATATATATGTTTATTCCCTTTCTTGCCAAACCGTCTACTCTGTGAAGACAGAGCCATATCTACATTATTCAACACTGTCCTCCATTGCTTACTGCACTGCCTGTACATAGTAGGTTCTCAGAAGTTATTTGTTAAGTAGAATGCATATAAAATAAAACATATATTTTAATTGAAAAATATGTTTATGTGTATTTATATATAATATTTTAAACCTAATTTCCTTTGTTGTTCCAGGATCACATCTAATGTATCACATTACATTACATTAAGTTGTTGTGTCTTCTTAGGCTCTTCCTGGCTCAGATGATAGTATTTCAAACTTTGTTTTTTGATATCTGATGGTTTTGAGGAGTATGGTAAAGTATATAATAAGGTTTCCCTTTACTGGAATTTGAAGTTTTTCTCATGATTAAACTGGCGTTATGGGTTTATAGGAGAAAGACCATAGAGGTAAAGAGCCGTTTTCGACACATCATGTCAACGTTACCTACTGTCAACATGACATCACTGTTGACATTGACCTTGATCACCTGGATGTAGTGTTTGTCAGGTTTCTCTTCTACAAAGTTTCATTTCTTCCACTTTCCGTACTCTTTAGAAGTAAGTCACAGCACAGCTCATACTTAATGAGTGGGGAGTTATGGTCCCCCTTATTCTTACAACATTTTTAACATTTTTAAGTGCATTATTTCAAGTTTTTGAAGAATAATGATCGAACTTATCTCTTTATAGGGTCTGTATCAGGAATGCCCCCAATCTTTAGTTAAGAGCTATGTTTCATCTCCTTAAAGGCTGGAGATCGACAAATGAAAGTGGTACAGACAGCAAAATATCTGAGCTGACTAGGAGAAAGAAGGAATGCCACTGCCTACACTTTTCCCATCTCTGATGGAAATCCAAAAATCTAAGAGTCAATTATAACAGTTGTAATCACTATACAGTTCTTCTGAACAAGAGTTTGAGACTGATAGAATCTAATTAGGACAGTCTTCCTGGATTTGAAGCTAAGCTCTACCATTTCTGGCCTTTATGATCCTGATAAATCTTTAACCTAAGACTCAGTTTCTCCAATGACAAAATGGGTACAATGTCAATATCTATCTAATGGGGTGGTTGAAATTATTTCAGGAGACAAAGAATATAAAGCCTTTTGTACTCAATCAACAAACAATGCAGTGGGGATATTTGTTAACATTAAGTAGATGTATCTTTCCTGCTTATGAATCATGTTACCCTCTCATTCTTTGTGTCATTGGCATGCCTTCATGGGGTTGTGGGTACTATCTTGAACACAGCTTAGCTTCAGATCTTATCAAAGTAATCTTGAGAACCATGTTTTGTTGAATGAGAGGTTTTTTCTTAATTCTAAAAGCCTTCCTTCACATATTCACAGCAAAGCTTGGATGTCATATTTTTATAAGTCAAAGTGTGGAGAGATGGCTCTATGATATAAAGGCAGTTCCTGTGAGATGGGAAAGGAGGGAGAAGGAAGGAATCAGGAAAGGGGATGAGAGAAGAGGGACAGAGATTCAGACTGTGATGAAGATGCTTCTGGGTCTGTAAGAGACTAGTCCCTCATGTCTTGGTCTGGGTGATGAGTCAGACATTAGTTTAAAAGGTGAGGCAGCTTGAGAAAGGATTTGAGACTGTCTAGGGTAATGCTCTGCTTCTCCCTGTTGGCGCTCTCCCAGCCTTGCTTTGGTAGGATGAAGGGAATGGAAAGGAGGGCTCCAAAGAGCATTCAGCTGGTCCTTCTTGTGGCATGGAGGATTTCCTTGGAGATCTCATGAACGATGCAGAAAAGCGCTAAGAATTAAGAGTCACTGTGACTGTCCAAGGTGCATCACATATGGGCATGGTTAGAGGAGTGCTAGGTCAGAGGCTGCATGGAGGACAGCCCAGAGTTGGGAGCCAGAGGCAGGCAGAACTGTGCCTCACAAGTACTTGTGCACGGTTAGCAGTGGGACCCAGTTAGCAGGAGTTTGCTATTTTCTGGGAGCAATTGGTCTGCCAAAAGTTTCTCAGAGGACATACTCTTACTGACAACAGTGTCCACTGGGACAGAAGTCTATGCCCAAAAAGAGAGGAGAAAAACTACTCCTCAGCCAGGGTCAGCAGGAGGCAGCAGAGGACAAGAGATCACAGGCGCCTCCCCTGGCTGGCGGGACAACTAAAGCTGCCTTCTCAGACCCATCCTGGGAGGAGGGGATTCAAGGGGCGGATGAAGAAAGGGGGAAGAGGGCCCAATGTTGAGTTCGAATTGACTGAAATGAACCTGAAAGACTTGAATTTTAAATACGAAGAAACTATCCAAGAATCCTTTTCTGCATATCTCTACCATGTTTTTTAGCCTATTTTTAATTTTCTTGTTTAACTGTTTTCCTTTTTCAACTCTTCTTTTTAAATTTTAAACTTCTTTTTCCAGTTATCTTTTTGTTTTGGGGATTTTACAAGCTTCGAGAAGCTTGAGCCCCTTTTGCCTATTTCCAAACCATTGGATGGTTATCACATTTTAATAATAATAATAAAAAATCCTACCTTTGTCAGTATCTTTAGCCAAAAAAAAAAAAAAATCCTTCATTCATACTCTCATTGAGAGTTTTATCTTTAAAGATTATTACTATTGTCTTAATAAGATGTTTGAATTTCCTAAGATTCACTTCCTATTTTGAGCAAAGCCATTCATGTGCTTTGTGTCTTTGATGAAGCAAATCTTTTTTTAAAAGTACCAAATGTGAAAACACATAAAGAGAAGCATAATTAATAGTTTTTTATCATTTGCCTCCAAAAGGAATATTAGCGGTTTATTGGGTATAATTCACACATTCAGATAATCCTAGTTTCACTCTACTACTGTCTCCTTTTTCTTCCATGGAATTGTGGCTTTCCTTTTGACCCTACTGTTTATGAGTTGGTTTTTCATATTCATAGTTTGGAGTTAGCTTTGCTTTGGCACATGGCCTCAGTTATGTAACTCGTAATTAGTTTATGGTGGCTTTAAACTGTCTACAAATTCTGAGACTTTCCTTTTTTCAAAAGGAAGAGTCTAATTCCCCTCCCTTTAGTAAGAGCTGGACTAGTGACTCATTTCTAAAGAACAGAATGCGGTAGTGGAGACAAAGTGTAACTTCTGAGACCAGGTTGTAAAGGGCACTATGGCGTTTGCCCTCCTGGATGCCTCACTTTGGGGAAGACAAGCAGCATGCCGTAAGGATACTCAGCAGTATGGAGAGATCTATGTGGCGAGGGAGCTCCAGCATCAGGAGGGGGATGCGACCACAAGTGGGTCCTCCCAGTTCCAGTCAAGCCTTCGGAAAACTGCAGCTCTGGCTGACCTCTCTACTACAGCCTCATGAGCAACTGGAGCCAGAACGACCTAGAACTACCCGGGTACTCCTGAATTCTCAACTCACAGAAATTGTGTGAGATGATGTTTATTGTTGTTTTAAGATGCTGAGTTTAAGGGTAATTCATTTTGCAGCAACAGATTAATAACTAACTTTCTCACAAAATACATTCCAGTACATATAAAAGGACTAGAAAAAAATGTGGGTGAATTGGCATTCTCATATGATCATTATGACAGCCTTGGGTGTGAGTGGCACTGAGGTGAAGTAGTATGGCCTGGTGAAATGCTCTTTTTTTGGCAGTTGCTGCAGTTAACTGGTGTTTGTATGTGGCTTGGCTTATTTGTGGTTGACTTATACATGGGGTAAAAATTACGCCTATTCAACAAGGGTGACTAATCAATTACACGAAGGTGTGGCTGTTGGCTCAGAAGGTTTTCCAAAAATTTTTAGTCAAAAAAAAAAAAAATCTGCTCTGCTTTATATTCCTCGAAACTCATGCTAGACAAATAATAACAATAATAAAAAAAAGGCGAACAATAACAAAGAAACCTAAGAATATCTTTACATGATTTGATTCATGTACTTATTTAAGAGACGAAGGCCGAAAATAACTGTTTAAAGTTACAAATACCAATGTTTTCCAGTTTAAATCTAAATAGTCGTAAGTGTTTTAGGTATTGTGATGAAAGGGTCAAGTTGGTTTGCAGTACTTTAAAACCAACTGGTTTTTTTTCCCTCTTCAAGTTATCTTTTCTTCTTCGAGACTCATTTCTAAACTTACCTTTTTCGTTATAAAACATTTATTGTTCTATCAATTAGCTTCTCACTGTCGTCGTGAGTAGGGTCCCACAAGGATTTCAGAGTTCCCTTCTCAGGGACAATCTGGTGCTGAGAAAACCCATGCTAAGCTCCAAGATGCTTGCTGTCAACTGGGCTCAGATTGCGGTGAGCGGCACCCAAAGCACCTTCCTGAACTGCAGTCTTCTAAGAACTGTATGCAATGATAGAGGCACCAGTGATAAAGTTTGTCTGTCTGTCTGTCTGTCTGTTTCTCTCTCTCTTGAGTTTATTTGAGCCCAAACTAGTGACAGTTGCTGGGGAGCAAGATCTCAAATGCTCTTATACAGTCTAAGTTTTATTTCAAATTAACTCACTGTATCCAGGGGAAAAATGACCATTAAGAGGCACTCAAATCGACAAGTCTTTCCCCACACTTTGAGGGATTAGAAACGAATGAAAAGCAGGTTAAATTTAGACTTTGGCTTTTTGTTTTCACTCCTGTAAGCTCCAGTTCATAATGTGTTAAAGAGCAGAGTTTGTGTCCTGGCGTTTTACACTGGAGTCTTCCATTACAGTCCCTCACCGACAGAATACTGTAGTAACCCCCAAATGTCTGGTGGGACGATGCTGAACATTCAAACAGACTGCCTTTCTTGTAGGCTAGAGAAAGTCTGAAATGAACTGCTATATTTTACAGATTGACTTTCTGTTGTTTTTTTATTTAGGAGGTAGGCTCAACATTACAGAAAGACGCTTGTGCTAGTGTTACTGTAATAAGTTTGAGGCCGAATACAAAAAGCTCTCTATGTGATTGTGTACCAGTAGCATCCCTTTTGGTTTTAGCTCTTGGTCCAGAAGAGAGCAAGAACTTATTCATTACATCTTATTTTAAGACTTTTTAATTAGATCAAGAGAAAGCTTTACTTTTTACAAATAAAGTTGAATAATGTAATTAGTTGTCTTTTTTCCAACATTTTTCTAAAGCTTGAATATTGTAATTTTAAAAATAAATATTGGTTAAGAGGAGGATAACAGAAGATGGCGTCTTGCCCCTACCTAACTCTAAAGTTACTTTTATAAAGTTATTCTTCCCATAAGGTAGTGCCCTAGAAAAACAAGGCTATATTTTTACCATGATAAAAAGTGTGTCCAAATAACGATTAACAAACATGACACCGATAATAATGTACTTGGAAATTAACTGTTAAACACATCATGCCTGTACTTAACTATCCAACAAAGTATGTCCTAAAACCAGTTTGCTCTCTCAGTCATAATGACAAATGACAATGTCAATGACCAAATACCATTGATCTCATACTAGTAAAGGGAATGATAATTTTGTCTTGAATTGTATATGTAGTGTCATAGTTTCTTTAAATATTACATAGCTGCTGTCTACCTCGTAAAATTCAAATAACTTTTGGGCTTTTTTCCTCCCTCTACTTTTTTCTAGAAGTCAGTAAGATAGCCCTCTGTTCAGAATAGGTCAGATCTAATTCTTGATCCTTCAGAAAGGCTACTGTAAACAACTGAGATTTTACTGAAAAGATTCTGTAATACTATTTTTAGATAAGTCTTTCATATTAAGAATACTATTTCATGGGTGGCAGGGTACTGCTA
Source organism: Eonycteris spelaea (assembly GCA_003508835.1). Taxonomy (NCBI): domain Eukaryota; kingdom Metazoa; phylum Chordata; class Mammalia; order Chiroptera; family Pteropodidae; genus Eonycteris; species Eonycteris spelaea. Next base: position 6,697,223 of record PUFA01000044.1, read on the forward strand.
CTTGCTCTAAAGATTTGTTTCAGCATCGTGACCACGTATAACACACTCTGCCGTATCTGCTGCAGATGCCCCCACCAATATTGGTCAGTCTGGAACTTTTGACACTCACCACAGCCCTTCTGATCCTGCAGTTACCTAGTCCTCCCGTTAAGAGGCTTGCCTTTCCATATGTCACAAGACAGAACACAGAGAGGAGAGACTGATGAAGTGTGAGTGCAATCCTGGCTCTTCCACCCTCTCCCGTCACTAACCTCTGAACCTCAGTTTTCCATTCATCAAACACTTCATAGCAACAGTGCTTATGTCCTCTGCTGCTGTGAAGATTAAATGAGATAATAAATATCGAATGTTGTAACAGTGCCTGGCACAGAGAAAACCCTCAACAATGCTGGTTGTTACTATTACTGTTTAAGCTGCAGAGACATGGGACATACAAATGTGGAAAATCAGATCGGAAACTAATGGCAAGATTAAAGACAAACAACTGCTATTTTAAAATCTGAATTAGACAGTCTGTATTCTAAAACACATACACACACAAAATCTGTACCAATTAAATACAATAAAGTTGAAAGGGGATATAAATTACAGTTTTTCTTTTTTAAAAACAGACAATAGTAAAATACTACAGTCAGCTCACTATACACAAAAAATCATGAACAGCAGCTTTTCATTAAAATCTCCAATATCTTATTCATTTACTGATGCTAAGAACTTAAAGGAAAAAGGTACAGCAGGCTGTACACATTCTCTCGCTCTCACAACACATTTATTGCTGTACATCTAGACCAGTTGTACAGGCATCTACAGAACAGGCACATAAAGTACCTTTGTAAAAACTTCTGCACACATAATCCTTCAACATCTCCATTGATAGAATTTTACAAAGGAAGACATGGACAGCAGGGTCATCTGTATTTAATCATCTCCTGCAAACATGGTGACGTGGGCACTCGTGAACTTTACAGCTCAATGCATCTCTTCAGCATTTCCCAGAATGAAGTAAAACAGCAACAGCAAAACCACACCACAATGAAGCCCACCAATCCAAAACAAAACCACGCAAAAAACCCAAAAATCGGCACCCGCTTCCCACCCCGATCCAACTCTTGATATTCCCTGTATTCTGTTACAGTAATACTGCTTTCCTCTCCCCCGCAGCCTTACTGGGCGGAACCAAGGTAAGGGAACAGCTGGAGGCAGGGCCCCCATAATTGTCGACTGTTATATACAATGTCAAGTCAGCAGGTGGTGGGCTAGGTGGAAGACCAAAGAATATAGCTGTGAAATTTTTCAGTGTGCTTATGAAACAGAGGACAGAACGGCAGCGTGTGGCCTGGCAGCCAAGGGGAGTATGGCACCACACTTGCGGTCAAATTGTATGTACACAAAACAAGAGTGGACAGCAAAACTGTTCAGTCGTGTGTAAGTTCTTTGGTTATAAAGAACGGCATTCTGTAACTTTTTCTGCAAAGAGGAATTTGCGACCGCATTCTTAGGCAATCAAGTCTTTTTCATCTGCTCGTGTATGTGGGATTGCCCGAATTGCTTTGTAACAAAGTCCAGTACCTTATGATTTTCTATAAACCACTTTTATCTGCATTTTAGTGTGCAGTCTGTTTGTCTCTGAACAGACATACTATAGATACACATTTCATATACACAATATATATTATTTATAAAAAAACAAATTAGAGCATTGACTCCAGATTCTACAGTAAGAACTGATTAGAATTGTACAAGAATGAGTTCGTTTGAATCTGTGGAGGTTTCTACACAATGGGGTGTGTAGTAAGTGCAAACAAAAATACTGCCACTTAATTCATCCAGGGTTTTCGGTTCTCTGGCTTTCTGGAAAAAGCAGAAACTGTCGATTCACCCAGGCGACAAAGCACCGCTGATTCTTCCCTCTCAGGAGGGAATAGAAGGTGGCCTAGGAAGCACACGGCTTCTCCACGCTGGTCTGAGGTCCTGCTGGGCCGCAGCATGTTTTAAAGATGAGGCTGGTGCTTTTTCAAGAGGACCGGGACAAAGACGCTGTGGCCTATGGAGGAAGTGCTCGCTGTCTTTCACCGAGGGGTCGAGTTCCTGTTCCCCTGGAATGCAGAGGTTGGTAAGTTCGAGCTCTTGTACCCCTCTCCCTTCCCTACCCACAGGGACTCTTCCTAAAGGGACCCACAGGATCCAGTTTATTATGGAATCCAGTTCTAGAATTTACACTATCCAAGGAGAAACCTAGCCCCAAGGTAAAGCTTCTAGGAAAGTAATGGACAGCAAAGCCCAGAGTAAAGTAGAAAACTGTTACTTCTGGGTTTACATGCTGTGGTATCAGGGTAAGAACAAAAGTCAAGCTTAAGTACTTAAAAAGTTTTCAAACTGTAACAGTGTCAGAATAACTTATTAAAACCAAAATAAAAATACTAAAGACATTTAAAAAGGAAAAAATCACCATAATCTCACATTACCATAATATAACAAATATTTTTGTGAATTCCACTTTTAAACCAAGATCTTTGGCAGGGACACAGCATTCTGAGACTTTCAAAGCAAAATCCAGGCATTCTTTCTGTTTGTTGGGTTCTAAATAACCTAGGCGATGAAATGAGGCAGGGGTTGTTGCCCCCTCTTCTATGGGCTGTGAGCCTCACGGTGTAGCCCTCAGACACAGTGCCTCATACTACTTAGTGGAGGGGTTTGTGAAAACCTTAACCCCCCCTGATCTGCCCCAAGTGAAGCAAAATCTCAGGTGTGGAGAGCAGTGACTCCTGGGACTCTGAATTTTTAAGAGGCACCCTCTCCCGACACCCCCCAGGGAGTTTATCACACATTTAGGTTGAGAAGCACAGTTACAGGATGAACTTCCTCAGTAAAACAGAGACTGAATGGCACCAGGATTACTTTATCCTTCACCAAGCCACTTTCTCAGCTCTGTTTTGCTAAAGCGCTGGCCCTCCTAAACCCCTTACGCAGCTGTGCTTGGGGTATGGGAAGAAATAGTGACCCTTAATGGGAAGGAACGGTGGCACTCAGGAGCAGAGCACTCAGAAGAGGATACTCTCTTATTTATATAACTTACTATTTTCCTTAAGAATATTAGCAAAAATCCATTCTGTTCTAATAGGAAAATTAAACATGATAATAAACCAGCTTGGGTAACTTTAAAAGCCCAAATGTCAATTGCTTAAAGAATTCACCTATACTTCTCCAAAGCACTTTTATCCTATGGGCACCTAATGACTGTATTTTATCAATTCTATAATACATGTTATTTTCCCACACATTTTAACATCTCTGAAATTGAGTTGTGTCTTACAATTGCTGATATGATATAGTTTAATTGGAAGTATTTTTTCTTAACGATAAATAGAATAATGGTGTATGTAATAAGCAAAGAAATCAATGATTTGATGAAATATGGTAGATGCTACCAGAATACCTTGGGACAGCCATCCTAGGGAATGATTATGAGACTGACTGATCCTTACCCACGTTAATGTTTAATTCAACACAATCTATATTCTAGTTCAAAAAGCCACTGCTCCTATGTATTTCATAGTCTGACTCTGAAACTCTGCAAGCAGACTTGCAGACTTGTTCCCCCAGAGCCTGCCATCTGGGCAGCATGTGAGCTTGCTCCCCAGGTGGGCCCATCTTCCCTGTCAGAAACATCTGAATGAATCTCTCCTACTAAACCAATGACTTACAGGGCTTCTGGGAGTTGGTACACAATTAGGTGAGTTCACTGACAGCACAGAACCCAAAGGAATGACTCTGGAATTTATTACCTGGTCATTCTCTGCCGAGGAATGCATCTGGCCAACGTCCTTTGGCCCATCTGAGACCCTCTTACTGTCCGTTTTATTTGGTAGGTTCTTCCTACTTGGAATCTCTTCAGCAGAAGAATCTGTCAAACCATCAAAATCTTTCCCATCTGACACACCCATAAACTCTGTGAAAGAATGGTCCTCAAGGACATTTGTGGTGTGCTCTACGGTCACTCCCCTGGGGCAGAATTCTCTGGCTGGCTGGCCATTTTTACTGGAGCAGGTATCTTGTTCTGAACATGAGCCAGTCCTACAGAATAGTTTGGAGTTTTTCCCAGGGATGCTTTGGGACGATGGGCTCCCTTTGGCTAAGGCACTGTTTTCCTTGAGTGGCACCATAATCATCTTATCCTTTACCAAGCCTCTTTCTAGTTCTGTCAACTCTTTGTTTGAGGACGGTCTGAAATCATGCACAAGTGATGGTCCAGAATGCTCACTGGGGTCTGCATCTTTCATCTGAATGGCTAGCTGATCTGAGCTGTCACTAGAGGGGACTGTCATGTCAGACAGAGTGGCATTGGAGGCACTGTGGGAAAAGTAGCCACTGGTAATACTGCTGGTGGTAGGGCTACGGGACACTTCTTTCTCCAAGACCCTTGAGTTCGTCAAATCTACTTTAGATGAAAACCACTCTCTGTTCTCCAAGCTGGCATTGTAAACACTGAAGTCAGCAAACTCCACAGGTACATAAGGCTGTGAATCTATCAGTTTCCTGTTAAGAGTTTCCAGATCACTTTCTTCCTCCTCAGAGTCCTATAGAAATGAACAAAAGTCAGCTATTAGCTCTTTATAGCAACTGTATTGTTGAGACATGTTGTCAATGCTTTACTATTAAAGGTGTTCATGTGTTTGGTGTGTGTGTGTGTGTGTTTTTTTCTTCTCCTGAGTTTGGTTAAATCTTGTCACCCATTGTGGACTCAAGTACATTATTCTCAGATATCTGTGAACAAAAACCTATTATCACCTAACATGAAGATTTATTTCTTCTGTGCTCACTCAATGCTAATTAGAAACCTTTCCTCTCTGATTTAAGAGAAAGGATGGAACAAAGTGCAGTGGACTTAATTAGCTACTCATGATTGGTTTTCAGTTGTGATGTTGTCCTTTCTCTAATTAAAAGAGTAGACAGCCAGACGCAGAGAGGAACTGCTGCTTCACTTGTTCTTACAACCCTCACCTTGGGGAGTAAAGTACAGATAAGTAAGGTGATTTGAGAAAAGTCTCTGAGCTATTTTATGGGAGATAGGGCAGTAAAATAAGGCGCCAACAGCAAAACGCCTAAGAACACAATTTCAACACCCATTCGCAGTATTATACTAAATATTTGGAAGACTGAAAAATACTAATAGACTGACAATTACCTTTGAGGGGTTTTGAGAAGCTTAGATGGAGGATTTGGCCAGAAGGTAAGGAAGGTAAGATTTAAATATAAATTTCCTTTGTCAAATAGCTTTAGAATTCTTTTTATAAAGATTGATAAATATGCAAAAGTAGGTGTTATTAACTCTCAATCTCTCTCCCCAATGAATGATTCTTTGATATTTTTGTGGAAAACAGTGTAAAACATGAGTATTTATTTCCAAATAAAAATAAATGGTATTACTATCTAGTCATTTCTAATTAACCTAAAAACATCTGATGACACTGCAAATATTCCTTTTCTCTTTTAAAATATGACTTTCGCTCAATAAATATTCATCAAGCAACCACCACATGCCAGCCATTGTCCTAAGAACTGGGAACAGTGATGTGGGCATAAACAGGCACGGTCCCTGCCCTCAGGGAGTTATGACTTTAGGCCCTTGTTCTTAGGACAATCCTGGACACAGCATGGGTGGAAATTTCATTCAGTATAACAACAAGGTAACTGTAAAGACCTGGAACCAAAACATCAACCTTACTCATCAGAGAGGAGGAGGAGGAGGAAGGTTGGGAAGAGAGAGGATGGGGAGGGAGACCATGCTGCACAAATATGGCAGATAGTAGTACACAAATGAACATAAATTTCATCTACTTACTTTTACAGTAATATTTTCTTTTACATCTCATAAGATGTTAAATATATAAAAACAGCTCAATACTCCTCAATCCTTCTTAGTTTTTAAAATAACTTGAATATAAATTATTTAAAAGTATCAGTAGTCTTAATTCCTTGGCTATTAATGAAAGGTGAATATCGATTATCAGTGATGAAGTTCCATAAATCAGCAAAACAAAATTTTTGGCAACATTAATCTCTTGCTATTCTATCTTTAGCTTTATTCTAAATTAAGTGGCACCTCTAAAAAGGGGTGAGGTAGAATATTCTTTCCCTAGGGTTGCAGGAATGCATGCAAAGGAGCAAAGATTGGACAGAATTATCTGACTCAGCAGCCTCTATCCATATATTCTAGATTCTCTGCTTGACTTGTTTAGACACAAAATTGAATTTCAACTGTCTGTATATTTTATACTTTCCTGTGGCTTAACCTGCCAAAGAAACATAATTCCCCAAGCCCAAGAGTCCCTGATGCAATGAAATACTAAAAAGTTCGTTTGCATAGGGAAAACCAAATTTGAAGATGAGAATTAGTACTTTGGGGTCCTTTATATGCGTATACATTTATCAAACTCACAAAGACAAAAAATTATTCCTAAATGATCAAAATTACCTTTGTAACTCTGAAGAGTCTACAAAACTCTCTCAACATTAAGATCAAATAGAGATCAGTACATAGTTATGCACTTGGAGCAGGGGTGAGCATGGGAGAGTGACCCAAAGAGAAGGGCTAACGCAGCAGAGATAACTAATTTCAGAAAAAAGAAAACTGAGTGTAGATGAAATATTTTCCAACATGTAAAAGGAGACTGAAAGTTTGTCAAGTTATTGCCTTCAAAAAAAAAAAAAAAAGAAAAAAGAAAAAAAGAAAACGAAAAAGCTCTTTGTTTAAACTATATGTTAAGGGAATTCGGTTAGATTTTTTTATTCCAGAAATATTTATCATTGTATCTTAAAGAAGACTAAACTAAGCACCTTCCTACTATGTCTTAAGGACAAAAAGAATAAAAACCCTACCTAAAACTGGAGCACGAAGTCAAGTTCTAAAGCTTCTCTCTAGCTACAGTCTTCAGGATTTTATTCTTGCAATTTTACTTTATGCAGCTGATAATTTACCTATAGATAAAACACCCTGATTTTAAGAAGGGATCAAAATCTACATTAAAGCAGTGACTCTCGGCAAAGAGTTTCATTTGATGAAAGTCATTTTCACTCCCACTATAGCCACGTCTGTGTTGTCCAGCAGAGAGACAATCTCTGTTTTCAGAAGGACTGTAGCATCTGAAGGCCCCGTTACTTCTGTCCATGGTGCTAAGGGGTGGGCGACCCCTTTCAGAAACTGCAACAGGTGACTGAAACTGCATTACCTCTGGGAGCACTTGGGATCACTGGGGTCCAATTCGCTGAGGGGTGGTGAGCCTTTGTTCTTACACTCTCATTAACTGTGTGACCCTGGGCAAATCGCTCAACAAGTCTTTCATTTCTTATGTAAAATGGGAAAAATAAACCATATGCTGTCTATGTAAGACCTAAGAGACAGAGAGAAATGCTTTTCTTTCTGCTCTTCTCTCTGCTTCATGGCTTAAAAAGACCCCAGAGGCACATCATTGCCTTTATGTTATTCATACAAGACATGAATGTACATTTCTATATCTTCTCAAATCAATCAGACAAAAAAAGAATGCTTTAAGAACCAAGCATATCTATATCTACTATATTTTATGTGAAATTACAGGTTACTTTGGTAATTAGATGAGCTAAAAAATAAAAAGAACAATGTCTCAACACTGCTCCTCAAAAATGATTTCAAACTCCCCTGATCAGACTGAACCAATGATTCACACTTTAATTTTTCAAGAGCGGAAAAGGAAAGAAAGTGAATTAGGAACAAAAGAATAAAGCAGTTTATATCCATTTATAATGGGAGAAATAAAATTAAAGCTTCTCAAAGAGACACCAGAACCTCAGCTCATCCATGTAATACCCTTAAAATCTATCGAAACACTCTGGAAAAGCTGCTATCTGAAATGAAACAGTTCAATGGCTTTAGAGATGGAGTGCTCAGTGAGCCAGGTACCTAAGGAAAGTAGAGGCTGAACTCTCAAGTAAGACCCCAGCAAGAAAAATGGTGCCATTAAACCCTACTTAGTGAAATTTATGGTGTTTTCCATCACATGGAGTCTAAGTGCTGCTCGAGACTTCCTGGGTCAAGAGAAGCTAGTTCTACCTTACCCTCGCTTGCTAGAAGCCCTGAGATAGGTTTTATTTTTAAAAGTATAGAAAATAACTCTTGGGCAAACTCTGTGAACAGTGAAACTATCTCCTGGGAAGCCCCTACAGGGTTATCCAGTTGTCTCTTAATGGTGTGTTCTACCAAACTGTATTGTTTAAAATGAGTTTACATTTCATGCCTGCACACCATGGAGGTAAGTGCCATGTCAACAAACAGATCCAATCAGCCATAAAGAATTTTGAGGGTAATAAAGTAGCCACTTGGCCTTTCTAGCCCATGAGGCAGCCTTCATTAATTAAGCAGGTGGGGGGTCAAGTAAGTGATGACAGCTCAATAAGATTCAGAGAAATGGAAGAGGCTGTTGATGTGTATCCTCTTCTCCAGCAGGAACCAGGTTGGGGGCTTTGGGCTAGAGGGACAGGGAGAACAAGAGGCAAAGGCAGGGGAGAGAGAGAGTGTTGAAGGGGAAATGGTGCCTTTTCTCCTTCCCTCAGTGCACAGGAGGAATGAGAAGGTCACATCCTAAGATCCGCTAGCTCTCTAAGCATGCAGCAGAGTGGCCAACTGCACAGCCAGATTAAGCTCTAGTTAGTTTCACATGTTGTGCATTTGCAGCATACTCTAGAACTGTTAAAGCAGTGGTCCCCAACCTTTTTGGCACCAGGGACCAGGTGCTTCTTATGAGACTCTAATGCCTGATGATCTGAGGTGGAGCAGAGGCAGTAATGCTAGTGCTGGGGAGCGGATGCAAATACAGATGAAGCTTTGCTCACTCCCCTGACGCTCACCTCCTGCTGTGTGGCCGCATTCCTAACAGGCCATGGATTGGTACCAGTCTGTGGCTAGGGGTTAGGGACCCCTGTGTTAAAGGACCTCACGCTAATGAGCCTCTTAAAGGATCTGACACGGTGTAGCTGGGAAAGGAAATTCCCCACTCTGCATGCAGAGTAGTCAGCAGGTAGACATCAATATCCAGCAGCCCCCTCTTGCTCCAAGCAGCTCTACTTTTTCGGATTCTAGGAAAGCCACACAAGAGCGAAAGCCCAGACGCAAAATTAGAGAATTCTTTCCAGGTCTGGAATACAACTGAGGTTATCATTTATAATTCAAAGTGCCCAGTATACAGTGTTTTAAAAATAATTTCTCAATATTTGTAATTTGAAAACCAAGTGCTGAGGAATGAAATTTTACAGGTAGCGATTCAACTACCTGTGGTAAAATATAGATAAGCCAGCCTAAAAGTGAGACTGACACCAAGGGATTTGGAAACTATTTGGTGAGCAAATTTTAAAAAGCTACCCGAGATGTAGAGATGATGATGGTGGGGCGATGACAGACTACAGTGTGGCTACGATCTACAGAACAATCTTGGCAATAGCATCAGGCAACATGAAAAAAGCTTTCAAACATAACCACAGCTAAATGCATGGTTACTTACTCCAAGTAAGTGCAATTCTCTAGGTAGATTAACTTCAGAATCTGGCCAATATGTACAGGCACATCAGAAAGATTCAATATTAGTTAAGGTGATGTCTTTGTTACACTCTTTATAAAAACTAGAATCAGGAAAAGTGCCTTTCCCCCCTTTTCTATTTATACTAAGCAAAAAATAAAATCAAACAGAATGAACACTTAGAAAAAAAATCACAGGTCATGGCACATTCATGCAAAATTTCATTACCGATGGTCACATATCTTTTAAAAAGTGAAGACCCAATACATATCTTAATTTTTTCTAAAGTATCTGGATGATTGGAAAGGGCCTTAAACCCACCACCAGGCAATATGACAGAAATGGTTCCAGAACTTACAATCTTCTTCTCACGTTTGCTATTGTGTTCTACTGGCATGCTGCTGCCATTGCTTCCTGAGGGTACAATGCAGCCAGGGTTATGTGCCTGAGATGGAGGCATGCTCTGCAAAGGTTAAGACACACAGATGCATCACACACAGAAGACGATGACAGCCGAAATACACGTTAAGTATGTGCAAGTTAGAAAAGCAATGCAAACATTTTTATTACATGTGGAGTAGTGCAACAAATAATTTTACAGGCTGGTGTTAAACTACTGATGAAATCTGACAAGACTACACAGATTCTATGACACAAGCAATAATTGGTTTTATTAAATTAAAAACAAGCTTTTAATATATTTTCAAAACACTTTCAGGAACATTCTTTCTCACTTGAAAGATAAAAAATACATTGAAAAGCCATAAACACAAAGAAAACAACAGCAATAATAACAAATAAAAAAATTCCACCATGACTCTGTGTGCTTAAGAAAGAGGTATTCCAGAACAGGATCCATGGAATGATAACCAATACATGTTTACATGCGGCATCCACCTTGTTAGTGCAAACTGTTACTTCTCCATAGGCAACACGATTCCGTTCTATTTTACATGGTAGAGACTAGCCAAGTATTTACCTCCTGGCTTAGAAGAGGTCTTGCTTCAAGAGCTATCCTTTTCTTATGTTCCTCTTTTACAGGCATTAGGGGCTTGAAAAACTTTGGTGGCTGAGGAGAGAATGCTTTAAAAGGGCTGACTGTTAAGGCATGAGGATTCTCTGATGTACAACCTGAAGAAGACAAAAAGGCATGGGGTTATAGGTACAGAGTACTTTAACCACCACACAGGAAGTGAGGTAATAACCTAGCCATAAAAATATCTGGTATAACAAAGAAATTAATAGGCTAGTATTTGGATAAGCATTAAAACGGAGGTAGGCAAGAATGGAGATTATACCTACAAAGTCACAAAGAGTCATTAAAGAAATCAGAAAAACCAAATTTTCTGCTCTTTTCAAGATCCAACTTAAGAGCCACTTACCAGACCAATTTTGACTCATGCTGATTTTGTTTTTCTGAATTCTCAGAGACCTTATTACCAGCACGTATATTTGGGCACATTATCATTTAATATCTTATTTTCTATGTATCTCATTTGCAGTTAGATTTTCAGATCGATAATAGTGGCTTTTCTATCTTTTACTGCACATAGCAAGCAGAGGTCCAATAAATAATGAATGTGTACTTTATAAATTTTCTTGCAAGCTCCCTTTTCCTTCAAGCCACCCTGCTCCATGTGACTAAAGAAGGATAATTCTTCTCTGCTTTTACTCTTCTTATATTTTTGGGCCTCTTTTCCTCTTTCCATATCCCGCCCCCGCCCCCCTTGCCCCTTCCCCAGTTCACTGGTAAATGGTACTTAGTAAATTGTAAGATTAATAGCGCTGACTTATATATTCAAAGAATGCTGTTCCCTTCAGGGCACTGAAAGATTATATAGTTAGGTAATAATGCTGTCACTAATCAAACTCTTTTTTGGTATCATTTTAAAAATTGCTTTAGGAATCAGGGATGTGTTCTCTTAAAAAATCCTTTGAGTACAAAAACATGACAGAGGTGGATATTCTTTTGGTAAAGAATGAAATCTAATCATAATGTGATGATTTGTGTGTGTTTCAAAATTGACTTCCAACTCAAGAAATGATGTATGAAAGATGATTTGAATAGTCTAAAGTGTTACACAAAAGGCCTATTATTACATTATTTGGATGATACATTGGATACAAGGCAAAAAGAAATCAAATAAATGAACATGATATGTTCTAGTCAAGAAGATAGTTTGGATCACCTAGCAAACTAGAATTTCAGCTTCTTATCATATGCCATCTGTAAACAAATTTTACCCCATGCTTTTCCTAAGAAATTATAAAGAAGAAACACAGCAAAACAATCTCACCACTCTTCTTTTGCCTTCGAGGTGAATCCCTGGGCAAAGTTCCATAACATGCTACATCTTGGTAACTGGAGCTGTAGTCGGACATGTCCAACTGATTCTCGGGCCAACCCTGCAAGGTAAAAATATGGGTTACACTGTAATTAAGTCCCTCTAAAATGAGAAATGAAGCCCAGATTTGTTTTTTTTCTATCTTTTTTAATGGCAGTATATGTACTTATTATGAAATATTTTCAACAGGTAGAAAAGTGCTAAATATGACAAATACTGTCATACTCAATATACCTAGCGTGTTTAATGTTAATATTTTATTGTATTTGTTTAAGATTTAATAAAATCACTATAAATAGAGTGACCTAGGGGTCCCATTCATTTTCCTTCATATCCAGAAGCAGCCACTCTTTATGAATTTGGTATATTATCTAAGGTGACTGGATAATTTAAAGACCAAACTGAAATAGTTCCATTAATAATTTTCCCTGGGTAGCAGGCATTAACTGGGACTGCCCCAGGTAAACTAGATATAACTATATATAACCATATATCTGAGATTTAACACTATCAAACTGGCATAAGATATTGGTATACTAGAGGGAGAAAACTCCTCTTGTATATATCATCTAAGCTTATTTAATTTACTTCAACTTCTCAGGAGTTGGCTGCCTCTAAGGACAGATTTTAAACTTTTTGAGGACATAATCTGTGTTTATACTCTGAATCATCCACAGTCCCTAGCTTGGTAACTTACACAGGATATGCATTCAAGAAATGTTTCCTGAATAAGATAATGTTGTAAAAGGCCCTTAATTTTAAATCTCTAATTTTACCCTCAGAAATAATTGTGATTTTGCTATGGTGGATGTAATGCCTTCTGAAATCATGTAGAGTTAGATGCATAAATACACAGATATTCAATTATGTGTGGGATTATTCTGGTATGGAAAGTAGAGTCATGCTCAGTAACGATTTAACACTCAGAGTACACAGTAATTTCACATGAATTATTTGAACTTGGACATGTGGAGACAGTGATTGCATAAGATTAAGATAGGAAGTCCAGAGATTTTTAAAAACACCAAGATACCCTAACCTTCCAGATTTAGAGTTTGCTAATAACCTAACCATGTCCAAAGGTGCACACCTTATCATCTTCATCAAAGCCAGAAAGGTCTGGTCGACTGGAAGAGACCTATAAAATATGAGTGGTTTTATCAATGTGTTTACATATTCAATATAAATTTTACATATACATATATAAAGAAATATGATGTCATATATATAGATGAAGCCTGTATGACCATCTCCCCTCTTCTTTCTTTCTTCCCTCCCCAGAAGCAATGACTAAATTTGGGGTTTATTATTCCCATACAGATTTATATAATTACATATATGTACACCCACAAATTATAGTATTTTGCATATTTTTATAATTAATATAAAGTGGTATCTTACTATTCATGGTCTTTCTCAACAGTCCAAGAATTTATTTGCTCTATTCAGGATGGAGAACTAGGTTGCTTCTAATTTGTTTCTATTATAAACTATGATGAAACAAATGTTGTTGCTGCCCCTAAGTACCACCCTAGCTGCATCCTACCAGTATTAACATGCGAACTATCAGCATTCTTTAGTTCTAAATATATCCTGTTTATCTATGAGACAATCTGAGCATACATTAAGGCATGGAATCTCTGGCTGTTGATAAGGTATGTACACCTTCAACTGTGCTCTTTCATGACATTTTAAGATCAGCTTATCAAATCCTAAATGAAATTATGTTGGGAATTTAAAGATCAGTTTAAGGAGATGTGCCAATGTTTTGATACTGTATAATCCCATCAATGAACATAGCACTCTTTCTCCACATGTTTAGGCTTTCTTTGTGGTGATAACTGGATTCAGATTTTCTATGTCTTCTTGCTTCTGTTTTTTGGTAGAAATTTCCATTTTGTGTAAGTTGCTACTTTTACTGACATAACATTATTCATTGTTTGCTTTTATGATGTCTAACTCTCTGTTCTCTCTGTAGTGATAAGCCGTGTATTATTTCCAATATTTGTGTTTTCTTTCCTATTTTCTTTTTGGCTCCAATCAATTCTTAATTAGAAGTCAGCCCATTTGACCAGTCTTTTCAAAAAACCTGCTTTTCGGTTTTATTAATTCTTTCTTTGTTTTCTATTTCATATACTCTGTTCTAATCTTTATTATTTCCTTCTTTATTTGAATTTATTATGATTCTGCTCTAATATTTATTATTATCTCCTTTAAAAAAATTATTCTGATTATCTTTTTTCAACTTAAAAAATTTTTATCCATAAATATTTCTCTATGAATCTCTTAAAAATAAGGAATTCTCTTTCCTTTTTAAAAAAGCATAACAGTAATACCATTAGCACACCTTAAAAAGTTAAGTGATTCCTAAATAGTATCAGACATCCAGTTAGTGTTCAAATGTCATGCAAACATTTTCATAGTTAATTCTGAATCTGGATCAAAAAGGTTCATATGTTGCAATTAGATGATATATCTTATAAGTCTCTTTTGAGTTTTTTCTTTTCTCAAGGTCATTTTTCCTGTAAAGTTTCCTATAGTCAAGATTTTGCTAAATGAATCCCAGAGGTGTTATTTAACATTTTTCTCTGTCCCTTGTAAATCTTAGTAGTTAGATTTGGATATCTTGATCAGATTTAGGTTCTTTTTTGGGGGTTACGCAGTAGAATACTTCACAGGTAGTCTTTCTTTAGTCTTTAAGATAGATGTTTCCCTCGTTTATTTTTCACTCTTCTTTTTAATATGAGCTACATATTTCCTACTAGTAGCTCTCACTTTCCTTTTCTCTACTGTCTAGTATTCATAAGGTTCTACTAAAGGCCCAAGCACATCACACAGCTGTATTCTCTGGCGTGCTTCCCTCGAACAGTGCGGCACTTATGGGATGCCCGCACCAGTGTTGAATGTTCTATCCTGCCCTTAAGCCCTGATCATAAGCCCCCTCATGTGGTGCCCGCAAGCTGAGACATGTCACGTGAGCCCCGGACCCTGGCAGGGTGAGCTCACACTGTGTACGTTTGTGCTGAGACTCCTCCGCAGGTGCCGAGCTTTGGCAGAAAGTGCTTCTTTGACCGTGACCGCCTGTAAATATAAAGAAATAAGTAAAATTTATTTTTCTCCTTTGATGACAAAAGTAACATATGTTTATTGTGGATGATTTAGAAAATACAGAAATAGAAAACTTCAATCCTACACGCCACTTGCCCCCCATATTTACAAACTTGGAATCTTTTTGCATACACTTTTTTTTTTTTTTGCTTAACCTATCAAAAACATTTTTTTCAAAAAAAACCAGAAAAACTGCTGAAATAATAAAGACATTTATATGTTGTGGACTTTTTTTAAATATAGGTGGGCAGAGAAAACGTAGAAGATACATATATCTTCTTGTAAAAAAACTACATTAAACTTTTATACTGTTTTCCTCATGTAGTAATTTAGGTGGGACTTTCACTAAAGGAGGTTTTTCTGACATATGCCAACATTAGTCCTCTTGTTATTCAAAACACACTGTCTATAACTTCAACTATTGCTTCTATAAAATGACACCTCCTGTCTTACAGTTCCACTACCTAGTAGATTATTTTTACCTGAATGTCCTGTTGTTGCCGCAGAAGTTAACCAGGATCCGAAAATTAAGGAGATAGTAACAGCATGTAGTTAAGCATATGAAATTCGAAGTCAAGCTTTCCGGGTTTACATCTGACTTTGCACCACTTCCTAGCTGTGTAACCGTGGGCAGGTTAACTAACTTCTGTCAGTCTCAATTTTCTCATTTACAAATGGGGATGATAACAGTATATACCTCATAGGGTTATCTTGAAGATTAAATAAACTAATATATCTAAATGACTTAGGCAAAGGGCTTATGTAAAAGGTATTTAATAAAATATGGTCATTATTTTGATTTTTCTTAGTATTTTGTCAAAGTAACTTTTGTCTAATGAGTTCTCTATTCAAGTTTTTCTTCTCAGACATATTTAGAGAGAAGATGTTTGGTAAATAAATTTATCCTTGTTCATTTGGGGTGAAGACTGGTGACTCATCCTCTGGTCTAAATACTGCAGTTACTTGCCTGTCGGAGCCGTTCAAGGCTCAGAATGTTCTCCACCTGCAGCACGCCACGCGTGTACTTCTCAATGTAAGTTTCTCCATCCGACGTGCCTTCGTTTTCACTCCTTGCTGCCATGAGAGCCAATGTTTCCCGGTCCTCAATCTCCTCTGTTGCCTAAGGTGACAAAAGGGCGATTATGATACTTTTACATGAACAGTATTTTCTTTTAATTCAAACTGTAGTGAGAAAATGATCTTTAACACATTCGCCGTTACTTAAATTTTGATATTTTTAAAAAAGTAATATATATTTTACCTTTGGTATATTGGATACTATTTCATAGGTTACACCACAGGAATAAAATATATTTTTCAATGATATTCTCCTCTTCAAACTCTGGGTGAAACTCTGGTAAAAAACAAGAAAGCCAAATTAAGCAATGTGAAAATATGTTATTTAGTATTTTACAAATTGTAAAAGCATCATATATTGCTATATTTTTTGTCACATATACAACACCTTACTCAGTGAAACAAAAAAGAATGAGACCAAAAAGAATCTTTGTCTCCACCCATGAGGGACAATAATGTCCAGCTGTTTATGGCAGATTACAGAATTTGCAGTCGATTTGAGTGTGTGTGTGTGTGTGTGTGTGTGTGTTTGCTTCTCTGATTTGCTGCCTTCCTTTTCATCTCAGGGTCTAATCAGTCTAACTTGGCAAGTCACAAGAAAACTAGAGAGGCTCAGCACCTCAGAGATGAGATCTGGGGAGGCGTTCAGATAGGAATTTATTTGAAGCCTGCATGTTCTCCTGGTTTTGTCACTAATCTGCTTAGACCTGGCACTTAACCCTTACCAAACAGTGAAATGTCATAGCTCCACCGCCTCCTAGGGTTATGGGTCCTGAATTGGTGAAGGTGAAAAAACTCCTTCAATGGCTGACATTTTACTCTGCTAATCTTAGGCCCCATTATTTTGGATAAATGAGAAGCAGACTATGACCTGGCCAGTATGATAACATTCTGCATATCCACCACAAAACACTACTTTGTGATAGAGAGAAGGAATAAACTTAAGAGTTCATACAGGCAAAAGCAGAATCAGACCCCGTTACTACCTGTTTGTTGTAAATATTGGCTGCAATCCGTTTTCGTAATACTAACTCCATAGCAGCCGGGTGGCTGAGCTGGACTGTGGTCTTCACTATTAGGTAAATCCTTTCATTCTGGGGGGTGACTCTATTCAAGTGAACAGAATCATGCACCGAGGAATCCCAAGAGGCTACAGCTGAAACCTAAGAATGGGAGAAGAAGGATGGGGAGATGGAAATAAGACAACTCAGGGGTAGCATTTTTATATCACATACTAGAGAGAAGAAAATAAAGGCAACTCAAATGAATTGTAGATATTTTTCTCACTTTTTTTGAATGACAGCACAGAAGTTCTATTTTTTAAAGTCTCTAGTACTCTTCTCCAAAGCTTAATGGGAAGATAGATCTACAGGTATGTGCAGTAATCCAAAGCCCTTTTAGAGAACCTTAAGAGTCAATTACCTCCTCATCACTGTGCTTTATGATGGGCAGGTAGAAAAACTGGCTGCCATGCTCCTTGGGCAGGATGGAGTTCACACCCGATGCATGGGGGCCCACGAGCTGCTCACTGGCACTGAGGTCATCCGCTAACCGTGTCCAAGGCACAGAAAAAAAAGTGGGCAAGTCAGGTTTTAAAATATGCTTTTTAATAGGTAAAGTTTACATATAACATATTTTAATTTTTTTCTCTCATTCCTTATCCTGCAGTTGAAATAGAGACTCCAATACTCACTTAGCTTTTACCCTTTTCAGAAACTATGGGAGTCAAAAAAAGAAAAAATACCTTTGAGTCTCCTATAAATTGCACTGAATATATTCTATATATAGTCCTAGGAATAAACATTTTCACTATATAAAGACACCTTAGAATTTTGCTGCTTTCTGATGTTAATTCCTCCTGGAACCTAGTGTTTGTTGTCCTACTTACATAATGTATTAAATTAGAGATTTGAGGAGTTAAATGATCAGTTTAGAATCAAAGTTCTCAGCATTTGGGAGAAATCTGAAGGTTGTCTTCTTCCAATGTCCTATCCAATGTGGGACCCACCCTTCACAAATCTCTGTAAGTGGTCACCCAGATTTTGTTTTCGCATCTCCAATAACGGGAACTCATTCCATGAGGCATGCAGTCTACTTCCAGGCTTTTAAAAAATTCTTCATGTGAAGAGCCAAAGCCAACCTCCCTGTGTCTTCCATCCATCTATTACTGGTCTTTCCTCCAGAAGAGGGGTTTTCAGGCTGTATTTTGAGGATCCCAAGGGCCTTGCAGAAGGGCCTGCTAGAGCCTGCCCATCCCCAAACTCAGCAACTCTGCTTTTGTATTCTACACTTGGGGTTCCATTTAAAATTTCATTTGAAAATGGATTTTACTGCTAAAACATATTGAAAACCAGTGTTCTAGGTTTGCCCAGGTTTGATCTAATTGCTATAATTAAGGATAACTCTTAATAGAGTGACAATGTGATCATGTTATGGCATCTACACTATTGCAAGTGGGGAGCAAGGGAACCAGTAAGGAATGCAAAGGCCATTGGCAAAGCCTAAAGATTCGGAATCTCTAAGGGTGATTACTTTCTCAGATAATTTCTATGTTCATTCATACTTTAGAGTAATAGCTACTTTAATGTTTCTCTACGCAGTTCTCAATTTCCCAAGTCCTTTTTTATTATGATTAAATATACACATCTGTCTTCTAGTGATTCTACATGTCATGGTTATATATATTTGGTTGGACTAAAAATGTCACCTAGACAGAGTATATGAATGATTAGAAAAGTGATTTAAGGATCAAAATCATGTGAGTCTGAAGAGATCACAAACCTTAATTAAATGTGATAACCCCTGGAATGGTAGTGGTCTACTTACCGTTCAAATCAAGGAAGAGAACTGGTATGTGGGTTTCCATTCCGGGTGGTGGAATCCTAAATTTAATAACAAAATTTAATTATAACCAAGTATGTATTTTACTCTTGTTGGGTAATGAGACACCACAGAGGCACGGACACAGAGGACCACCGTGGAGATTCAGGTTCTATTAATGAAATATTTTCACATTTCTTGATGTTCCTATTAACACAAATCATAGGAATTATAAAGAACTACCAGTTATATGAATTATTTAATTAACTGAAACAAAGATTATTTGATACTTTTCTAAAAGTAATTCTAGTGATAGGAAAGAGATGGGGATGTTGTTAAGAGCGGGCACAAAGGACAGGGTCAGAATCCAGAGGAAGTAAACAAAAGGAATGATATTTTAAAGATTAAAGAAGGAAAGAATAAATGATGTATGAAAGGAGGTAGTTAAAAAGGTCCTCAAGGAGCAGAATATGAATTGGGATTGAGCTGGCTGTTTATCATAAGTGGCTGGCTGATATACTGCATGTAACCTATAGGATTCCAGTGCAAAAGGAGATTCTTCAGAGAGAAACATCAGGTTACAAATTTTGTGCCTGCGATTTGTAATTTTCTAGTTTCATAATATTGTGAAAGCAATTACAGACACAAATAAACATCACTACGCCTGTCCAAAAGAGGTTATCTGGGTATGTACATTTTGTGTTCAATAGAAACCTAATTTCTCTTAAATGCATAGGACATATTGTCATAATAAGAATGAGAATAAGCAGCAGCAGCAGTTACCATTAATGAATGGGCACTTATAACAAGGTATTTTTTAAATATATTATCTCTAATCTTTACAACAATACCAAAAAATTAGCTCTGTTAATAGATTAGGAATAAAGCTAAGGAAATTTAACACCTAAGAGCTACAGTGGAAACTAAACCAGCTCTATATGACTCCAGAGTCTAGATGTGGCACGATTTCTTATGAGCATCAGGACTGATGGATGAGTCAACTAACTGACCGTAGTTTGTGTAGTGTTTAAGTACTCACTCTATGTTAGTGATCCAACTAAGTGGGCACTAGGGCAAATAAGAAGATATACTTTCTGCCCTCTTCAGGTACACACTAAAAACACTTTTGTTTTGAGCCAATTTTGGGAGATCAGCACACCATGTCCAAGTTGCTCATGCAGAGGAACTGAGAAATGTGGTATCTGATTCTTGGCCAGGTAATAAAAGCTCTCTAGCTTCCTGTGAGAGGAAGTGGGCTGTGGTGGGGAGGCAAAAAGGGAAGGCAGCACAGAAAGGGGAAAGGTGAGCAGCCTTTCTGTGGCAGCTCATGTTACTTAACATTTCCTGTGACAATCCTGGAAAGTTACTTGTATGACTCTTGCCACAGGCCATCTTGTCAGGCCTGCACAGAGGGAAGGGTGGGCTTACCAGTCAGCAGGTGCCCCAGGGATCCCACTGCTGGGTGCTGGCACCAGCACGGCATTCCTTTCTTCCGTAAGCCCAACCCACTGCTCCACAAGCCGGGCTTCCCGCTCCACATCGTCCTCTGTTTTCTCTGGGAGACAAAGTGAGGGAATGAGCGTCAAGAAGGAATAAAGTAAAATTTCTACATTTAAAATAGGTAGATTTTTACTTGATGATATCCACATATGGCTTAACATCAAGTACATTCCAAAAAGAATTTGAGGCTTTACAATTCAAGCCTGAGCACCTCAAGCGCTTGGAGAGGCTACAACACTAGCTTGATAGACAATAAACTAGGAAGAGGAGAAAGTGTGTTGGAACAGGAATTAAGGACTTGGGTTATTTTACTGGTTTTGTAATTTGGGGAAGTTATTCAACAGATGAGTCTAGTTTCCCAAAGGGATAATACAAGTTGTGTCTACTTCCTGTACTTCTTCGAAGGGTCAAATGAAAATAAGAGATGTGACATTGCTTTATAAAATTATACACCACTTTATAAAAATAGAGGATTAGAAAACACCATTTACTACACTCCACGAAACTAACTTTTTTTTCCTTCATTATGAAAGGAATTTTATTTGATATATTTTGAAATCCTCTTACCCATAATCCAACTCTGGAGCTACCTGGGCATAGGCAAAGTGAGTTTTAATTAGCAGGCTGTGCACATATACAAACTGTGACACTAAGAACACTGAGCCAAAATGTTTTACTGAGGGAGAATTTTTGCTAACTTCTCCATAAAATGGATTAATATCTCTAATGTCATTTGGTACAGAATCAACCACAATGAGTGAATCGTAAAGTCATAATGAGACACCAAGGGTTTTAGAGCATATTTCTACTCTAAAACCAACAGGTCATTGCCAGCATAAGCAAACTGCGTTCCTGGAGCTGGGTGGCAGTGGGTGGAGCTTTAGGCCAGCTTCAGGCCACCCTGTACCAGCTGAGTACATGGCCACTGCTCGACAGTAGCTGAAGCTGACCTGCCAAGTGTTGTAGTTTCAGATGCGACCTTTTAGCTGCTGTCAGTCCCAGGTTCTGGGCCTTATTACTGAGATACTGGTATTGATCACACTTGCATTCATCAAAACAAAATTTGAGTTCGACATTTAATGTCACGGTCATCTCAGAGTTTTATGAAAACTTACAACTTACAATTTCAGAGCCTTCTTAAACCAACACTATAAATATAATTAAGTAATATCTATAATAGTTACAAGGTTAAAAAAAAGGAAATACTATCATTCAATGAAGGGAAGAAAAACCCAACCTACCACCATTGTCTAGAAGTGAAAAAGCTACTCCCAGTTGACTTTAATCTCACATACCTTTTTTATTGCTGATTTTTTTAATCTGTTCATCTAAGTATACTCGTCGTTTAATGAGTGCATCAGACCACCTCTCTCTGACACAGTTTAAGTCTTCTTCCTGACATCAGGGAAGAAAAGCATTTTTCTGAAAAATGTGTAGACAACTATTTCTTTTTTTTTTTTTTTGAAAAAAAGATGTTTATTTAATTAGAAAATTTTTCATTAGAAAAGGCCATTAAACATTGCTATGTGATTAATACGCAAGAAAGCAGAGGCCTCAGTAACAATGCATGCTGATCAAGGATCCCGTTACTCAGAAATCAGAGCCCTTGGATTTCCAAAAGGGTAATTACACTTGAAAGCAAGAGAGGCTCAAACTACACCAGCTGTTGGATGATTCTTATGAGGTATGTGTGTATGTGTAGGTGTATTTAAATTGTAGCTATTCATTTGAAGAATTTGCAATTCTAAGCTGAAGGATACCATGGACAGAGCCAAACCACGTAACAGCAAATGGAATGGAAAACCACAAGCATTTTCATAGTTCATAGTTCAATGGCTTAATTATATGTTTTCTGAAATGCAAAGAATAGATCAGCAGAGAACATTTGCCACATGGTTGTATCTCCAACCATCACTGAGAGGCTAACCAAAAACCTCCCATGCGAAAACCCGACATGCAGTCAGCCATGCTTTCAGAACTCCCAGCAGCAGCCCCTGGACTTCACGTGGACGTGTGGCAGGAAGCACAGAGACAGCCACAGGAGTTAGTTAATGGCGTTGCTGAGATCCAAGGGAATACTGATATTTCTCCTAAAGTTTGTTTCTGATTGCTTGCTTTCTTTATTAACAAAGGAGGGAAAGAAACCCACCAATTTTATCCAAAATGCTCTCACTTGCTTAATTCTAGTCTAACTCTTAAAACATTACATTAAGAGCTGATACACGAGCACTTCTAAAGCCATACCTATAATGTATCTGCATTTTAAGTATAGGAAGGCACACTGGGAAAACATGTTTTTAAAGTTTATGTGGAGAATCAGTACAAAGACTGGAAACCAAACCTGAAAAGCTTCATCTTGGTTTGCTGCCTTGACTATTACTATTATTGCACACTCCATGGTAGCACGCCAGTCAGCATTGATTAGGTAAAATTTCATATTTATACATTTTTTTCTAAATTTCCAAAGAGAAAAAGTTGAGATTTACATTTTCCAGGTTATAGATAACTAACTTTGGCCCTGATGAGAGACGAAAACTGGCTGAACAAAACAAAATTGTGCGTATAAAGTGCCTTCAATTTTCTTATCCAACAAAAAGTCTTTTAAAGTGAAATGTTATATTACACCAATACTATGCTCTTGGATGTGAAGAGCTAAGTGCATTTTCTCACAGGAAAGATAAGAGCCTTCTTAGAGAACGTGGATGGTAACCATGTGAACTTTAAGGTCACCAATTTAACACAGAGATAATAGTCTTGCTTAGAAAGGCTTTACAAGCTAGTAATTTGAGATGGCATAGCAAAAATGCAGTATCTAGTTATAAATTTTAAACTAACAGAGAGAAATCTGTAGTGGTAGTATTGCATCCCTGATTATATACAAAGCAAATCAAAAGCAAGTGAAAAACTGCATAGTCTTGCTCTATGCTCCTCCTTCCTCCTCCCTGCCCTCTGCTTTGCAGATGCTGGCAATTAGCAGTAGCTGTGCCCCATGCCACAGGATTGACAGCAGCAATACCTGATAACTATCCATATCATCACCATCCTCATCATCTCTCTGGTAGGAAAAAAATAAACACAAAGGACATGCATTTTGTTTCTCAAACAGTACACAAGGAAAATAATTCTTTAAGCTTAACACACACATTACAATGGACAGCACACATATATACACCAGCATAATAAAACATTTAGCTGAATCTCAAAAAGTTTTAGTCACTTGTCTATAATTACTTAAGGAATTTATGTTTTCAAAAATATAAATAAAAGAGTCATTTAGAAACAAGATCTCTCTTAGATAGGACTAGGTACCAATACCACCAAGTCAGACCTTACTGCATTGTTATATGAATAGCTGCTATATATTTCTGGGTGAGCTATCTGACTGAGGTTTAGAGTGGGCTTAAAAGGCAGAATCACAGATAAAGGACTTCACAGAGACTCCACTGCTGTTTTAGCCATGAGACAACTAAGGCCCTGAGGATTAAATGATTTAATCCAAGGATCACACACATAATGGCAGGGACAGGCCTCCAGTCTCTCACCTAAGTGTTCTTTTCCCTTTATTACACAACTCTCACTGATAAAATCATCACAGTGAAAGCCTACTGGGGAACTAAAGACTATCTTCATACCAGGCTCTGCACTAGACTACTGCAACAAAAGCACAGCCCACTATTTTGAATATATGGGTCTATTATTATCCACTATTGTATATATCAGCATCCATACCAATCGGTTAAGGAAAATCAAAACTGTCTTAAACCCACAGCAACATTTTACAATAATAATATAAAATAACAAGCTTGGTAAAACAAAATCATCATGTTGAAAATAAAAGAGTTGAGACAAAGAATGAAGAAATTCTCATTTGTAGAGAATATTCACTCATCTGGAGGCAGGTTCTACTCAGAATGAATGCTAGGCCATGTAACAAATTTTTTCATCAATGGTTATCAGAGTGTTAATATTGAAACAGGTAATGAAGTGGTCTAGTCAAGTGCTTTAAAAATATACTTACATCATTCTCATGTCTAAGTTCACTTCAAAATATACTGCCTTTTAAAAGTGATTTAAAAATACTGTTAAAATTATTCTCTGAATAGGCTTCAAAATACATTTTTGTTTTAGTTTGGTAACTACCATTATCTTTTTGAATAACTGACTTATTAAATGTAGGCCTAATACTGAAGTAATTGTTCTTGAATTAATTCCCTATATTAATGAATAAAATACAAACAGTTCTTATTTATCATTTTTTTTAGACTAAGGAGATATTTCTACTAAATGAAAACTGGACTGAGCTTTCATGATGTATAACTATTGTGAAGTCAACATATTCTGAATTGACTTGAGCTACTGCATCAGAATAATTCTAAAGCACTATGTCAACAAAAAAGGTTATTGGCCATGACCTTGAGCATGGCAGCAATAAACAAGCAAACAAACAAATAAACAAATAAATAAAAGTGAAATTTAAAATAGCTACAGTTTAAATTTGCATGACTGGTACCATGTTCTTCAAAGAACATTTAGCATTGGAGAAAGGCTGATATTTGAGAGCTCAAATTTTGGCAAAATCAGTTTTAACTCAAAAGGTAGAGCTGTTTTAAAAAGTGCACATAATCAATCCTCATAATGTTCCTCAGATGGGAACACTTAGCTGATGATCCGTATTCTGTAGATCATAGTTTAGGACACACAGATCCAGTTTTATCTAAGATCAGAGATTTATTAAGACACAAAATTCTACTGCAGAAAGGGACCTCAGAGAATTCTTAAGTCTACCTCATCATTTTAGAGAAGAGAAAAAGGGAACTCGAAGTTTAAATTACCCAGTCAAGGTAAGCATTCAGGAAGGCCGACCTAGACTTAAGAACCTCGTTTTCCTCACTAGAAGTCCAGTGCTTTTGACCAGGCTTGCGGCCATCCCAACGTTGATGGCTAAGTGAAGGACTGGGATGAGAATACAGACAATCCAATTTCCTACTCCACACAGGAAAAGTTTTGTGTCCCCAAACAGCAGACTGTCCCCACATCTTCATTCATACTCTCCCCCAGGCTTTGAGGGCTTGAGGTAATTTTGGCCTGAGATAGGAAAGGCAGTGTCCTACAAAGCTATTTCTTCCTTAAGGCCTGATAGTTCAAGTCAATGTTCTTTTTAGCTTTCAGAAAAGTCTTTGCCTGAATACCATGAAGCCAAAAAGAAATAGATAGATGATGAATCATTCTTAAGATGGGTGGGGCTTATGCCCAGATGCCACAGAGAAACGTTTCTGCCCCATAATGAAAGGGAGATACTCCCCCTCATATGTGGCAGTGAGGGAGCTTGAATTTAACGGCTGGTTTCTCCCAGTGCCTAATTCCTATCTGATAGTACACTGGGGACTTAGTGAAGCATGTGCACTCTTTCAGGCCACTGGGGACAAGTTCCTAATCTTACAGTTTATTCTCAAGGGGTACTGAAGAGATCTGACTGGTAATATGAAGATCAATTCCTAGATGTTTTCATTTTTAATTTTTAACAATGAAAACATAAGATTTAGTAAAGGGAGATTAATGGACAAAAATGATTATAAGGACAACTTTTAATTTTTTAAAAAGTAAAGCTTTCAAAGAGCTGGTTAATTATTCCAGTGTATGGGGGCAATTTTATGTTAATAAAAATGGGTCAAGCTAAGCAGTAATGCCATACTCAACATAATTTGGACAGGTATAAAATCAAATCTACCTAAAGTAAACAAGTGTTATAGTAGTAATGGGTATTTATAAATAAAATTATTATTATTAATCAACACTAAGCCCATATAGTATTTTAAATCTAGAAAAAAGGCAATGGATAGAAATATGAATGGGTATACAGATATATGGTTAAGGCAAGGAAGTTCTATTACCAAACAGATATCTATCATAGATCATGGACGATCTTAATTCTGCATCAATCAATCTTTGTTAAATACTATCTCAAATATGTTTCTCTTACCTGGTAACTGTCCAGCCCTCTTTGGAGCTTGGTGGACCTAGCAGTCACGCAGCCAATGGATACTGACAAGATGGCTTCAACCATAAGTGGCAGTGTCCCTGAATGCTGTACAGGTTTTACTGTGACTTGCACTCTCCGGGAATGACCCTATAGATGTAGGGGTGCGATGAGGGAGTGATGTGGAAATGGGTGCCAGGAATAGAAATGGGGAGAGAAGGGGGAAGAGAATGAAGGAAGGGACACGAATTAGGGAACAAAAAACCAAATAATTAGAAAATTTCAGAAATTGTGTGTAAGCGTAGGACAGAGAGAAACCATGAAACAAACAAAAATGCAGTACCTGTCTGAGTTGAAAGATGCCTCCTGTGTTGACATCTTTTGCCTGATGGAGCTCCACAGCAGCATATTCCCCTAACTCATTCAATTCTAATATGGAGATCCACATTTCTATTCTGCGAGTTACTTCATTCCACCTGCAAAAACACGTTCCAACAAGCAGCAATGTTGTTGTCCAGGGCTATTATTAGGAATAAGCCACCAATCACTGAGTACTTACTAGGGACTGTGCTATGGATGATGCAGCTATTTTCAACTCTTGAAACAACCTTATAAGTTCTTTTTATTTATTTTATCAAGATATAACTTGAATTCGGTGAAATGTGCAGATCTTGAGCACGGAGTTCAATGAGTTTTGATAAATGCATACACCTGTGTAACTTACCCCACCATTACCTTAGAAAGGTTGCTCATGTTTCTTCCCATTCAGTGCCTCCTACCCCCAACCCCTTCCTGAAGCAGCCATGTAAACTCATCTGCATGATTTTGAGATTTAACCAAATAGATATTAATAGTTTTTTAAATATTTTATTGCTGCATAATATTCTATTATATGAACAATACTATGATTTGTTTATCCATTCTCAATATATATTGAAATACATTTAGGTCATTTGTAGTTTGGGGATAATATGAATTGAGTTGCATAAACATTCCTGTACAGGTTTGTTTGTGGACTTATGTTTTTATTTTTCTTGGGTAAATACGTAGGAGTGGGATTGTTGGAAGATCAACTTCACAAAGATATCCTCCTGTTTTTTTTCTATAAGCTTTATAGTTTTATCTTTTACACTTCAGGTTATTATCCCTTTTGAATTAAGTTTTGTGTATGGTGTGAAGTAAACATCAAGGTTTTGTTTGTTTTTGATATAGATATGCAATTGTTTCAGTCTTGTTTGTTGGAAAGACTCTCCTCCCACTGAATTTCTTTAGTCTTGACCTTGTGTCTAAATGTCACAGCCAAGTACGAACCTGTCACGCAGCGTTCTTGTCTTAGCATGAAGGGAATCGACTTCCCAGATGGAGCTACCATTTCCAGCACACCGGTGGCCCCACACTTCAATTGCCAATGCTCCATCTGAAATGAACTCCAGGAATTCTTCTGTTACATTCACCACATAGTCCTGGGATAACCGAGAAAAAAAAAAAGGAAAAGGATCATGTGTAAAGCAATCTATGAAATTTCCTTTTTAAGTTTCAACTTTATGTAGACTCACTCTAGAGTATATTAGCCTGATCCAAACCTTAAAACCATCTCTACTGTTTTATAAAAACCATAAAGAACCACAGAATATTAAACCTGAAAGGGCTATCAAGAGGTAATTTAACCCAATCCCTTTCTTTTTTTAAATGAAGACACTGCTTGTCCCACATCATACTGCTTGTTTGTTGCAGAGCTGACTCTATGTGCCCTTATTCCAAGTTATATTAGTTCCACAGGATCAGTGACTTTCGGCCTGCACAGACTAATCAGCACATCAAAAAAGGAACTTCTGATTATTCCTCGCTATGGCTTAGAAGACTAATAACAGAATTAAATTTTTTATGATTATCTTCGTGGTTCTGAGCTCTTACTCTTAAACTCTCCCACCAGAATTCCTCATTTTAAAATGCAAACAGATGAGTGTGAGGAAATGAATATTGAATTGACTGAGTATGGCAAATCACCCAGAACAAAGCTGTAGGCAAAGGACAAAGCCAATTTTCTTTCCATTAATATCACAGTGAAATCTCAGGTGAAGAAATCTGTGACTCTTATTTCTGTCAAGAGCTGTGCTATATTGATTTAACCTTATACTATGTACCATCTTATTTATTTTCTTGTAGACAGAACCAGAATTTTAGGAGGAAAATAAACTTAATGACCAATTAGTACCATCTACACATTTTAAAGATAAAAAGAACCCAAGGTCACATAGTGGATCCAGAGACTCTGAGACTAGTATTTATTAAATCAGTTGTTAATTAGAACTCGCTTAAAATTCTATCCTTCTAAATAAGCAGGCTTTGAAGACCCAAAGAAACATGGGGAATATTTAAAAGAGTATTAAAAGAAAAAAACAAATAAAAATGATTAATAAAGATTTTAAGAAACAGATTGGTGAATAAAAGTAAAAACACATGGCTATTTGTTTTCAGAAAAAGAAAGACTTGATAGCTTTTACATGTGTGTGAAATATTATAGGTGGTAATATGGATTTGTTTTCTAAGTATGAAACTAGAAAGAAATAGGCACAATTTAAAAAAAAAAGAAAAACAAACAAAACAAAATAATCCCCACCCCAAAGAAAGTCTTGAGTACCTACCTATTAAGGACTGTCCAAAACAAAACAAAACAAAAACAAAACAAAATTACATAGAGCACAGGGTCCGTCTGTCAGAAATAACTTGTTATCAGTCTGATGTGAAAGCCAGGAAGGGTAGCTGATGTCACAAAGTAGGTCCACCAAATACTAAGTAAAAATTTGCTTGTCCTATTTTATACTTTCTTTCAAAACTCATATGGTACATTACAATACTATACTTAGAATGCTATACTTTATTCAAAAGAATGAAAAATACCTACAGCAACTTACATATTAGGATGTCCACATATATTAAAATAACAAGATATAACTCTGCAATATGTATAATGTGATCATTTTGGTAAAAAATTATGTATGTGTGACAGTTATGTGTGCATTACATTGAGTGTATATGTATCCCATTTATGTATATGAACATGTTTACCACATGCATATAAAAAGTAGTGGAACACAAAAAATAGTTTGTCAAAATATGTAGCAAACTGTCACTGGTCATCACACCTTTGGGGAGTAAGATTTTGATTAGAGGTCTTTCAGATTTTATTTTAAAGTCTTTAAAAATTTTTGAAACGGAAGCACCTTTTGAGGTTAAAAAGCCCAATAAACATTTTACTCTTATGAAACATTCTTATGGGGAAAACTTCTAAAGTACAAGTAGAATTCTGAACTACATCCAGATCTGCTGCTTCCCATGTAATTCATTTCATAAAGGCACCTGTACCTTACAGTGAGAGAAGGTCACGCTATATTGGGCATCCTTGAATTGCGGGGAAGGCACCTCTGGGTCCACTACTGGGGCAGCCACTGTAGACTCACAGTGGTCCCAGAATGTGTACTGACAGAAGACAAAATTCGACAGGTTTAAGGGCAGCCCAGTTGCCTCTTTAATTTTTACCTGAAGAGACAGATTAAAAGAAAAAAAAAAGCAAATATAATTCCCATAAAGAAAACATTAAATTATGTATTCTTTTCTTATTTCAACGACCTCAAATTTAAGATTAAGTGACAAAATAAACAAATTAGTCATTCATTTGATATCTGAACACATTTGGCACCATTTCATTAAGGGTTTTATTCTGTAATAAAATCTTTACCGCAGTTCTATAACTATAGTATATAAACTTGGCAATGAACACACACACCCTTCTAAAACTTTTCTAATGACTGAGTTTCTAGTAGATGCAGTATAATTCACTGAGCAACATATACTCCTTACATGCCAAATATATACAGAGTTTTGAAATATTAGGCAACAGTCATCAGAAAGTGTGCTATGCTAGAAAAAGTATTGTCCACCACTGTATTCACTATCAGAAAGTTTAACTTTTACTATGCTCTATGAAGAACTCATAAAATTTTCTATAAAATGTTTTGAATTAAACAGGTAATTTCTCTGAGCCTCCCCATCATGTCCTCTCACCCGGCATGTCAACTTTTCACTCGGTGAATGATTTCCCCACTGCTGTCTACGACTTCAAGACTCCCACTTTCACTGGAGTTCTCCGAAGAGTCATCCTCCACTACGCGTTCTGGGACAGCTCCTGTAACACGCATCACTTCCACATGAAGACGCCCTGCAACCTGGGTCAAGGAAGCAGAGTGCCTTGGAGTTAAAAGACATCCCATGGGCAGCCAGCACAGACCTGAGACAGAAAGCACTCTACAATATCCCTGGTGAGCAGCTCTAGTTACTGCCTGCCAGTCTCCGGCAATGGGAAGCTCAACACCCCCAGAGCCAGTCCTTTCCACCACTTGCCCTTTAATCATCCTGCCTGACTTTAAACCAAATTTACCTCCTCACATCTTACCTTCTGAAGTCATCTTCGTTCTCATCTTTCTTCTATAGGATAGCCCACGAATAACCTGAAGGCAGCTATCATATTCTACCTGGAGTCGCCTATTTTCCATGTACATGTATATTTATTCACTTACTCATTTGAGCAAATAAATACCTGGCCTTATGAGAATACCAAGATAGAGACACAGGTTCTGCTGTCAAGGCACTCACAGTCAAGTGGAAAAACCTGATAACAAAAGTATAGACTAGCTGCTATAACAGAGATATGTACTAGTTGTTATGGAAAAAATTTATCCACTCGACAATATTTACCAAGAACTAACTCTGTGCCAGGAACTACACTAAGCACTGTGTTGACAAGAGTAAACCAAACAGACATGGTCACTGGGCTCATGGAGCTTCTATTCTCTCTAGGAGTAGAGAATGCGCACTTAATTCACACTGGGGCTGAGAGCAGGGCGAAGAAGGGCTTCATGAGGTGGTGAGACCTGCTCCAAGAGAAATAACATATACAAAACCAGGATATTACAAAGAAATAATTCCTTTAAAATTGTTTTCAAAAAAAAAAAAAAAAAAGGCTGCGTTTCCTCACTATCCTGGGGTTCTCAGAATAGGTGCTGGTTTAGCAGTGTCTCTCTTAAAGTTATTGCACAGAGCCAAATTAAAGGACAGGGATTGTCTTAAAATTTGCATTCTCAGACTGTTATAATTGGCTAAGTTATCTTTCATTACATAATTTAAAGTTGTAATGGCTGAAGCTGTGAAGGCAACACATTCTGGCAATTCCACTCTCATTTTAAATAGCAAGGCTCATTTTTAAAAGTAGCTCAGACCCAACTTCCACACGGCAGTTTGCATTGGCACCAGGGACCTGAGAGATGGTGTCTGACAAGTAAGACAAATATTAAGAAGTAAGGTGGGGGGATAAGAGAAATCAGAACAGGGGTTCTTAAATTTTTTTTTCAGTGCTTTTTGAGAATCAAATACATTTTAAATATAATTTCAGTGGAATTAACAGAAGTCTCTAAGCCCATCATGGACCCTAGCTTAAGAACTCACACTAGGGACTCATCCACTGGATCCCTTTGCCACAGAAGTTGTGTCCGTTTTTAACATAGGAAAAAGCAACCTTTAGCCCACTGGTCTCCTGGAACAGAATGTTCACAAGCAGCTACCACATGTAGAAGGGGGAATGTGTACTTATGCACCACAACTGGGAACCTATAGCTTATTTTCTGGGTGCGAATCACAAATATAACAGTATTTCAAGCTTGCATGTTATCAAAGGACAAGTTAGGAAATAAGGGTGTTACCAAATTTAAAATTTAAAGTTGATGAAATGGATAAAAGTTTGAACTTGATCATTTTCTGAATTTCTCAGGCCTACATAAGGCCAGTATATCTAAAGAACTGAAATACGAGAGTTTAAAAGGGGAAACAATGGGATGGTGCAGCTTGCTTCATTTGGATACTGTGGATTTCAAAATAATCCTCTTGAGGCATCTCTTTTAAAGACCATTTAGAGGACAGGAGGGAGCCAGAGTGTATACAAAGGCAAAATATTAAAAGAGAAATGAATATGGGCGCAGAGCTCAATCTGGTTTCCAAAAGATTTCTAATTTGATTAAAATAAAGAAATCTGTGAACCACAAATATAAAATGTTATAATCTTTAAAACCATGACTTAACTTTGTTAGTGTGTATTGGTATTAGTAGAGAAGAAAGGATGTGGATCCTATTTTTCCTAGTTTCTTGATCAACATCAAGACATAATTTAAATTGAAACAAACAAACAAAAAACTGTAAAAACTTGAACCACCATTTTCTCCGAGGCTGGTTTGTCCTTACCTCCCCCTGCTGGCTGATGATAGGGACTGCATACTGAAGCTTCACATCGCAGAAGAGACACTCCAAGAACACGTTAGCCACACCGATGAGGTTGTGATTCTCTTGGGCTTCATAGAAAGGGTCACCTCGTTTCCCACAAAGTCTCTTTGCCTGAATGGTAAGAGAGGCAGATGGGCAGGAGAGGAAGAATTGAAACATCAAATGAAATAATGTGATTTTAAAAAATGTTTAAGCATTAATTCAAACAAGTTAAAAAGAAGTAAAATTAGGATCATGTTACATAAATAACACAAAATTAGCACATGCGGGGGGCTCGTTAGCAGGGAAACTAAGTGATATTCATGTGGAGAATCCTTCATTAGTTACAGCCTCATCGTCCCTACCACACTTCACCTGCAGCCTGTTTTATTTTATTCGCTGTGCTTTGCCTTGTTTCCTTTGCTGAGTCTTTTCCATTACTAATGTCCAAAAAATGAATTATGCTCTCTGGAATTATTCTTAGTAATCTACCCAAACATGATCCTATCTAAGGGAGCATGAACACACGCTAATGAATACAAAAATCCATACTGGATTCCATCCAGTTGATTTTTCACAATACTGACACAACGGCGCAAATTTGCTTTGTCCTACTTCATCTCGCTTAAGTGTAGTAAAAATATAGACAAATAAGAATATGCTATGTGTTCTTTTCATTTAGTCCTATCTGTGAGGATTACATATTACTGATCCCACTTAGCGCTCCCCTCAGCATCATTTTTACTGTCCTCTTCTAATATAAATTTCAAAAGCACCACTACAAATATTCACTGGTGTGTGTGTGTGTGTTCTGACAGTTAAATCATGATGTTCTCTGCTATTAACATGACCAAATCTCCTTTACATTTTGCCGCTTTTACCTCAGGAACTTTTTCCTTCCATTCCTGATAAAGGTCTCTCATATCGATTAACTTATTCTCCAGCTTCTCAATGGTCCAAACTTGGGTACTCTTTCCTTTCCTCCTCACTTGAATAGCTGGCTCACTCACTATTACTCCTCTCTGTAGAATGAAGAAAAACAAAAACAAACAAACGAAAAAACCTTGTTATAACTTTTGGATCATTAAAGCAATGTATATTATTGTAAAGTAGCAAACTTTAAAAAACCATAATGTATACAAAGGAAGATGAAATTCGACCACATACAGAATATTTTGGCTTCTTTTTCATGTTCTATTATATGCAGGCACACAATTTTTACCACAACTAGAATCAAACAAAAATATAAATTTTCTCTCCCATTTCTTTCACCATAGTTTTTATATTATAATCATCTTGGGTTGATAACTATTCTTCATAAACATTTCTAATGGTAACGTAGCAATCCATTATATGGATGTCCTACTCATTTGACTAATATTCTACTGTTTCAAATTTTTGCTATTATAAAGGACACTATGGTAAGCATCCTTGTACGAAAAGCACATCAAACTTTAAGTTCACTTCTATGACTGTGGACTTAGAATACATTTCTCAAAGGAGAACTACTCAGTCAAATGACCAAAACCCAGGAAGACTGATGAGACACTCCTTGACTCACATCTAGCTTGTTTAAGGGGAAAAGATGAAAGATTTGACTGGATGAAAATCTTTCTTTTTTCAAAGTTTCTCCTTAAATGAAAAATTCTTCAAGTTGGAACGACGGGGAATGTGTAATTAAATAAAAGAAATGATGGGAATGTCCAAATGGCTGCAGAGGGTCCTTCTGTGTACATAAGGACAGGTACTGTATCACTCTTCCTTACAGAATTCACTCTTAAAATGGTACTATCCTATCCCCTATTTCAGAAAGGGGCATTTATATGAAAGAGAAAAGCAGGTAGGATTACTTACATACATTCCTAGTTTTAAGGAAAGCATTTAAATTAGCAAGTCCTTCAAGTCACCAAAATTCTCATGTTCTGATAACATATCTAAGGGCATACACATGTGAGTAGGTCTGTAGAGGAAGTCTTACAAAGAACAAATACCCAGGCTCATGTCAGCATCTCCTCATGGATGTTTTCCTGGATGTCAGGTTCACAGTCTTCTTACAGTATTCTCCATTGCACATTTTGCTCTCAATCTTACCTTTCTGTTGGCACTGAGGTTTGCAGCAGGGATCTGCAGAGTCACTTGGTAGTCAGTGAGTTTGCTCATTTCCTCAGCTAAGAAGTTTGCCTCCCTCACCAAGGTATTCGCTTTAACTAGCTGTTCACGCAGTTTTGCCAGGCTCTGACGGAAGAGTTCGTCTCTGTGGAGTAGCAAAAAGAAAATGAGAAAATTTAAAAGAAAACTACAATCTTGCTTCTAAGTGAGTCCTATTATTAGAAAGTGGTAGTAAACTTTCCGAAAATATTTTTCAACCTAGTTTTCCAACTCGCCTCATAATCCTTTCCATCTCCCACCAGGGTTCCTTCTGTGGACTATCTGTTGGTAACCACTGACCAGAGCAAATATGTGGAGTGATGTAACTAAAAACCATTTTTAAAGTTATATAACATTTGTAAACTACTAGATTTTGATAGGGTGATGCAACGACCACCACCACCACCACCCG
Source organism: Eonycteris spelaea (assembly GCA_003508835.1). Classification (NCBI taxonomy): domain Eukaryota; kingdom Metazoa; phylum Chordata; class Mammalia; order Chiroptera; family Pteropodidae; genus Eonycteris; species Eonycteris spelaea. The sequence continues at coordinate 6,732,467 of PUFA01000044.1, forward strand.
TAATCTTTTAGGAAGAAGACATAATTATGGTTTTTGTGTGCTTTAGGGTCAGGGACCAAGAGTGGACAGGTGAAAGAAATCTGGAGTTAGAAGGAAGTGTGTTACATAATTTCTTCACTTGGTAAAAGGCAAGAGATGGGTACTTCTGTGGCAGCAGGAATTCTTTCAACTCTATACAATATAGCACTTTGTGATAAAATCTTCTCTGACATCCTGACTGCATCAAAACCCTATTATGTTCCTCCGGCCCCACATATTTTGCCTCAGTCGCACTTGTCGTAATTACAGTTTTTCATTTATTTGTGTAATTATTTGACTAAAGTCTGTCTCCTCTAAGAGGCTATAAATACCCCTAGGGCAGGAGCTCTGTCTCTTCTGCTTGTCATTACACTTAATTTCCAGCCAAGTGCATGGTCCATTGTAGGGTATTAAAAAATACCCACTGAATGAAACAGTACTTCTGGATTCCACATTTGAATCTGGGCTAAAAGGTAACCCACTCTACCAGACTGCTCTGTGCCTTATACAGCTTCTCTTTTCTACCATTTACATACCTCCTGCCCTTCACAGGGAATGATGAATTTACAACACCTAAATCTGTATTCCTTTCTTTTCACCTTAGAAATGACACAAGGCCCACTGCTAAGATGTTAATATAAAATGACCTAAAGATATCACACAATGATACCGTCTTCCTGCCTTTTCTAAATTATCATTTTTTTCCAGTTATTCGGGCTTGATTATTTTCAACTAGCTAGTCTTTTCTCTTTTTCACAATATCCAGGGAAAAAGCCTTGTTGACTTTTCCTCTAAAACATCTCCTAAATCTCTCCTGGTTTTGTTCATCACTCCAGTTCATGTTCCTCATACTCCTCCTCCCACTCCCCCCACCCCACAATCTCATAGCACCCAGGTTCTTCTTCATCCACTACAAGACAGGCCTTAGAAACACCCTGTTTTCTTGGACCACTCGTTGGCTCAAAAACCTTCTCTTATAGGTTAAATCCCAAACATGCATGTCTATAGTCCTCCTGTGTATCCTATCTAAGAGTTTTGGACTTAACTCTCCCTACTCCTTCTAGACTAAACAAAACTTCTCATGTAATCCCCTAAACACATCTTACTCTCTCCATTGCTTCACATTTGTTTATGTCAATCCACCTATCCAAAGTGTGCCTCCCCACCAGACTTCTCTCTGACATCAACACTCCCCTCCTCCATATTTACTTCAAATCCTTCCTTCTCTGGGAAATCTCTGAAGATGACTCAGCTTCACTGGGTCTCACACTCCACTAAACAATCATGGCACTTACTGAACCCTCTGTCCAACTAGCCATTACATTCTTGCTTATTATTCATTATTTTCACACATCAATATTCACTAAGTCTACCACATGACAATATCATTCTAGGCACTAGGGAAACGTCAATGAATGAAACTCACTCCTTGTCCCCTGGAATTTATTTTCCAATGGAGGAGAAAAACAACAAATAGGTAATTACCTAATTGTAACACTCCCTATTTTTGAATGAAACTTTTTACAGTTTACTATTATAATTTTATTTTCACATATGTCTTACTCGACAGCACATTATAAGTTTACAGAAAAAATAAACTACATCTCTAGCTTTCTTTGCAATTCTCACTAACTCTTAAATACTTGATTTTCTGACTCTCAACTCTTGCTTAAGGTCTGAGTCTTTCAATACTTCACAAACCATCAACATTTACTTAGATAATAGTCCCAGCTTTTCATATATCCATCCACCATTAATGACATTTTAAATTTTTCCAGTAACACTTGGTAGAATCAATATTGTAACCATTCTTCAAAATATTATTCTTTCTAAAGAATTTGAGCCTCAAAGAGAATTAATCTGGAATTATGGGAAGTGAAAAAATTTTTGACATTTAACTGAAAAACAGTACAATTAAAAAGAATCCAAGAAAAAGAAAACAAATAAAAACAATAAAACAGAAACAAAAAGCAATCCACCATTTCTATCACATACATTATGTCTTTTATAATCTTCAGTACATAGAAAAGTAAATAGGACATGTAGAATGGGTATCAGTGGGTACAATTATACCAATTACCTAGCTGTTGCTTAAAGCCACTAGCTCATAGTAAATGTGGAAAAGGCAGCACTTCAGAAAACACACCACCTGCTAACCTTTGTTTTATCCAGGTGCAAAATATAAAAAATAATATATTGTAAGTATGATAATTATTCACACTTCAGTATCCAGATAAGCAGGCAGCTCCTGGGGAAAATGTAACTGACTCTTCTCTTAATTTAGAACAGACAATTAAGTGCGTTACTTTGGTGAGCCTTTTAATGTAGGGTAAGGTTCCCTTTTTTCCTCTTAGGGGTCATCTCCCCTGGATGTGGTTCAAGTAAAGTATCTCACTGCTAGAGAGATATGTGGTGTGGTTACAAGAGTTAGAGTAGCAGGTCTGGAGTCAGACTGCCCAGGCTGTTATCCCACTGTCCCAACTGATCAGAAAATGGCTTTGGGAAAGTCATTTAACCTCTCAGCCTCAGTTTGCTCATGTGTGAAATGGGGGTGAAAATGCTAAAATGTAGTAGCAGATGTGAAAACTGGATGAATATATGTAAAGCACTTAGTGCCTGGCACATGGTTAATGTTCTACAAACATCAGATGCTGCTTTTATCACTATTAGTTATTATTATAACAAAGGAGTTATTAATGGGTATATATAGACAGACCTTTTCATTCTGGCCTTTTCATTTACTAGATGGGTGACTCATGCAGTATATTTAAACTGATTGCCCTCCTAAGATAGAGATATAGTTTCTCTGGCACAGAGCTGTAGGGAGCAGAAATAATATTAGCACCACTTCTTCTTATAGTATTCTAACACAGAATTAGCAATAATTTATTTCCCATTATTACTTGTTATTTCTCTGTTACCATTTTTCTACCATTACCTCAGTTCTAATGTAAGTAAAGTCATAAACTTTAAAAATTTAGGAGATTTCTTAATGTTGAAGTTATATTTAAACAGAATCAAAAGAGAAATGAAAAATGAGAATGGCCTTTATGCTAAAGAATTATTCAAACTATCTCCATTTCAATACCTAACAGTCTATGCCTTCTAACTTGGTACCATTTTTACTGAAGGGTAAGGGGGGCGGGTATGTCTTTAGCAACTAACAGTAAATATGCTTAGGATGGACAATATCACTGAAAAGAAAAGCCGGCTGATAACAACCCCTTCTGTGCTAGGTCTGTCCCCCTTTGACATGTCTCACGCCCCACCCTCAAAGTCGCACAGCCCTGGAGCCTTGGCTCGGTCTCCCAGGTCCCCTTCTTACCTCTCCTCTTCCCACTGCGTCACCTTCTGCTGAGCTGTCTGGCTGCTGTAGGCCAGCCGGTCGGGGACGTTGCTCTGGGGCTGCCTCTCGGGAGAGAGCTGCTGGCGGAGCTGCTCCAGCTCCCGCTCATACATGAGCCGCTGCTCCTCAAGGGCACTCCGCTTTTCTTCCAGGTATTGTTTCTCCAGGACCTGAACCACATTTTGAACTGGGTCTGGTGAGCCAAGAGACAGGACAAGGTGTCTTCAGTGGTGGCTATGACAGGCGGCCTGCCCGTGCTTCTTCAGCAAGAACCATCTCCTTCCCCAGGATATGGCCTTTCAATATGTTTTCTATGAGAGGGCTGAGCAGCCCTGTCAGATGAGATCATCTCAATTTTCTTTTTTACTAACATTTTAGATAAGTTTCTTTACATGTAAACATTCCTCACATCTACTATGTTACCTTCTTCCATCCTAATGTTTAGATAGACCATTAATCTACTACAAACAGAGAGCAGAGGGGAAGGGGATGGGACCCTATCCACTGAGAAGAAACACATAATGAAATCTAGTACAATGGCAAAGACAGAGCCACATATCTGATTTCTATGGTAGTCAATTTCTATGTCCATTTAGCATTCAGTTTTGGTATATGATAAAGGATTTATAATTCTGATTTAAACCACAAATCTTATTACTCCTGAATTTCTCTAATGTGGGAACTTACAGATCACAGCATATATCTGAAAATATTGATTGAGTATATAGTCACAATTTCTCAGGTGCTAATATCTAAGAGGATAATTCACTTGTAAAAATAAAAGGCTATTTTCCTGATTGTTTTTTTTTTTCATTTTGCAGATCTAGAGGTCATCAACATACATGTAGGTGACTAGGCACAGAGATGCTAATAGGTCATGCTCAAAAAGGCCATACTATAACAAGTGGTAGCTGTGATGTAAGACTTGATCATAAAGAGCTAACTGGCTGGGGGAGGACATTAGCTTGGTAATGATCAATGAACTCAAAGCCATGGAGAATGATTAAGGCACTGACATGTATAAAGAAGAAAGTTACTAATATCTCTAAGTGAACAGACTGTAGGGAAACAGTCTATTAGCCTATAATGGATGGTAAACAAGAAAATCACCATCACATCAATATATCTCCCTCAAGTACAAGGGACCTAGAAGAGATAAATTCATATTCTCAGGCTAGCCTGGGACATAATTTCCTTCTTGTACATGGACACATTGCCTGTTATTCAGTGCTATTTGTGTTGTATTTCCACAAACTGATTCTCAGTTTAATTTCCAGGATAAGAGTGGGAAATTAAGAGGACGAGAGGAATTCATATAACATTTGATGATAACTATTGACTGACTTTTCCAGAAGATCCTATCAATTTGTGAAATAAATGTGTAAAATTGTACTAACTTTCCACATGAGCAGGTAGAGAAAAAGACAGCGTGTTAGCTTAGAAAATAAGGTTAAATAATACCAAAAAAAGCAGAAAGCAATTAAAAAATATCACAATATGAATAGTATAGGTGAGTTGTTTTAATAAAAATAACCACCACAATGGCAATAATAATTCTTTTAACTACTGGCTCTATCTTCAGGTAGAGAAACTACACCCTTTGCATGCATCATCTCATGAAAGCCTTGCAACAATCCTAAGGGTGGATATCATTTTCATTTTAAAGATGAGGAAATTGGGGTTCGGTAGGTCAAGTAGCTGACCTAAGATCACACCTGACCTCAGATCAATCAGAGCTAACTCGTTAAGGGAGACATAAACTTATTAATAAATATGGTATTCTGACCTTCAACATTTTGCTCAGAATTAGTACTTTGTTAGAGTAGATCTTAAAAAAAATACTGTTCTTTGCTGATATGAAATTCTCAAATTCAGCTTTTCAAAGCAGAATAATTTTTTTCATAGAATTCTGTCAGAGTCCCTAAAATATGTTACTGAAAAGCTGATAGAAAATTAACAACATACCACCACCACCACACCACCCCCTCTCACTACCCCCCAAAAAACAAAAGGACCCCCCCAAAAAACCCTACACAAAGGCAGACCATGAATAGGCAAGAACTTTTCCAAAGAGTAAAAAATCTATGCATTCCAGAGCATTAGAACTTATGACATAGCCCTAAAACTTCTGAAAAAATAAAAAAGAATAATATAGTGATTTTTTTTTTGCAGGAATCTGAAAGAATTTTAAATTTAAGGGCCAGAGATGAAAAGTTTTCTTGGAATTAAAAAAATATATTTCTAAAACAGTATATATATTTGCTCTGTGCGGGCTTTAGGTTTAAAAGTAAAGGACAAGGTCCTCATCATCCATTTATATTTATATAGAGCCTTATTTTCAAAGGCTCTTAGTGTTTATGAACCTTTTCTAGAGAGTGAAAAGTGGAAAACACACTATTCCATATGCTAGAGTTTTTGCTAAAAGACACTGAATAAAATATTGAACCCTTATTTTTATTTGCTAGTCAGTGGTGCATAGACACATATATGATCCCAAATGGCTAAAGTAGAGGAGATTTCACCCCAAGATTTCACGCCATGCAGAGGCTGTTTTAAACTGCTTTAGCAGCTGCCATAACACCCCTACTAGTTATCAGGATTTGTCATGGCCACAAATAAATATGTAGGAACTGAAGCGAGGGCAACTCAAAGCATCCCTCCCTGAGTCTGCCCCAGTACAGCCTGATAAGCCATGCCCAGGGACTCAGGTGTGGCCATGCCACACACAACCCTAGTAGAGGTACAGGGACTGAGGGTTTTATTTTGTTTTGTTTTTTAACTTCTAATCCTAACACAAGTCTGGAAAAGCCTTTCCCTTAGACATATTTGATAACATTTTCTTTTCAAATTAACTAGTTTCAAGCCTTTATCACTACACAGCCTATTTTTTAAGTAGGTCACCCTAAATGGCAAGTCAATTTGACTCTATGATATGGTTTAGGACAAAAGCTGAAGATTATTTGGCTTATTCTCAAATGACCAATCAACTACCAACAGATTGTCCACAACTACATTTTTCCCCTATCATTTTCCTTATTTTGAACAAACTATTTTAAAACTCAGTGAGCTTGGAGCTGAAGGACAAGATACCAAAGAGCTAGGTATTTTAGGAAGAGAAAAAGGACCACAGTTACTTTCGGTAGCGTACTTCCCTTCTTCATTAGTTTATTCTTTACCTGGTAAATCACTGTGGAATGAGCTCAACCTTATTTACCTATTTCCAAGAATGGAAAAGAGAGGATGGTAGTGGTGGTGATGGTGTTTGGAGAGAATTTATGTGATAAATTAGAATTAATTCACGCCAAGATGCCCAAGGCACTAAATCGGAGAAAAACAGATCCTTTGAGAGGAAAAAAGAACTTTTTAATCCCAGATGGAATAAATGGGCTCTATGACCCTTTACCAGCCCCTTAATTGCTCTTTACTTTAGAGCTACTATTGACTCTGCAAAAACAGATGAGTCTCTGATTCCTAATTTTGAATCCTTGGAACAAAGGCATTATTGTTTATAAATATTAGGTTTCCCTTCACTCTTAATTCAAATGAACTGGTTTTTAGATCTTTATTTACTCTAGAGACTAAAAAATAATACCCTAGGCTATTACTGGGATAATGGAGGTAAATATATATCTGGAAGTACAATATTCTGACTGTTGTGCAGTCGACAGTAATAAAATCATTAGTAATAGTAGTAATGATACCAAGAACACTTTTGTGCATGGGGAAAAGAACAGATTTTAACACTGGGAAGGTAGTGGCGTTGGGGCATGGGGAGGCAAGGGTCTTAACTGAAAAGGGAACACTCCTCAATCAAGAATACAGAGTACCTCTGTCAGGCAGAAAATGTCAGCTTCTTCCCAATCACGTTAGATTTTGCCAAAGCATGGAGCACAAGCATCAATCAGCAGCACTGCTAAAAACCAGTCTCAAGCTGCCTCATGCTAATGCCAATCAGTTAAAACCTTTATCCCAGTGTTTGTGGAGGAGCTTCGTCTGAAACCACAGGAGAGGGAAGAGAATCTTCAAATAGGACCACCAAGGGGACGACCACCAGGCAGACAAGCTTATTATCGGGAAGCCACCTAGCAGCAGAGGTGAACTGTATGAACACTGTCCAGCCACCAGCATTTCAGCACTTATATCAGAGCATGTCTGTATGACCCACAGGGAAGCTCCTTTACCAGAGGAATTGGGTAAGTGGTGCAGTGAGGAGGAGAAAACATTACTGGTAAACAGACTGAACACTGGAGAGCAAGGCCTGATATGGAATGCCAATGGTAACTCATGTTAACACCAGGAGCCTGGCCACTAATGACTAATTGGTTTGGCTAAGAGGATGGAGGGAATTAACAAATGCTTATTAAAAACTCTTTGGTTATTCAGGGGTCTAAAATATATATAAGAAGGTCAAAATTGGATTAAATTAGAAATCTGTGATGTGGGATGATATACAATCGACACCAATGGGATACCCTGCAGAGTTAGAGGACAGAGATGTCTGGAAGTCTGTAATCTCATCAAAATAAACAAGCTCTCTTCAAATGGAATTGCTCCACCTGGAGGTTAGAGCCTACACCCTGCACACTCACAAGGGGCTTGGTGCTAAGGCACGTTGTTAAATAACCTGCTAATGTGACCCTGATGCCTGAACATCACTTTGGAATACCTTCTGGATTCCCCCATCTTGGTTAACAAGTAGCAGAGTGGTCCACCTTGTGTTGCATGTCAAAAGCTCCAACAGCTAATTTAACTCCTAATCCTAATAATGTTTAAAAGGAGAAGTTACCAAACTTCTTTCATAAAGTTATTTTTCCTCCTTTCTTTGTTGTTGATCTATACACTTCATATTAATACATTACACTTGTTTCTCGATCTGGCCCTTTCTTCATACTTCATTTTTATCATTAAAAAGAGGGGTCCTTGAGGCTAAAAATCCATAGACAGAGATAAACAGAACGGTCGAACTCTTTATACCTGCAACAGAACCCCCAATCTGATACTCCAGAGATTTGACCAGCAGTTCAGTAGCCATGCTCAAAATCTCTCCCCAGATAGACTTATTCAAAGAGTGGAGTGAGAAAGTAAACTTTTAAGGGAAGAGCTCAACCGTGAAAACCAAAAGGCTCTTCAAGCCTGTCAGGTAGAGGCTGCTTGTAATAGGGCTCTCAGGGTTCCTGGAGGCCTTCGCTGTTTCAAGTTAGGGATCCTGATATCCAAAAAACAGATAAATGGGAAAGTGAGATTGGGCAAAGTCCAGAAACCAACTTGCTCAGGTGCTCCTGAATGTAGCCTCAACTGTATCCTTGTAAAATAGTTCTAGTCCCAAGAATGTGGTCTTGTGCTTGGTAACAGGGGAACTTTCCTGTCCTGCTTCTAGTTTCCAGGTTCTAAGTGTGGTGATTAGGAGACTAAGAGATGTGAAAAGGAAGGAACAGATTTATAAAACAGCAAACAAGGCAAGAATTTGATATGTATTTTACTCAATGCATGTAAATGTGTATGAGCACAGAGAAAGAGGTAACATAGAGAGGAGGAACTTTAATACAAACCTGAAAACCTTCTGGAAAGAGGGACCTAGAAATAATGCTTTAAGAAGACTTAAAGATCTGAAATAAGTTGGAACGTAGGTCAAGCCAAGAGCCTATAAAGCCTTTTATTTTAGCTATCATTTTTGTAAAAGTTACCTGGACATATTAAATAAGTCTCTTTGGTGGGATAATTTCCAACTGAGTTTATAGTAAAATGTTGTGACTTTTATCTCTCCATTAGATTCTGTTTGAAATTCCTGGGTTCATACTCTCCTGGAGGTTTTCATACTCTGACGGACTCAGAAATGACAGGGTCAGTAATAGGAAATTTGATAAGAATTTCCATCACAGTCATTCCATATCCTAGGACCATGGACGTTACCACAACTGGCTTGGGAACAAGGGTTCTCAAAAAGATTCCACCCACTTCCTGGTTACACCTAAGGGAGCAGACCAAGCCCTGGAATTTTTAATTAGATCCTCACCAATGGCCTTTTTAAGGAATTAGCAATCTTGTGTCTAAATTTCAGAATGACACTTAACTTTATATATACTTATCCCTCAATGAATGGTGTAAGATAAGGAACTGCCCAAGATGAAGGAATTCAGAGTTAGGGCCTTACCGTTACTATTTAGTGTTTTCATGATAACCTCCATCTGTGCAAATTCATAGTTATAGTCTGGTTCTGAGGAAGCTTCACTGGCTGCATCCAGGTCATGCTCTGGCGGGCCTGTTTCTTTTTCAAAGTCTTTTAACCAATCTCGTCGTTTCCTCTTAGGTAAATTAATTCTGTGGGAGTGTTCACCATTAGAGAAAATCAACTTGTTTTACACTCAGATAACAGAAAAAAATGTATATGAAAATATTAGTAAACACAAAAATGTTACCTAAAAAAGTGGTTATTTCCCCATAGGATTCTATCACCATGCCACAGTTGGGTGGTATTGCACACGAGGGTACCATTTACACAGGACCTGAAGGAACACCAGGGAAGATATCAGCTGAACGGCAAAGAGCACAAAACCCAGCCCCAGTAGCCAAAAAGACAACTTGGGGAACTTTCTCTTAATAGACATATTCTATTAATAGCTGAAGAAGGAAGATTAGAATTATAACCACAGTGTGACCTAAGCAATGATGATCAAGGGCTGCCAATATCCTTTAAAGAGAGAGAAGCTGATGCAATGTGCTTCTGTAGGAATCAGACATCACCACCTATGGAATATTCTTGTAAAATGAACATTTATGAGACATAAATATGGCAATCTGAACACTGACTGTATATATGATAATTAATAAGGAATTATTGTTAATTATTTTAGGTGTGATGGTACTGAAGCTATGCTTAAGAATACTCATCTTTTAGAGATAAAAGCTGAGATATTTATAATACAAAGTTATAATATCTAGAGTTTGTTTTAAAATAATCTAAAGGGGAAGGAGGAAAAGATGTAGAGGGCATGTAAATAATACAAAATTGTCTAGGAGGTGCTCATTTTTAAGCTGGATTAGGGAGATATGTGGATTCGTCATACTATTCTCTTTCCACTTTTATATGTTTAAAATTTTCCATAATAATCAGGGAAAACAAAAAAGAATAATCATATTTAAATCCCAAATAGCTATTAAATTATAAAAATAAAACAAATGGAAGTTGGGAAGGCAATTCTGACCATCTTTATTATTAAACCAACACAACCCCATGTCTCTGGGGTTGTTGTGTTGGCTTATGTGTCTTGGACTTGTAGATATCAAGGGGCTGTGGGTCAGTTACCTGAATGACCCAGCTCAAAAGTGTTCAACGGGTTTCTTACTTATTACACGATCTCGTCAGCTGATCCTTTGACACAGTTAAAGCATAATTACTGTGACAGTTTTTAGAGGGAAAAGAAAAGTCCTCCAGAATTTTTAGCACTGACAGTATTAGTCTTCTCATAAATGTTTCGTTCACTTAAAAAAGAGATTTGCTGGTAGTCAAAAATAAAACTTTACTGGGAAGGATTAATTAACTAATTAATTAATTTTTAATTTGCTAAATGACTGTCAGGTGATGTCTGATGGACAAAAATAACGATATTATTTTGAGTTTTAGTTTTTTAATAAGTTACTTTTCTCATATAATCTCATAAATATTATCTGACTCCTCATATTTATAGGGCTCTAAAGCTCAGAGTTATGGAATAAGTAGAACTCACATAGAAAATCACTCCTTTGTAGTAATATTTCAAATCTGGTAGTTAAGTTAATATTTATAAAAGTACTCCGGAAACACCATCATAAATGTTTTATCATAAACATGATAAAACTTTGGTGTTTATATTTAACACTAATATGCCCCCTTCTTGCCAATCAAAATGAATCTCAACATTGTAACTCAAGTTTCAAAAGTATGTACCCCATCTATTTGGAATTATGGACCTATTTATTCATGTACAAAAAGAGAAAATGAAATCAGAATATATATGTATGTCTACACATAGAGATATAGATTCACAAACACGCACATCCATTTTTACCAAAAGGGTGAAGTTTTTTTTTTTAAGGTTTAAAAAACTTTAAAAATCTCTTCCACCTACAAAAGCATTTGTCAGTCATTTTTTAAAGAAAATACTGCCCATTGTTTACTAAGGTATCTAAAAAGTCCTCCAGAAATTCCAGTAACAGTGGATGACCAATAACAGAAATGTGTCACTCAGTATACTTTATTATTTTAAAATCTGAATTATGATTTAAAAATATTCAGGTCTTACTAGTTATATTTCAAGGCTCAAGAGCAACATCTCACTAGTGGCTACCAAAGTGGTTTTAGCAGTTACAGAACTTTTCCATTATCTCAGAAGTTCTACTGGGCAGTGTTATCCTAGAATAAAACTAAAAACAATTCCTGAACAAAGAGAAACATCACAAGCTTTGCCTCCCTCACTTATTGATAACTTTTGTGACATTCTGCATCTTTAGATACCCCTGTTTAGGTACACACACAACACACACACAACACACACACACACACACACACACGAACACACATATAAACCTATCATTTTCCCGTTCACAGTATGCTCTTATTACAATAATATAAAAAAAGTTATGAAAACTGCTTGGTTTGGTAATGCACTCAAAACAAGAAATTAGCATAAAAAGTAACACCTGCCTGGGATGTCTGTAAGAAACAAATATAAAACCTCTTTGCACGATTCACATACCCTCAACTAGGCCATAAGCCTCCTACAAATAAACTGAAGATAAGTGCATCTAGGAAATCACAAACTACTTCAGGAAGCAAAGTTATCAGCAGATACAACAAACAGTTGGGTTGAGGCCCCAACAACTTTGGAGAACAGAATTCTCAAATAAAGACAATAAAATAAATAAAAATAAAATTATTAAAGGCATATGATGGAATAAAAACAAGACTACCAACGGAGACCAGGCACATCCAAAGATGGAACTCTTGAATTTTTGCAAATGAAAAACAGACACCCTGAAATTCAGAACTCAGTAGAATAACTGACCAGCAGCTGAGACACAACTAGAGAGCAAATTAGTAGACTTGAGCATAGATTTGAGAAATGACAGTCCCTTAACCCCATATCCCTCCCTTCCTCTGTCCTCAATCTCGTTTCCATCTTCACAACCAATATTGCTGGCCTACTTCCACACATCCTATTACCAATTCTTTGCATTTTTGCTTCCACATACACAACTACACGGCACCTAAAACCCCAAGGTTCTTTGGGTCTTCCTAATTGCTACACTCAAGAGAATCTTCTTAGCTTCTATTTTGACCTGCCCTTCCTTAAAATTTTTCTCTTCCCTTAGTTTCCATGATTATATCCTGTTACCTCTATTGACTGACCCCCTGGCTCTCTCGTCTAAGCCGCCTTTATGTACTACCTCAGACCATCACCAAAACATTGGCTTAATCCTTCCACTGCACTTTCAAGACAAGCAAAACTAATAATGGCCAATTCTACACCTTTAGTGTAACTTTACAGCACTAAATCCAATGTCCTACTGGATATCTCTACAGTGATATCTCAAGGAAAGCTCAAATTCAAAGTATCCCACAATGAACTTATTACCACTCATTATCTATCTTTCCCCAAACTCATTTCTCCTCTCGTTTTCCTTATTTTGGTTTAGCTGCACCACCATTTATTTAGTATCCCAAGAAAGAAACCTGTAATTATTGCTGACTTCTCCTTTTCCTTCACTGATTGAGTCCCCGTCCTGTCCCCAATCAGATCACTACAACTTGCTGACTTACAAATAACTGTCAAATAATTTTGTTCCTCACCTCTACTGCCACTTGCTGTGGTTCCATAACCATATCATTAAAAATATCCTAATTGACCAAAACCGGATAAAGATAACACACAAAAAAGGAAACTACAGACCAATATCTCTCATGAACACAGATGCAAAAATCCTAAATAAGATACTAGCAAACCAAATACAGCAATATATTAAAAGGACTATACACATGATCAAGTGGACTTCATCCCAGGGGCACAGGGATGGTTCAACATATGTAAATCAATTAATGTGATACACCATAGATAGGAACGGGTTGTCGTCTTCTGGAAATATGGCACAAAACACATGTTAAGTGGCCATTTACTTTTCTTACCTTGCACTTTCTTTTGGAGTAAGAGTGACATCGCCATCAGATGCGATATCAATCTCACAGTGCTCAGGTTGAATTCCTATACCAAAGAGTTGGATGTCCTGAGAAGTATCTGCACCCACTCTTGTATGGTCCTAGGAATAGAATATTAAAGAAAAAACCCCCACACTTAAAGTAACTCACAAAAATTTTCACAATCAAGTTCAATAACACAACAGCATATGCATGACAATATCAAATGAGTTAGGAGATGCAAGATATTTGGACCATATAAGTCAAAAGTTTACCATAACACACTAAATTAAAAAAAAATGTTTAAACATGATGAGGAGTGAGGTGGACCATTATAAGTCAAAAGTTTACCATAAAACACTAAATTAAAAAAAAATGTTTAAACATGATGCACGGTGATTACATACTGCCTTAAAATGTAAGGAAATTGAACTTGACAGTAGAATACTTTGAGTTCCAATTTTAACTCGACAACCTACTATTATTGATGTGAATACAGGCAAGCCATTTCATTCTTTGAGCCTCAGTATCTTTTTTGCAAAACCAGGACAACATTATCAATTTGATTTACTCAACAGGATTCTTTTAAGGATTATCTGAGTTAACAGAAGTGTTTTGAAAACAGTGATATAAACTCAAGAAGGCTAAAAGTAGTTTCATGGAAAGTGGTATTTTAAAATATATAACTTAAGTTTAAAAATAGTTGAATACCTAATACTAGTATTATGCAGAGTAGTGAAGCCTGTTGCTTATACAATGTACAGATTAGTGTGATTTTAAGGACCTTGAACCTCACACATATGTGGACTGTGACTCCTGGTGATTAAGTCCACTGCTCAGTCCCTTTGCTTTTTCTTTTACTCTAAAAATCATTTAATCACTATGAAAATAATACTTTCCTATTTAACAGAAAAAGTGTTAGGCCTTAGGATTTCAGAAACAATTTCTTATTCCTTAATCATTTACTGAATGAACAGATCTTAAGTGTTAGTGGGCTCTCAACAAGTCAGGGGTTATTTGTATCATATTATGTCTCTGGAAAAAGTAGGATAAAAAGGATAATAGGAGACTGAGTCCTTGCTTCAATTCTAGCTTATTCTCTGTTTTGTATATTCACTAGGCAGATCAGAATCCTTAACAAGATGCCTATCTAACCTTTCACAAGGGGGTAATTTCTTTACATTTAGAGATTTAGGTGTGTAGACAGTGTATACAAGCTGTCTTCAAGACCCTAGGTCTTCAATCCTCAACACTATTTAAATACATATATACATCTATTTATATACCACCGTAACCCATATGATTAAAAATGTTTCTCATGGTCTCAGGGCTAAGTGCCCTATGTCAGTTGGGGTCCCTATTTCAAACAGAAGTCTTATTTCTCCCTTAAAATAAGCTAGCATTTCTAAAAGTATGTTCTGAGAACCTTTGAAGTCTCTGGGTACTATGAGGTCAAAACTACTCTAATAAAAATACTGAGATGTTATTTGTTTTTGTGCTCTCATTTTATCACAAGTATACAGTTTTTTCCAGAGGCTACATAATGTGTGATGTCATGGCTCTGAGGATTAGTGGACTGTATGTTTGCACATTTGTATTTTTTAATGTTCTCAGCTTTAGTATCTAATACAGTAAATGCAGACAGGTATAATTCAGATGCACAAAAGTTCTTTGGAGTCCTTGATACATTTTTAAAGAGTATAAATGGGTCTTGAAGCTAGAAAGTTTGAGAACAGCTGCAATAAGTTATCCAACATGGCCAGCGGCATACCCTGAATCCAAAGTGCCAAATCCAAACAGTCACTCTTGATGGGTGGGATCAAAAGTTATTTCCTGAGGATGTAGGCTCATAAGAGATAGAGAGGAAAGAACCTTAGCTGTCTAAACTACCACAAGAGTTTGTTTTAGTCTTATGATTATCTTGAAATCTCCTTAGAATTACTAAGAAGCATAAACTGTGTGATTCTCCAGAACTTCTCAGGATCTTTGTGACTGAACCGAGATATTCTCAGAATCCTTGACACCATAGCTAAGGATCACCTTGACACTCTCAGCTACCCACCTGTGCCCCGCTGATGCCCTAATGGCACAGCCCCAGGATAATACAAAATAGCTGTTTTTCATTCTCAATGATGACCTGACTGTAGTATGAATCCTTTTGATGAGGGCCAAGCTAGATACAAAAAGCAAAGTCATGGGGACAGGCACCCAGATTCAACTGAGAGTTGCACATGAATTTGTATGTATTTACATACCCTCTTACCTTTAAATAATAAACCAGAAGTTCATTGAGAGCAGGGTCTGCATTCAAGTTGACTAAGTAGCACTTGTCATCTCCCACCTTGATACCAGACGTTTCCAAGGAAATGCCCATACTTTCAAGTTGTCGTTGTCTCTCCTGTGTACAAGGAACCAAAAGCAAGATCTCTATTTGTTGCTCTATTTACAGCTGTAACCAGGGAAAGTGTAAGTCACTGTTTCTGGGGACAATGCCAATTAAATTACACATCCCACTCAGCTCAACCAGGTTTATTTACAGCCTAAAATGTTATGATGTCTTGTGTCAGTGTGTTGGGGGCACCAAGGGTAAACCAGATACCATCTTGCCCTTAAGGGGCTTAACTGTCTAGTAGAGGGGGAAACCACATAACTGGAATCAAGAGGAGAGCCCTGTGCCACTGGAGAGGAACAAAGTGTTGAGGGCTTCACAGGAAGGAGATTATGATAGGCTAAGAAACAAGGAAGGCTTCAGGAAGAGAATACATTTAAGGTGGTTCTTGAAGCATAAGAATTTCAACAGAAGAAATGGAGTAGGAAGATAAAGGCAGGGTGTTCTGGGGGAAGGGTACAGGAAAGCGGAGTAAAGACTCTGGGCATACTGGAAGATTTCAGGGCCCAGAATCCTTAGTAAATGTGGAAAAGTACTGGAAGATGGAGTTGAAAGAGCCGATTGGGTGCCTATTGCAGAGGGCCTTGAATTCATTCATTCACTGATGACATATTTAGGTAACAGGTACCGATCTAGGGCAGAGAATACAACAGCGAACAAAATGAAGCCCCTCTTTCACGGAAACATCTATTCTAGTGGAAAGAGATAGACCATAAAAAAAAAAAAAAGATGAGTAAATATATAGAAATTTTAATGGGATTAAGTATATGGAAAAATATAAAGCAATGTAAGAGGGATAGGAAGTTAGGTGTGTGTGTGCGAACGTCAGTGTGTATGGGGTGGCGGGGGAGAATAATATCTACAAGAAACATACAAGCAAACGGCTGGACTAGATCCTAGTCACTGCTTTCAAGCTATGTGATTGGGATTTGTCTAGTACTTCTGAGTGGTCAGTGAGCTTAAAATGTTGATAAAATGCATATTGTAGAGATTCATAAGACACATATTCACATACAAATACAAAATTAGTCCTTGCTTTATATTTTCTCTCAAGAAAAGTTCACATAGCATTTTCTAACAGGCTCAAAGAATCAAATACATTGAAGAAACTATGATGTGCTGTATGTTACAAATTCTGTCAATAAGGTAGCCACATGCTATGCCAAGTGATCTAAATTCACAAAACAAAATTTTTGTTTAAATGTGCAAAGCAGGAAATATTAAAGATATTTCCTTTATCATGCCTGTTCAAATTCAGTGCTCTCCAACACTTCCGGCAAATGTATAAATCAAATTATAGTTGATAAAAGACACAAAGTCAATGTCTAAAACTGATCTTTGCAGTCTCTAGTTCAGCAAAAAAGAGGTTCTCAAAAGCCTTGTTGAGCAAAAGTGACTGACGATACAGAAAAGACAGCAAATGAAAAAGAATCACAATATTTTAGGCCTAAATTATATCAAGCTACCTGTGCAATTTCTTCTGTTTTTCTTAGCTTCTCTTCCCACGTCACTGTTAGTTCTTTTATCAGCTTTTCAGACTCTTCAAGCTTCTCTTTCAGTTCAGGGGCCTTCATAGCCTTTAAAATGAAACCAGAGCTATCTGATTTTCTAATTTTTTCCACCATTATAAACAAGACAATCATTTATTGTCCTTTTTAAGCAGTTATCAACAGTCTGTTGGAAGCAATTAAGTCACACACTTTCAGGGTGGGTTTTAGACCTTTATTAATCAAATGAAATGTAAGAGGCAAAGGTTGCTACTATTTAAAGGAGAGAAATACTAGTGCCTTGAATTAAAATGATAAAATCATTACAGAGTAATTTTATCCCTCATACTTAAATTTCACAGTTAAAGATATTAAAGTTTATCTTCAAAATAGAATGTAAGAAAGAAGGTTACTTAGGCACATTCCTTTTTCAGTTAAGACAGAGATCAATGCACATCACCAATAAAGGCATTCTGGTTATATTAACCTATCAGGAAAGGTGAAGATTCTTCGCGTTTATTTAAAAATTTGAATTGGGGCCCTTTAAACTAGTTTTCTTGTTGATGGTAATAAACATGTTGATGGAATAATAGCGTATTTATTATTCACTTAGAAGCAGGACATCTGGTTAAAAGAGCAGTAATTTCCCTCTAAGTTTGTTACTTGAGAATAACTAAGGGGTTTAAATACAGATAGATGCGGGTTGAAAATTTGGAGAGGCCTTTACTTGGCAACGATATGCTTTGACACTCTATAATAACATGAGCTTCTACAGAGCATAACCCTATCAATAAGATGGTAGAGCGTGGACAAGAAGCTGAAGTGGCAATGATCTGGAGGATAGCTAACTATGCCTGAGTTTCACAATATTACTAGACCTTTAGCGTGACATTTAGTGCTGGGTACAGGGAAACACAAGTGAATCTTCTAGGTGAACCTGCTGTGGTTCCTCCCTCTTATGGCCAGGCATTGTTCTAGCCAACTGGCCTAGATTATATGGTCACAGTGAATATGCAGATTCAGAGATAATAGGACAGTAGATCATCCACCTTTAAACAAATATCAGAAGCATTACACTTTCCACTCTAGATCATGACTCACTTCAAAGGTTATCTGCATTTTGATTTTTCAGGTGTTTTGCCATCCTTCTTGGCATCAATACAAAAATTACGCTTAATGCACTGAATGATTATAATGGCAATAACAAAAATAGCAATATTTATAGAGCACTTATGATGTGCAAGGCATTGTGCTAAGCGCCTTCCAGTATCAGTGTGGTATTAGCATTCGGGCTGAAAAAAATTAATAAGAAACAGCTTCTTGAACTATCAAAGCTCATAGACTAGAAGAAGAAAAAGACATGTAAACAAAAAAATTATAATGCAACTGCCAGGATCACCAATTCATGGATTATTCAGATCCCTGGCTTCACTCCCATTTGTTTTACCTCCTGTTGATTACTTTTGTGA
Organism: Eonycteris spelaea; assembly: GCA_003508835.1. Taxonomy (NCBI): domain Eukaryota; kingdom Metazoa; phylum Chordata; class Mammalia; order Chiroptera; family Pteropodidae; genus Eonycteris; species Eonycteris spelaea. Next base: position 6,751,344 of record PUFA01000044.1, read on the forward strand.
TTAAATAAGTCCATAGAGAAAAAGTATTTAAACAGTGCCAGATATACAAGTGCTCAATAAATAATGACTATTACCTTTTTTTCCCTTCCATGCTTAATACTCTCCCAACTAAACTGGGGTCAGAAGAGGGTGGTGTGAAGGAATGTGAACTCAGAAGCCTTAGGTATACACCCAAGTCCTGGCATGTGGGAGCCTGCGACTTAACCTAAAGCACGTGGCCTCCTACTACCTGTTTCAAAAAAGATAGTGCCTTGGTAACTTGCATAAAGCAACAGCTATTTGGAAAAGAGTATAATTATTAAAGTCTGGGTAAAGGAAAGATGGCAACAATGCAAAATTATTGATTTTTGTCTCTCCCAGGAGCTGACATAAAAAAAAAGATTTCTGAATTATTCTTACCATTTAATTATCCTTGATAATGCCATCTTCCATGACTTGAGATGACATAAAACTAACTTTTTTGAAAACTACAAGGCCCTTTGTTAATATACTACAATGTTAATAAAACAACACACGTGGTTCCTAGGATTTCATGTTGGAAGAGCTCTGTGTGCTCAAGGGCCAACTGATTTACTACAGCAATTAGGCGGTAGTGGCAACTCTTGCTTAATTGTCTGCTTCCTCGACTGTAAGTTGCTAGAACAGAAGTTTTTTATTATGCATGCTGTCTCCATAATGCTTAGCACATAGTAGATGCCAATCAACACTGCAATGTTGAACCACGTGGAGATGACCTAGAGCTGCAAGCATGTCCTGACCACTCAGATAATCATATGTCAGGGAACTTCAACTGACTTACAAATTATATTAGTTTCAGGTGTACAATCTACCTTATGCAGCAATCACCGCAGTAAGTCTAGTACTCATTATCACCATACGTAGCTGTTACTGACAATATTCCCTATGCTGTACATTACCTCGGCCTGTGAGAGCTGCTCTCTCAGTTTTTCGACTTCCTCCCGCAGTTCTCGGATGACTTTTGCATTGGGATCCTCATTCACAATGGCATGGTTAACAATCCTTTTGGCTCGATCTGCATATCGTAATGTGGAGAGAGTCTCTTCATAGTTGTCTGCTGCTGGGCTAATGGTGGCTATCATAGAGGTCTGACTGTTGCCCCCTAAATTATCCTACAAAATATTTCAAATAGCATCTTAGGGAACAACACCCATGTACAACAAATATGATGAAAGTAATAAATTATTCTCTGTGAAGAAAACGGTATATGAAAACAGGTTTGTATTTCAAGTAATTTTAGGAGTAGATGAAATGTGGTCTCTCTATATTCACAACAATGAATGACGCCCACAAAACAGCATTACAATGAAATAAAGGCAACAGAAACAAGTTTTCATTCTGCATTCCTAGGAATTAGGAGAGCAATACAGTATTCTCAGGTGTTCACTATAAATTTAGTTAGCTTTGCACACACCTTTCAGTTGTCACCTCAGACATAGCCAATTTTTAGTTGGAAAAGAACACTGGAACACTGAATTACCTTAAGAAGCCAAGTGAGGACTGAATCTCGATAAGGCACAAATTTGTTTTTTCCCTTGCCAGCTGCCTGGTCAGCCAGAGATGATATAACCAACCCCAAGGTTGTCAGTGATCTACCGAGAGGAAAATTTTAAAATTAGTTTTATGGAATGTTTATATTTAGTTTTCATGAAACACTAGTACTTCTAAGTAATAAGTATAAAATATGTATATCAATAAAGTGCTAAAATTGATACAATCAAGTCTACATTAATTTGTCAAACTGAGAAACACGCAAAATAACTCCATTAATTTAAAAAATGAAATTAGAATGCCTATAAGAATCTATTCTGTTCAGTCACAGAACATGTGAAACATACATTTAGAATCTGAAAAAAGTACATTTTAAATATCACACTGGCAAGTTTTAATTTACTCCAAATGTTGTAAGTCTGAAACCATTTACTCTTTGATCTAGTTTGGACCACTTTGGCCTCTAATTTTGTTTCCTACAATAACAACGTAATTTGCAGAGTACCTTTCCACTACAAGTTATAAGCAATACTGTTCATCTGTTTACCTCTGGCAAGTTTATTTCATATAGAGTTATAGTTTACAGAAGAACCACTCAAGCAGAAGATAGCATATGGCTATTCTTCCAACCCCTGCTACTCAAAGCAGCATTGGCATCACCTGAGAGCTGGTTAGAAACAGAATCTTGGAAGTCTCCCCAGGCCTACTGAACCAGAACCAGTTAATGGTATCTCCAGGTGATTCATATACTTCTTAAATTTTAAGAAGCCCCGACTGAAGGATATCCAAAGTGATAAATATTTAGTCATCTAGGCCTATGATTCTCAAATTGTGGTGCTGGGACCTTATTAGAAATGCATATTCTCAGGCCCCACTCCAGACCTACTGAATCAGAAACCTACAGTGGAACTCTACAATCTGCACTTTAACAAATCCTCCAGGTGGGTCTGATGCAGCCTAGAGTTTGAGAACCACTGGTCTAGGCTACTAGGCTCCCCCTGGTGGTTAACACATATTCTCTGCACCTGGAGAAAAGAGTACCATAGAAACAACAGATTTGTAGTCCTGAGGAATGAAGGACATGCTCTGGTGTCCCATTTAAATTCCAATTTCTCTTCTAAGAGAAAAATCAACTGGATTTCAAGTTTAACAACCAGAAAAGAGCAGCCTCAGGGATTACAAACAAAGTTAGATGATACCACAAAGAGAAAATGCTTTAATAACAGTCTAAAAAACCAAACATTACTATTTATTTATAAAAACAAGGAAGGGCACAAATCAGCAAGTGACCAGAGGTTAGCAGGTGAAAGACTAGATAGCTTTCTTTCAAATATTAACAAGAAATTGAGTTGAAAGGATATAAAGCATATTTCCCACAAAACATACTTCCCCAAAGGCGTCTCACTGAAAAGTCACTAAAATATAAAGGAAATTCAAGCAGCAGAAAATGAATGAGAATTTTAATAACTATCAGCCATTACCACAAAGTGACATAAACACATACATCAAAATTGACAGGTTTAAAGTTAAACAAGTCCAACCCAAGAGAAATGAAAACATATGTCCACACAAAAACTGGTACATGAATTTTCACAGCAGCATAGTCACAAAAACCAAAATGTGGAAACAACTCAAATATCTTTCAAATGATGAGAGGATGAATAAAATGTGGAATATCCATATAATGGAATATTGTTTGGACATCAAAGAGAAATGAAGTTCTGATGCATGTCATGACATGGATGAACCTTGAAAAATTATGCTAAGTGAAAGAAGCCAAACACAAAAAGCCACTGTCCTAGGTTGAACAGTGTTCCCTTCACCCAAATTCATGCCCATCAGAACCTCAGGATGTCACCTTATTTGGAAATAGGGCCCTTGCAGATGAAATTAGTTAAGAAAAGATCACTGGACTGGCGAGGGTTCTAATCCAATGACTGGTGTTGGTGTATGAAGGCCATGTGAGGATACACATGGAGAACACCAAGGGAAGATAGAGGCAGAGATTGGAGTGATGCATCTATAAGCCAAAGAATGTCAGCAACTAACTAGAAGCTAGGACAGAGGCACAGAACACATTCTTCCTCTGTCCCCCAGAAGGAATAAATTCTGTTGATCCTTTGATTTTGGACGTCTGGCCTCCAGAACTGTTAAGAAAATAAGTTTCATGACCTAGTCTGTGGTAATCTGTTATTAAAACACTACACAAATAATACAGTCACATATTATTTGATTCTAATTATATGAAATATCCAGAATAGGCAAATCTATAGAGGTGCAGGTATAGCAGCTACCTAGGGCTAGGGGTGGGGTCAATAAGGAATGACTTGAATCCACCAGGTTTCTTTGGGGAGTGATAAAAATGTTTTAAATTACACTGTGGTGATGGCTGCACAACTTTGAATATAATAAAGCTACTGAACTGTACACTTTTAAAATGGCAAACTATATAGTATGTGAGTTATTTAAAACTTGAAAAAAAGATTTTTAATTCAGAAGTTCAATCACTCCTCCTTGCACGTGATATGTAACAAATAAAAAAGTAGTTCGATATAAGGCAAAAACACATGATCTAATCTATATAAATATAGGGCATTTTTCACATTTTGTAACTACTGAAATTAAATTTTCAGTTAGAAACAATTCTTTGAACTACCTCAGATTTTTAATACCCGATTGCAGCAGAAATTGCTTTAATTCATACAAACTATAAAGAGCTCAGTGACTCAAGTTTCACAATAGCCGTTCATATGAAAACACATTTTGGGGATGTCATCATGGATTTTTCATTGAGACTAGATTTTACTTCAACTTGTGGCAACTATTTATATTTCCTAATTTGACAGTGCAGAGATTAAAAGGGAAAGTTTCTATCACTCCTAAATAATAAAATATAAAATCAAATGAGTGTTAGAGAACACGGGAGAGGGTAACACAGAGTCATTACTGTCCACTAAACGAGGCATGCTCTGTGAGCTCAGTGCCGAGGGAAGAAGCATTAGCAGCAGGGGTGTAGAGCTGGACTGACGATTACAGGACTCCAGTTCCTGTGTGCACTCTGCTCTGTAATTTATCCAGTAAGAGAAGCTTATCATTAATAGAAGTCACACTCTTTTACCTAATAGTGTGCATACATTCAAAAAAAGAACTTTATCTAAACCTACTAGGGTCTCCTTGAAACAAACAGAAATAAACTGCAGGGCGAGTGGGACTCCAGGATGAGTGAGAGATACCAGGTTACCCCGTGACAAGGGGTTCATGCCACTCCTCCCCTCTAGGTTCCACGAGAAACAATGATTCAGGGGCTACTAAAATCCTAAAAGTTGTGAAAGTTCAATGTGTGAAAGCTGAATAACAGGCTTAACAAATTTTAAAAATTTTATTTCAGGTAGCAAATAAAAGAATCATCAACTATGGATTCTGCGAGCACTCTCTTCTCATGCTGGAGGCAAACAGGCAGCCTGTGTGCCTCACAGGTGTCTGGCATAGGGTGAAGTTGTTTGCAGTTTTAGCAGCTGAAAAAAGTTATTTCAGTAATCTTTCTATTTCTACCAAAGCACTGCTTCTGCCCCAAACCTACTGGAGGTAGAGATAGCAAAGAAGCTCCTATTCTTTAAATCTCTTAGCAGAGTTCTTGGGCTGGATGGGGAGTAGAGGAAGGGGAGTGGACTAGAGAGGAAGGAAGAGTTAGACTAGGGGATAACATTTATGAACAGACAGCCATGCTTTAAGATTTAAAATTTCAAAAATATACCTATCTGTAACAATAAAGAATTTGGGATCAAAAGAAAGTAAATAAAACTTGAATCAAAAGCAAAATAAAAGCCGCTCCAATAAATACATTCAATGCAAAAAATAGTCATAACTCTTTTTCTTTTCTTGCTTTTCTGTATGTTCTTCTAATATACATAGATTCCAAACAACCAGATTTCTGCCCTTAGGAATGGATATAATGTGATGTGAGTTATCTGTATGCTCTAGAGTAATTTCACATATATTCTTTTACTTATTTTTCCAATGATCTTTTTATAAGATCATACGTGCAGTAATTATTAAACTTTATTAGAGTTAGCCATATACAGGTATACCTCAAAAATATTAAAGGTTTGGTTCTGGGCCACCACACCAAAGCAAATATCACCAATAGAGTTTTAATTACTTTATTGGTGGAGGGCCTTGCCTTCAATTTGTAAAAAATGCAACATCTGTGAAGTGCAATAAAGCAAAGCACAATAAAAGATGTATGCCTGTACTATTTCTCTATCTCTTTCTACTTAGATTGTGATCACCTAGAGGGCAGAAATCTCTATTATCATACATATTCCTCCATGCAATTACTGTGTCTGGTCTCCGTGGTTACAGAAAGCACTCAGTAAAGTCTGTGGAGTAGAATACACTGAAGAACAGAACATGGACCTCTTTCTAAAAAGGACTAATTCAGTAACAGTTTTGGTATGCTCTGTGGATGCTGGCCCAATACCCAATTTCCCCTTTTTCTTACTAACAGAACCCTAGTTTTGTTGGGAAGCATGTGCCAGGCTAAAAACTTCACTTTCCATAGTCCTCTGCAGACTGGGAAGCCATAAAACAGTGCTGGCCAATAAGATGTAGGAAGACATCATTGGGAGGGGCTTCCAAGGAAGCTGTTGTTCTTCTGATAGAAAAGGTACATTATGCTGCTGACAGAAGCTGGTGGTCCTTTACCCCTCTCCTCCTTTCTCCTTCTTGTTTGGAACACAGACATGGATACAATGCTTGGAATGGTGGGGCCATCCTGAGGTCATGAGGATGACATGCACACACACACAGAAGGATTAGCAGAGCTGTGTCTAAGAGCATTTCTAAGGTGCTGTTCCAGCTTCTAGACTTCTTGTTAAGTGAGTAAAATCAATGCGTCATTTGGTTGTCACTGTGGCTTGTTTCTGTTGCTTACAACAGAATGTAGTACCTGGCTTATAAAGAATTAGTTGAAAGATGATGAAGGTAGTGAGTCTAAGTTTTGTAATCTTTCCCGGTAAGTCCCCACTCTTAACAGTCAAGGAGAAATACAAAGAATATATGCAGCAAAATAAGAGGAAAAGACAGTACCACCACTTGACGAGAAAGAAAACTATTATACCTACACAGTATAGGCCTCATTTTCATTCACCACTGTTTTCTGGTGGCTAATGCAAATCATTAAACTCAAATAAGATTCATCTAATGAGTTATCATTCCCAATCTCATTTCTAGCTCAATGCTGTGATGTAATAATAAAGTAAATATCAACATTTCCAAAAACAAGTTCTTTTGTTCCAAAGATTTTAATTTACAACTAGAATTCTGCCATCAAGAAAGCTCAGAGAATAAGTTATATGGGATTCATTAATGCAGGACTCCTCAGAGCTTTTAGCGTTGTGAATGTCCAAATGAAGGTTTTAAGTAGCCTTTCTCAAAACTATTAATCCAGGGATCCTTTGCTTCCCAAAGCTACTTGAGGAACTAGTATTTCACAAAAATGCTTTGGGAAACACTGAGGCAACAAAGGCACAGACCTCAAAAGATATGGCTATTCCCCCACCAGTGGGCATATTTTTGTTCTGTCCTTTATGGGTCTCTCATGTTAAATGTAAAGACATTTATTCAGATTTTTCCCACATACTTGGACCCTACAATGTACAAATGGTAAGTTAACAAGGACCCCCACCTGCCCTTAAATAATGGACAGAAGCATGTCATTTTTATTCTCCCTAGGTACAAATACATATTCGGTCATTCAGGAAACACCCATTTAAGTGACATTTCCAAGAGGAAATGAAGATGAGTCATTGAATGCACTCAAGAAGAAGGAAGACTGAGTCACATGAAACATTTGAAACATTAAGTTTATATTATTACATTACAATGTAAATTATATAACAAAACCCTAGGGGTAACATATATTAATATCCCTAGAATAAGTTTGGTAGAACCCATTTTTGTAAATGTTTAGTATATACTTTATTATAAACCACAGTAATTTAAATGGAAATGAGACTGAGAAAGATACTCATTAGATGAACATTGTTTGCATTTAATGACTAGCCATTGCTGAGAATAAAATGGAACTTTTCAGTGGTATTCCTTGGGACATTAGTGTTCCATGACCTAAATGAGTTCTCAGGGAAGCTGAACCAGCCAGACAGACTCCAGCAGAAAGGAAAGGTTTCCTTAACAAACAGATGGAGCAGCTGACGAATTTTTCAGATGTACTCCCCTGTGAAGATGGTATTCAGACGACTTAAACCTATGGAGCCCCGAACAGGCAGGTCATGGAGGTACAGTCACGCAGCACCTTAGCTCTCCAAATGAAGGAATAATGCATGCTTTAAAGCTCTTACGAGCTTAAGAGGAGATGAAGCTCCTAAATCCATAGCCCATTAAGCAGACACTAATGTCTGTGTGATGTCCCTGACAGGTCTGCTTAAGAGGATTATTAATGTCCCATCCAAAAGAAGCCCAAATAAGAGGCTGAGAGAAGGCTTAGGAAACATGTCACGTCAGAGACTTCTTTAACACTCAACTGGGCACTGATTTTAAGGCTTAAGAAGCTATTTGTGGATCTATCAGGCAGGAGTTTCAATTTGTTATTTTTCTTTATTAGTACATACTTATATTTAGCTTGCTATGTGCTAATAAGCACTGTCCTAAGAGGTCAATAATAACTAGTGATTATTACATATCAAGGCTAAACTCTGAGTTTCCACAAATTCACATCACATGATTTCCAATGTTTTCTTACAGCCGAGCTAGCAGGCAAAGGACTGGCATGGCTAAGCAACAGTAAACAAATCTCTAGGAGAGGTAACAATCTTTCCTTTGGTACCTGCTCTCTCACTCTCATTTCTGCTTTCCCATCCTGGTTCCCATTCTGGAATGCAGACCTGTAGTGCCAGCCTGGGCTCCCATAATGCTTTGTCATGAAATATAGCAAAATCCTCTGTTATTAGAGCAAGAGACAGGATGACTGAAAGATTAGCTCCCTAAAGCAGCAGTCTTTGCAGTGGGTGTGGCTGTGTCCATCTGAAAGTCTAATTTTAAACTTTTGTATACTAAAATTATGTGTCAATATTGTTTTAAAATGCAAGCTGCACAAACATGTTCCTGAATATATTGCCTCCTGTCACCTTCTGTCCTAAACAAAACCCCAAGTTACATGTCTCAACAGAAGAATGTTACAAGTACAAACTAAACCACTTTTCGCTAAACTTGAAATAAAGATAACAATTATGCTATTTATATGGATTATAAAAACAATAGCTACAACAATATTTATTCAGTGCATACTACATGCCAGGCACATTATGGGCATTTAATCTCCAATAATTCTATAAAGTAGGTACTATTATTATCCCCATTTTACAGATGGAAAAATAAAGCAAGAGGTAAAATCACTTGCCCATGATACATGCATATCTAGTACGTGGTGGAAGCAGAATTAAACTCAGGCAGTGTGGCTTGAGTGCACTCTCTTAAATGCACACTTGGCTCTCTCTCATGTTGTAAAGCAGCGAGACTTCCTCTTGCATGCCAAGAGCCATCTCAGACACTGTACTACTGAAAGAACAAGCCTTTCATTTGTCTGTGCCTCTGCTCCACACTCCACATGGGATGTCTTTATCTCCTTGGTCTTCCTGGCAACTCCTACACATCATGCACCACTCTGCTCTCTTTCAGCCTCACTGCATCACTGGGCACACTGGAGAGCACTAAGGCAAATAGTGAGGTTGCAATATGGCAATTATTCAGTAACTACTAATTTTTTTTTTTTGAGGTATTGATGTTTAAACAGTATTAACCTTACAAAGAGATTCAAAGCAGATATTCTCTTCAGAGTAAGCTCCTCAAGTTCACTGACTACATGATTTGATCCATGAAATTGTGATTTGCATTTATCTAAGACCACATTACATATAATGATAGACTAACTGTTCGTACAGTGTTTGAGCAGGGCTGCGCCATGTAGCTTTACTTAAACTTCATGCATCTCAATAGAGACAAACTGCTGTTTTTGCTCAACCTAGTTTACTAAAGCGGCATAGACTCTGAACCACCCATGATTATAGCCATCTGACCCTTAATATTGCAACAAGTCCCTCCAGGCACACAGGAAGTTGGATGTGATGCTCCAGCTTAGCAACGGCCACCTTACTTGTTAATGTTGCTGCCTTCTTTCAGTCGCTCTCCTGCAGCTCCTGTTTTAGACACTCTTTCACTACCAGCCAGGTCTACCAAGCTCACCTTACTGACTTTTTCTCCAGAGTTCTAGTCATAGGAAATAAGAGAGAAACAATACACGTGAATGTAAAAAACACACAGATTTCTACATATATGTCAGCACTACAACTGAGAGCAACTGAGTAACCATCTCTACAAGGCAAACTTCTCACGATCTTAAAGAGCAAGAAGAGTTATCTGGACTAGCAAGTTCATGGTAATAATTTAAATTGGTGTGGTCATTTTGTTTTGCAGCTAGGTAGAAGTATACTCAGCTTTCCAGAATATAGTCAGAAAGCTGAAGATTTTATGTGCCTATGAGGAAATACTAGGACATGAGGATTCCTGTACATTCAGGTCAAATTCTCCTCTTCTGAGAAAACATTCATCAGGCTAAATGTTGTGGTTTCTTCCTTAACATTCCTTAATGACCATGAGGTAGACTCAGTTGTTTTTAGGGGAATTTCAGTATGAAAGGATATATATTAAAAACCACATGGTGATGTCATCATACCCTTTAGGAAGTTCGCACAAGAAATCCAATACATTTTTTTAAAGTTATATATTGAGGAAGACCTAGGAAATTAAATGGTTTAAGCACAGTAGCTCATCTAGTAAGTAAAGAGCATGCATAAAATCCTCAGCCGCTGAACCCAACCATGATACACATCACCTCTGCAAATATTTTGAGCTCTTTTACTGCTACCAAAGGATCTTCCCAGTCCCTCACCCCAGACTGTAAGTCATAAAGTGTCTGTGTGATTATGATGTTGAACACAGCATGGGAGCGGCTACTTTCTTCATTCATGTTGGTTGCAGCTACCGTCCGAGACTTATTTCCCTCAGACATCAATGACTCAATATCCTAGAGGCAAAGCATAAGGAGAATATTATAAGCAAAAACTTATGAACACAGTCCTGCCCACCAGGTGTATGTATTAATTATGATCCCTCTGACGCATTAATCACCACCCTCCCATAAAAACCACCCTGCCTGTCCTCCATCGACCATGGTTTGAGCTCCCACCTCCCTCAGTACTTTCTACGTATGAAATGTTTTCCCCATCCTTTCCAATCTGCAATTGCCTTCTTTCTGTCAAACACCTATTTTTCTCCTTTGCAAGTTCCTAAAGGAGAAGAGCTAATATTCATTGAGCACCCCAGATACTCTATAATGACAGCAGTTTCTCCATTCTATTTTTATTCTCTGGGCTTAACAACTGTGTGCAGTGATCTACTGCCCACTTATATGCCTTCCTCCTCCAATACTGTGGCTCTTCCAGGACAGGGAATTCTCCTTATTCACCTACATACACCTGCCTCAGAACATCTGGAATCTAGGGGCTCTTATACAATGTTCTATAAATGAGCCTTATAAAAGAAGCATTTTTTTGATTGTACATACAAGGACACTGAAGTTCACGGAAGTCAAATAATTTTTCCACATCTAGTAGGAGACAGAGCTGGGATATAATCACAAGCTCCCTGGCTCTTACTAACAAGTGGAAGGATGTGAAGCACACTGAACCAATCACACTGAGCTACAAACCAGGGCTGATTTAGCACTTTAATGTCAGAGAATCTCCATTCATTTCAAAATCTAAGTGTTTTAAAAGTGATGATTACACTCTATTTCTGATTTCTTTAATACCAAAAATGGCTTTATTTTTTAATTAAAAATTTATTTTTTATTTTTTTCAATTATAGCTGACATATAATATTGTATTAGTTTCAGGTATACAACAAAGTGATTAGACATTTAGAGAACTTACAAAGTGATCACCCTGGTAAGTCTGAAAAATGTCTTCGTTTAAATGGCTAGAGTTATCTAACAGATTAATTTTAGTTGTATCAAGTCTGAGGTGATGATAGGCCAGCCACCAACACATACATAGCACAACTAAGTAACTATAAGGGTGTATTCACTCATTCATTTGTTAGCATTCTTCAGCAACAGATAGCAGTTTGTTTTATGAGATTTCCAAAGCAATGAAAATAAAAACAAGGGCAAAAACATCAAGTCAGGAGGTAAGAAAGGCATAAAAATCAAGGAGGAGGAAAATGAAACAGGCCAATCCATAGAATCACTTCAGAAAAATAGAAGAAACAGAAGAGTGAAAGGTAATGGGGAAACTAAGGCATGAGACCCTATCAAAGAGAGAGGTGGAATTAGCTACTAAATACTGTTTACATTTGTCCAGATTTATCTAGAAAGACATCACTGGCAACCTCAAGAACAGTTTCAAGAGAGCAGTGTTAGTGAAAATATTCAGCAAGCTCAAAATGTTGGGCTTCTTAGCTACATTGTAAAACCTTTATAACAAGGCAGGTTGAAGAGTGTGATTAAAGGCCCTTTTTTCTGTTTGAGGTGTACTGATACTGGGTTTTGGAGACCATGAATAGTATTACTATTCTATAAAACATTCACATAAAAATATATTCAGTATCACTTACACACTCTGGTTTACTGCCAGTTATTTAATGACATTAAAAAAAAATAACACTTACTTCAAAACTAGTGACAGCCAGCTGGGATAAGCCATCTACATATGGTCCCAAAACTTTATGCTCTCGAACTTTAAGAGATTGTCTACTCCTTTGGGAAGAAGGAAAAAGGAATGAATGAATCAAAGCAAACTTGGAGGCTTTTTTTTTTAAGTACTCATAAACCAATACTGTAGTTTCACAAGAACTTTTTTTAATGATCAAAAAAAAAAATCTTAAATCTACTTTACTTAGATTAGCAAAACAGCATGAGGAATGTCTTTTATACTCTGATTTATATTTAAACTAAATTACTATTTAAAAAATTCTATCTCTACTCCCAAACTAAATATCCAGCGCACAGAATACTAGGTTAGGCCAAGTTGCTTTAGCAAATGAACTTCCATTTTCAAACAAGAGGAAAAGAAAAGAAAACGAAGCAATAAACATGTCACAAATGAATTTAACCTTAAGGCTATTTTATAAATAAGCGCATTCTCAGTATATAATACTTTAAAGTTCTGACTAAGTAGTGAACAATATTTTAATTATTTTTTCAAGTCTGTTTGATTTATGCTGCTTCTATGCTGATAATTTTATATAGAAAGTGATATCATAGTACAGAAGTTGTTTGTAGTTACTGATATTTATCCTACATTTAGAATTGGCTCTGCTGGTGAAGATTTTAGGGTTCTTTTGAATTTTAAATAGCAAACATGGTTTGATATCCATCTGAATAGTTTCTCAACAGATAATTGAGATTAAAAGAAAAGCTATACATATTATGACCATGTTGTATACGGCATAAAATATTAGTCAAGAGTCAATGCTTGGCATCACTCATGTATGGAAAAAAGGAACAAAGGACCACTAAGTGCTTCCCAAAGTCTTGGCATTGTTCTCTAAGAACTTTAGAGTTATCCCACTTAATCTTAGAAAAACCCTACAAAGTAACCTTATTTAGTACCTATTTAAGGATGAAAAATTCAATATGATGATAAGCAGTTCTGCTGCACTTTGAACAAGCGCAGACCAAATGCATGTCTGCAAGAGAGCTACTTTGATACACACAGATTTAGAACTCAGCTCACTCTGCTTGCACAGCCAGAGAGTCTTTAATGGTATTCATGAGCATGAAAGAGTAAATCTAGCACAATACCAAGTGCTTATGATGGTGTCTAACATCTGGAATTCTTGTACACTGATGCTGGCAGTATAAACTGCCACAACCACTTTAGAAAACAGTAGGGCAGTGCCTAACAAAGTTGAAGATTCAGTAATTGTGACCCACAATTCTAGAAGCTCCCGCATTTGAAAACCAGAACTGCATGAGAATACTCAGAGGAGCACCACAATGATAAAAACGACACAACAAAAGACAAGAGATGGGCTAAAAAAATTATGCTATAATCATAAAATGGAATACTAAAAAGTAGTGAAAATTAATGCATTCTTACTTCATACATCAGAACAAATGAATCACTGAGGGGAAAAATAGCAAGTCACCAAAGGACATATATGCTATAATGCCGCTTACAAAGTTGAAAATTATGCAAAATTATGTTTAAACTCTAAAGAAGATAATGAGAAACATAAAATTCATAATAGTAGTTACCTTGGGGGAAGAATGGGATTCAAGAGGAACATATATGGGGCTTCAAAAATATTAGTCATATTCCACTTACTAACCCAAATGGTGAATACGGCAGTCACTGATTTTATTATTTATATCTTACACATATTATAAATGTTCTCTCATACGCATTAAATAGTTCATAACTTTAAAGTAATATAAACATTTCCTATGATTGGGTCACTTCCTTGGCATCCATAATTTTAATCTTATACCTTTGATTATACAGCCTCTAAAAGCATTTAAAATATTTTTTAATGACATGAGAAAATGTTCATTATGTGACACAAAATATTCAGGATATTGAATTGCATTTAGAGAATGATCTCTACACACACACACACCCATAAATTTGAAACACAGGATCAAAATGCATCAAAATATTAAGAGTGGTGGTATTAAAGGTCATTTTAATTTCTTCTTACATTATGCCTATTTTCTAAATTTTATATAAGTATATATTATTTTTAAATTAGTAAGAAAATGTAATTTAAAAAGTAAATGGCCTTTTCCTTCTTCTATAAACTAATTCATCTGGTTTTTATCACCTAGTTTTTAAAAATATAGATGCCTGGGTTTTCTAGAGGGTCTACTGAATCCCAGTCTCTGTGGGTAGAGCTCAGGCCAGTGTATCCTCAAAAAATCCTCTACATGATTCCAGTGCACAGCCTGGGAAGAGAGCGACTTGCCTAAGCTGGGTATTTGCAATTCTTCAACCGTTTCTCTCCAGTTTAGAGGTGCTGCTTTCTGATATAAATAGAAAGGCTACTGGATTATTTTAAACTTAATTTTAATGAATAAACCACGGTGGCAAAAATAATACCTATAGTAAAAATGATTTTTTTAAAAATGGCATATATAAACAACTTTATACTTGAATATAGGATAAACTATGTATACTGGCTATACCAATGGACTTTGAGAGCTGATGATTTCTCAGCAAGTGAAGTGAAACCAGAGTAGTGACCAAGAGCTCAAATAAATATATTCACTTCCAATTTTAACTTCAGGATCATTTAACATTATTACCCTCTGTGTAAGCTTAATTTCAACCACTAACTTACCCTTTGGGGTCTAAAAGATCCCGAACTTTCTCATTATAAATTTCCATATAGGATACTTCAACTTTAAAGGTCTGTGACTCATTTTGCTCCAGAGAGATCCTTTTAAATAAAGCACAGCAGAGCCTTGGAATGAGGCCCAGCTGCTCAGCATTGCCCATCATGGAGAAGGATTTTCCTGAGCCTAGAGAATTGAAAGTGGAAAGGAAAAAGGGTAGAAAAGGAAGCAAAATATAATCATACAACTTTTCTACATATACCAGCTAAGGTCACACAGCAGAAGTGGCAAATGTGGCCCTCAAACTTTGCCTTCGGCCAACAAGGCTACTATTTTTTTTATTACATTCACGGCCTCCCGTTTGACTCTCATTGTGACATTAGGAGGGCACCTCATTTATAGGTCGATGTGTATAAATATAACCACTAAAAAGTATGTATAGTAAATCTATGAGCCATATGTTATCAAGTAATATTAACAGTATTTACTCCCCAAATATTTTGTTTGTGCTTTGATATATATTCTCTCATCCTGAGTCTCTTAGCTGTCCTATGATATAACAACAGGCAGTGGTATGATTTATTCCAACTTTAGAGTAGAAGTAATGGTGCTCAGAGAGTAATGGCTGAGACACTAGTATGTTTTTGTTTTGCTTGTTTCAACCAACTGTTTCACAAGCCTAGGTTTAGTCATCTATCATCATTTTGTATCGTAGTGAGAGTCTTCTGTATAGTATGATACTAAGTTTTTTTTTAGTTTTTTACTATGACATTTATACTGAGAAACTGATCATTATTTTTCTAGTTCAAATACAGGTTAAACTATAATTTAGGAAAATGACATTTAACAGTTTGAAACTAGCTTTGCTCATTAACACCAAAGTTATTCAATTACCAAAACTTAACTTGTCAAAAAGAGGGTTAGAGGGTTACTGCTGATCATCTAATTCAGTTAAACCCACAAAGTCAGAAGCCTTTTTCTGCTGTTTCCCTAAGTGTTTTTCTTTATCTTTTAAGAAATGTACATTTAATATGACTGGCTGGAAATAAAAGCAGCTACTTACCTGTTGTCCATATGCAAAAATACAAGCATTATACCCCTGAAAGGCTTTTTCAAGAATTCCTTCTCCAAGACACTTGAAAACTACTTCTTGACCTAAAAAAAAAAACAAAAGAAAAAGAAAACTTTTTCTTGACATATTTGTATTAATAACTAAGTCCTAGTTACTGGCATTCTTTCAATCCAAAAAGATGTTAAAAGTGTATTGTGTGTCTACTATATGTAGGTATAAGTATTAAAAGCTTAATGAATGCAATTTTATTTACTCTTCTAAACTATAACTCCATACCTGGATCAATTTATGATTCTACCCATTGCTTCCTTCTAAGACATTTCTCTAGGCATTAAAGTTTTCTTTCCATATGGACACAGCCATAAAATTTGGTTTAGTTTCTTCTCATGAGTTCATATTAAAATGTCACTAAACATGAATGCCCTGATTTCCCATTCTGGATTCCGAGCTTGCGATGGGCAGAGACTATGTCACACACATCTTGGATGTGCATGCACCCCTGCATCTAGCATGGTGCTAAGTACCTGCCAGGTGCTGAGAAACTGTTTATTGCTGGTGGAGGTGATGTGCTGAGCACAGGCACCTCTCACCTGTGTTCCCGTGGGAGGGTTGGAGACAAGTTCTCCTCTGTGAGCCTATCTACAGCTTACTGCAGCTCTTGGGAGTGCTTTGTCATGTGCTATATACACTATGGTAGTGTCTGTAGCATCCAGCTGAACAGTGAAAATATGAAAATCTTTTTAAACACTTAGGTAGCATTTACTATCCTTTGAAATTGGTGACTTTTTAACATTCATTCCGCATCAGAGAATTAAAATGATATTCTTCTTCCACTGTGCTCTTACAGTCCTTAGAATGTTCCCTATTATAGCATTTGCAGAAACTACTGGTTTCAATACTTTCCTCCACTGTAATGAGAACTCCCTGATTGATGTCAGAGACTATAATCTGTTTATCTTTGTAATCCTGGTGCCTAGTACAAAATGCTTAATAAATATTTGTTGAAAGAATCAGTCAGTTTAACCTTTTTATCCTACATGACAACTCCTTTCACACTTGGAAATAATGCAACATAAAATAAGCTTCTGGGTGTATGTTTTTCTTTTCTGCAAAGTTGGATTTGAGTTCAGCAGCCCCTTGTTATACTATGACATAGCATGGATGCAGAATAGGACTCTTAAAAATGTATAAACATGAAACAAGAATATTTTTGACCATTATATTGGTGAAAAATAAAATTCCAACATGAAATAGAGCTGGATTGAGGAAACAGGTATTTTAATAAGCTACTGTTGGGAGAATAAATGATTGCAGCCATTTTGAAGGAAAACCTCATTGCACCTATAAAAGGGAATATGCCCACACTCTGACCACAATGAAGCATTTACCCTACAGACACACTACTACAAGGGGCTCATGTAAAGGGCTGCTCATGGCAGCATTATTTATAGTATTGTAAGTTTGAATCAACTTAAAATGTCCATTAGTAAGGGAGTGGATAAGTACAATGTGACTATTTTATATGATAAATATTATAAGTAAAGAAAAAACATCTATGTGTGTAAATAATGCTGGAATTCAAAAACACTTCAATTAAAAAAAGTCATGTTTGGACTGTACATGTAATGTAAAAACTTGTCAAAAAGTGTGTGTGAGTGTGTGTGAATGTGAGAGAGAAATGTCTGTGAGTACTAAGGTTAAAAAAATGGAGAAGAAAATATACCAAATTTATATAACCTTTTTTATTTCTGACTTCTAACATCCAGCACACAGCCTGGTACCTAAGTGGTATTTAAAACATGTTGGCAGAATTTGTGGATTTTCTTAAATAGTAAGAGGCTTTCCTAAACACACAGGTTTGTTGTGAAGACTACCTAAAGATGTGTGTGTGCACACACATACACACTGAGAATAAGGTATTGTCAAAATTATTATCCACTAAACACACACTTTCAAGATTGCTTTTATGTTACAGTTAAGTATGATAAAGTCTTGTGCTCACTAAGAAAATATCTGACCCACCCTGTTGCTGATCTTTCATATACATCAATTTATTTTTTTCTCATATGGTTTCTCAAAGGACTTTCCTTATTCCACATGTAATCCCAAGGCCCATGCCAAGAGGCAGGCCTTAAATCTGGAACTGGGCCCTGCAGTGTAGAAGACTGGGAATGAAACACCGCCTGCACTCAGATTTGTGAGATGGATCATGGTTCTCAGCCAGACCGAAGTGCCATTCCAAGGCATTCTAAAATCACTGCTTTCTTGTCAAGCAGATGAATGGAGCAATCATGTTGACCGTCCACACTGGTTAACCAACCCCCAGGAAGGGAGTGGGGTGAGGGTGGGGACAAGACACTTTAAGACTTGGCTAGGTCCAAAATCCTGATTTTAATTCATGACTTCAATTTGTATTTAGTAACTGGGGAAAAAAAGGCAAGAACTTGAATTGATGAAAGGACTCAACTGCAGAGAAGCACTGTGGTCAAAGCTTTTACCATGCCTACGCAGAGCCTGAGGTAATTAACCGATCAAGAGTTGATATCTGTTCCTATATCAGGGAGTGTAACGTAATACTTCTGATTTCTGCTCCCAATACTGAGAAGGCTGGAATTACAAGGAATTATGAGGAATTATTTTCTCAATGTTCTTTCAATCACAATGTTCTTTTTTCCTTGGTAGGACTGACTTTTAAACTAAAGATAGTTTAAAAAGAAAAAAAAAGGATGTTATAACTACATGATATAAGTCCGTGATGTCAAGTAAAAAAAAAAAAAAAGAAAAAGAACACAACAGGATGTGTATACTAAAAGTGCATGAAAAATAAACCAAACGATCAAAGGATTCTTCAGGATATAAAAAATATGAGAATAAATTTCAGTTTAGCCTATATGTTATTGCATATACTAAATAGGATATGGATTGACCTACTGAATTTGTATAATTTTGTTATTTATGCAACTAAGAATAAAGAAGAGAATTTTTGTTAACTGCCCTGTATGCAATGCATTTTACATATTTTATATCACTGAATCCCTGCAATACCCAGGAATAGATCGATAAGGGGACTGAGACTCTGAAAGAATAAGTCATTTGCCCAGGATCATGTCACTAGGGAGTAGCAGGGCCTGGATCTACCTGTATTGGTGCCCGAACGTTAAGGCTGATGCCCACCCATAATAGGTGACTCATGCTGCGTGACCCTGGGCATCAGCTGCTCTCTCCTCTGGTCTCCATGGTTTTTTACGATTTCCCAGAATTCATCACACTGCAGTATATTTTTCTTCTACCACTGTATTGTGATTTTCTTTGAGAACAGTAGTTGTTACACCTTAGCAGAGTACCTGGCACACAGTAGGCACTCTTACTGAATTCGTCCCCTGTTGACACTGCTGTTTTCAGATTAATATGTATTTAATTGGGGAGATTTTTTCTCATTTATGATGACTGAGGCATCAAAATATTGCTTGTTGAACTTAAAAAGAAACATTTAATTGCATTAGAGGTTTCTGAAGTTCTAATGAGCCCATAAAGACTACTATAGCCTCTGTTAAATAAGGCACTGGGGCTTCAACAGACATGTTGACATAATATATATATATATATATATATATATATATATATATATATATATCTACTAATTAGATAATTTTGATAAAAACCAGAGATTACACTTTTACTGACACCCACAATAACCTCTTGAAACTTGAAATGAAATATATGTGACCCAAAAAAATAAATGAGCCTTTCTGATTTCCAATACATACATA
The DNA here is from genome assembly GCA_003508835.1 of Eonycteris spelaea. Lineage (NCBI taxonomy): Eukaryota > Metazoa > Chordata > Mammalia > Chiroptera > Pteropodidae > Eonycteris > Eonycteris spelaea. Next base: position 6,771,106 of record PUFA01000044.1, read on the forward strand.
TGCTTTCCAAAAGTCAAGTTCTTTTAGTTGAATATTTAGTTACATTTGACAGACAGAAGATAATTCAAGTTTAACACATTTAATAAAATTTTAGTTATAACTAGGAAAGGAAAATTCTAGAAAACACAAAATGGAATATGAAAAAGAAAATAATTATTTTGTGTTTCTGGAAAGAATTTTTCTCCTTTCCATCCTTAAGTAACTTGAAGCACAATTTATAAAAGAATGCAAAGAACTATTGTCAAGTTCATGTATTTTTACAAATCTAAGCAAGACGGGATTCCAGAGAGATTAGAATACATTTTATATGGCTTTATGCCTCAAGGGAAATTATTCTCTTTTAAGACAAGAAACAACTAATACTTTTCTACCTCTACAATATACATCAACCTTAACACTGTTTTATGGCTGCTTAGCTTTTCTTGGTATGCTAACTGATGTAATCAGTTCCTTATTAGGATATTTAGATTATTTCCTTTTTCTTTTTCTGCAATACTTATCCTCTAATATTTACCTCTTTTCACTTTTCTATTGACTTTACTAGGCAAACTCCAAAAAATCAAATTACAAAGTCCTCTATAATGCAAAAGTCATTTTTCTACATTTTCCAATAGTGTTTTGACTAAGTCAATAGAAAAAAAAAAGCCTCTTGTTTTGTTAAATTAAAATTTTCTTTTTTGTAGTTTATTGCCCATTTGTATTTATTCTTTTAATAAATTGGATATTTGGATCCTATGCTTATTGTTATAAATCAATTGGTTTAGTCAATGATATTTAACTTAGTCATTTTAAAATGCTCATCATATATTAAGAATATTTATTAACCTTTGGTTTATGTTGTAAATATTTTTCCCTAGTCTGTCATTTCCTTTCGGTCTATGCTGTTCTTTGTTGTACAAAAGCTTCTGGTCTTTCATATGCAATTTTTAAATCTTTTCCTTTATAATTTTTACCTATAGTATAAGTTATGCATCCAAAATCTTTTTGGATTATTATTACCTAAATTATATAGATATTCACTCATATATTCTTCTAGCTTTATTGTTTTGCTCTTTTAGTTTTACTTTCAAAGTCTATTCCTTATTAGCTGTGTAACCTTGGGCAAGTTTTTGGTTTCTTCATTAGTAAAATAGCAATAACAGTTGCTACCTACTGAGTTTGCTGTATGATTTAATAAGTTAATACATGTAAGGGACTTACTATAGTGCCTGGTCATGATAAGGCAAGACTATATTTTATTAGTTAATAGCAACTGTTAATATCATCTCTTAAATCTTTAACCAACTATAACTAATTCTGGTACAGAGGAGGTGATCATTTAATTAATCTCCTTAAAAAAGGTCCATCTTTGCAACAATTCTCTGAGGCAATCCAATTTCAAATATAAAAGGCCTCTGTTCTTAGAAAAAAGTTTTAAAGGAATCATTTATTATCATTTTTATTTCTTTAGCTCCCCTAGAAGTTCCAGTTTTAAAATTCTACTGAGAAAGAACGGGTTGTGTGGTATGTGAACAAATGTGTATGTGGTGAGGTGTGTATGATAGTATGTGGGTGTATTGGGTACATGTGTGTTATATGTAAGGATTGTGTGTGTGTTAAGGGTATGTGTGTTTTGGGTCATGATGAGGAGAGGAAGAAGGACAAATATTGTTATTAGGGTGAAAAAAAACCCCATAAAATTGTATCAATAAAATTGTGAATAGAAACATATGCTATAGAGTTCCCCTTAATTTTCTATTCTGGTGCCTTTTTAGCTGTATGAATCCCTGGCTGGGGTTATACTTAAGTTTTTAGTTTGGACACTACTGGTACAATAAAAAAAAAATCTATAACAAAGGCCAGATGGTCAAAGCCTAGAAATGTACTGCAGACTCTTTATACAGCCTCCTGTCTTTAACATGATCAGCTCTCTATGAAACACAAATAGTGGCTACACTTCACTCAGTGATAGAAAATATTAAATATCAAGACCCTTATATAGTCTAGTAAGGAGAGTCTGGTTTATCCAAAAGACTGAAGGGTTTCTTTGCTTTGTTCATTTCTATTTTTTAAATATAGCAGTCCCCTTTTCAGCACAGGAAAAAATGTCTTGCCAACTGCTTTTCGAAGTTCAGTTTACAAAAAAAAAGGAGCTGTTTATGCTGGATGGTGGGAATCAGGGAATCCACAAAAGATGCACTCTCCCCACCGTAATGGTTCCTGACCACAGTTCACTGAAACAGAATGAAGAGCGGTTTGTCTAGGGGATCATGAACCAACCCGCTAGGGAAAGCTCTGAAGTCCTGTGGGAAGGAGGAGTATCTAAGAGTATTTGCTCCTCTCCTAAACAAGCTGAGCAAAGCCACAACACTGTCAAACCCAAGAGCCTTGTGGCTTTTCAGCAGGACCGATGTCAGAGAGGAGGTGGCCATTCTGCAGATGTCAGCTCCACATGACTGATGTAAGGAATCCACAGGGCAAACTTTTCCTCACTTGTGAGTAACCATGACCAAGATGCCAATTTCCTCTGTGGGGTTTATGATTAGACCTCCTATAACTGTGTGGGCAAGTCTTAAAACACAGGCATGCCCAACACAACCCATAACACAATGCCAGAACAGTGCAGAGGGCTCCTGTATGGAGTTTCTGCATACCTAATCCACCCTGCCCTGAGTCACATATGAGACAGATTTTTCGAAAAGCTAACACCCTGAGTCTTCACACTTGTGCATAGTCTCTACTGGGAATGGAGCAATGGATTCAAAACTAGGCATATGCTCTGGGAGCTGGGTACCCAAGGTAATTCTCTCTCTATAAGAGGGCCATAATAGTGTAGCACAGAAGAGAAACTAGGGATGGAAGGAAAAATGCACCTATCATTCACATGCCTAGCATCTGACTACTGAAGCAGCACAGGGTAAAATATCACAGTGGGCTATGTTGTAGGAAATGAGAGAACAAAATGGGAGGACATAACCCTGCCTTATTTGGTATCTGCATTAAACAAGGCAGTCTCATACAGATCACAGCTGAATAAAACACTGCACATGGCAACATAAGACTGACGTGACAGAATATTTCTCATTTTCCTGAAATAGCTACATGGAAGAGCATTCAAGATTTTAACATGATCAATAATTTTATCAGTTTAAATAGTCTATTTTCCTTCTTTTCTCATTAGAGTTAGAGTGAAAAATATGGTAAGCTCAGTATTTGTGATTTGGAATTCTTGGGCCTGCTCATTTATGAGGGTGTTTTTCCACTTCTAAACAGGGCTGACGGCCATAGTGATTTTGATGAGTCTGAACTTGGCAGGTGGCCCAGCTCCAAATCAGAGCACCTGGACAGTGCAAGAGCAGACAGGTTCTTCACACATTCCTAAAGGGGTGAGGAATGCCTCATCAGGATGAGGTTTCAGTAAATCCCTCTCTCAAATAGTGCCATTTTCAGAAATTATCACATGTAGTGACCTTAAACCTGGTTTAAATGACCAAAAACTACAGAATTCAGACAAAGGAACTAAGGCTTTATGGCTTGACCAGATGACACTAAGTTTAAATTTTAATCAACTATAAAAGTTTGACATTAAGGGACCTGGTAAAAGGATCCCAAGAAACTGGGTCATGAGGGTAAAGCTTCCATGGTGACATCCAAGGGCGATCAGCATTGCAATACTTGGGAGTCTTACTTGTGGCATGGCATGAGTGACTCACATCCAGATGGATGTTTCCACCCCAGTGACAGTGCTGGGACTAGTCATGAGCTGACAGTGAAGCTTGGCTCCTTTTTTGTTGCCAGATAAAGTGGCTGAGTCACCAAGGAGGGGGTCAGGCTTTCGTGCCCAGGATGAAAGAATAAAATAAGCCACCTCACCTGTGAAGATTGTCTAATAGAGAAAGCATTTTTGAGTTATCCGGGAGGGTATTTTTACATAAAATAACTGCTGAAAACTTAAATATTCTTTATTCCTATCTGCTCAACAGTGTTTTACACTGTCTCTGATATAGAAGCAGGCTTGACTCAACATCTCTGGACTGTGGGGTGCATGATATTTACAGCACTTGAGTGGAGCTTAAAACAAAGCCGAAACCAAACACAAGCATTCAGAACTCTAGAGAACTTCTGACAGGAGGGAGAATGCCATTAGTATTATTCCTGGCTAGGTTCCAAGCCAGAGCACTCTAATCTGATGTCCTGAACACTGCCTCTCTTGGGATGAGAGAGAAGAAAGGAGAGCCTGGGACTATAGGAGAATGCATAGAATCTTCACACATCATTGTCAATGACCAAAATCCACATTTACCACTGCTTTCAGGTCTCTCACAGGTAGCAGGGCCTCTGAACCTCATCTATAAAGTGAGGACAATAAAGTTTCTACCTGATTGGGTGTGTTGACAATAAAATGGCAGTGCTGGGAACTCAATGCTCAGAACTATATTGTCTATTGTTATTATCATCCACCCCTCCAAATATAATTAAGTGAAATGTGTCTGGGTGCCAATAAATATCTAAGGAACAGATGTGGACAAAGAAAGGAAAGTGTGGAAGAAGGTGGGGATTAAAAAACAGGGAACAGAGGTGAGAAAAAAAAGAGAAGCTTAACTATCAACTCTGCTTTAAAAATTAATAACATTAGCTTAGCTCATTTATTTCAGAGAAATTTTTCTTTACTGACCTTCATTTATCCAGTTCTCTGAATTAACCAATTTTCTCTTCCATTTGTAAAATACACTGACATGTGCCCACTGCATGTTAAATCACCCAGTTGGGAGGCTACTCTCTAGACTCCCACCAGCTAAGTTATATTCTTACAAAGGGTCAGTGTGCTTGCTCCTAAAATGGTTTATGTCAGTTGTACTTCTCTGTAATTACATAATTTACTTAACGAAGGCAAAAAAGAGAATTGCTGATTCTAAGATAGCTAAGTTGGATGCTTAGAAATAACTTGATAAGGGTGAGTCACTAAAAGAATTGTCAAATTCGGTATGAGTGAGACAACTTGTAAAAAAAAGACTGTGAAAGAAAAATCTAGAAGGATTCTGTAGATTGTTACATAAATGTATTTTAAGATAAGATGCGCCATTTATAATGAATCTGTAACAAACATTTCAAGCAACCACTACTGCTTCTCATAACTATAGGTGAAACTATGATTTTGATAAATCTAACAGCTAACAATCACTGAATATTTACTCTGTGCAAAAACACTTGCCTAGTGCTTCATATATACTTGAATACTAAAATAATCAGTACAATATGCTAAAACAACTATTTGGAATGTTTTTAAAAATTGGTTCTATTTTGCCTCCTGTCACCTTAGAATATAAATTTTGATGGACAGTTAAACAATGTGACACAGATATCATTTCTACCTTTGAACACATAAAATCTGCCATTTCTACCTTTGAACACATAAAATCTGCCATTATGGAACAGAATCAAACATGGCTGCCCTCCTCAGAGGAAGAACCCAGGGCTTGGAGACACTCAGCTGTCCCCTCATACTATAAAGCAATGCTTGCAGAAGTTAAAACCTTTCTCCTGAATTGCAGGGTATTAACAATGTCTAAAAACATGACCAGCAAATTTGAGCAACATGCTATATGGCAAGAATTGTTATACGATTTCTAAGTCAACAGTTTAGAATTTCTCAGGCCAAGAAATGCTCATGTCCACACTGATCCCCAGATATGCTACACAAGACTGATTTTTTTTTTTTTGGTATGAAAATGTTTATGAAAAATATTCCCCTACGAGAAAGAAAACTAAATGCAAGATTACTGAAATTCACTGTTATTTACCAACGTGACACATTTTAGGAAGTGATAAAAAATGTGTTGTTTTATTGTTGAGAAATCTTAATTGAAATCAATAGTGATTTGAACATTTACAAAGACCAATTATCTGCTATGATGCTCTCAAGTTTATTAGTATTCACTATAACATGATAATTTTATAATCCTGAATGTGGATCAATGTCTATGTGTATATGTGGGGCTGCAGGGAAAGATGTAAGTTTATGGAGAAATGTCATGCTTTGGGTGCCTAATTCCGCAGGTTATTTCTGTATTTTTCTTAGCCCTGGCAAAGGGTTTGGCTTTAAAGACTCAGAATTATGTGCCATCAAACATTATTATAACTACCTAGGCAAAAGGTAATAATAACAGGAGATATTTAAAATGTAAAATGTCTCAAAGTATGATTCGATGCAATTCAAATGGCTTAACAAACAAGCCTTTGATTTGCCTCTGAAAAGTCCACTTTGATGGCTGTGTGGCCAGCATAAAATGTCTGATTCATGTTTTATCAGAGAGCTGGAAGAGATCTGAGATCATTCTAGGTCATATCTCCTCCCTTCACAGATGAGGAAACATAGATTCCCAATATTTAGCAGCTTGTGGCAAAACCAGGTCTCCTAAACACCAGTACAATGTATTCTCTTTCCAAAGAACTGATGTTAGTATACTTACTCCTGCTACAATGTGACAATAATAAAGGTGCTAAATATTATGTGAGCTTTTCCTATGTGCTAGGTAAGGGCTTAAGTACTTCACATAAACAGGTCATTTGGTCCTCAAATCAACCCTGTCAGATCAGAATTCTTATCCTTATTTAGCTTATGAAAAAACAGAAGCAAAGTGAAATTAGTAACTCACCCGACCTTACACAGATAGAAGTGGTAAAGCCAGGATTTGAACCCAGTCTGACTTAAGAGCTCACAGCTTCCTACCATTCCAACCAACCAACTGCAATGCTAGTAAACATACTATAGACCTACTTACTTACTGTATTTCTAAATCAGAAAGCCTGAGAGTAGAAGCTCTTGCTACAGTTTTTAAAAAGTGGCACAACAGAAACATAATTGAGAATTTAACATTTTATATATCACATGAAACTTAAGAGTCTTTGTTTCTCTTTGCTCTTTCAATGCACACACTTATCTTTCTCTCCCTCTCCTGCCCTCTCTCTGTCTCCCTACATTTTGAGAGCTGCCTTAAGAGCTCTGATTCAGTATCAATGATGCCTTTATTCATTCAGCCTGAAAAATAGGTTGGTTTCAGAAAATATGTGCTTCCCCTTCTCCATTTCCTCTATTTCCCATCAAAGAATGAATGCTTCTATCTTAATGTTTCTATTCACAATTAAGAAGAAATTGCTCTTTTTTAATGAAGCGAAGGAAATCAAATTACCAATCAAGTAATCTACTAGTAATGTATTTACTATTCAGATTATTTACAATAAGTGAAAACAAACCTGAGAGAAGAGCAAGCAAGAATTTTAGTTTTTGCCTACATGGTCAGTCACAATATTTGTACAATAGGGAAATCTAAAGAATGAGAAATTTTCTCCCCCAATGTTTTAAGTAGATATTGTTCTATAAGCCAAGAGAATTCTATTTCAGGGCTAACTGAATCATGGTATTTGATGTGATCATGCAAACTAAAATTTAGTAAATTTTAGGCTATCAGTATGTTTAAATATCATTTTTATCTTTAAGTATTTCTGAGCATACTATTTGTAATGAAGAGGCACAGAAACCTTGAGTTTCACATTTGAATTTTATCATCTGTATTTAAAGATATTTTTAGTAAAAAAAAAAAAGTTTGCTCTACACTCAAGGACACGAGTGATATACTGCAGAAGGCTAGAATGGTCATTAATGGAGATGTGGAAAAGAAATAATCTTCCTTAAGCATTATTTTAACCACATCACTCCAATGGCCTCCTTTTTTTTACCATATCGGTCTGAATTCTTAGTCTAGCTTTTACGATTTCCTATTATCCAGCTTTACTCAGTATGTACAAACGGGGTTTCCCACTGCTTCCCCCAAGATGTACGTTGCTCAGACCAGTGCTTTATACAGCCATGCTCATTCCTACTTCTGCATCTTCAGTTATGGAAAAGCCCAATGAAGTATCATTTATGGCGCCTTCCATGAATTAGTACATTAAATTACCTACCTGTAACAACATGAGACAGGTACTATCATTTCTATGTTACCCATTTGACAAAAAGAAACTGTAGCTCAAGGAGGGGTTGAACTGTCTAAAAGAACCAAAGCAGGTGTCCTAAGATTTAAATCCAGGTTTGACTTTGCAGCCTATGTACTTTTCTTGATATCATGATGCTTCCTCTTGTCTGGATGCCCTCTATACCATCCTTTGGCTAAACCTATGCTAACCTCCTATGCCCGGTTTTGGTTATGCCTCCTCTATGATGCCTTTCTAGGCAACTGCAGTCTTTCCAGATTTTATTTCCCCTTGGGTTTTCCACAGTACTTAAAATCTGTAAAATTTAGAGTTTAACTAAATATTATTTCAAAATGTTTACTGTTGTTTGTTAAGCATTCTTTTGCTTTCCAACTTAGTTTTTTTAAATTTCTTAAGGGCTTTCTAAGCTGCACACACAGTAGGGGTTTCAAGGATACTTAAGGATACTTTTTGGCTTCCTGGGTTACATCAGAAAAAACAAACAATAACACTGAGCAGAGGCACAGAATAGATGTGGGGAGCCATAGAACAAAAGATGCAGAAGGTAGACTGGGCTATATAATAAAAAACTTTAAATGACATCCAAGGAGTTTAGATTTTATCTATAAGTGATGAGAAATCCTTGAAAGTATGTGAGAATGGCATGAGTAGAATTCTCATTCAGGATGATGTTTCTGGTTGTAGTCTCAATCACATCAATTGAACAGAGAAAGAGACTGGGCTTTGTAGAGTCACAGCATTTGTCCTCATTGGTTTCTGTGACAGTAGGAAATGTTTTAGTTTTATTGTTTATTTAAACCCAAAAGCACACATGCAGCACAAAAATACATCCATAGAGCTAATAGTCAAGGCAGACTGTTTCAGCTCTGTAAATTTATTATCTAAAGTGCCAAAGGACAGATAAAAAGATAATTTACAACCTACATTAAGAACTATTTATTCGTGTTAATAAAATACATTGCTGAAGTTGCAGGAATGATGTTTTTGAAAGAAAGGATAATTTACCCAATGTGAATAAATGAAGAAGTTTTCCTAGTTCAAAATTCTTAACTTTTGAAAAATATACATATCAAATAACTTCTAAAAAATTTGCTTTATGTGGCAAGGAAAAGGCTATCAATAACATTCCTTACAAGCAAGTAAATTCTTTTTATCTTCTAATCTTTTAAGACATACATCCTCTCCGTTCTTCCTTCATATTTTTTATTTTTTAAGTAAATGGGAAAGTCATTCAGCAGATATTCTTATATATAAAGATAAGGAGAAAATACTCATTAAGGCTATATATCCAAGTAAAGGGGAACACAATCAAAAGGGAAGAAATCCTCCACTAAAATGAATGCTTCACTCTTAGGCTAAAGCAATTGTGATTAACTTCTAGGAAAGGCTAAGATTTACCAGTGATCACAAATAATAAAATTAGCAATCATTTGTGCTGGAATAGGGATAAAACGCCTCATGGAAAGAACATTAGCAAAATATGGGGCTAGGAGGCAGTGCTTCCCCATGGAAGGTATAATTCTCATTCACAGCACCACAGACTGCTTCAGAACACTCGGTCTGAGCAGACCCTGGACACCAACAGTGCACTGTGCTTTGCTTATGGAGGAGAAGTGTGCGCCCTGAAAGTTAACGACAAGGCACGGCCTGTTAAATCTCTTCTTATGTGACAATCCCCACAGCTACCACTTGTGGCTTGAGGTGGTTCCCTATTATCTCTAACTCTTGGAGCACCTCTAAAGATACTAATATCCCATTTACAGATGAAGAACCTGAAGCTTAATGAAGCTGAAAAAAAAAAACCTGCCCATGGCTTCTCAGCAAGTAGTGGCTGGGCCTGATCCTGAAATCTTACTGACTCCCAAGCCCATGCACTAGACTGCAAAGAATGAGTGTGAATTTTATGGGAAAAACAGAACTCCAGAATAATTTTAAAAAACAGACATAATGGAAGAGGCCAGAGACCCGACTGTCAAGTTCAGAAAGAAAGCCAACTTACCAGCATATTTTGTAGTGTTAGATTCATCCATGGACCAAAAGCAATAATCAAAGGCAAATACCTGAATAAAACATAAAAATACGAAACTTAAAAATTAACTTCTGTGAATACATCAGACGGCAAAAAATAAAATTCACTGATGAAGATGAGGATGCTGAGACTGTCTGATTTTAAAATAAAAAACAAAACACTACAGGTTTGCTGCTTTGTTAACCCTGGAGTTTCTTTTTAGACTACACTGATGGTTATCTTCTTATATTAAAGTTGTACATGAAAATTGCTATTTATCTAAAATTCAAACAAGCAGACATCTTAACCAAAAAAATGTTTAATGACACATTTAGTGAGAAAAAACAATTGACTTCTCTCCAATTCCACAGTTCCAGCATCTGCTGTAACCCTCCAGCTGGATCTCCCACAGCTTCTCAATAAACACTAAAGTAATCAACTTTCATTTAAACCAATTCCTCCTAACTTTCCATGATGCTACCGTTTCCAGCATAGCCAAAGCTCAAAACTTCCCACATTCCCATTTTGGACTCCACTCCCTCTTCTGTTTCAGCATGCAATCTTGGACTAAGTACTGTTAATAAATCAGTAATTCATGCTTATATATACACTGATGTCCTGTATAGTTACTGAACAAACTGTTATCCAATTGTTGTTTTCCATGCATGTGACCACTACTCATGTTCTAGCCACCATCATCAAATACATGAGGCAACATTCCCTAAAGTGTGCTCTAAGGCAGCAGTCCCCAACCTTTCTGGCACCAGGTGCTCCTATGAGAATCCAATGCCTGGTGATCTGAGGGGGAGCTGAGGCCGTGATGCTAGTGCTGGGGAGCGGCTGCAAATACAGGGGAAGCTTCACTCGCTGGCCTACCACTCACCTCCTGCAGTATGGCCCAGTTCCTAACTGGCCACAGAGCACTACAGGTCTGCACCTAGGGACTGGGGACCCCTTGCTCATGAGACAATCCATGAAAAAATATTAAAACATGGTATATTTTGCTCTGTCGGAAAATCTCAATATTAAAAGCTCTGAAAAGTCCTGCAGCAAATAAACCCATTTAATTGTTTACCTTTTTATTTCTCCAATTAATTCTGGTGAGGAGACCCTTTCTTGAGTAACATCTGTTAACAGGACTTAAAACTAGTGTTTCTCAATGCGCCTCTTAGCAAACTTTGCCCTACCTGACTCAGTGGCTACTTTCCTGGGCTCCTTGTTACAGCCTTTTCCCCTTGCAGTCCAAACAGCAAATTACAAACTTGCCATGGACAGGAACCCTTTAATGCTTAACCACTTCCAAGCAAACAAAACCCAAGCACTTTGGCTTGGCATTTGAGACTGACTGCGATGAAGCCTTTCCAGCTTATGTCCCTGACTTATGCTTCAGCTGGACTTGTCGGCACTTTAGCCTTACTAGGTACAATCCCACCTCTGTCGGTCTTCTCTTCATTTTTACCCTTCAAAATTCTTCAGACTCCTTAAGGCCCAGTTCAATGTATTTTTCTTTCAGGGAGCATTTCTTGGTTCAATCCCAAGGAATTAATTAGCTTTCCCAATTTTCTGAACCCTCATAACACTGTTTAATCCTATATTTGTGATACTTATATCATCTGTGCATATGTTTTATCTCCACTGGTAGACTAAATTCCTTGAAAGGAGGAACCATACCTGATTTGTATTTGTATCCTCAGTGTTCAAAGCAGTTGCTTTATAATTATTTATTGAATGATTAACGGCATTAAGAGTTTACATAAAAGCAGGTACTTGCTACATCAAGACTAAGTTGTGCTCTGAATAGTTTCAGCACTACATGTATTTTAATGATTTTAAAACTGATCCAGGTGTACACAACTTACATCATCAATCTCAAGTCCAAATTCAATTTTGTTACTTATACAAACATTCACTCTGTTCTTACAATAAACAAGGCTAAAATGAACAGTGATGAAACAACAGTTTCAGCAACAGAGTGTGGAATGTTTACTGCATTCAGAGGGCTGTTCCAATAACTTGAGAGACCACACAGGCGTAATTCAGTTACTCTTCTCACCTCTAGGCAGGGCTGAACTTCAACACTTCTCCCGAGAGATGAAGATCTGACTTGCTTTTAAACATTTCCAGAAAAGGAGATTCCACAACCTCTTTTTAATGGCATCCTATAACACTTAATTTTTATTCCCAAGACATTTTCCTTTCTTTTGGACCTAAATCAACTCTCCTTAAATGGCCAGTAGAGGCTATTTTCCAACTTTTAAGTATCTTTGTCTTCCTCTAGAGTCTCAATGAATTCCTCTTAGTGGTTGCTAAAAGTGAAATATCATTTATTCCCTACATGTTAATTTTTCCATATCGGTCTAAAATTTATTTTTAATAGTTTGCTATTTTACATATAAAGTTCAAAAGCTAAAGATTTACATTCCCAGGATACTACTTGAAATAAAAAAAATCCACCTCAAATTTTTAGGGTCTACCTCTCAACAATAATCATTTCAAATTCTGTGCCAAGTTTCATTTCTAACAGTTAATAGTTCAAGGTTGTTTTTGCTCATGAAAAAGGTAAGTAATTTTCATTTTAAGCACTTGTCACCTAAAATTCAGACAAGTGTTAAAACCTTGCAGAGGAGAAAAGTACTGATAGATACAACTGTTCTGTCCTTGTCAAATACCGGCCTCTCTCTGTCTCAAATTTCAAAACTTTTGATCACAAGCATTTAGAATGCCCCTCCCTCAAACCAGTCATGGTGATTATTTTATTGAACATTTACTAGTAAAAAAGATGAAGCCCAGAAATCTGAGAGATTTGCCTAAAAAACTCAAAGCAAATGAATAGAAAAATTCTTATTTAATGCATGCAACGAATGATCACCTCCTCTATGAAATTCTACAGCACTTCGCATCTCCCATGGCACTAGCTCACGTGTGGTCCTATTTTATACCTCAGTTGTTCAGTGTGGGTCTCGTCTCCCCTCTAAAGCCTTTGGGGCAGAAACATTGTCTCCTGCACCCATGGTGTCTGGGTCAGTACCTCATGCAGAGCAGCCACTGGATGTAATATTTTCAATAAGTAAACATAATACCAGAAAAAGTTGGAATGCAGACAAGAACATGGAATAGATGTGAGGACTGTTATAAATAAGAAGAGGTTCAAACTGCAAGATATATTTTTAGATGTTTCATTACTTTCAGATGCATGTTTTGGGAGAACTTGGTTCCATCAATGGTTAAAAACAGATTTGGTCACAAGATGAGCACTGGGGTCCTCTTTCGCACCATCATTCCATGGTTTACATGGATGAACAGGTATGGCCTCATCATGTATGATTTGTAGTTTGCAAGGAAATGAGAATGATTATTTAACTATTGGTAGAATAATTATTTGTTATGTTGTTACTAAACAGTTTTAAAGATGTTTATAATTTCTTTGTATTAGGCAGCCCAATTATTTCTCTAGCTATCTCGTTAGTACTATAAACTGTTCACAAACTATTATCTTTCTTTTCATGGCTAAAATTTACTTATAATTTAATGACATAAAGTTTGTAACAAAAGGGGATATGATTTTCTTGGGTTTTACAGAAGTTTTCATTTTCTAATACAAAATCCACTGATATTTCAAGAGATAACAAAATCATTTTCTTGAGTTACTCCTTGGAAACTGACCACTTCAAATAAAAATAAAATAATTTTTCCAAAGCTAGCACATTAGAGAAATATGTGCTTCTAACCCATTTCATTAGAATTCCTAAATGCTTATTTCATCTATTCATTATGAAGTCACTAGTATCTTAACTGGAGTGTGGGAGATGGGGGACTTAAGGCATACAACAGTGCAAAAAAACAAATCCAAATTGGAAACCAAGTATAAATTTCATATTTCATCAATGCCAATCAACACTATGAGAACTTTTTTGTAAAGGCACCCATACCTTCCCAAAGCCTTCAACTAGAAAAAGAGCCAAAACTACAGATGCTCTCCAGTTGTTTTTAAAATCTGAAAGCTATTGTCTTCATTGTTTTCAATAAAATGTGACTCCACCTTCTCAGAATCCCACTCCTTCCTCTTCATTTGCAACTTGTAAAATTCATATCAGCATTTAATTCCCTGCAGCTTGCAGTCCACATCTGCTCCACCTTCATCATCTCTTAAAAAATGTTAGCTTTGCATCTTTGTAAACCACTGAACAGCTAGTAAAGTTACTACAAGCTGTTTTTAATAAGGCAAATGTGTTGAGTGTTATATTCTGAGGCAAAGTTCTAGGACTTAGGAGCAGGATGCAGCATAAACTCCACTCTTATCTAAAAGTCTAATCTCTGATGGCATTTCAGCAAAATTCAATTTATAATTTAAAAAAAAAATCATGTATGCTCCTTGAAGAACCAGAAGGTATCAGAGTTCTAAAAAAATGTGATCCAGTAATCATTTTCCTGATCCAGAAAAGCTAATAGTAAAAGTATTTTCAATTGCATTACTTCTATATCCTTTCATTCATTCTAATTGTGTGCTTTTTGTAATATGTCCTCCCACTGTAAAATGTTTAATCCAGAAAGCAATCAACAAATACCTATTTGCCACCTTCTTGGTTTTAGGTACCCTAGGGTACTCAAATATGTATTAGGCATGTTTTTTGTTCTCTAATCACTTACAGTCTAGTTAAAAAGACAAAACATAAGATAATTATTCTTGAAAATTAAAAAAAAGCATTTTTTCAAAATCATTTTAATAATTCTCACAAGCCCACTCTAGGCAGAAAGTGATTAACCCAATACTTTTCTCAAGATAATGCAATTTTATGCAAAAAAAATCTCCCAATGTACATCAGATTTTTTGTACAGCGAGTCGAAGTCCACTCTCTTTCAATTTCTCCTTAAAATCTTTCAATATTATCTCAAATGTCACTCCCTTATGAAAACTTTAAGGACCCTATTCCTTATTACTCTGAATTTCCTATCTAACTAGATTTGTGTGTGTGTGTGTGTGTGTGTGTGTGTGTGTGTGTGTGTGAGAGAAGAGAGAGAGAGAGGAGAGAGAGAGAGCAGACGCAAGCGAGCCAGAGATCCCCTTTGTTCTGTTACATTATTACTTCTTAGAGGGCAAGACCGTGATTTTCCTAATGTTTTTATTGTTCATTATTAGCAACTTCCTGGTAAATTACCTTTTAATTAATGATCTTGTAAATCTGTATTTTCACGTGATGGCTGCTTAAAACAGCAGACAGGAGTATGAACCCTTCAGCAGCACTGCAGTATCGTAGCAAACACAACAAGTACTTTGTCAAAGTCTCCATTTTCACTTCATCTGTGGAAGTGACAAGACTGGTGTCACCCTTCAGATATTATTTGTGTGCTAATTAAATTCCCACCCTTTTCCTAAAAAGAAAGCAGCAAGCTTCCTTATTTATCTATATATTATGTAAAGAGAGAGCCATCTCATCAGCTCTAAGAGCTTCGCCAATGACCAAGAAATCCTCTGGGTATATTAAATACAGTGGGAAATCCAGGGAAAAAATAAAAGAAAATGTATAAGAGTATTCTGCCTTCCTGCAATCCTTCCCCTCTTCTCACCCCCCTGCCAAAAAAAAAAAAAAATCTTCAAGACCTACCTCTGTCATCTTCTCCAATGTTTCCCTTCTCTGTGCTGTTGTAGTTGGCAGCTCCACCTCTCTAATGCAGTCTACCTACATAATTGCACATTTTACATTGAATTATGTGTGGGAATTTAAGCAAAATGTCAATGCAATATTGGCACATAGTAGTAGTGACTCAGTATGTGGCAGCTAGTGTTATCAGTACTAATAGTATCTACTGATAGGCTCCTCTCGCCAGTTAATAGTACAGCTACCACCTATGGAGTATTCATCATGTACCAGGCACCATCTTAGATACTTCACATTTTCATCAAGCTGAGAGCTTTCCTGAGCCAAGGAGTGTGCCAATTCACTTTTTTATTCTCTACAGGTACAGAAGTAATCAATTAGTGCTCAGGATTTGCTGAATCAGAGAAAAGAGAAAAGGCAAGAAGGTCCATATGGCCATGAGTGGAAGAGTTGCTCTAATTCATTGAGTTTGGTGTCAAAAGCATTAATGCAAAACACACTAGCTCCTAAATCCAGCATCAAAAGGGCATCCCCTGGGGAAATAAAACTCCACTCTATGTGAACTTGCTTTGTTTGCATTAAAGAGTATGTCTCTCTCCTCTCTTTCTATAGTGTCACCTTCCTCTCCTTGCACTGTTCACATCTGAAGACCTGACTGCTACTAAGAGTCTGTTTCGGCTACTACCTACTTTGAAAACTGAGCCCAAGATCTTTCTACCAACCCCCATTTCTCCACCCATTTTTAAATATTGACTTGCCAGTGTCCAATGTTTTATGGTTACTTTTCGACTTTGTCAAGAGTAAAATTAATATAAAAGACACATGCCAAATTGTTCATATTTTGCCACATTGTGTTGAGAACTCAGACAAAAAATATTAAAGTAGTATATTCATGCCATGTTAAAAGTTTCCTTTTAATACCAACTTTCAACACTGTTCTCTCATCTTTTTCCTAATATCAGAGATGTGAAGAATCATTTTAAAAGAAGTTGTCTTCATTCATCTTTGAGAAGCTGGACTGAAATTGAAGGAAAAGCCAGCCCAACACTGAGAGCCTGTCTGATCAACAGAACTGTCACCACCACTATATGCAAAAGCAGCCCTGCCACCACTAACTCCCGCCTGTGTCTGAGCATATCTGCTCCTGGGCACCAGAGCAGGAGTACCAGAATGATCACCCTTAATACTGGCAACTTCTATTGACGGACACCACCTTCCCATTAAAAAAGCTGCCAAGTAACTGCTACCTTTTGACAATATAACTTACCATTTTCTTTATGCATGCCTCTATGTGCATACCAAACAATGTCTGGAATTACACAGTCAATACTGCCTGCCTGTGAGAATGTCAAAGCATTTTAAAGACTCAAAGCAAGACAATCTACAAGCAGTAAGGAATCGTTCCTGATCTCAGGAAATTCAGTCTCATGTAGGAAACAACTACTCTGTGGAAAGTACTACTCTATACTGCAGTTCAAATTTCTAAGGGCACATGGAGAAGTATCTCTTCAAAGAACGAATTCATCTTTGCATTCATCTAATAGGCATTTACCGAGTAGTTATGAGCTAGTTAGGACAGAAATAAGAGTGCCCCAGTTATAAGGACCTCACATTCTATTAGAGGGAAGTAATTAAGGAAAGGAAAGAGTGTAATATATAGAAGTCAGGGTAGCGTTCAGCAGGAATACAAAGGAATAATTACACTGTGTTGTGGGGTGGGGTGGGTATGGTGAGGCTTAAGAAAGGTTTCTAGAAGAGGCAAAGCTTGGTAATCATATATATGTGATTGTTCAGGGGAGAAGGCAGGGAAGAGACTCACAGGGGCTCAGGTTGGACTACTCACAGTTCCATAATTCCTTGATCACAGTTAACTGGTTCCAAGTGTCTGACAGAATTTTTGGATTAGGAATCAAGGAGGTCCAAGTCTTTCTTTAATAACTGAATCTAAAAATCTGGGACATGTTGAGGCCATGTTTCTAAGCATGTGGCCCAGAGAAGCAGACGCAGCTGGTCTGCAGTGGAAGAGAGAAAGGAAGGGGACACATATGGGGTCAGAGACAGGAGAGGGAGATAAGAAATGATCGTATTTGAACCCCAGCCACTACCTGTCCTTGAATTCTCTGAGATATCCCAGAGTAATTTATATTATGGTTCATCTCGTTTGAGTTCTTACCACTATTAGCTGAAAGACTCCCACCTAATATAGGAAGTAAGTATGAGAGATGTTAAAGAAATAATGATGGTCGATTGGCCTTTGAATATAGGACTGAAAGAAAGTTATGAATATTAACAGTCCAGGGGAAAAAGGCACCCAAAGGAATAGTGCCCTAAAAACCATAGAGTTCCGAAAATGTGAAAATAGAAACTTAGTTCTACCAACCCTAGACAGATATTATGACAGAGCACAGAGCCTCCTATTCAGCAGTAACTCAAGTCCAACTCTTTCAAATACTCCATTTCTTCCATGTTTAATCCTCTACCCTTCACTTTTAAAATCTGCTTCCCTGGTTGCTGAGGGGCAGGCGTGGGGGTGTCACAAATGTACAATCTGTGGCATTTCTAGTTCTTTTATGCTCTAATTACTTCTCAAAACAAACAAAAAAACTAGCCAAATAACTTCTCCAACAGCATACTCAAAAGGTAATTTTGATATTTTCAAACAGATTATTTCTTCAAAAAAATAGCCCCAAAGATGCAAATGTATAAGCATGTACCATATAACCCTATCTACTGTCTCTAAAAAATAATTATTGTTGCTCATTAAAAAACAAACAAACAAAAAAACCAGATTGAATTTGAATCACCCTTACACCACCTACAAAAGCATCTCTAGATCTGGTTCAGAACCTCCAGACCAATTCCTGACCTCATCTGCCTACCACCCTCTGCTGGACCAAGCCTGGAGGTCGACCAAAGAGAGGATGCTAGGCTGACTCCAAGGTCCAGGTCACCAGAGAAGGAAGGACCTGAGGTGGTCCAGAACTTGCAAACATTTACTGTGTCCTGAGGTCAAACTGGAAAGGCTGTCAAGAGTTGTCTGCTGGGGTTACCCGGGTCTGTTAGGGAGATTCCTGACACTTTGTCTGGCCCAGTAGGCTTTCACTGTTCTGGATTTGGAGATGGATCAATGTGAAGAGATAAGGGAAACAGATCTTTTCCTGGGGCCTATAATCCATGAAACCTGACATCCTGTCAGCTACATCTTTAGGCATCTAGAAGCACATAGTTACAGCAGTTACAGTGGGCACATCTGGCTCTGAACAAAGCCAGGGAGAGAAGGAGAGGGGAGAGAGGTAGGACCTGTCAAAATTTCATGACAGAAACATACAGCACTGTTTCAGCAGATTTTTGGTTTTGAGGGAGCTTTTTACAAATGTGATTTAGAATGACAACGTGTGGTAGATTCTACTATTGTTCCAAATTAGTCACTGCCCTCCCTGTAAGCAGATGACACATCCAGCCTATTGCCAATGTATCAGCAGTGCCACTAGTTGGAGGAATATAATTCCTGATCCTACTGATATTATGTTTGGCCATGTGACTTCCTTTGTCCAATTAAATGTGGACGAAGAGATGTATGCCGTTGATAGCAACAGCATGGTTCTCTTTCTTTTCCCTTCTGCCACAATAATAGCAAGTCCCAGATAGGGGATCTTCCTTCAGACTGAAACCTAGATCGAAATTACATGGTACAGAGCCATAGCTGATCTCAGCTGGCATGAAACAACAGAGAATAAAAAAACCTTGGTTGTCCCAATCCACGGAACTTTTAAGGTTGTTACTGCTGCATCACCTAGAATAAGCTGACTGACATAAAGTGCTTAGTATTTTAAAGAAATTGCTTTATAACTTAGATTCCTATCCACCGTGTATTTTCCTCTCACAATTTATCTTACATCCTGCAGCAGATTCATTTCTTGCATATAGTTTTGATCATGAAACTTCTTTATACAAAAATCTAAAATGATTTCTCATTGTCTATCAGATTAACATCAGTCCCAACGTTCTATAGACTACCTACTTGCCTAGTTTTTTAAAACACAACTTCCTTTCACGTAGTCTACATTCTAACCAGAGTTTGCACTTCTGAAAACATCTGTGATACTATGAGAAATATTTTTTTTGTTCTTCATCCCTGGTTCCTCACACAGAGCTCCTAAGTCCCTTGGAACTGGCTGGGCAATAGAAGCCTTTTGTTTTAATGAGGCAACTTGGCTCAATGTTGGGACCCTAGCCTAGATAGCTTCTTGATAGGGGCCAGAAAGATTCAGCTTTAATTAGCATAGAACTTTCGGCTACACTCCACCCATTTTGGGGGAAGCAGGAGAGGGGTTGGAGACTGAATTAATAATCAATCATGCCAATATTCTGAAGCCTCTATCAAAAACCCTAAATGACAAGGTTCAGAGAGATTCAGAGATTGTGAACATATCCATGCAACAGAAGGGTGAGCCACCCCAACTCCACGCTCCTGTGCTTGGGACCTTCCCAGACCTTGCTCTAGTACCTCTTCATCTGGCTGTTCATCTGTAGCCTTTATAACAAACCAGTAAACGTAAGTAAACGTTTCCTTGAGTTTTGTAAGCCATTGCAGCAAATTATCAGACCTGAGGAGGGGGATCTTAGGAAGCCCTGTTTTATAGCAAAGTCAGATGGAAGTGTGGGTCACCTAGGAACCCACTGCTCACAATTAGTGTCTGAAGTGAGGGCAATCATGTGGAACTGAGCCCTTAACCTATGGGGTCTGTGCTAACTCTGGGGAGTTAGTGTCAGAATTTAATTGACTTGTTGTACACCCACTGGGTGTGCAAAGAGAATTGGAAAACTGCCTGGTGTAGAAACCCCATACATTAGATGTCAAAAGTGTAGCAGAGTAGAGAAACAGTTTTCTTTTAACATTAATTACTATTTCTGTTCCTCACATACATCTTGCTTCCTATCTCACATTTTCTGCCTTTTGAAACCCTACCCATGCTCAACTTCCACTTTAAGCTATGAAGCCTTTCTTCCTCTGAAATCACAAAGTACCAAAACAATGAATGGTGATGTTTACCATAATTTATTTTCTATTACCTACAGTGCTATATATGTTTAATCTTCCTGACCATATTATGAATTCTAGGGCAGGAAGTGCTTGAGCCCCACAAACTCCTCATGCAGTGCTTTTCACAACTGTTCTCAATTAATATTTGTCTAATTAATGACATTTGAATGGATAAGTAAAAATAATTTCTAGGAAGAATGCACAGCAGGAAAGTTACGCTTCCATTGAGTTCATGTAGCTGTAACACCCCTGGACCCAGATATAAAGGCAGAAATATAAAGGGTGACAGTAGGGCAGCTGCATTTACTGGGTAAAGACACGAGCAAAAGCCTTAGGTTGGATGCTGAAAAATGTTCTGTATTCAGTCATGTTTGGATGAAAACAGTGCTGTCCAACAGAAACAGGATACCAAATATGTTATTAAAATGTTTTTGTGAACACATTTGAAAAAAATAGAGACAAAAATAATTTTAATAATATGTTTTATTTAACCCAATATAGCCAAAATACTAATCTTTTTTTTTTTTCCTTGCAATAAGTATTTGACATCTGGTGTGTACTTGACACTTACATCTCACTTGAGACCAAACACATATCGCATGCTCAAAAGCCACATGTAGTTAGATGGCTGCTGTCCTAAACTCATCACATTTTAGGCCAACACTTAGTTTTCAGAAATTCCCAAGGCAAAAGGGTAGAGGCCACAGAAAATGATGGCAGTCACAGACTGCAAAACGAGCCTGAAAGAAACTGTACTTCAGAAGACACGAGCTGTACATAATAAGATTTCTCTTCTTTTTTTCCAAGCCATTTTTGTAAAGCCAGGTTTTCAATATATTGGTATGCCTCTTTAAAGGCTATTTTGCTGTAATCTTGTTTCTTCTGTTCATGATTTTGCCAACAAATTACGTAAACAGAAAAGGAATTAAACACCTTGAAGTTCAGGAGTGCTTAACCTCACTTGTAAATAAAATTTTTAAAAAACCAAACATTTAAAGTGAATTTAATTAACAAGAAATAAGTAAAAGTATCCTCAATGCCACCACCACCAGCAGCACCACGTATGAGTGCCTGGCTTCTCGACTATCATTGGCTCCTTCCTCCTCTTTCCACTCACCAGAGCAGGACGAGTCTCAGGGTGCTGGCCTCTGTTCTCTTGTGTCTTCTATTCCACTTAATCCTTTCTTCCTTAATAACATAACGAATGACCCTTCTTTCACCACCGATCTCTCCCTCACAGGAATTTACCTGACCTTTCTACGGCAGAGACTGCAAATCTTGTGCAACCTGCTAGATATCTATATCAGATGCTTTGCCATCATTTTCCAATTTAACCCACTCCAAAACGGAACCCATCAGCTTCTCCCTGCACCAAACTAGCTCTTTCTTCTCTGTTCCTGCTGAATTTTCAGTCACTCAGTTTTAAACTTCAGAGTCATCATCTCTAACTCTTCCCAAGGCATTGGTCCAGTGCTAGCCCTTATTACCATTTTGCTGGCATTTTATTGAATACCATCTCCAGCCTCCCCACTGATCAAATAAAATTCATTCTGTGCTCTGCTTTTAGATTAACCTTCTGAAAGGGAGCCTCAACTAGGCTACTTTTGTTCAAAATAGATGTTTGAGAGACTAAAAGTATCAAGATCCAAGCCTGGCATCAAGGCCTTCTGCAGCTGGATTTGGCTTCAATCTTTTTCCAGATATGTCACCCAGGAATCCCCTTCCTCCACTGTTAGTCCAACTCTATGCCTTGTCATTCTCTGAACACAGTCAACACTCTCTTTTCTCCATCTCCTGGTAAATTTGTACATAATCAAATGACAAAATATATGTGGAGTTTTGGTAAAAAGGTTGTTATTTTTTTACTAAGTATATCCTCAGGTATTTCACGTTTTTGAAACTACTGTGAGTTATTGGGGTTTTGTTAAAATTTTTTTTTAATGTTCATTGCTAGTATAATTTGAATTTTAGCTCTTCTTCCCTGCCACCTTGCACCTGTACAGTATAGAAGATTGTTTGTAGATACCTTAATGTTTTCCAATTACATGACACTGTCTGTAAATAAAGATGCTTTTGCTTCCTCCTTTCTAATCTGAATTTCTTCTATTTTTCTTGCATTATTCTACTGGTTAGGACCTTTAGTCCAAGCTGAATAGATGTAGCTAGAACAATATCCTGGCCTTACTCCCCATCTAAGGTGGCAAGTGATCAGTCTTTAACCATTATGATGACAGCTGCGGATTTTTTATGGATGCTCTTTATCAAGTTGAAGATATTCCTGTCTACTGCTAGCTTGCTGCAAGTTTGTATCATAAATAAATGTTGAATTCTGTCAAATGCTTTTTATCTGTATTGACTGAGGTAATCATATGGTTTTTCTTTTATATTCTGTTAATATGATAAATTATATTTATTTTTTCATAACTAATATTTTGTTAAAGCAGTTTTAGGTTACAGAAAATTCAAGCAGATAGTACAGAGTGTTCCCATATATTGCCTTTTCTCAAGCACCCTCCACGAGTTTCTCTTAAAATAATTTTTCATAATATGCATTAGTGTTAATTTTTATAATTAATGAACCAATATTGATACATTATTATAACAAAACTCCATATTTACATTAGGTTTCACTCTTCTGATCTGTGCAATTCTACAAGTTTTGATAAATACATAATGTCATATATCTACCACTATAGTATCATATAGAACAGTTTCACTATCCTGAAAAATCACATGCTTCACCTATTCACCCATCCTCTTCTCGTTCCTCCTTGCCATCACTGACTTTTTTCCTTCTCTCTGAAGGCACCCAAGTATGCATCAAATTTTAATTTGGATTTAAAGTGGATCCAGCATATTGGAAGTGCTGGATTTAAGATAGCTATTATTAATAGTAACATTGGAAATAGCATTCTAGGAGTACAGTTCCACGTTAGATATAAAAAATGTGAGATGTTCCCTGCATAACAATTGGGTAGCAATAGTGATAACTCAATCAAATATAAAATGACAGTCCCTCCTTTCTCCTACCTTAGAACATTTATTAAAATGCACAAAATCCTTACAGGTAACATTGCAGGGAGGTGATTATTATTATTATTTAGTATCACATAATTAGACATAATTTCAACAACTGCCCAAACATAGACTACATGACAAAATATTCCTTAGGAAAACACAAAATAATGGAAGAGAATCCAAGTTGGTAGTGAGATTTCTAAGGTTCAGTGGACACTTTCCTTTTAGAGTCAGGCCACACAGGAATATCCGGGTCATGGAAGATCATTGGGCCTTTTTAAGAATATGGAATCATGGCAGAGAGTCTCTAGCAAAGTGGCTCTGTCCATTGGTGGAGGTGCTTGATAATACAGCTGGACTGCTAAACTTTTGAGTGTCCTTGGGCTCCAACAGATCTTTCTTTTACCTCTTCATTCATTCAATAGTCATTGTGCAGCTGTCATGTACTATAGGCAGGCACTGCCTCAGGTAAGCCACTATTTTTTTTTTATTTTTATTTTTTACAGTAAAGAGAAGTTTTATTAGAAGGTAAAGTATACTTTCAGACATGGAAGCAGGCCTGAGCAAGAAAAATGTGGCTCAAAAGGCCAAGCCATTAATTTTTTAATGCCTTTTTGGTTCTGCCTTTTCTAGAATATCATATAGTTTGAATTATGTGGTATATAGCCTTTTCAGACTGGCTTCTTTCACTTAACAATATGCATTTAAGGTTCCTTCGTGTCTATAATGGCTTGATAGTTCATAAAATATTCCATTGTAGGGATGTACCACAGTTTTTTTATACATTACCTTACTGAAGGACATCTTGATTGCTTCCAGTTTGGGGCAATTATGAATGGACAGAAGTTTTCAATTTGTTTAGATAAATATTTAGAAGCACAGTTACTTAGCACTATGATAAGAATATGTTTAGCATTGTAAGAAATTTTGAAGCTATCTTCCAAAACAGCTATACCACTTTTCATTAACATCAGCAACAAATGAGAAATCCTGTGCTACACATTCTCACCAGCTTTGTATTGTTAGATTTTTGGATTTCAGTCATTCTAATAGGTGTGTAGTGTTATCTCGTTGTTTTAATGTGCAATTCCCTAATGACATATAATGTGAACATTTTTTCATGTGTGTATTTGTCATTTCTATGTTTTCTTTGGTGAAGTGTCTGCTTAGGTCTTTTGCCCATTTTTTAAATGGGTAGTTCATTTTCTTACTGATGAATTTTAAGAGTTCTTTGTATATTTTGGATAACACTCCTTTATCGGATGTGTTCTATAAATATTTTCTCCCGGCCTGTGGCTTTCGATTCAATCTCTTAACAGTGCTTTTGCAGAATAAAAGCTTTTAGTTTTAACAAACTCACACTAATCGATTTTATTTTTATGGATCATGCTTTTGGTGTTATATCTAAAAGTCATCACCAACCCACAGATCTCCTAGATTTCTCCAATGTTATCTCCTAGAAACGTATAGTTCTGCATTTTATATTTAACTTTGTGATCCATTGAGTTAATTTCTGTGAAGGGTATAAGGTCAGTATCTAGATTCATGTCTGTGCATGTGGATGTCGGTTGTTCAGTACCACCTGTCGTCTCTTCCACACTTGATTTCAATATTTTCTAGTAACCTATCTTCTATAGTTATTTAATTCTCTCTTCAACTGGATCCATTCTGCTTCTAAACTCTAAGTTTTTAATTTTGGTTTAGGGTTTGTCAAGGTGAGAATTTCTACTGGATTTTTTCCAAATTTGTTTTGCCACTTTTTAAGATTTCTAGACTCCTCTAACAATCTTATATTTTATCTCTTTGAATATAATAAGCATAGGTAGATATTTTAAAGTTTATGCATAACAGTTTGAACATCCAAAGCATCTGTAAGTTTATTTCTACTAATTCTTGTTCCCACTGCCTTGTTTTGTTATGTACCTCTTTATCTTTGATGTGTGTCGGACATTGTATATTCAAACTATTTGTGCAATCATTAGAGACAATATTACATTTACTTCTGCCTGCGGGGATCTGCATTCTAGTATTACTTTGATCCAATTTTAGTTTGAGATTGTCTAGATGACACGAAGATCTTGTAACCCACAGCAATCCATGTGAGGACTGGTTTACTTCTGTTTTATCTTTATACACCACCCAAGACTGGGTCTCAGTTCACTTTGGTATAAGGAATTTTACCAAGGACTTCTCCTCTGGTAGACCCTGAACTTCTACCCTTTTGTCCCCTTCGGTTCCTTAGGTCCTGGCAAGGCTGTCAAAAACACTGCTCTAACTTTTAGTTTCTTTTAACTAAAAGGCATGCACCCAAATACCAGTTTAACCTCTCTAAATTTCTGCCTTCTCTTGGATCTTTGTCTGGCAAATTCCTCACTAATCTGGTACTTTCCAATGCCTTCAAGCACAGGTTTTGAATATACTGTCCAGTCCCAGTCATCCTCAGTAATGCAAAGTCAGAACAGGTCCCTGCATCCAAAAATATTTTGCCTTTGCAGCCATTAACACAATTGATTTTATATTATATTGTGCATATGTTCCTTACCCCACCTCCATTAGAATGCTAAGATCAGGTCTGATTCATGTAACACCTGTCCCCTGCCCAGAATAATTATTTCTTAAATTGTACTGACCAGTCTTTTCTGATGCCTTTGCTAATTATTCATGTCAAAATTTCATTGTTTGAAATCATTAAAATTTTATTCTTATATAATCATTAAATGCATTTTCCCTTCCTCATTTGCTTTCAATATTTATAGTTTATACAAGAAAATGTTTTATGTTTTAGTGTCTTTTTAAAACAATTTGACTCTATGGTGTCACTTATTTGATTTCAAGATAATCTTTATACTTTCCAGATGTGCCTTATGGCATATGCACGTGCACACTCACACACACACACACAAACATGGTGATTTTATATTCATTTTATTTTGAAAATTTCATAACACTTCTTAGGAATTACAAGAGGTCATCTAGTGAAACCACTAAGCTATATATACTGTACAGAAAATAACTAGAACATTTCTGGATATAAAGCAATTTGTGGTTTTTTAAATGTGTTTTTGTGCCTTTTTTTCATTTCAGTGTTTTTCCATCACTAAGTAGTCACATATGGAACTGCTTAGGATTTTATTGCCTTTTTCTGTGAGGAAAAAATTAAATATATCAAAAGGTTGACATTCTGTTCAGAAATTTCTAGGATCCAGCAAGAGAAGGAAAAACTACTTTCACATCTTTCTGAGCAGCAGAAACACTTTTTTGGTTGCAATTTTAGGGACTATATCCACATCAGTAATTGCTCAGAGAGAACCTCATAATTCCCCAGGTTTGGGCAGGATGCCAGTGCTTATACTTTTATAACAGCATATATTTTTTCTCCCTTAAAATATCTCATATTACTTATCTGATGTGTGCCTTCCCTGCTGGAGTTGTCACTCTTAGTGCCAAGGACAATTCCTATATTGCTTTCAATAAATATAAAGGATTGCACTTAGCATTTTAATGAGTTTCCATACTCCAAAAGCTAAGTTAAATGTTTTCTCATAAACCCAGGGATGAGTAAACCTAATCTATTCTGGATTCCTTACCCTCACCCAACATGTCTTAGATTCTGACCACACAATGTTTTGTGTACCCTGTCCTGACTGCATGCATCTCAGAAACCAAAGTTATAACTAGCATGACTGATCCAACAATGCTGTCGAATTTCTCCTTCCTTTAAGCACAAAGTGTCCCTTTGATACCTAATAAAATGCCCACTGGTAACAAAATCAGTCTTCACTTATTCAGGAGTCGGACATTCAGATCCTCTGCTTCCCATATTCTTTTTCCCCACCTACTATTGGATTTTTGGGCTTTTCACTAGCAAACAGCCATCGAAGGCTGGCCAGAGCAAGGGGAGTAACTCCAATTAGTGGACTTTGTGATGCTAGAAACCTTAGTGGAGCACCCAGAGTTGGTAGATGATTGGAATACTATGTAAAAGTTTGGAGAATTTTTCTGATATCAACTATTCTTAGAAGGACAAAGATAGCTGGTCCAGTTTATAATCACAGTTACCACACTATCATTCTATATATTATTACTTTTGTCCTTCCATTTTCTAGGAGTTGACATCATACAGTCCTAGCTCCTCAACCCATTCAATCTGTGAATTAGGACATGCTATTTCATTTCTCTGAGCCTTTCATAATCAATAAAGTAGAAACAGTAACGCAACAGGACCAAGCATTAATACCAAGAATAAAATTTCTGAAGGTGCTTTCTAAATGTAGAGGAGCATTCTAGTTTAATATCATTATCAACATTAATTGTCCACAGGTTAAGTTTTACACTAGAATGCCTATATTTCTTTTCAAGGAGAAAAGTGTTCCACATGTGTTACTGTGATGAACAAAATCTTGTATTTTTACACACTTAGCCAGTATGCATGTCAAATCTCATATCAGTGCTTACCTTGGGAGGTTTCCTTAATGATGGAAACAAAAAGTTTCAGCAACAGAAGTAGAGAGGGTTGTCAACACAGCACATCAGAAGGAAACAATGAAAGAGAAAAAACATAAGAGAAACTCAGCATCACAATAACAGTGACCTGAAAGATATTCTACTTCACAAAGATCAGAAGCCAAATTCACTTCACTGCTTGAAGTGATAAACTCTTATATTTACTCAAAAATATAGTAGAGGCACAATGAATTTCTTTCCTGGTTTAACAGAATAGACCCAGTCATTTAGAGATATTTTTAATCATTCTAAAAATTTCCAACAGAAGACCATAAAGAATTGCTATAATCATACTGTAGTCAGTTACTTTTAAATCAATTTGTATGCTTAAATTTTTCTTAAATTGTTATTGAAATAGGTAGATTATGCAAATAAATATGTATTAAATATATTTCCTTTGATAATACTATAATTTATATGAAAGTTTTTTCCCATTTAAAAAATCATAGTTCTAGATGACAATTTTCACATATTTCAACCCTGAATAGAAATTTAAAAGCAAGTTACATCTTTCCCCATCATCAATCACACATTCACTTTTGTATGTTAATATCTCAAAAGTGACTAAAATTATATCTGAAGAAAATTCTGAAAAGGAAATAGTTTTTAAAGTAACAAACTATCAGAATGACTTGCTTTGTAAATGTTTTCCTTTACAAAATTAAGGTGCTAAAATATGATTTTTATGGTGTGTGATCCTATGACAGTTCTTGGCCTTCCTAATGTGGTTATTCTTAATCAACCTCCAATATCATCAATTCATAAACTATAAAATTATTGTTAAATAGGTATGGGGGAGTTTTCCCTGTGACTTTAACCCTTCTTCAAAGAGAAAAGAATCATGAGATTAAGAAAATGGATTTTCCAGGGCAGAGGGCATGGAAACCAAAAGGTACAAGCACAAGCACATAGCGCTTTTTCTCCACCATTGAGTCCAACAGAGCTCTGAGGGCCCCAACTGAAACCCAGGGCTCAGTGGAAAGGAAAGACTGCCCATGGATTCCATAGTCAAGTAGATAACTCTAAACTTTTAAATCTAGGTAAAGAAAATCATAACATTTCTCTCATGATGAAAATGCAAATTCATATTCTTGAAATTCTATGAATTAGCTGAAAGAAAATGAGGCCTTATGTCATTATCTCAACAGTTAGGCAAAACAGGAATGTGTTTTTTTTTTTTTTTTTGTCTACAGGATTTACAGAGAAACACTATCTACAGAAACTGGTATCTCTGGCTGCTTCCAAACAAGTCTCAACATTCTGTTCTACTCTTTAGAACAAGATAAACATTTATAGCTGTTATAATAAAAAAAAAATGCATGAGTATTTTTAATCTAAGAAAGCCATAGATCTCTGCTCTGTGCATAAAGCTTGAAGTTTTTGCCAAAATATTTTCCTTAAGGGAACACTGATCTGGAAGGCATCTGTTCTGAGAAGGTAGAACAATATTTGACCAAGCCTTCTCTTACTTTGCTTCTTTATTTCTAAAAAGCCATTTAAATTTACTGCATTATTTAAAAAAGGAAAGAAAAGTCACTTGGATTTACACTAAGGCAATCATATGAAATAGCATAGGCCAAGTTAATACAATATACATTTCATTTCACATTTAGTCTACAATGAACCAAGTAACCTAATGGGGGCAGAACATGCTAACAGGAATACCAAGGATCTCATGTGTTTCCTTTATGCCTCAACTGGACAATTATCATCATCAACATCAAAAACAAGTGCTGGTTTGTAGCCAGTAGTACATTTACCTCCTTAGATGTTCAATATTATAGTTCTTTATTAATATTCCAATAGTTTTCTTTATTCTCTTAGAAAACCTATCCTATTTCAGCATTCAAAACTTGAAAAGTGTATCCTTTTCACTTCGAAAGATAGCACATAATATGAGAAAGCCAATATAATTCTGCTACCATCTTTTGTGTTTCTGACTAAAGACTACTGAGATTAAATGGACATTGGGCAGCAGGGGCAAAAGGGAAGCCACTAACTTTATCTGCTACTAATCAGATTTACTTATCATTTATTTTAGAACAAGGATCCTTCCTACAGAAGGCAAAGAAGGCCATTTAGGGTATCACAACAGTACTTTATTAATGGCTAAACCTTTCTTGAGGTGTGAATCAGATAATAAGCAACTAGGTCATCCTAATTTAGGGCCACAGTTTACTGTCCCTGTCCCCAAAAGCTACAGTTTATTGGTAGCTGTGAAGAAAAATTTTTCCAACATGAGTCATACTGATACTCTCCCTTGAAATAAAACTGTGATATTACAATATAAAGATAAAAGTGTTCACGTACATGAAAAGGGATGAAAAATAAAAACATCAATCAGAAACATAATCAATATTAAAGGTATACTTTTAATTATGGCCTTTTGTCAATTACATCAATAAAGTTTTATCAACGAAGAGTTCTAACTCTCAGTCAAGTCTAGCCGACTGCTGAGATATCTGTATGGCTCGATTATAGAAAGTGGTACTATCCCTGCCTAAGCAAACATCCAGTGAACTACAAAGAATATCCCTTTACACAGACCAAAGTGATCCACAGATATAGGCTTGACTGCTGACTCACTAGAAAACAGAGCATTCCACTGACACTTGGCTTAAGGCTTGTATACTCCTGACCACTCTCCATGCTCTCATTCATCCTCAAAAATGTCCTGTTTTTAATAACATGAATCTCAGAGTTGTGTGTGTGTGTGTGTTTGTGTATTGCAAAGAAATAAACTGAACACAATTTGACATTTTAGAAACCAGTAAGGTAATGTTTCTAGGTCCCAGAATTTGGGGAAAAAACAAGAGGTACAGTTCTACATCAATAGTAGCTCTATTTTCTAAAACAGCAAAGCTACTTCCCTTTCCTCCCAGGACAAGGAGTCAATGGAGCGCTTCAAGTCACCCCACCATGTGTTCTCACCACCAATTCATGTAATTGCCATGTTTTTATCCCACTTTTGTCTTCCTGCTCTGCCTGATAAAATTTTTCTACTAAGACCTAACTCAAGGCTCAATTCCTCACAAACTGTTGAGACCTCCTCAGCCTTCGGCCCTCTGATACTGCAGTATCCCTATGGTCAACAAAACAGCTTAGCACTTACTGGCACACATAAAGTCCTATGGCCTTCACTAATTCTGTCGGTACAGTAACCAACTCTTAGGTATCCTTAAAATTTAAACCCCTCAAAAGCAGAGGTCACGGCACATGCTAATTTCATGATCTCTGGGATCTATGGGATTTCATGACTAATCCATATACTCATGTAGGACTAAAAACATGTTGATACAAGAACTACAAGAACTGAGAAGTAACAGTTTACATTAGCGAATTAAACATAATCCAGATGTAAGGATTTACTTCGACTACCACAATCCCACAATCTCACAATTTTGGGGCAAAACTGATCACATTTAATAGCAGTGAAGCCTTCAGAGATTGTTATAAATTGTAGACTATTTCTTATGTTATTCAAAAGTAATTATTTCTCTAAACCAGCATTACACACAGAGTTCACTGGGATGCTAACAATGGTCAAACCCTCAAAAGTTTCTGAGAGCAATTAAGTTCAGAAACACAGGCTCAGTTTCATGATATTTGCGGTGGGGGAGGGCAGGGGCGGAGGGGGGAGGGGGAGAGAAGAGAGAGAGAGAGAGAGAGAGAATGCATAAAAGCACTAGAAAATAATACTGGAAAGATGATTGAACCTATATTGGGCCAGGTCTTGAGGAGTTGGATACTTAATTTAGTAATTAGTATAGACCTGGAAAGTTTAACAAGAGAGTAAAATAAAGCAGAATAAACCACATACTACAACAACCCTATATAGCTGGAGTTCTTTCCCCACATTTCACACTGGAGTCTTTTGTCCATTATTTACAGCCTACTGAGAATCTAGATGGTCAAAGACTATAATGTGCACAAGCCCTAACACCAGATAATGCTTCAAGCAACATGAATGATCTGTCTTCTTCTGAAGCACAAATTCCGCTTCCATGTATTAACTATTTTATTGACTGATTATTGGAAATTGCCACAACCTATATCTGAAGATTATTCTAAGGACATGATCTTTATGACACCCCTGATGATCATTCCTCCTAAAGAATTAAACCATGGGTCACCTAAATTGTCCAAGAACTCTGTTAACCAGCAAGTACTTATTAGGTACTGATTTATACACCAAACATTACAGGTGCTTTGAGAAATATTTAGAGGAATGAGGCATGATTTCTGACCTCAAGAAGCTTAATACCCTAGAGAGAAACAAGTACATGAATATTAAGTGGATGTTGATAAATGTCATAGCACAGATAGAAACAAAGTGCTATATTCCATCAACAAATGTTTAACAGCCACTGTGTGCTATTTTGTTGAGTTACAAATATAAATTAGACATGTTGCCTTTCAGATAACAATAAACTGGCTTTGTACACATATTACAATACAATGTGATATGAGCAGCTATGGCCCCAAAAGAGAGCGAGATCAGGAAAGAGGGTAAGTCTCTCAGAGGAGAAAACCCCTAAGCAGAATCTACAAGGCTGAATAGAGTCACCAAGCTGAAAAGGCAAAGAAATGCATCCCAGGAGAGGGAACTGTCTATGCCATAAGCATCAGTGTAGACAGCCCATTTAAGACCAAAGAGCATTAGAACTGTTCTATTGCCAAATTCGTAGAAACAGACAATGGGACACAGGATGATATAGGGTTGGGGTTTTGTTAGATAGGTGGGTATAAAAGTCCATTTTCACCCAGCACTTATTAACTGCAGTTTGAAGATGAGTTTATATACTTGTTTACCAACAAGTTAACATATCCACATATTTAGAACATTATATATCCATTCTGAAGAGCCTTTAAAACCTATCACAAGAATGTAAATGCCAAAAAAAATAAATAAATTCCTTGAAAAAGGCTGATTTAAAAACTTTAAAAAGAGAATCAGTAGTTTATAATGCTTATAGGAAATATAGCAAAATTTTCTGACCAAGTGAAGAATCAGTTCATTCAAGGAAAGTGTTACCAATAAGAGCAGACTTTTAACATCAATATATCTGGCTTGCTTTGCAAGAGTATGTGTTCCAGAATCTACTAGGTTTAAGATATACACTCAATATCATTTTAAACTTGTTTTTCTCCTAACCATATTTCCTATAAGACTTTGTTCTTGCCACCTATGGATTTTGCTAACTGTGGTGCTTTTCAGGAACACAGTCTCTGTGGCTGGCAAGGGCTAAGATCAATAGGAAGACCTGATAAAGCATGGCCTGGGAAGAGAAGTACGTAAAGTCAGGAGGAAGATGACAGACTGGAAATGAACAGCAAGGTAATAAACTCTTGCTCTGGATAAAGTTAAAGAGCAAAGATTCTGATTACAGTCAATGAGTGAGATAATATTTCAGAGGCAGAATGTTTCAAGGCAGTAATTCTAAGTTGGTCACAGCAGTATGTCTGTCTGTGAAATGGAATAGATGATCATTATTTTAATTAATAATTAACACTTATGGACTTCTAACTATGTTCCAGGTATGTTTGTTAGTTCTACCTGACTTTATACATCTCACATATTAGATAACCCTATAAGGTTCCATTTATTATCATTTTTCAGATGAAAAATACTGAGATACAAGGTACAGAGACTGTATGACTTGCTTAAAGTCACATAGTTAATTGGCAGCAGCATGATGATTCAAATCCGGGCAGTCTCTGGCTATAGCATCCCCCACTCTGAACAGCTACAGTATGTTGCCTCTCTTCAGTCTACAAGAATTTAGTAAAAGCTCTTTGAGCCTAGGTTAGGAGCCTGGACAACAATCTACATGGATGCTCAATGACTGGATCAAGTGGGGAAGATGGAAGTGATCGCCAACAGAGAGGGCTATGAATAAAGCCATAGAAATGTGCATGAAGATGTGTGAGGAGCAAATCTTAGGCACGCAACATTGAGACAAAGTTGGACAGTACGGGAAAGACAGCAACCAAAGTGCAGATAGCACCGAGTACCACGCTGACTTTGACTTTTTCCAGAAGCACATGTCATGGATGGCTTGACAATGAGAATAATTAGGAGGGTGTGCTGAGGCCACACAGTGAGAGATGTCCTGATGATCCTCTACTTGACACCCACCACAGCCCTCATGGTATGAAAGTTGGCACTACAGCAAAGGCAAGAGAAAAGTAGGACAGAAAGGAGAGAACAGAAAGATGATTTGAAGGCAGAATGTGATCTGTAAGACTTGCGGACTGATGAGCGCCCACCCAGCCTCCTCACTGCACCTACAAGGATGGAAGAATTGCACTGTGTGAATGACTTCCAAGCAGTGTTTCCATCACAGACCTTGAAAATGGCTTCAAATATTTTAATGTTTAATAGGTTGTTGAGTTTACATTTTTAATTGCAAATGCATTTATAATTTTAAAAAATACCAATAATCCCCAAATTCCTTTAAAAAAACTGGTTCTTTTAAAATTTTACTTTTCCATTTATTCACTCTTATTTTCAATAAAACTCAAAAGAAAAACTGAACTAATTTTACAGTTGTGGAAAAACTGTGGTTTGATTTTTGGGGTGTATTTGGACTACATACTTCTGGCATAAGTAAATTTGGCTAGAATGTCTATAATAAGTAGTATCGGATACTGGTTTAAAAGTTCATGATTTGGAATGAAACAACTCTAGTTCTGCCATCATCTAGCTATGCTGACCTTGGGCAAGTTTAACCCCACTGAGCTTCAGTCTCTCTGTCTATAAAAATGGGGATAGAAAAGTATGCTTTTAGGGCAGTTGAAGAATTACATGCAGTGGCAAGGGTAACTCTACACACCATTAGCACATAACTATTGCTTAATAAATGTCAGATGCTATTGCTGTCATTACAACAAATAGCCCTCCTGGATAATACATGCAGAATGTCAACACAGCTCAACTAAATTCCATCTAGGAAAAGTTAATTGGAGCTAATGAATGAAAGCACATTTTGGGGGGCAATCCAGAAAACTTATTTTCATTAAGAAATGGAGGGAAACATAATGTTTAAAATTTGCTATTCAAACAATGACAACAGATGTAGATAACTGTGGGAGCACACTAGTGGATATATGGTATCCATTATATGTATGTCATTATACTCTTTAAAAAAAGTTAAAGATGCTCAAAATGTTTTCGATGTTCAGACATCGGTTTTAGAGAAAAAAAAATATCCCAGCATAAAAGTGAATATGTAATGTTCATGCCTGAATGTCCTTTGCTGGGAAGATAAGAATGCCTGGAAGGGTCAGTGGCAGAAAGGACCATGTGTCAGCAGCAGGGCTGCTAGCTCAGGCCTGAGAGGAGACCCCAGGCCCTGAAAGGTGCCATTCTATTTACCTTGGCGATGTACCATAAAGAGATGTATAATAATAAAATCCTGAGGGGAAAAAACACTTACTATGTTGTCAGTGGCACCGTGATTTCTGACTATGAGAGTACTTCTAAGACATGGGTTCTTCCCTTAAAGAAAAAATGGTTTTTAAGAAAACAGGTATAATAAAGAAAAGGAAAGAAATAAAGAAAAAAAATTGGAAATAAGCAGATAAACATGCATAGTTGGACACCTTTTATAAATTACAATAGGAATTTTTTTAGCAAAGAGCCAAGAGCAGGTGCACAACTGCAAACACTTCAGGCATACTTCATCAGGCTGATCATACTTGACATCTGGTCCCACAGTGCTATATGGGTACAATAAAATTCCTGTGACAGCTGACAAAGTGGCCAGAGAAATAGATCTAAATTTTAAAGATAGTTTTTATTCAAAAAATGGCCTAATATTTAAAATTTTGTCATTTATTTTCTCAGTCTATGAAGTAAGTAGTGGTTATTCACCGTATTAACTAGCTGAAGAACCTAGAAGCACTGTTTAAGGATTTGAAATGTCGGCAATAAAAGGTCAGAGTCACCATCAGAAACAGAACTCAAGAGCACCAACAGCTATTGGTTCCTTTTCCCAAAGTGATACCTTGAATTTTCAACTGAGTACCGAAGAGCAAAATCACATTACCAATGTAAGATATGCATGCCCAACAAGCCAAGACGGACATTAATAGTTTGACAGTTTCAGTACTGAAGTCCACTGGAATGAACAGTGAGACAAGGTGATTTTAAAAAAAAAAGAAAAAAAAGAAAAAAAAAAGAAAAGCCATCCTGTTAGTCTCTGTCCAAACATTTTCTGTATCAGCTTTACAACAGACTCAATAAACTTCTTAAATAAAGAGCAAAGTCTTAGAATTCCCACTAGAGGTTTCCTAATTAAAGTTTTATAAATTAATTTTATTTTAAAGCTCTGATGATCCCCAAAATGTCTGAGTTGCAAGAGTTTGTAAATGTAATGCAAAATTTCAATGTTTTAATCATCATTTTCCATTTTCTTTTTGTACACTTGTGTACAAGCCGTGTGCCACCTCAAGTTTAACGAGTTTAATGATGAGTCATACCATCTCCACTAGCAGGAACCCACGCAGTGGTGACCTTCTATGTGGAACTGACTGCAGCACTCGTGTTGTGTATTGAATGGC
The DNA here is from genome assembly GCA_003508835.1 of Eonycteris spelaea. NCBI lineage: Eukaryota > Metazoa > Chordata > Mammalia > Chiroptera > Pteropodidae > Eonycteris > Eonycteris spelaea. The sequence continues at coordinate 6,807,812 of PUFA01000044.1, forward strand.
TCACAGTCAATGAACTCTTGTTAAAGGACCTAATCAACCAATCTGTGAATCATCAACCTCTCCTAATATCAGGTTCATCTCTGTTATGACACTAGCAACTGTAAATATGCTTCCTAATATTTTGTTGGCTAAAAATATTTTTTTAATAAAAAAACTGAATGTCATTCAGGTTGAGCCTACAAATCTAATACTACAACCTTGGAGGAGGAGAGAGGGGCTGGAAGTTGGACCAATCATCAATGGTCAATGATTTAATCAACCAAGCCTACATAATGAAACTTTCATAAAAATCCTAATAGATGGGTCCAAAGAGCTTCTGGGTTGCTGAACATGTGGAGGTGCTGGGGGGGGGGTTAAGTGCCCACATAGAACACAGAAATTCTGAGCCCTTTCCCATGCCCTGCCATATGCATCTCTTCCATCTGGCTGTTCCTGAGTTGCATGTTTTTATAATAAATTAATAATATACTAAGTAAACTGTTTTCCTGAGTTCTGTGAGCTACAGTAGCAAATTACCAAACCCCAGGAGGCCACCCTGGTAATCTTCTATTGGTCGGAAGCCCGGGTAAGAACCTGGGACTTGTCACTGGCATCTGAAATGGGGATGGGAGGGAATCCTGTGGGACTGAGCCCTTAACCTATGAGATCCGATGCTAATTCCAGGTAGACAGTGTCAGAATGGAACCGAATTGTAGTACTGCAGAGAACTGGAGAACTGGTCTGTGTGCAAAAATCCCTGCACATTTGATGGCCAGAAGTACTGAGAGTAGAGAAACACAGAGTCTTTCCCCTTTATGGTGGTTACCACCTGGACAAAATCTGGAATATTGCCTAGCCCCATGCTCCTCACAGTGTAGTCTGAGGATTGGTGGGAGTCCATAAACGGTTTCTGGTTCTGGAGTAGATAAGAGTCTCTCCAGGGCACTGGCTGCTCTCACTTTCCTTTAGAAATAAAATGCCACCACGCTGTCCTCCCCCAAAGTTTAACAGTATCTGTCTCTGATGGATTGGAATTTAAAAAGAAAAAAAAAAAATGGTCCTTCTGAAAGTTTCAATATTACTGCCCAGAAGATCAAGCAGAAGTTTCAGAGGAAATTTTCATTTCCACCTGGTTAATAAAAATCAACTAGTTAATAATAATAAAAAAAAATACAATAAAATGCAAAACTTGAGATGAATACCAGAGTATATCTACAGTAACTACTAATCCAACATAATAACGTTCCTATGGTCTATACATATTTCCCAAATTAAAATGGGTAGACAAGGTGAATGGAAATTTTTACAAGTTATATGACATTATTTCATGTAATCACTATCCATCAATAACAGCTTTCCTGCTTCTTTCCCTAATATTGTCAAGGAAAGTTACACATGAATTGTTCCTTCAGACTAGCCAGCGAAACAGCCAACTACAGTTGTGGGCCACAGGCCCTGGGAACCCCTCGGGGAAGTGTCGTCTCTGTGGAGGATTCTCCAAGCCTCTTCATGAAGCTCCTGCTCCTAATCACCATGGCTGCAATTCCCAGTCTGGTCAGGCTGGCAAGATCTCACACTAGGTTAATCAAAACAAAAATGAGCACAGAAAGCAGGGCTCTTGTGCAATTTTCATGCTGTGTCTTTAAAAGTATCATGCGGTGAGGCTTTTGAAAAATATAGCACAAAGCACAAATCCTTGATTTTAAATCAAGAATTAAGAACCTTTGTGATGCCATTCTTGAGCTAATTCTTAGTCTATCTGCTCCTGCTAGACTTGACCCCAATTAATATGTGGTTTGGAAGAACCATACATTTAACTATCTAGTTTTATTCTTATTTCCAAGATTAGCTTTTCATTTATGTTAGAGTTTGTACCTTGATAGCATATTCTTATGACGGCATGCTTATGATCACATAAACATTTAAATTTCCTATATTAGGGAGTCAGAAGCAAACGATGCGACAGGCAACAGCTTCACAAATGCAGGGGTATTAGCTGAATCATCTAGGAGAGACAGACAAAGGCCATTTATGATAGCCAGTCCTGCATGGTGGGTAGAAGCAGGAAGAAGAAGCCAGACTGCCAGGGTCCCATTCTTGCCTCTATCACTTTCTAGTACATGAATTTAGATGTGGTATTTAAGCTCTCAGTACCTGTATTTCCTCATCAGCAAGACAGAGTTGTTGTAATAGTTAAATGAATTAATATATGTAAAGCATTTGAAGGTATCAGGGTAACTCGGGTGATTCAAAATATTCCCACTTTCAGCCATTTATTTTACCTATAATCTCCTTTCCATTTGCCATAGAAACAGGTGCTGTTGCTGATGCCAGATGCTCAAGGACTCTGAGAGCCTACTAGACCCTCCATCTTGAGAGCTGTGGGACCAAGATACCCCTGACTCAGCAGCTCACACATGCTGTAAGATATCTGTGCAGAATCACTGAACTTCAAAGTCACATTGAATTAAATCACAAAGGCAGTACCATTACAATTCCAATCAATTCCATTTCTGATGTGAAAGATATTTTAGAAGGCACACTAACTGGCAGGATGGCGTTTCTCACCTCATCCCCAATAAATATGAGAGCTAGATATGAGACCCTGCCAATAATGTGTTTGTGACAAGAGCCACATCAATGGTGACCATTCATGGCTATGTTATCCTCTACATTAGGAAGCATGAGATGAAAAACCGCAACATGGACAGGTTTTCAAACTGGTCCTGATTCCAGAGCCCAGATATATCTAAAGACATTGGCAGTATCCATGGGTCGATTTTAAATTATATCCAACTGCAGCACTGAAAAAAAAAAAAAAGCTATCAAGCCATAGAAAGACATGAGGAAACTTCAATGCATGCTTGCTAAATGAAAGAACTCACTGTGAAACGGCTACATATTGTATAATTCCAATTATATGCGATCCTAGAAAAGGCAAAACTATGGAGAAAATAAAAACATTGGTGGTTGCCAACAGTTGCTGGAGGGGGTCAAGGGTGTCAAATAGACTGAGCAGAGAATTTTTAGGGCAGTGAAAATACACCATATGATATAACGATAGATACATGTCATTATATATATACATATACATATACATATATACATATTTGTCCAAATCCACAGAACATATGACAGCAAGAGTAAATCCTACCTAATATAAACTATGGACTTTGGGTGATGATGATGATTCACTATAGGCTCATCAATTGAAACAAAAGTACTACTCTAGTTCAGGATGTTGATAATGGCAAAAACCATGCATGTGTAGAGGCAGGAAGTATATATGGTAATCTCTACTTTCCTCTCAATTTTGCTATGAACCTAAAATGGCTGGTTAAAAAGTTTTGATTTAAATTTTTTTTTTACCTAAACAAAAACAAACAAAAAAACATATCTAACCATACCATACATGTAACTTCCCTACAATGCCTGTCACCATCCCAGAGCAGAAATGACTACTGGCAAGTCTGAGACTTGAAGTACCTGAAGGTTTATGAAGGTTCCAAAGGTTCGATCACTAAAATAAGATTGCATTCATGCTACGAACTCTTTGAGGACAGCTGTCACAACCAGATCATTTTTATTACCTCCATACCACTTAATAGCATTTTCTTTGCATGTACTATTTATAGTGTTAAGAGAATGAACAAACAAATCTTTTCCCCACTAGGCAAACTCAGAAAATGGACCAAATGAACATCACCATGATGAAAGTCTTGAGAATTAAGTGTTCTCCACAAAATTGTATAGGAAACTCATTATTTGGGAAGGTATTTAGAGATTCAAAACAACAGGAAAGTCCAAGTAAACTGACAGGTGAAGATATGTCCAAGGTATGAAGAAGAGGCATTAAAGTTAGTAGATTCTCCTTCTGATAAATAGTTCCCAACTTACAATGGTTCAGCTTATGGGTGTTGTTTCTTTGTTTATTTGTTTGACTTTATAATGGTGTGAAAGTGATACACATTCAGTAGAAACCATAATTTGAATTTTGAATTGTGATCTTTCCCCAGGCTAGTGATATATGGTAAAATACTCTCATGATTCTGGGCATCCATGTGATCCTGAGAGTAAATAACTGGTACTTTACAGTGTACTGTTTTGCCAGTGTTTTTCAGATATTGTGTTTTGTGTTTTTACATCCTATCATGTCTATAACATGCTATTTGTGTCTCCTGCTTCTGGTGAGAGGAGAAGGCAATGACTCTTGAGATGACATCAAGATAACTACCCAACTGTACGTAATATAGATGTTCTGAGCATGTTTAAGGCAGGCTAGGCTAACCCACAGTACTTGGTAAGGTTAGGTATACTAAATGTATTTCAACTTCTGATTTTTCAACTTACGGTGTGTTTACTAGGACACAACTCCATCATGATAATTATCAATAAAAGAGCAACCATAGCACTGCCTTAAGCAAATTTAGTTCTCACCTTCAAAGGGTATCAAAAAAAAAGGGAAAAATCTGTTCAACACATTAAATTCATAATCTCAACTGGAACAAGTTATTAATAAAGCCATCATTACTAATCCAATATTGGAATGGGCCAGGTCAACCACAAATAGAAAAACAAAATGTCCCTCAGCTGGACACTGTACCCATCACCTCATGGAGCTGCTATGGGGCTTCGTGATACTTTCTCTGAGGCCACAGGAGATGGATTCCAGAATACTTTATTCATATATTCTACCAAATGGAAAGGAGGGAACCAATGTTATTGAGCATATTCTGTCCATAACACATGGCTCTTGCCACCTTATCTTATTCACTCAATTGTTACCGTAACATGAGGTAGAACTATTAGCCCCATTTCTCAGATGAGTAAACTGCCCACAAGATTAAGTACATGGCAAAGCTAGTATTAAGACCTAATTCAGGATCTTTTCCATATATTGCTTTAACCCCATATCTAACTTTGCAACCAGAATGATCTTTTGAAAATAAATTTCCTATCATTTTCCTGGTTTAACATCCTGCAAGGACTCCCTACTGCACTTGGAATAAATGCCAAATCCGGTAATGCTGCACTGCCTCCTAGATATGGCCTCTGCTTGCCTTTTCACATTCTATTTTTTCAGCCTCAGAGCCATCACACATGCTGCTCTCTGCCAGGAATGTCCTCCCAACACTAGTTCTTTCTCACACTTTCCATAAACGCCACATCCCCGGAGAAGCCTTCCCTGACCTCTTCATCCTGAACTCCCCTGATATTTACTATCAGTTTTCCTCATGCACTTATCACACTACATCAGCATTGTGGCTTATTGTCTATCATGTTCACTTTAAGGTAAGCCACACCAGGGCTATGCCAGGTCTGCTTTGCTCATTTCCATCTATCCCAAGCCTGGCACGTATAAGCATCTGGCCTGATCACAGACACCCGTCTTTTCCCCACTCTGAGTGCCCCCCAGGCTGAGGCAGAGTCACACGCATCCTAGTTCTTTCCTGCTGGCTTGCACAGAGCTTGATATGCAGGAGAGAATAAATGTTTACTGAAGAAACACATATGCACAGAAAGTAATCACAGAACTACATACCAAAGGAATGTTACATATCCTGCAAGGCCATTTATGACAATAATACTTGAAGGGGAGCCTATTTGTATATAAACACATGTATTTTACTACTACAGAAAAGTATTTTGTTTCATTTTGGTTAACCAATAATTTGAAAGGATGTGTTTACTGGCTTGTTTATTGGATTACTCAATAGCTCTTAATGTATCAGGTATTGATTGGGGAAGGTAATTCTCAGTTCTGGGCCTCAGTAGACATATAAGTGAGGTGAACTGGCCGGACTACACGTACCCTGGGGCTGCCTTCTGAGTGACAGCATCACTCAGAGAAGAAAGCATTCCTATCCCACGGTGTCTGCGCAAAAAGCTCCCCCTGCCTGGAACGCTCTCCCTATGACTTCCACTCCTCAGCGCTCCCTGTTATGAGTGTTGCTTGGCTGCTCGAACCACCCCTGCCTACTCACTCTATCTCATATTACTCTGCTCTGTTTTCCTCACAGCACTTTTCATCATTTTAAACCATTTCATTTATTTATTTACCTACTTATTTACAGATCTTCTCTCCTGGATCTAATAGTTATAAGAGCCATGGAAATAGGAGCCTTTTCTACCTTGTTCCCTGTTGTGTTCCCAGTGCCTAGAACACTCAGGCAAAAAAAAAAAAAAAAAAAAAAAAAAAAAGAATAAATATCTATTAAATAAATAAATGAATAGATGAGGTCCTTGGCTCACATCACCAGATGTTACTAGTAACATCTGAGACACGGTTATGTTTCCCTGAATAACTCCATTCTTTGGGGTTTGTCTGAAGATCAATCAAGTATATGTACGGTATGTTTTTACAAATGCTTTATTAGGGAAACTTTCAAACACATACAATGGAGAAGGAATAGCATAATATATCACCATGTTCCATCATATAACAACATAACACAACGAACACATCTTCAACAGTTACTAATATATGGCCAGTCTTGTGCAAGTAAAGTATTACTGCTCCTGAGATAAAGGCTGTTAGAGGATTTCAAAAGTTATACTGATGTCCAACCCAATGTGGGTTCATATTCAGTTCTGGAAAGCAAACTAGTAGAGCATAAATTTCCAAAAGGCTCATCTAGGTTTCACACGGTACGAAAATAGTGATTACTCCTTTTCCCAGGGATCTCAACCCTTCTGCATCCAGAAGAAAGGCTGTGGGCACCAGAAATAGATGTTCAACAGCCCCAAGGGGTCAGTCAGGTCTCCACTCCTAATGCATTCATTTTGTGGGTGCTTAACTCACTCCAATTTGATCTGCTTTGTAATCTAGTTTTCCAGCTCATAGCAGATAGAACAGCCAAGAGGCAAGCCTGTGAAGGCAGGCAACAGCAGGACAGGGTCTCCTGACAGCCCAACAACTGTGACAAGAGACAGGAAGCTGAGAACAACACAAGCTCCTCCTTTCACCACACAGAAAATAAAGAATGCTCATGATCCTGTCCAGCAGCCTCTGGCCTCTCAGGGCTTAAGATAGAGCAAGGATGAAAGGCATAATGGTTAAAAACTAGTGTTTGAAGGAATAAGTTCCAGTTATCTGGGAAATGAACATATTAGAATACTTATTGATGGGGAAACATGAGCCTCAGGTAAGAGCTGAAAAAATTTTTTGTTGAAATAAGATTTTAGATAAAGATTCTAGCCAATTTTCAATTGCACGGAATTGAGTTTCTATGGTTTTTGTTTTAGTATTTTGGTTGAAAAAGTATAATTAGATGTAGTTATCATTTCAGTCTTAGTCTCTTTTACATGTTCAAGGCCAAGAGAACAGAGAACAACAGAAGAAAACATACTCCAACAAGGTACAAAATCAATCTAATACACCTAAAATGGCAGGGTGCATACCTATCACAAAACATGTCTTTAAAAAAAGATATAAAAAGATATATCAGTGTCTCTGGTATCTTCATCTTTACTCCTCCCCACTTATCAAAAAAAAAAAACGGGGGGGGGGGAAAAAGGAGAGGAGTAGAAGGAAGAAAGGAGGAAAGAATACTTTTTGTTCTATAATCATTGGGAAGAACAATCATCTTCGTCAGTGTTTTATGCACACAATCTTTTTCTGCTTGGGGACACTCACAAAAAGAGAATTTGGGTCTGGGTCCTTTGTGTTACTCTCCTACTTTTGTGAAATATAATTCCAAGGGCAATGAATATCTTTTAAAAGCTGACACCTTATTCTTCCCATCAATTTATAAAACTACTTCTTCACCCTACTCTCATTCACTCACAGACACATACACACCCTCTGTTTGGCTTATATATTCTAAATTGAAATGAACTAAAAATAAGTTTGCCCTTAAAGGTTCACATACTCTGTCAAGATAAATAAACATATCTTAAGGTAAAAAAAATTCCACTGCAATCCTGAGATCTAGGTAGATGAACCCAATGTAAACAATGGAAAATACATTAATGATGCCTTTCCTAGAATATTCAGAGAAAGATTATTACTGTAAGATACACTAAAGGGGGGGAGTGAGTTCTATAATTAAACCTTTTAAATGTCCACAAAGTATGAGAGTATATCAAGGGCTCTGAAAAGTCTTGCAGAAAAAAATTAAAAATAAAAATAAAAAAATTTAACTTAATTTTACTGCAGAATCATTTTTCCCTATATGACAACCATTAACATCATCAGAGTTCAAGGGAACACATTTTAAGGAAAGCTAAACAAATCTCAAGTATCAATAAACAGCTAATACAATTAGAAAAATACACTCTCTACTTTATTTGAAGGAGGAAAAACATACTCATATTCAGAGACCTGTTTTCAAAATTGTCACAGGACCATAAGAACAACACCAGTAACCACTCAGAACGATCCTTCCAGAAAATTTTCCAAATCTGAAAATAAATACAACCAGCTGGGGTTTTATGAAAGCTCTGGTCATTTCCACAGGGGTATTTTAAAACTAAACATTGGGAGTACCCCTTAATTGACTCACCTCAGTAGAAGGCACAATGCAACAGCACAATAACTGATGAGAAATGGGAAGGTGGTGGCGGGGAATGCCCCTGCAAAGCCAAGTGCAGCAAGAAGAAAAACTCTCAGCGTCTTCTTGTGCTCTAGAGACTAACCTGGTTAAAGCATATGGGTTTCTGGAGGGAGGAAGGAAGGGAAGGAGGGATGGAGGAAGGGAAGAAGGGAAGGAGGGAGGGAGGGAGAGAGAGGAGGGAGGGAGGGAGAGAGGGAGAGAGGGAGAGAGGGAGGAAGGAAGGAAGGAAGGACGGTCGGATGGACGGATGGACGGACGGACGGACGGACGGACGGTCTGTCAGCCCTAAAAGGGGTGTGGTGAACACAGGGAAGGACTCATCCACAAGACCCTCCAAGAATAGGGCTTTGATTCCAGACCTAGGAGAATCAAGAGTAAGCATCTCTGGGGAAGTCAAAGCCAGTTTATTCTCTAGTTGGTCTCCAGAAATGGGAACATCCAGTATTCCCGCTAAAGAAAGCAAACCACCTGGAAATTCCAAGCTCAGACTTGGATTTGGCCAAAAAGAAATCAACATTGAAGCATTAAATAACAAGTTAACTTGCCAAATTTGGAGTCTATATTGTTTTTCAAATAACAGTAAAGAAACAAACTTGGAGAATGGAAAAATAAATTGTGATGATCCATACAATGCAATGCTTTATAGCAATGCAAGAACATAAACTACAGTTACACACATCAATGTGAATGAATCCCAAAAACATAATGTTGAGAGAAGCAAGTCTCCAAATAATATATTTAGTATGATTCCATTTACATAAAGTTTCCCCTAAAAGGGCTAACCTAAACAACATACTGTTTAGGAATCTATAGTTAAATGTAAAATTGTTGAAAAAAAAGAAAGAAAGAAAAGGAAGAAAAGGAAGAAATGGAAGGAAGGAAGGAGGAAGGAAGGAAGGAAGGAAGGAAGGAAGGAAGGAAGGAGGAAGAAGTGGGAGGGAAGGAGAGAGAGAGAGAGAGAGAAAGCAAGCTGAGGAATAATCAACACAAAAATCAGAAAAGTGAGGCTATTGCAAGGGCAGTCAGTACTCCTTGCATCCATTCTTTTTTTCTAAAGTATAGGTAATGTGAATCCTCTGCTGGAGGGAGGGTATGTGGGTATTCATTTTCATTATTAGCCTTTAATTGCACATAATAAGTTTTATATACTTTTGGATATGTATTTCACAATTTAAAAAATAACCAGTGATTCTCTTCAAGTCTTTAAAAACAAATTTAAAAAACAGAGTGGATGAGTCAGGATACTTCAATTAAGAGAGACTCATCAACTACAGTAAGGTCAAGAATGCCCCTGGAATTCAGTAAGTCTTTGCCATTCGAGCAGGAAATCTCATTACATCTTCCCTGTTCCAGAGACCTGGAGGTTGTTGGACATTAGCCCCTGTTTGTTTCTTTATTTATTTTGGTGGCTGGCAGTCTACATTTTTTCATATTTGTGGAATATATGGTGAACAGGGGGACTCTCTTCACAATTACTACATTGAGAAACGCAAATTTTCAAATAAACCACTTAGACAACAAGGAACAACAAAAAGGCAGCAGACCAAAATCCTCCACAAATTACACTTGAAGATTCATATAAAAGTTCTTTAACCCTTTCCCAACTTTCTCCAATTTTCCAATCACCTTTTATCAATGTCTCATTTGGGAATATGCTAGCAGTCCTCATTTCTGATCTCAAATGTCAGTGAGGGCAAAACTCTCAAAATCTTTCCCCAAGACTCATCTAGCTTAGGAGCCTCAGGAAGATAATAACCAGTATTTTACACAGTAAGTTATTCTAGGTCAGCCGTGTCTCAATCCTGCAGTATTTTTTGCACCTACACCAGTATCTAATAGATCAAGATGCTCAAAAATTGTTTACTTTAAAATACAATTCTAGAATTTAAAATTTTTTATTTAACACTTTTGAAAAAATCTCAAGATCACAGAATAAATATTTGTTAAAACTGAAAGCATCATGAGCAGAAATTATATTTCTAATTACATAATATTTAAGATACCATTTATTAACATGTTTAGAAAATGCACACACATAGGTTCCAGCAGGGTCCATACCTGATTTGTAATGTGTTCCTGCCACTAATTACAATACTTGTTAGAGCTGCTTACAATAGACATTTTGGGGGTTTTCTGCACAACTTATAGTCCTTTATAATTGAAATAAGTTATGGTATTAGTTCATATGATGCTCTCAGATATGTTAAAGGTCTGTATTACCGTGCTTTGTTCTCCTAGTCTCTAGATTAATCAATAAAAGTACAATACTTTTAAAAATAAACTCTGCAGATTTTTTAGTCACTCAAGTAATAGGATTTGGCAGGTAAAATGAAAAGTCTTTAAGCAATAAAAATATTTCTACTGAGGACAGATTCTCTTATATAAAGCTTGCATTTAGTTGAACTAAATATTCTTTCTTTCTTTGCCCAAAGGAAAAAAAAAAATTGTCTCCCTTACAAACACAACAGAACAAGAGCAAAGAGTTATAGGAAGAAGAGCACTATGTTCTAAGGAGTGGATCAGAAAGGGCAAAACAGAAAAAAAAGAATTAAAAGAAAGCTGTTAAGCAGCAACATCTCCTATATGTAGACAGAAACATGCTTACAATAATTATTATTATATTTGATACACAGTTTTCTCTTATTGCTGGTTATAAATGGGTACGAAACATTTAGCTGGTTCAGAAGTGATCGCAACAAATTCCTAGAAAACCTGGGTTAACTGAATTCCCCTACACCTTATGATGTACATCTCAGAAGACAGTAGATGGACATACTCTTAAGAAAATTTATCTTTATACACAAACTCCATATTAGAATCAAATAAATTCACTCTTCCCTTCAAACATGCTTTTCAAAGGGAAAAAAAATCAACAAATGCTTCAATTCTATCCATCCAATATGTGGGAGAAGAATAATAAGGTGGGGGGACTGGCAAGTACAAAAACACTGAGGCAAGTTCATGCTTGGGGACAGAGATGTTACGAAGTAGTCTTACTCAGGACATATTCTGAAGCTAGAGCTGAAGGATTTGCTGATGAATTGATGTGAGGTGTGCAGGTAAGAAGAATCAGTGAGAAAACAATGTTTTACATCTAAGCAAGAGGAAGGATGTGGTTGCCTTCTACTAAAATGGGAAAAGTGTAGGAAGAGCTAGTTTGGTGGGGGCGGAAATCAAGAGTTTGGTTTTAAACATTCTAACTTTGAGATGCCAATTAGACATTTAAGTGGAGAAGGTAAGAATAAAGATGATGTTTAAAGCTATGTACCTGAATAAGATTACATTCTGTTTTGTGTAGAGCAGGACTATCTACTATCCAGCATAAAGTAAATACACATGGTTCCTCCATCACTTTAAAGTGATATTCCATAGGAAGTTTCAGGGAGCAAAAGGTTTCCTATGCACTTTACTTAGGAGAACATAAACACATCCCTGTGGGCAGGGGCAGATAATCAATAGTGTGTGTGTATGTGTACACTGCATTTAAACAAAGTTTATCACATCAATGTTTAATTAAGAAATGTCTGATTAACTGAAGTCATTCACTAAGAATAGGGTGGCCACCAGAATAATGACAAAGGCAAACAGTGTTATCTCTAAGAGAGGCTAAGAGACACTTAGTAAAGACACTTAGTTGCCAATTTGCTCTGGAAATTACTAATGAAGAAGATACTTAGCTAAGAGAGAAGCAAATGAGAAGGTAAATCCATTCAGTACTGCAAATAGCAATATTTATTAAGGATGTCAGTTATTTCTAGCCTGCCCTTAACCTAACTCTTAAGAAAAGCTGATGTGTTCATAGTACCAGAGGAGGCAGCCAAACTTATAATATCCTTGTGTAAACTGTGCATATTATCATAAAGATGTCAAAATCAAATGTGTAATTAAAGTGACCATGTCCAAGTTCCTATTTTAATTCTGAAATGAAATACACTGTTTACTTTTTGTTAAAATATAAGGCTGCCAAGAAATTCACTTCTTGTAAATAAAGTTCCAGGAGTTCCTAAATTTATCTCCTGGTATATAGTAGCCCCCCTCCCACCCCCATTATCTGCAGAGAATATGTTCCAAGACCCCGAGGGGGTAGCTAAAACAACAGAATACCAAACCCTATATATATATATACTATGTTTTTTCCTGTACATATTATCTATGATAAAGTTTAATTTACAAATTAGGCATAGTAAGAGATTAACGGTAATAACAAATGAGAACAATTATAAAAATATACTGTAATAAAACTAATGTGAATGTGGTCTCGCTCTCTCTCTAAATATCTGAATTTTCCCTTTAATATTTTTGGACTACTGTTGACTACCAGTAACTGAAACTGCAGGAAGCAAAACGGAGAGTAATGGGGACAACTAAATTTCTTAGAACATATTTGGCTGCATCCTGGCTGAAAGGCATTCTCCAATTACACATTGACTAGAAAAGCAGAGGACCAATAAATAAGGAGACTGAAACTTTCTTTGGTATAAAAATTACTTATAATTTTAGCATGTAATAATTGGAAAATGCTTACGCAAACTAGGATATATTCAAATGAAGGACACCTTCTAGTCAGACGTGAAAGTGGTGCCTTAAGATATAATCAGAATCCAGCAATTCCACATCTGGGTTGTATATCCAAAGGAATGAAAGCAAGGATTCAAACAGATATTTGTACAACTATGTTTAAAGCAGCATTACGGGCAATAGCCAAAGCTATTGTGGAAGCAACTTAAGTGTCCACTGATGAATGAATGGATCAACAAAATGAGGTGTTTACACACAATGTAATATTATTCAGCCTTAAAGGGGAAATTCTGACACATGCTACAACATGGATAAACCCTGAAGACATTAATGCTAAGTGAAAAAAACCAGACACAAAAAGAAAAGTGCTGTATGATTCCACTTAAATGAAGTACTTAGAATAATCAGATTCATACAGAAAGAAAGGAGAGGTTACCAGGACCTAGGAGAGGGAGTAATGGAGAGTTATTGTTTAATAGATAAAGAGCTTCTGTTTCAGATGATGAAAAAAAATGTGAATATGATAATGGTTGCACAACATTTTGAATGTACTTAATACCACTAAATTATACACTTAAAACTAGGTAAAATGATAAATTTTATGCTATGTATATTTTACCACAATAAACAATCTCATCAGAGAACAATTTCCAACTTTTGTAATTACTGGTACTGACACAGAAAAAGGAGCAAGATTTCTTGTAGAGAAAACAGAATGAAGAGGATACAGGCAAAGTTGGCCCAGGCAAGATGACTCTTGGCATAAACAAGGAGTGTGAGGATTCCCAATCCCAAATACCCCAGAGACAGACACTGAAAAGCAGTGACAACATTTTAACTCTAATAATCATCAGCCAGGTGAAGCGTAGAAGATAGGCTTTCAAGAGAAAGGCAGTTTAAAATAATCTTATCAGGTATAATGTACAAAGTACAGGCTGTGAGAAAATGCAATATATGAAAGCTGTAAATCTCTGGAGAAGTTCAGGTTTTTATTTCCCAGGCTGGTTTAAAGCATGGGAAAATAAACCAAGGTCAGTGAGCTAATAAGCTGGGCCAGCTATTCCCACCTTTGTCAGACTTTGCGCAGTATAGTTTGATGACCCAAAATGAACAACACTTGTGTCTGCATATGCTTCTTTACAGCTTGGTTATTTTGTGTGAACATATTCTTGGAGCTTCTTATCCTCTAAAATGTATGAAGTACCTTATCTCAATACCAATCCAAACCAATCCCAGATAAAGTTCAAAGAAATATTTTCAAAGTAGTCAGAATAAATAACAGGAGAGAATCAGGACAATCTCAGGAGGCCTGGGGTAATGGTAACAGTACATTCAGGCAGCTAAAAATGTGGGGATTCAGTCACATGAACCAACTAGAACCTGACACTACCAGCTTTCTCAATAAATCAGAGGTCACACCAAAGGACACTTTGAGAAACGGAAGCCATAATTAGTTCTACTTCACTGACCAAAGTGGTTCTTAGGAAGAAATGAAAAAGAAAATTCAGAGTTCATTTTATCCTGCTATGTATATTACACTGTTAAGGGTAGAAATTTTTCAAATGGCCAACTTCTGCTTCCATTGTTTAATGTTAAGGGTGTAGTTATCCTGTGCAAAGATATGCTAATGTTAACTTCTGCTACTGTAAACCTGCTCGCTTGTTTAATGTAATTACAGGCTTTATAAACTACCTCCTCTGAAAGCTTGGGGCTGATTCTCCGAGTGGGGAGAATCAGTCGCTGGCCGGGTAATAAAGGCTCATAATTAATCTCAATTGGCTCGTGGGTCTTAGATTTGAGCAAACCACAACAACACTACACATAGACACATAGACTACAAAGCAGTAAAAGGCCTCACTATAAATACCTTCTCTTTGCTGTTCTGCATCTGCTGTCCAAGGCATCTTAATATTAAAACAGTACAAAGTAAGAAATTTTATCCACTTGCGTTGAAGGCTACAGATCATGCCAGCCAAAATATGCCTCTTTGGCAAAGGATTATTTTGAAAAACAGCAGATGCAGGAGAAGCTTGGAAAACAGAGAAGTTACCTTTTTTTACAGGATATTTACATTTATACAGGAAATAACCATTTGTGAGAGTATCTCCCTCACCATACCAGAAAGAAAAGAAATACTCTCAATCAAAAGAAACTTTTCAAGGAGATGGTAGGGACTAAAATCTGCATAGGAAACCTTACTTTTGTTTATGCCCTGCCCTTCCTGGTAACCTCCCATTACTGTTCTCCCCACCCTCCAAGCCTTTCTTTTGTCTTTAGCTAAAATGGTGTTAAGGTGGTAGCTTAGGCCATCTCAGGGAGTAACTCATATTTTTTCTCAGCCAAGAACTCAAAAGGATAGAGGGAAAATTATTTTCCTTCCCTACAGTATTAAATCTCATAACCATCCAAAAAGTTACAATGTTAAAAAGATATTAGCAAAAATACACATTAGAGATGATGAGTCCTAAACTTCAACTTCAGAATAATTTGGGTCACACTCATATTTTATAGGTGAACTTAGAAAGACCATTATATAATGGAAATGTTGAGGAAGAATTTAATATAAGATCGCAGACACTATAAATAACGTAAAAGTTAAACACAAGATTACAAACAATTTGATCATGTAAGCATTCTAGTACAAGCTTACGTCACAAGCAATAACTCAAAAGAAAAGAATTTATCCAACCAAGCAGCTCTTCAAGAAAAAGGTACAAGGCTCTCAGAATTAATTTAACTATTAACTGCTTTGTAAAGATTAAAGTATATTTTATGTTAAAAACTGTATTCTAGAATCCTGGTTTTACCTTTTGACCTCCTTCTCTAGCAGGAATGAAGCATAGTATAAGTGAGCCTTAGCCAACCTTCATAACAGCATGAATCCCAAAAACCACAGATAACAGTCAAGAGCCCACAGATGAAGGATGGATGACAAGTAGACGGTTACATGAGACTTACCAAACTTTTAAGTCAAAGAAAAGGAATTAAAAATTGGTTTACAGCCTACTGCAACACTTAAAAAGATGATACCTTTTGTGAAGGGTATTATCCTTTTGTTCTTTGAAAGATAAAATGAATTAACATGTGCCCGAAGCCTGGCCAGGTGCTATGAGAACTAGAAAACAGAGCAAAATTACCCCTCTCCTGGAAAAAGTCACAACTTATTTTGAAACTTTCACCAATATACATCAAACCATTATGGAGTATTTACTTAGGAAGTAGAGGAATTAAGCGTCAGCTTATCTGGAACTATGAAGTACCATAAGAACTTATAAGGGAGAACTCAAAAAGGCCTACTTCCTTAGCTTCCTAATAGAAGCATGAACAATGAAATAACAAATTCCTCAGGTGAGAGATCATTTTTTTTATGCAACGGATTCATGGATTTCCATGGAGACCGTAACTACTTTAACTTCCTGGAGACCCTGGTACTTGGAAAAGAACTTACGGCGTTATCATGAAAACACTGTTCAAAAACTATCTTGCTTTTCCTAAAGTTGTCTGACTTCAGAGTTCATACAAAGGCTAAAAGCATTACTGCCAAATTGGCTGGGTGGGATGGGAAGGTAGACAAAAAGAATGTGGATCTGCCAAACTTCGCCCTGACCTTCTCTAAAGCAAAAGGACCAGAAGTTATGTAAATTTCCACAACAGATCACAGCACTGGGAATAAGAAAGGGGTGGTGGTGATCTCACTGTTCAGACCACACCACTGCCTTAGAGCTTTAATAT
This sequence comes from Eonycteris spelaea, assembly GCA_003508835.1. Classification (NCBI taxonomy): domain Eukaryota; kingdom Metazoa; phylum Chordata; class Mammalia; order Chiroptera; family Pteropodidae; genus Eonycteris; species Eonycteris spelaea. The sequence goes on from PUFA01000044.1 coordinate 6,824,596, forward strand.
ATTTCTAACCAGCTTTTGTGAGTGTTGGCACACTTGATTACTGTGACAATCCAAGGCATTTATTTACAGGGCAAATTATTCCCATCTACTCGCCAGCTTTTAATCCAAGGGGCTAAGTAACTCGCCTAAAATTTGACAGAATCAGACCTAAAAACTAGTTTTCTGGATTCTAAATCCTGTGTATTCATTCTCAACTAGCCAACATCTAACTTTACTTAAAATTAAGAGAGGGTCTTCCTAAAATACCAATGAAATACCAATTTGCATACTCTACTTGCTATTCTTTCATAGGAAAACACAGCATTGAGACTTTGTTTTTCACGTTTGGTGTTATGCACACATTATTCCTAAAGCTGTGGAGTGCTAAACTGTGGAGAGCCTTTACATGATAAAGTGAAAATTTAGTGCTGAATTTTGTCTTGTCTGTGGTTTTTTGGTGGTGGTGGTGGCTGATTGGTTTATTCCAAGGTTAAGAGAGTTCAATTATTGTTTTGGCCTTTACTTACTTTGTTGCCTTAGACAGATTTTGTACTCTTCCTTCAGATTCTAAGGAGGATTTCCTTTTCCAAAGGGATTTCAAATATAATTTGTAATCATAAAATAGGATCCCTTGGGGTCTTAAAAGAAGTGATGTGGCATAAAAGAATATTCTAACTAATCGAGCTAATGTAGGTGGGAGGCAAGAAAATTAAAATGTTAAATCAAGCTACATTCAGAGACTTGTAATATGCGATCGGCCCTGCAGCCAGGCCAGGAGGACACCTGCAGAACAAAGGAAGATTTCTGAGGGATTGCTAGCAACCCACTTCCCACATCGGTGGAGAGGAAACAAGAAAAACAGAGTCTTTAAGTGGCTGCCCTAAGTAAAGAAATCGTACATTCCCTATGCTAAAACTATAGGGAACCTATGGAATAAAGACTGGGACCTGCCCGCAGGCCTTTCACCCTACATATTCTTACCTTTTCACACTATACATTCCTCCCTCTCCCCTTCTTCATTGTATGCCCATATCAAAGGAAATAGGTAAACATCTTTAAACTGTAACTCACAGGAACTAAAGAATGATATATAAACTGAATCCCCCCAACACTCAGGGTCCCTCTCAGTGCCTTTACTCTTAGTGTCTTTACTCTGTCTCTCTCACTGTCCTTGTCTCTATTGTCACTGTCTGAGTTCCTCTTAGACTCTCTCACTCTGCCTCTGAGAGGAGACCACACTCTGTCTATGGAGTGTTATCCCCTCTCCAATAAACTTTCCTTTTGACTCTAACTTTGGCATGTGTGTGTTGAATTCTCTCTATACTCCCTGCCAAAGTACCCTCTTTTCTCGGTGCAAAGCTTGGTCTCCCTGCACTCGGGGGAATTTGCTCTGTCTTGCATCAGAACTATTGAGAATCTGCTAAAAACTCACCATTTATTTAGCACCAAGAATGAAATAAGAACCCATGTGACAAATATGCCCTTCTGAGAGCTCACATCTTGGGATGACAAATAAAAACAGGGACACAAAGCGATGAATTCTTGATGCTTTGTTTTTATAAAGGCAAAAAGCAATGGAAACTATGTGGTTACTACAACAGAAATACTAGAACCTCAAAAAAAAATTTAAATAATAACTACTGTTAACATTATAGCAACTTTCACAGATTTTTTTCTATAGTTCTCTTTGAGAACCACAGTGGTTTTCAAAATGTGGTCTCCAGGCTAATAGCATTAGCATCTGCAAACTTGTTAGAAAAGCAAATTCTCAGGCCCCAATCCAGATCTACTGAATAAGAAACTCTTTGGGTGAGACCCAGCAATCTGTATTTCAACATGCTTTCCAGATGATTCCAGATGACATGTGCCAAAGTTTGAGAACCACTGACATAAGCTATAAACAAACGCACAGAGACACATCTCCCTCTCCCCAAATGGGGATCTTGTTAAATATATTGTTTAAAATTTAAAATCCACACTTGGCACCAAGCTTGCGTTTTGTAAATTACCTAAATATTACATAAATACTCTATTACATGCCTTGAATATCTTCTGCATGGCTGAAGAATATCACAAAATGGTTCATATAACAAATGCAATTAAACACTAGAGTCAGCAAGACTAAAGCACTGATGGCTGAATAAACAAGTCATTTAGCAATGTGAGGACCTAACGAAATCCATTTAAAACTGAGTAGTTACATAAGGTTTTTAGGTCTTTTTTAAAAAAATTAAGAAACATCTGTATTAGCTTCTCTATCCTGTCCATGAAACTATTTGGGGGTTACTTAAAAACTTGCTTTTGCTTTCCAACATTCCAGCACCAGCAAATAGTTCCCTGACCTACCAATCTGCACACACCAAAACTGTCGCCCAAACAACTCCTGTTTGTATCACCTCCGCCCCACATTAGCAGACCACTACTGCACAAACTCCAGAGAAGTCATGCAAGCTCTGAAAGTTTGTATACAGACCAGGGATCTTGACTCAGATAAGGGAGTAAGGGTCAAAACAAGGAGAAATCTGCAAGAATAGAAAGGGAAGAAAATTGGAGTAAGTAGCACCAACATTTGATGGAGTTTTGCCTAATTTTGCCAAATTTCTCAAGTTCTGGAATAAACACCTTTCAAAAAATTTTGCCAACCCCAGGGAAACCCCAGAGGAAAAAAAGTCAAGCTTTTTATTCACTCCAGGTTATCCAAAAAGCTTAACTGGAAAAAAAAATTAATTCATAGTAAGAATATCGAGATACATCATTGTTACTTTATAAAACATATAAGCTTTGTGACCCTGGGCACATTGTTGAACTTTCTGGGCCTCAGTTTCCTCTTCCATAAGAGTGACATGATGGAGAAAATAAACTTAAGAGTCATCAAGTGATGGCAACGAAGAAAATTCCAGAAAATGTAAGTATAACAAGACTTTATAGCATCTGTAAAGGATTTATTGGATAGCAATATTGCCTCTCAACAGCTAAGAAAAAGAGTACATTCCAACTGCATTCTTCTTTGTGAGAAACTTCACAAGTGGAGCTAGACATGGTATAGCAGGCACAGGATGAAAGGCATCATGAAGAAAGTTAACCTGTAGGCTGAAGCCAGAATGCCCAGGCCAGAATGTCGGTTTCACTACTTCCAACTGGGACTTGGGCAAATCGTTTAATCTCACTGAATCTCAGGTTCCTCATTTAGAAATTAGGATTAACAGAGTTTTGTGAGGATTAAATGGTTATGTACAGCACATAACAATTTCATATCTATATGTTTTAGCTATTATTATTATCAATATTTGTAATATTGAATGTTCTACTCAAGAGGTAGAGAATAAGAGGTTGCTATAGTCCAGAAACATCATTAAAATGTACATATATGCCAGAAAACATAAAATACGTATCTAGATTGACCTAGGGCCACCAAAGAGGCAACAATGGATTGCGTCAGTTAAGTGGGCATGCTAGTCTAAATCCTAGTAACAGAGCAAGGAGGCAAGAGAATTAAAATGTTAAGTCAAGCTACAAAGACTACAATATGCTGATCAGCTCTGCAGCCAGGCCAGGAGGACACCTGCAGAACAAAGGAAGATCTCTGCTGGATTGCTAGCAACCCACTTCCCACACCTGTGAAGAGGAAACAGGAAAAACAGTCTTTAAGTGGCTGCCTCTATGCCAAAAATAAATAAATAAATAAATAATCATTCATTGCCTATGCTAAAACTATAGGGAACCTATGGAACCAGCCCGCAGGCCTTTCGTCCTACATAGTCTTTTATGTACATACTCTTCCCTTTCCCCTTCCTCACTGTATGCCCATATCAAAGGAAATAGGTAAACAAAATCTTTAAACTGTAACTCACAGGAACTAAAGAATGATAGATACATAAACTAAATTCTCCTAACACTCAGGGTCCCTCTCAGTGTCTTTACTCTCTCTCTCACTGTCCTCATCTCTCTTAGGCTCTCCCACTCTCTGCCTCTGAGAGGAGACCACACTCTGTGAAGTGCTGCCCCTTTTCTAACAAACTTTCCTTTTGACCATAACTTTGGTGTGCGTTAGAATTTTCTATACTCTCCACCACACGATCCTCCTCTTCTCTCAGAGAAGGGACTGGCTTCCCTCACCACTTGGGGGAATTTGCTGTCCTGCATCACTAGCAGAGACTACCTACCACACAGCTTACTACAACAGTATCTTTCAGGGGACAACTTTCAACCCATAACTAGAGATCAAAGGCAAAGTAGTTCAGAGGAAAGATTAAAGGCTATAGGTCAGAAGAGGATCTGTGTTCAAATCTCAGCACCTCTACTTCTGAACTTTGTGGCTTCCAACAAATTATTTAAACTGAGATTAACAGCTCTCATCTCATAAAATTATATACTTTCACCTACCTACTAGATTGTTATAAACCTAGCACAGGATCAGTCAAGGTTAGTAATAACGGTTAACTCTTACAAGATAGGTAACACCAGAAATAAAAGCTCATTTAAAGTACAATAACCACCTAAGGAAGACAAATAGTTGATCAGATCATCCAACCTTTTTCTAATGCTGATGAAGAAAGGATTGTATGTAGATCCCTAGGCAACAGGAGGGTGAAAATGGCTCCTTACGAAGGTGGGTGACCCAAAGGATGGAGAAAAGTACTGACCAGACCCAGGTCAGATCACAGAATTCACAACTTTGCTCAGAGGCTACACTCCTTGAAAACAAAACTGCACTGAAATATTTTTCTCTTTGCGTTACAAAAATAGCTTTGTTTCTATGTCTTAAAGTTGTGTTTTATTTTGCTTTAACTGCAGGCTTTGTTCTTTAATAAGTAACTATTTCACCTGTAATGATAATAGCAATTTACTAATATCAGAAACCATATGCTGGGACCAAAATTAATGAAGTCATCAAGTCCCATAATAAGTAACTAGGAAATGTAATACAGAATATACCTTTTCTCATGAATGTTTTCCCCATTCATAATTTAGCTGCCCTTCTTACCATGAGGTGATGTGATATGGTTAAGGGTTTCATTCCTGAAAAGCCATTTCATTTGATTCTACTGTAAAATCTTATTTTTTTTTATGGCTGTCTTGTTGTACACAATTCAAGAAAGGAGGGCTCCCAACAACAACCTCCTACAGCAATCCCCGGTAACATGAGCGCAGAATAAGGGCGAACTAATGAAGACTGGCTTCAGGGAGATCTGCTTTAAAAAGACAGAAAGGTGAAAGAAAAAATAGAACTCCATAATCAGACCCTTGGTCTGAAAATAAAACCATGTCTATTTTACCTTTTATGTGAAAAAGATGAAAAGTTCTGGTTTTGACTCAGCAAATACTTCCTAGAATTCGTCAAGGGAAAAAAATAGTAATTTTATACTTTTGTTCTTAAGACAGTAATTCGATCAGGTTTTCCAACCTCATTTTTTATCTTTCGACATTTTATTTTATTATTATGCCCTTTTTAACTTGATGACATAGATAATAAATGTTACCTCTCCCCTAGTTGGGGGGAAATAGGTATTTGAAAAAAAACACACACAGAACAAAAAAAATACCCTCAGTTTTCTTGTGAATTAAGTAACTATTCTTCTATAAAGCAGATTTTTAAGGAAATGATCAATGAGCTTAATAACTTCATGAATGGTAAAGCCTCACCAATGGTCTGCCTAAAGTTCTGCTACAAGTTCCAAAAATGTCTTTGATGTTGTTTATATACTCACATGCCATATATAAAAACACAGCAGAATGAACTATAATACATCCAAATGGGGAGAGGGTATACGAAACTTTCCAACCTGGTCAATCCCCAGAAAGCAACATATTTAATCTATAAACTTTACTGAGAACCAGGCAAAAAAGCATCAATTACCAACCCTAAAAGTGGTATTTACACTGATGCAACGAGAAGTGAGTTAAAGGTAATATATGCAACGTTGATGTCCTATCTGTAACAATTCTACAGTGGAAACTATTCATCACTATTTGAAATTTTTACACAAAATCTCGATTCTACCCTTTCTCAGTTCATATTAAATTTAGAAAATAAATAACAGTTTGGACAGCTTCACACTGTCTAGTTTTACTGTTAAAAACAACAAACTCTTCAAATAGAAAACATTACTGCTGGAATTATTTTCACTATGTACTATTTCCTCACTCCCTCCCTCACTCTAGTTCTCATCAAGTAATCCAATCACAAAAGCACAATAAATAACTAGTGCTAATTTTTTTTTTAATTAATAAAGTTTAAATAAGCAAAATAAGTGAAAAGTTTAGGCCAAGTAAAATACATACTCCGTCAAAAGTCTCCAGGATTCTTGGAACAAAGAAAATATTGAAATAAATGAAAGATAAAAAAGAGCAGAAATCAAAAACTATAAAATCTAAGTTTACTGATCTTCATGGTGGGAAAACTACTGTGAACATTTCCAAAGCGAACAACTTCAGCAAATTATGTGTCTAGGCACTGGTGAAATATAAGCCTCCCCCTCCACCCCACCCCCGCCCCCACACACAGAGCAACAGTCTGAGTTTCCTTTATCCATTTTTACTTTAAACACAAAGCATTAAAAATCCCTTTCTTCCCATAAGAAACTTCAACCAGTTCAACCTGCCGGCCTAGACCCTGACTAAAAAATCCGGCAGAGGCTTTATAACCACATTTATCTCAGTCAACTCCTGGAGCGACTTTTCAGAACTTTCCCTTAGTCCAACTTTTATCTTATGACAATGCAATGTAACTATGGAAACATAAGATTTAGACTTATATTTTCTCTGCTTTTTATAACTCAATTCCATATAAATTGTGTCATTTAGGGTCAATTTTACTTTTTTAAAGGTTGACAGTCCAGAGCAAGCTACCCCAAGATGTCTCAGTGGTATGCAGATTACTTTTGAGCTAAAGGTAATTTTAGCTTTAGGCTCAAGAGAAACTTTGTGCAACCTCCCCCTTAACTACCTAGAAGAATTTGAATTAAAGGCCTTGCCCATAAGAGATTATCAAGATAACTCCTTTTGACCTATCTAAACAACACAGCAAACTACTAATTACTGAAAGTCTGCTCTTCTTAACATCCTGCAATGACCTTTTGAAACCCTCAAGGCACCTTACCTCATCCCTAGCTCAAGATGTCTAATATATTTTGATCCCCCTTTCTGTCTCTGAATCTCTCTTGGATTTGGGGTTTCTGACTTTCTCAGGTATGTGAAGTTTCCATACTCATGAGATTAAATTTGATTTTCTCTTGTCAATCTGTTGATTTGATTATTCGGTCAGCCAAAAGAAACAGAGGAGGAAAAAGAGAAACAAGCATTTAAGTAGAAAAGAATAAATAAAAAGAAGATATAAAATCCTGGGAGATTTTCTTTGTAATTATAAAGGCAGCTATATTTCGGTGACCACTTCCTAATAACCACAGGGCGCTGGCCTTCTTCAAATCCCTAAGTGACCCTGGTGGGGTCACAGCAGCGGCCCGTGCTTGGAGCACTCAGTCACTTACAAGTGGTCACAGGAAAAACTGAAGTCTGCTGCTTACCAGAGACAAAGGAGACTGAACACAGGCCCAGTCCTAATTTAAGAACTTTGAACTCACTCTGCACTACATGCTTCTGCAGCTAGAAAATCAAATACAATATTCTGGCAGGCAGCATTCTAATATCATAAACACAGACTCCCCAATACTGTCATCATAAAAAGACAACATCTAAAAATAATATTCTTATGCTAACTGCGTGTCATAAATATGGCCACTGTCCAATGTAGAATGTGACCCAATTTTTTTAAAAGCAATACAGAAATAGTATATCAGTCTCACAAAGATTAAAATCTCTTACCTTGCAATCGGTAGATCCTGAATTGGTTTATTACCTGCAACACCTAAAGCAAGTTTCCTTTACACCTTGAATTTCAGGGTTCTAATCAGTCTGAAAGCAACTTGACTTGCCCAAAATAATATTCAATAAATGAAATTTTATTTTTCACTATTTTTGTTATTTTCATCATTTACCTGGAGGAGACAGAGGGTCATTAAAGGGCCAAATTGTTAATGGTGGTTCTCTCTCCATTTAGTGGGACTGCAAATATTTTTTTGTTTCTTGTCTGTGCTTTTCTATAGTTCTCAAAATTTCTACAATGAACATTTTAATGTCTTGGTAATCTTTTCTTTTAAATTGATCAGTCTCCTGAATTATAATGTCACCATCAGATTCTGAAGAAACACTTATTCTCTTCAGGAAAAAAAAGGGGGGGGGGTTCCTGCTTAACTTCCTTTTGTCCTTGGCAGATAATTCCTGCTAGGAATAGTCAGTTTGAGGGCCAAGGTAGTAGGAAGCAGAAAAGTCCTGAGTCCCCAGGGGCTCAATGAAGAAAATTCAGTGCCACTGACCCCTGGCTCAGCTCCAACTCTGCTGGCAGGGAGAAGGTGCAGGGAGACCTGGGTATACAGTTCTACAGGAAGCTGGGTCTTCATTGCAGCCCTGAGAAAAACAATGCATCTTGTATTTTTCTGTCCTTACCAAGTGATCAGAATGCTCTAGAGTTGGGCCTGTGCAGAGTACTTTTTAAAAAGCACTCAAGTGATTTTAACAGATAACTGGTGTTGAGAATTACTACACTAGCAGGTTCATGAACCTCTAGGCACCAACCTGCCAAATAAGAGGGAATTTCAATTCTCTCAAAAATTCAGAGCTCTCCCACTAATCTGTACATATAGCGGAGGAGAAGAGGCAGAAGTTTACTCTTGACAGTTTTATAAAATTGTACCTTGTAAATAAAAATTTTTATCTGCTTAGATTTACATAAGTATATAACATGTTATATAAGTAATATAACATGGTTATATAAGTAATATAAGTAATAACCTGGTTAATTTCAAAATTCAAAAGCCAGTTTATATTATACTGATTAGTATAAATGAGGATTTAAAGGGATAAATTACTCATATTCAACCTACTTCTTAAGATAAAATCAGATGGCTTATTTGGTTTTAAAGAGATTGTAAAACCATAATATCTCCTGCTGTTTAAACTTCATCTCTTCTATGGCCATGCCATCCTGAACAAGCCCGATCCTGTCTGATCATTCCGTCTGATCTCATAAGCTAAGCAAGGTGGGGCCTGGTAGTACTTGGATGAGAGACCACTTAGAAGACCAGGTGCTATAGGCATAAAAAATTAAAAATAAGTAATTGTAAGCTGACAAGGTCCTTGCAATCTGTGAGGTCAACTAACGGTTGACTTGCCTAAAAAATAAAATAAATTAACAAACAAACAAGCAAACTTCATCTCCTTTCATCTTACACTGACTATGCAGATTTTTAATGAAAACAGAGATTTCCCACAGTAAGAATAACAGACAACTGCACAAAACCACCTCAAACAAATACAAATAACTAACAGTGACTTCATATCACTTACATAAAAGTCAATGCTAAATTGACACCGTTAGAAGAGTTCATCAGTCATCAGGGAAGAGAGAGCTGGGTCATCTCTTCATCGCCTGTCTAGAAAACATTCACTGTTTCCCCTTTACTTTCACGCTCAACACTGCTGACACCAGATCTGTGGAGTTTCCTCACCAAACAATTCTGACACTAACTGCCCAGAGTCAGCATCAGACCCCACAGGTGAAGGGCTCAGTCTCACTGATGACCCTCTCACCCTACCTCAGACACCAGTTCTAAGTCCAGGTTATCACCTGTGCTTCTGAGCAATCAACTATAAAGCAGAGGTTCCCAAATCTCCTCCTCACGTGCAATCATTTGCTAAAACAGTTAACAGATTCAAGGAAACACATTTATCAGTTTATTATAAAGGATATGCTAAAGGATACGGATGAACAGCCAGATGAAGAAGCACAAGGTCCAGAAGGGACCCTATGCAGAAGTTTCTGTCCTCATGGAGTTGGGGTGTGCCACCCACCCCAGCACATGGATGTGTTTGTTCACCAGCATGAAAGTTCTCTCAACCCTGTACTTTAGGTTCTTTAATAGAGGCTTCATCATAGGCATGATTATCAGCTCCATTTCCAATCCCTCTCTCCTTTCAGGACAATGAGCAGGGGCGGAGGGAGTTCCAAGTTTCTAATCATGCCTTAGTCTTTCTGGTGACCAGCCCCATTCAGAAGCCCACCAAGAGTCCCATCATTAGAACAAAAGATGTCCCTATCACCCAGGAAGTTCCAAGTAATTTAGGAGTTCTGTGTCAGAAACTCTCTCTCAGGAAATTACAAAGGTCTTAGGAGCTCTGTATCCAAACTGGAGTCCAAGACTAAATGTCAGAACAAAAGATTCTCCTAGCAGCCCTATTTACAAGGAATTTAGGGGCTCTGTCAGGAGCTAGAAGCTGAATAAATAAATACACAGACACAGACACACACATACATATACATATTACATATATGTGTGTGTATGTGTGTGTGTGTGTATATATAGTACACGTTTATATATATATATATAAATAATCGCATAGCCCTAAATTTGCCGTAAGGTAATAAGATGTCTCTCTCTCTCTTTCTCTCACCCTTCAACATCACACCCCACCTCACCTCAAGCCTCACATCTTTGAGAGGCTTAAATATGTGCACAGTTCCATGCTTCACAAACACAAGCAATGTTGTAAGAAGAAAAAAAAGAGGTAAAGGGAGCTACAGGTACTACGTGCCAGGCTTAGGACCAAGTATTTTATATACACAATTTAATTTAATCACAGTAATGTTATAATGTAGATTCTGTTACGCTAGTTCATAGATGAGGCTCAGGGAAGTTAACATCCTGAAAGTCAGCAATGGAATGATCTCAACTGTCTGTATTCACAAGTAAAATTAATGAGTACACATTTTTAAAAACATACCATTTTGACAAGCATAACAGGATTACTATGAAACAGATTTATGTGTTATATTTAAATATGTTTGCATTCCCTCAGAAAAAAATAGGTGGCGACAACTAGAAAGTTTGTAAGGGGAAAGGGGGGAGTCTGGATTCAGGATTGGCCATAACAATCCAAAGTGGAGAACAGCAATTGCAAGTCTCTAGTAATTATTAAGAGCTGTTATTGCTGGCTGGTCCTAAATCCAAGGAAGGCACACACTCAATACAGATTAAAGTCTGAGGCAGGGGTGACCTCTAATTGTTTTACTCCTTCATCCCCTGTAAATGTTTCTTCTTGTGACTGCTAAACATAGTTTGCAAGAGCTTATTCAATAGTCTAAAGACACAGTTACGTCTAATAGTGTTGTCTGGAAAAAGTTACAACGAGTCTCTTCATATAGCAAAGATGGGAAGAAAAGACAGCTTTTAAATGGAGAACTGTGGTGATTCAGTCAGGTTTTTGATAAGTGAAATTACAGAATTCTAGACATGGACATCAGCACTTCAAGCATCATTTCCATTGGACTATTAGTTGTGCAATGTAAGAATGGACAAGAATCTATCCTGCTTTTAAACAGATTATGTTCCAGTTAGGAAACACAGTGCCTGACACACAGCAGGTGCTCAAGAAAGACCAGCTGAATATAATATGGAAGGAATGGTAAGGAAACAAGTAGATGAAAATGGTGAAATAACATACAGTGTGATCAATGCAATAAGAAAGATATGAAATGTGCCTGGAATTTGGAAGGTAGAGACATTGCTCCCAGTAGAAGTCATGAAAGTATTCATGAAGATGGACTATATACAGTCCTGAAAGATGAGGGAATTTGTCAGTCTACCCTTTTCACCTAACGAAGCATAGGGCATATTATATATATTATGGCAACCTTCAAACATGCTTATGACTTGATCTAAAACAAACTTCATGCAAAAAATAAGAATCATTAACTTTTAAATATTCTTTCTTTCCCTCTGGAAATTTGGCAACTAAATCTCACTGAAATGTCAAAAGTTAGTGTTTCAGTTTTCTGAGCTATAATGGATTCAATGTGGTTCTTTAAAAAAATCTCTTTCCTCCATCCTTCTGCCATATGTAGGGTTTTTTTGAATCATTATCTTGGAACTGAAAGTCTGTGGAATTTACTCCTTTCGAGGTTACGTCTCCTTTACTTAGCAAAGAAAAGGTAGAGTTTTTACATGTGGGATAAACTCAGTTAATTTTTATTTATTCATTCTGTAAAACTAGTTCAATTAAGTCAACTAATCTCATGAAATTTTATAGTCTAGCATGTCAAAAATCCCACGATGACAGACAGAGTTGTTTAACTCTAATACATATGCAATTGCTATGCAAGAAAGCTGGCTTAAGTTCCTTGGAGACCTCCAATATTTGTTACAATAGAATAAAAATTCAAAGAGAAACAAATTCAAATTTGGGTAAAATTCTAAGGTGCTCTAGCAGCTTTTTCCATCCTCTTCCCGGCTCCCCTCCTTGTGCATCTGCTACATATTAATGACACTAAAACAACAGACGACATCTATAAACAAAGTTTCCTGCAAGGAAAGACAAAGACATTCTGGTGCTTATCTTAGTAACAGATGTTTTCATACATCTGAAACCCAATATTCAGCAAAGTAGTGGTGATACACTTCATTGTAACATAACAAAGAAATATGTTATAGTTATTTGTTTTTATTTATAATAGCTCCTAAAAGTCATTCTAGCTCAAGATTATTCAACTCTCTTGCTGTCACAAAACACAATCTTCTTCAGAGTCTGAGTCTAACCATTTGAAATGGAAATGAAGTCTCTCAGAAGCTGTACTGGAATGCTATATACAGTCCCAAGATCAGAAAATACTAGTAATTTTCAAGGTCAATCTCTTTTTACATATATGTCACTTGCCTAAGTCAGTATGACTAGTCAATGGCAGACAGGCAGAGCCTAGGTTTCTGGATTGCCAGTTGTAACACATGTACACAATGACTTCTGCAGCCAGAGCTAGCTTTCCTGGTGAGGACACACACAATAACTTCTATTAAACAAATAAGTCCTGACTAAAACACAGAGCTTGAGTTACTTTCTGGTGGACAGGCAAAGAAAAAAATGGATGGTTCATGGACACTTTCCCTCCACTGAGCTTTTAACTATTTTGTTATAGTTTTGTGTTTGTTTTAAAGAGGGGTTTAAAAGTTTGGGTGAATTACCTGGTGGGTTAGTATGATATCTGTATTCATGGTGAGAACTGCTCTTCCTAAAGTAATTGCCATATTTATTACTCACTTCTGTAGTAGGCATTTTCCTAGACTACATAACTGCTGTTTGGTTTGGCTGTGGCAGTAGCAGCAGTGATGGTCGTGGTAATAATTAGTAGGGATAATAACAAATGTCAACATGACTGAATTTACTGTGCCCAACACTGTTCTAAGAACTCTACAAACATTAACTCTTTTAATCTTTCAACGTAAAGGTCTTATCCTCATTTACAAATGGGGAAATTGAAGGAAAGAAAGGTTATGCAACTGATAAGTGATGAGCCCCTGAGTCCTCTGGTATTCTGCTTAGACCAACTGGATATAACACTGGAACGGAAAACACAGACAAAATGCATTGTAAGATTTTTTTTTTTAAACAAAAAGTTGAATTAAAAAAAGTTCAATAAAAGTCCAGCTACTATCACCATCTAGAGAAGCACTTTTTAACTTGAATACGTGTACAGCTTACTTGGGAATATTATAAATACAAATTTTGATTCATTAAATCTGGGGTAGGACTGAGATTCTGAATTTCTAACCAGCTGCCAGGGTATGCTGATGCTTGTGGTCCACAAACCACACAGTAACAAGGAATTATTTGTAACAGAAAGCAGCACTGTTTAATTGATTTTACATATGGAGGAAAATACTGTTAGTAAACCTACAGATTCAACCTAAATTCATCATATATAGCGTATACTTTGTCCTTCCAGTCATTGTTTCTCTTCTTTCAAAATGCACCACTGAGAACTCCCATTTTCCCTTACCAGGCACAGCTAATGGGAGTTTCAGGAGCAGATCTCACAGGAGGGGCACATGTAAAATACAGCTGACGGCAGGATTTAGAGTAATGGCTGCATAATTATTTGATGCAGAACAGGATTATTTGCATTCTAAATCCTACAAGTTTTTTTCCTCCTGTAACAAGAGTTCCTGTAGTTAGCAGTGTTTTATGACAATTTTTTAATTGATTAGAATTAACATATGTGATTCTAAATCATCAAAGAAGCTTTAATTGGTCTTTGATCAAATCCATTTTGCCGCCCAAATATATATTACTCTCCTAAAACCCATTAAGAAGTTGGTTCACTCTCACCTGGATTTCAAATAGCTTGGTTCCATGAACTCTGTTCTAATTATATTAAAGAAAGAGAAATCAAGGCTGTTCAAATCTCAAATCAAAGCTTTTGATCAGTTTGGGGAAACTGTAATCACATAAATGCATCTTAGTTGTTGTTATAGGTTTAAATGCATCCCCACACCCCAAATTCATATGTTGAAGTCCTAATCCTCAGTATCTCAGAATATTGGATTTAGAGAGTCTTTAAAGAATTAAGTTAAAATGAAGTTACTAGGGGTGGAATCTAATCCAGTGTGACTGGTGTCCTTATAAGAAAGGAGATAAGGGAACACACCCTCACAGAAGGATGACCATGTGAGGACACAATGAGAAGACAGACATCTACAAGTCAGGAAGAGATGCCTCAGAAGAAACCAACCCTATCCACACCTTAATTTCAGACTTCTAACCTCCAGGACTATAAGAAAATAAAGTACCATTATTTAAGCCACCCAGTTTATGGTACTTTATTTCAGCAGACATAGCAAACTAATACATTTGTTCTTTGCTTTATCAATTCAGAGTAAAATACAGCAGAAACTCACCATACATATGATTCAGAAAAAGGTAGGCTGTACATACTATTCCTTACAAATATTATTATTTGAAATGTTGGCACCTGGAAGGTTTAGTGAAACAGATTTCTGGCCCTTACCCCAGAGTTGCTGATCCAGCATGTCTGGAGTGGGGCCCAAGAATCTGAAGTTCCAAGAAGGTGCTGATGTTACAGATGTGGGAACCATACTTTGAAAACTTGCCTTCCTTGAACCTATCTTTCAGAGAAAGTACCATCTTTCTGCATTCATATTTCATCAAGTTATATAATATTTAAATTCCATACCTTAAGGACTAATACTACTGATGTTTGGTAGCATACAACTCCACTAGGAGGGGTGGTAGTGCTTCAGGATCCAAATGCGATGCTGAGGGACTTTTGACCCCACCATGGACAGGGTTGACTTGTTACAGAAAGAACACCCACCCTCAACACATATAAACAGAATCATGAGCTAGAAATACATGCTATTCTATTCATCACATAATAATTAAATACTTTTCCCATAATTATATTACTATACAAGGTGATCAATTCAGCTTTAATAATTTGCAAGTATAAAAATACTCTGTTGAGAATTCACAGGTCAGCCTTTCTGCCTTTATCACTGTAGTCTTCAGAAATCACATGGCAATTTGTGATTCAAGACTTTTGTGATTTTAACTTTCTTTTAAAACCTCTGTTTTCTAGGAGGTTTCAATTGATTCCTATACACTGGAGTCCTACAGATGCAGACCCAGGACAGTGAAACTTATGACTTTCTGGATTCAGTATACCCCAAATCTATTTTCATTCAATTAAACAACAGACATATATGCTAGAAGATAACTTACCACCCCTCCCCCAACACACATTTTCTGGATATCTCCCTGCACTGACAAGCCAAAAAGAGAGTAACTAACTGTGACAGCTTTTCAAGACTCCACAAAAGAGATTCATCTCCATTTGCACATACATAAATCAGAGGCCAAGGACAAAGAAGCCGCCACCTGTGGTCTTACTCCATGCAACGCACACAGGCACTGGAAGGCAGCAGAATTCAAGGTCATAAAAAACACAACAGAAATTCTAGCTCATTTTCACTTCTAAAAATCTAAAGATAACCTAACTTATTCATAAACTATCTATTACCTGATTTTTGCATCTTACTTGTTTTATGCTTGTTTCTCTTTCCAAACAAAAGTAACGAAACATAAGGGCCAGGGGAAAAAAAGGAAACTATCATTATTAGCAAATAATGTGACTGTCTATATAGAAAATCCAAAACAATCTGCAAAGAGGTATTAGAATTAAGGAGAATTTGGCATGGTTACTACCTATAAAAATCAGTATATACTACAGTCAACAGCATTATTCTAAGCTACAATAAAAAGCTCAGAAATGCAATTTAAAATGACCACTTGTGGTATATTCATACAAATGAATACAGCAATGAGAACGACAATCTACAACTACAACTGGATGATAACAAAAAATAACACTGGGCAAAAGAAGCCAGATACAGAACACATACTCTATGATTCACTTTTACAAAAACAGGTCAAACTGACCCACACTTTTGTAAGTCTAGACAGTGGAGGCCCTTGGGGCAATGGCAGTATGGGTAAGGACGAGGAGTGGGACTTCTAGGGAACTGCTAATGTTCTAGTGTGTGACCTGGGTACCAGTGTTTAGTTTTAAAATTCAGCAAGCTGTACATTTATACATATAGAAAAATGTGTGTATCACATTATAAATGTCAAAAGTTTTTAAAAAGATACCACTTACAACAGGAAAAAAAAATTAAGTACCTAGGCCTAGGTACAAATCTAACAAAAGATGCATTTTTAAATATACCATATTATCAGGTTAGAAAATTCAATACTGTAAAGATGTCAGTTTTTTCCCATTGAGCTATAGTCCAAGGCAATCAAAACATAGTTTCTTAATAGAAATCTATAGAAGGACAAAGCTACCCCTAAAGCAGAACAAATTGGCCCTGCAGTTATCAGTAAAGCAGAAGTATGTCTCAGGGATAGACAAACACAACACTAGAACAGGATCCAGAGCTGAGAAAATGATCCTCAGTTATCTAGAAACTTTATATGAGAGAACTAGTATCATAGATAAGTGATGAAAGGCTGGACTATTCAATAAACAGAGCTGGGGCAATAGGTTATCAATATGGAGGGAAAATGAATCCTTACGTCATATTTAAAAAAAATCAATTTCAAGAATATAATGTGAAATGAAAAACTTTAAAATCTGTGGAAAAAATTTAATAAAGTACGTTTATGACCTTTGAGTAGTAAAGGACTTCTTAAAACAGACATATAAGACATTAACCTTAAATAAAGGTAAAACGTATATTTGAGTATTTTAAAACTAGAACTTCTGATGATCAACAGAAATTAAAATCCAGTGAAAAGAGAAACCACAATCTGGGAAAAGATGTTTGCATATGACTAAAGAGTAATATGTACAGTGCAAATGATTCCCACTAATCAATTAGAAAAAAGCAACAAATGAGCAAAACAGGCAAAAAAAAAAAGGGCACTTTACAAAAGAAAGCAAATTAATAGCCAATAAATATATGAAAAGATGTTCAATCTTATTAGCGATGAGGAAAATGCAAATTAAAACCGTAATGAGAAACCTTTTCACATATTCCAAACTGATAAAAATTTTAAAGTCAGCAGTACTGTTCATAAAAGCCCAAACCTGGAAACTACCCAAATATCCGTTAACAACAAAATAATAAAGTGTAGTATATTCATACAATGGAATCCCACACAACAGCACAAGTGAATAAAGTACAGCTATATGCATCAACATGGATGAATGAATCTCAAAAACAAAACTGATTATAGATGTGATTGAACAATTATATATATTTACCAAAGCTCACCAAACTTCACTTAAATGGGTATACATTATATGTAGATTATACTCCAATAAAACTATCCCCCCAAAAGTTGAACAAGTCAAGTGGGGTGGGGTAAAGCCAAGTGTTGTTTCATTTACAAAAAGACCAAAAATAGGCAAACATAAAATTAAATGCAGTTAAATTACAAAGAAAATTAAAGGAAAGAAATATACAAAATTCAGAGTAGTAATTTCCTTTCAGGGACCATGTAAAGTAATAGAATTTGGAAAGTCATACCAGGGGCTTCAAAAGTACAAACTGGGTAGTGATGTAGGTGCTTACATTTTTTCTTAACTGTTAAAACCAAATATATAAATGATATACTCCTTTATTACACTTTATTTTTGTGATGTTTCAAAATTTTTTAACACAGAAGAAATTTAAATAGTTCTATTTCAGTGAGACCAATGGAAAAAAAAACAAGTTTATTTTAGCAAAATTTGATAATAAATAATAATTAAGGCTAGCGACTTTATTTTGCTCTCAGGTTTCTCCTTAACTTCAAAATTTCAAAACTTTGATTGTTAAACATTCTAAATTTGGTTATTTTCAGAAAACAGACCCTTATGTATTAAGAACCTACTCTCAAAGAGTTCAAAAATAATTTTACATATACACATATATTCACAGAGATAATAATGATATAGCAAATGCAGCAAACGTTTAAAATGTGGGTGTTTGCTATTCTTATAAGCTAACATTTTTCCATCGTTAAAAAAATAATAAAACCATTGTGCAAGGAGAGACTAAAAACTCAGCATAGGAAACAGCATTTAATATTGAGAACACACTTTCTATGCATCTATCCTATTCTATCCAATTTTGATGGTAATAAATCACATAATTGAGTTACCTGCTCCCTCCCACTGGTCTCAGACCAGAGGTTCTGGAACGACCAGACTAAGCATCAGGGCAGGCTTAACTTCATTATTATATATAAGTGCTCTGCGCTAAAATTATCAATGAGTGGCAAAGTAGTTTCATATAGCACCAAAGGTGGTGACACTTTGGAAGAGGACACTGTAGATTTACAAATTTCTGTTTAAAAAGAGTATACTTTTCTTTAGGGAATAAAAAATACAAATAGCCAAAAGTCTCCCGACTTCCAAAAACAATGACGGAAAACAATTCACTCTCTCAACATGGTAGCTTTTCAAAAGTAAAATAAATTATACTGCATGAACACTTAAGAAAATGTTTTTGTTCCAAAACTTTACATATTCTACCACAAGTCATCTTCTACTGTACTGCAGGGCTGTGCAACAGCAGGAGAATGAATATAAACTCATTGAAAGCGAAATCCACTCTGATACTTTTCAACTAAACAGCCTCTTGCTTTACATTATATTTAATATGAACACACGAGTCAAATGTACAATATACATCATGACCTCAGGAAAAATAAGGCCAGATGAGATGGAGTGTGTGCCATCTCAAAGGGGATGCTGAAACTCACCCACCACTATACATCACAGCTCATTAGAAATTTACATTAACCTTCTCTGGGTCAAAAAAGGCACTCTGCATAAAAAAAAAAATTTATCGTGCCCTGGTTTGCCATAAGTATCAATCTTTTAGGGAAAAGTCACCAGAGTGTACCATAGCTCATTGATAAATTAATTACTAGTGAGGCAATGTATGTGACCAATGGCTTTAAGGAAAGATCTGCTTAAAATTTATTATGTAACCACAAAGGACTTCCTGCTATGAATTAAATCCACCCACAACATTTTAATTCTGGCTACTAGCAATTAGAGAAAATAACAGGCAGCTGCTGATATATTTCATCACTTTAGTATAAACAACTGAGACAGTCCGGAGACCTTGGCTATATACGGGGTCTCTAAATGTATTTTTTTGTTAGTGCTGGACTCCTAAGGAGGAAAAGCAGATGGGGGTGGGGGGTGAGGACAGGGAACATGCTTCTAAACACCATAAAATATATCTGACTGACATCAGTGTTCTTAATTTTCTAGAGCTGTGAAAACCTTTGAAATTCTGATCAAAGATATGAACTCTTACCTTTGGAAATTTCATATACATCCACAAACACATCATTTTACATTTAATTTCAGGAGTTCACTGACCACAATTTAAAATGCCCTGCACTACTCAGACTGCTGTAATACTGCAAACAAGGTTTTAAAAAGTGCCAAAAAGCTTTTATGCCCAAAGAATGACAAACTAACAGGTTTGTCATCTCAAAACTAAACACAGTTAAGAGATGACAAATATACCAATTGACTTGAAAAGTAGTAATTAATTTTTATATTAATAAAATTCACTGATTAACTAACATGACACACGGCTACAAAATGCAGTCCACGAACTTATTTTAGCTAGCTCCCTTCTTCCTAAACAAAGATTGCACTAAGACAATTATTAATTACAACCAATCTACTGGGCACTCACAATGCAAGAGTCTTTTGAAGACAAACACTATTGACCCAAATAGTTTTCAGAGGATATAGTCTGTAGCATACTGCTCTAATTGTTTAACTTAATCCCTGTTCTTTGTAAATCCTTGTTCAAATGTAAATTACATCTGGCAGAGTTTCAGAGTGTGGGATATCTGATCTTTTCTGTTGATCAGCATAAATACAAACTACAAATCTCTACTTCCTAAATAAGGAAAAGAAGAGCTGAGAACAATCTGATTTAATTCTTACAAACCAGGGGGGATTTGAACAAATCTAAATGCAAACTTTATTTTTAATTAGAGAAATAGAAGATTAAAAGTCTAATTACACATGATTTATAAAATAGTTTCTTACTGGATTACAAAATAAAGCACTGTAATTATGGATTTCATTGGAAAATTTACCTTCTTAAACACTTTAGAACCAACAAATCATAGAACGTATATACACAAATACACATTCCTTTCTTATACCCTATTTTCTAGATGACTGCCCCATGAAATTTTAACAAAAGCATTAGTTATTCCACAGCTGAGCATCTAACAAAATTACAAAGCAGTAAAAATCTCTCAATCTTAAGAATTTATCTTTGTCTAATAATCCTCAAAAACACTTAATCATACTTAAACAAATCCAATTAAAGCATTTTCTAAAAATTCTTAAAGATTAGAAATAGCCTTTAACCGCCCACCTAGAAAAATCTCTAATTACTAAAGGACTTTGAATTTTTCTTCTTAATTTAACATTTCTTAAAAGAATTGTTTAAAAGAATACGAATATTTGGCTGTGAGTCTAAATATGTGGGCCATTGTAAACCACTGCTATGGAGCTGCACTCTGCCAACCATCCACTTTACTTATCTGCTCTGACGCAATTCACCCTATGGTTCGTTTTTTTATAACACCTTTATTGAGACATAATCCATATATTATGCAATCCACCCATTTAAAGTCTACAGCTTAACGATTTTTAGGATATTCACAGAGTTGTATAGTCATCACCACAATTAACTATAGAACATTCTAGCAACCAAAAAGAGACCCATACCCATTTGCAGTCACTCCCCATTTTCCCTCAGGTCCCCCAGGCCTAAAGCAACCATCAATCTACTTTCTATCTCTATGAATTTGCTTGTTCTGGACATTTCATATAAATGGAAGCATACAATATGTGGTCCCTAATGCCTAGCTTCTTTCACTTAGCATAATGTTTAAAAGTTCATCCATGTTGTAGTATACATCAGACTTCATTCCTTTTTATTGCTGAATAATATTCTATTGTATAGATATACCACATTTTCTTTAGCTAGTCATCAGTTGATGGACATTTGAGGCCTCATTTCATCAAATCTTTTTTTCTTAAAAGAAAATTTTTTAGCCTTCCAAAATATTTTTATGTATGTTTTCTAGAAGCAATTTGGCAGTTGATATTTAAAATTTAAGTGTTCATATCCTTTTCCCTAGGTTTCCACTTCAAATAATTTATATTAAGAAAAAAATTACTGTGAAGGCAAAGATAAGTGTAGACTAATGCTCCCTGGAACAATGTTTATAGTGAAAAATTATCTATCAATAGCCATCAATAAGTCCTTTAATGGGGGAATTAAGTAACATCATTCGTCCATATAATAAAATGCAGTTAAAAAGAAATGTAGTTAAAAAGAACAAGGCAACCACATATGTATTCACATGGAAAGGAAGGCATTATTCTATGAAGTTAAAAAGTAGGTTAGAGAACAGTTCATACAGATGATGTTATTTATGTAAAATTATATATGCACATACACAGACACACAGGTGCCTGAATACATACCCATATTCTCTCTTTCTTAGAGGATATACTCCAAACTTTTTAAAATGCTGCCCTTAGTGAGTAAAAGGGAAGGGAGGAGATTTCTTGTTCATCATTTATTCTCTCAACCACCAGCGGGAAAAACCAACAAAACAAAACTTTAAAGCCCCCATGATAGGTATCACTTAACTGAAATGGCAAAAAGCCCATAGAAACTAAACAATTAACCAGATCAGCATTTTGAACAGGTAATAAACTCCTACGGTCAAGAACTAGTTCACCTTCCCCTGCTACCTTTTTGGTGGAAGGTCCTAAAGTCTTAACAAATACCCTCATTCCTTAGACTTAGGATAGTTGCTCAATAAATGCAGCTTACTAAAATGGTATCAGCATTACATTTGAAATATAATATACAGCATAACCCAAAATATAGTATTAGGCTTCTTCAAAAAATCTTTTCTTGGCTTTCATACTAATTACCTGATTTTGTATTATTTTCAATATTATATCTTCCTTTATATTATATTTAAGACATTCTCACAATAGGTGAATTATATTAATTCTATCACCAAAGCTCAACTGGCTATTATATACATTTTTACAAGGACTTTTATATAACTCTTTAAATTCAGAATCACTGAACGCGAAAGTCAGAAGACTTACATGTGATCTGGTGCCACCTCCTCAATTTACAAACTGAGGCTGGTTTCCACAGATGTTAAGTTACTTGCCAAGGTCCTTCAATTAGTAGCCAAGCTAGGATTAGACCGAAGAACCTGGGTTTCCAACTGTTTTTAAACACCACCACCACCACCACCACCACCACCACCACCACCACCACCACCACCACCACCAACACAACAACAACAACAACACCACATATATTCTACCAATCCATTTAACAGCTCCTCTGCTTTCCTTCATTTTCGAACTACTCAGCTGTGTAAGAGATAGGGTAAAGTTTCATGTAGATCCGTCTCACCACCACCACATACACCAATCTGGATATCTGGCTTAAAAAATGACATATACAGTAAGTAAAATCTTCCCTATGATTTCCACAAGTATACTTTAACAAGCACTTTTCTTCAGCACACACAATGCTATACATTCACAACACTATTTGGAATACAAGAAGTAGCTATTCCACAGTCTAGCCATTTGAGGGTGGATGGCAAACAAAGCAAGTTGATAGGTTCAGCATCAGACACCATTCCAGGCACTCTTCAAGTGTTAACTCATTTAACCCTTACCTCCACCTAAAGTAGGTACCATCCTATCCTCACTGATGAATGAGGAAACTGAGGCATGGAGAGGACAGGTAACTTGACCAGGATCACATGGGAGTATGTGGAAAAAACTGGGATTTGAACTCAATCTGGCTCTGGAGTCTGTTATGCCTTTTTGACTCTGCTGAGTCCAATATGAAGAAAAATTCAGTGTGGGCATATCCTCTGAAAGACTGTCATCCACACAGCTATGAGTGCCACCTCATTCTGGTCCTCTCTTTCCAAATTAATTAGTAAAGTCTTATCCATCATCTACTTCTTGCAGAGTACTATAAGATCAGCCAAGATGGAAACGCAAAATTTGAGAGGATCTCAATATGCAATACATTTACAATCTAATTATGGAGGCAAGCTATGTCTAAATGAAATAATTAGTGAATGCAGTGTCAGGGTTATCACAATATTTAAAGACATTATGTGTATGGAGTATCTAACAGCCAGATAGAATTTTTTTCCTTACTATTCACATTGTCATGAAGCTTATCATCACGGGGTTTCACATATTTTCAAAAAGCTTTAAAAGAACATTATGATGTTTCCTTTAGGAAACATCAGACAACATTTTCAATAGTGAAATGTCTCTAAAAGCTGTCACCAAACCCTGCTATTGAAGCAGCCTTCTGGTCCAGTAACCTGACACAAAAATAGAAAGCTCTTCATATAAAGACAACTGCCTCTACCAGCCGTTAAGATTTCATCTAGTTACAATTAAACCTTGTGCACAATGAGGATTTAACCAAAAAATAATCACCAACCATTCTAATCAACTGTAATTTGTCTTCTGTGACATGAATTTCATCTTCTGTCTCCAGATGATCAACCTAAATTTCTCAAAAGAGACTGAAGTGCCTTGCAAAAACTCTTCCCTGAAAAAATTTATCTCTGGACCTCCATTCCTCTTAAACAGAAATGTTTTTTGCAACTGCTCTTTAAGAATAACTATATTTGCATAGGGTGTTCTGTACGGCACATATCTAACTCTCTGTATCTGGTGAAAACTAGATACAGCATACTTCTTAATATCTGAAATTGTTAAGTAAAATGTCTATAAATATCCCAATACATAGTTTGTTACTTATAACATTGGTTCTCAAGCTATAAATAGTAAAGACTATTCTCTATAAATGTAGTGCAGCTGTTATTTGAATTATGAGAGGCAAAGTCTACCAAAAATTGGGTATTCAAATAGCAATATATTTTTTCCCATCAACTATACTTATATTAGATTAGGAAATTTTGTTCAATTCCATCATCTTCACCTAAAATGTAAAATGTGATATCTTCAATTAATTCCTGGTATATGACTTCTTCCTGTACTTTAATTTCATTTTCTACATCTAATCCACTGTCATGGGTTTAGTCATAAAAACACTAAAGTCGTTTTCATCCACTATTTTTTTGAATGTGTAAAAATCCAACTATAAAATTATTTGGACAATGCTAACATTCTTCTGACATTTATTTCTAAATAAAAAATTTACTATATTTGTAAGCTATATACAAGTCATTGTTTAAGGAGCTACATACATCTGATCATTCATCCAATGCTTACTGTAGGCTTTGTGCTAGGGATACAATGACAACCAAAACTGGCACGATGCCTGAAGCTTCATGAGAGCTTCTAGTGACACTCTCATTTATGTTTAGAGAGCCTGCATGGAAAATTCAACCATACCCATACAAAACCACGTATTTTATGTATATTTGCAGACAACTCTTTATTAGTTGCACTATATCATATTTGGGAGCAGCAAAGTAAAAAGAATTTTATAAAATATGCAATTGCCACTAAAAATAAAATTCTCAGAATACCAGATGTTTCTCTGATGAACACACACGAGTTAAGAGATGGAAAGCAGAAGAGGAAAAAATATATTATTCTTAGAAAAATAAAATGGCTAGAAACAAGCAGTCACTGTAACCAACCCTAAAACAAGATGATCTCAACACCTTCTGCATCAGTTGCTTTCTCTCCAACAAGTAGATATCTATGCTCCCTTAAGTAAAGAAGATTCCTCTTCAGGTAGGATAGATCATTTACAATTATATTTATATTACATCTCCACATTAACCCAACAATAAACATGAAAATTGGGGCCATCTGATGGTAGGTTTCCTCATGTAATTAAAAACTTGTTGTTACCACTAGTCAACCCGCTCTCCCCAAGAGGATTCAGGTGCATTATGCATACATTTTGAATGGCATTTGTGATTACCCAACCAGGATTAAAAGTTGCCAACATGGTAGAATCATAAGAAAAGCACATGAATCAATGAGAAATTAAAAATAAAAATTTTCCAAGAGTGGGGAGCCATGCAAAATAATTTTAGATTTTGCTTTGTCTGAGAACATTAATGGATCAACTTCTGGGTACCAATGTTTGTTGACTGAACTGAATAAATGAATAACAACTGAAAATAACAGGGTTAAACTTCAAAACTGAGAAGTCTTTGTTAAGCAAAACTCCCCCCACAAATAACCTTTTTCTTTCTATATCCTAAATATGCATTTATGATGTGATCAGGCTAGCCAACAAATCAGTGACTATTTTAGAGTAATAACCTTTAGGGCTCCTACTTGAGAGGTTAATCTTATATCAATTATGGTTGGGGGGAGGTTACAGGGCACTCCTTTTACTTTCCACAGGGGCTAGATAAGAATATCACCTGTCTGAGAGGTGTGAGGGTTTTAAATTGATCCAAAAGGCTCACAGTTTTAAATGTCTGAGAAATACTTTTTATGTCATTCCTCAGGAGAGGAACGTTATTTTTCAGAAGAATAAGTAAAGAATTCCCAGGAGAATAAGGGTAAGCAAAGAATTATGATGAATTGTGGTGTCTATCATAGAATAGTTCATTAGAAACCACAAAGCAAAAGCAAAAGGAGCTGGGAAGAAACCGCTACTGGGGTCACCACTAAGGAAAGAATTCAGAGTACCATGTACCACAAATCCCTTCACTGTGCTTGTCAGTGCCCACCCTTGCACTTCGAGGCTTCAAAGTGAAAGAAACTATATTCTTTCAAGAAGCTTACCATGTAACTCATTTTTAAAAATTATAAAAAAACAAATAGTCAAGATCATGGTCAAAACTGTTTAAATAACGTTAAAGGGGGCTGAAGTTAAGACAAGTATCAGAGAAAGATTCTTAGAGGAGTATGCATTTTGAATCATCTAAAAGGTTAAACTAATGAATGTGAATTTGTGGAGAGGAGGATAAAACAAAATTAAAATTGAAACTAAGGAAGTAAGAACTTGAGAACGCAACTCAATGAGATCTGGGCATGGCAAAGGGATGGACTTGCTGGAGTAGGGGTTGTGGGGGCTGATAAGAAGCTGAGATTATCAAGGCGGGAGGAAGCAACTGATGTGGTGATAATAAAGCAAGTTATTAAGATATGAGCTAAACCAAGCCCCAGCAAGCATGTCAGGGACCAGAAATCACAACATGATCAGCCCAATAAGCACCAAATATATTTTAAGCTCTTTATACTATCCTTGAATAAGGCAAACTGCACTTAACAATATGTTACCAAGTGACTACCATAAATTAAAGAGACTAATCAAAATGACTATTTAAAATTCTGGAAATCTAATGCACAAAATGGTGATTACAGATACAAACACTGTATTGTATACTTGAGAGTTGCTAAAAGAGGAGATCTTAAATGTTTTCACTACAGAAAAGAAATGGTAAATATGATGTGATGGAGTGTTAGCAAAAGCTACTGTGCTGATCATTTGGCAATACGAAACTGTATCTAACTAACAACTTACACACTTTAAACTTACACAATGTTACGTGTCAATTATATCTCAATAAAGCTGGGGGGTGAAGTAACTGAAGTAATGGTATTTAAGGTAAAGAGACTGTTGAGTACCTTGTTCACTAAATGACACTATAAGAGGATAAGATGTTTCATCCAGGGCTTCGTAACAAGAATTGCTATATTCTTTTTGAGCAATTATTTGTTTTCTTCTTACAGATAATTATAAATACAGTGTTTTCCTCTTTGCATGGGTTCCTCTAGACAAAATGAGGTCTACCTCCAACAACCACATGGATGTTACTGTGTACAGTAGGTGTCTTATCCCATGTTTCGAATGATTGCTCTTATTCTCCCTTCACCTGGATATCCTTCCTCTAATTCCTTTGTTCCAGCCTATTCTCTGGAGCACTCAGTGTTTGGTTGGTGATACTGTCTTTCATTCTCACATTTTAACATTTTAGAATTAGGATACATCTTACAATCGAGGTTTAATGTTTCAATTAGTGACACTTTTCCTTTCTTGGTGACACCCAAATTTTGATGTCTTATAGTCATTAACATTATAGATTCGGTGAAAACATGGTAATAAATTGAAGAACAGATTTGAAACAGCGATAATTGGTCAGGTTTTTCCTGCAAAGACTGAGACATAGGGGAGAAGCAAGCAGTAAACCACGAAAGAGGCCATGAAAGAGTATAGCAAAGGGAAGATCTGTGAAAGCACATGGCAATGGAGGCAAAACAAACAAACAAACAAACAAGAAGGGGGCACAAGCCACAGAGACAAGCACAGCCAGAAAGATGCAGATGCCAGAAAGGCTCAGTTGGGGGACAACAGAACTAGACACAGCCATCTGTACCTTGGCCCCGTCCTGGGGAACAGCTGATGCTGGTGTGGCCACAGCATGTCTGTTTGCCTGAGTCTGGAGGTCATCCACAGGAACCTGAGACAGCTTAGTCACAGACCTGTCTATTCTGGCCTGACAAATTCCCCATGGTCTTCTCTCCCACTTTCCTCACACCTTCCAGATGTTGGAGATATAACACAGCCAATCAATTGGAATTGTCCTCATGCATGGCTCAAATTCAGTTTTGTCAGTTAGTTCTGGCATATTAATGACAATGCGGTGAGCAGAATCAAGCTAACATTATCAGCCAGCTCCAAGGTGTCTTACATGTATGTATGATTCAATTATTTAAATTGCAGGTCTGTCTGTCCTCTCTCCTACTGCACAATAAAGTTAAATTTCACAAGGACAATCATTTATTCCAAATAGTACAATGAAAAAATCACTGGGTCTAGACATTAAAAAGTTTTTGCTTCCCTTTCAAGATTGTGACCAATAGAAATGGGGTAGAGAGGGAGAAGGAGTGGCACGTGAAGCAACATAAAGTAATAATAGGAAAAATATATAATACCAATGACTGCAAAAGGGACCAAGAGAACTATTTGGGTGACGGAAATGTTTTATATCATAACGGTGGCAATTACAAGGGTGAAAGCCAACATAAAAACTCAAGAAGGTATATACTTAAAATGGGTGCATTTTGTTGTAGGTAAATTATACCTCAATAAAGTTGATTTTAAAGAACATTATCCAGGAACCAATTGTTCAGTTTAGAGTAAATCAGCTCTGTTAACTCTATTTCTTCTTCTTTAGTTGTTCATATTGTAGCCACCTAATTCTCACAAAACACATTTGAAGAACAGCAGACAAAATGAAAATGATATTCAAAAGTCAGTTTTTCTACTTTTTACAAGCTCAGATCATTCACTTGGCCTAAAAAGATATATTTTTTAATCTTATCTTTAGTTCTCAAAAGTTGACATCAGGAAACTGTGCCTTATTCCCTATTGCCCTCGAATGTAGAAAAAGCAGAGAAAATAAAAAACTAGCTTAATCACTGGATAAAGAACAAGTAAATCATATTCATAAAAACAGTAAAAAAATTCAGGGTTATATTGAAGAGGATAGGTAGAATGCTATCAAATAAAATACTGATGCTGCTTTCTTGAAGAGAAACCCAGAAGTTTAAGGGTTTTTTGGCAATAACATATAAAACTGGACAAAAATGATCCTAGCCTGGGAAACTTTTCATGGGCTTAGGTTATTACCAACTGTGGAGCTTCAAAGCTAGAATAATTTTGTCCCGATAAAGCCATAAAGCCATACAAACCATCCAAAACTTGACCATCTGAGAATAATATTAAAATCATAGATGAGGAAGAATAAGGCCTTTGTTCTATTTGATTCAAATCTCCTAAAGACCATTTTATTAGCCATGAGTTCAACAATCAGTGAGAGAAACAGAGTTCAGACATAGAAACTGGTTCTCTGGTCCTTAACTCACATATATGCTTTTCTGATCAAACGTTCCATTCTCTTTTTAGAAGCAGGAAGGAAAAAAAAATATTACAAGTGACTCAAAACAAAGTAATTTGCTTCATTAGTGAGATGTTTTCAGAGCACAGCCACTGAAGACATCGATATTAAAACTTATTACTTATCAGTAGCTTTATTATCAGAGTTGATATCAACTTTGTTGTTCTATTTTAGATTATCATTGTGGTGAATAATTTTTAGTCATAATTTTAGATTAAGGAATAACCACACACTCATCAAATTAAAAAGAAGTACAACACTGGGGTTAAAAACTTTCAAATAGGTAAGTGGTAGGATAAATATATACATACTTTTTATGTCAACTCATAAAAAGTGTGTATATATTTAATTCTACCTCTAAAGTGGCCTAACATAGCACCATTAGTACTCATGAGAGATGACCTGGTACATCCATTAGAATTTGTCCCTAATGTTCTTTTCTACAAAATGGAGTTATATCCTAAAACAGTAAGTATTCATTATTCTGGAATTTATTTTTTGCCAGTGAGCAAGTACATGTTCAAAAGTTCTGAAGTGTAGCTGGAAGAGAATACATTTAAGACTCTCATGGGTCAAGAAGTGACAATTTGAGCATTTACAAAAAAGGAGGGTGTGAATAACAAGTGTCCTAAATCTATCCATACAACACCAATGCTTGTTTCAACACGAATCGATCGGGCAGATTCGCTTGACCACCACGCTCCCCCATCAGATAATTTAGAGACATTATCAGTATTGTTGTTCTTATCATCACTGCAAATCATACTACTTTGGCATCTTTGTCTTATGGTTTTTACTACTGCATTTGTAGGAATAATAATGCACTAAGAAAAATAGCTAACACAATTATTTTGCTAGAAATTATTTAAAGTGCTTTATCTATTTTACACAAAGTTGGAAATCAAAGCACCACTGAGGTTAAGTAGCTTGCTCAAGATCACACAGCTAGTAAGTGCAGGGCCCAAGGTTCATACTCAGGGAGCCTGGACTCCAGAACTCATGCTTCTCAAGCTTCTTCATCAACAGGGAAGGAAAATTCTAAATATGCCAGTGGGATCTAGTCTGGCTTAGTGGACATTCTGTTCCCTTTTAGTACTGAGTACACTTTCTCAGAGGACAGGTAGACTGAAGAGGGGAAAACTTTGGTGAAGGGAGATTAAAGGTAACGTAAAACCAAAGGAAAAAAAAAGTCAATGAGACAGAACCTTGACTTAGTCCACTTTGCTAAACTTATTATTCTAAATTTTTAGACAGTGTTATAGCCTACCAGCAGTATGCAACTGCTGTGTTTTTGTAACCTTAAGAGATAAATTCTTCAACTCAGTAGTATAAAAAATATGCACAGAAAAAGGGAAATGCATCAAAATGTTAACAGGATGCAAATTTTATTTTATCTCTAATATCCTACATTTTCTAAGTTGTTTAACAGTGAATAGGCAATACTTTTATACCAGGGAAAATTGTGTATCAAAAAGTCACTGGAGAGTTCAAAAAGAGAAGGAAGGACATATATTTCTCACTTCACCTGTATGATGAAATCTTGAGCCATGCAAAAGTTAGCTGCAAGCTCCTAAAAAATTAGTCACACAGACACTTAGATTAAAACAATACCAGAAGTAGAACCATTTTGTTACTTTCTCATTTTAGAAGAGAATGTAGAAGGAAAGATAGCAAGAGCCTACCTCACACTCAACTGCTCAAGGATCGGAGAACTAAATGTGTCTAAAGCAGAGAAAATTATCTGAAGCCTTCATGGAAGGACTGTAGGTTTCAGGAACTAAGATGCCTGGTTATCTCCAGTCATGAAATAGCCCATCATACAGACTGCCATTAGCAACAACTTCCTATAGCTGCCACCCATCTATCACTCCCCACAGGTAAGATCTGCTGCATGAGTTTTTCTCTTGCTCTTAGCCACTGAGTCTTCTGCCTTCCTGCTCTGATTTCTGAACAACAAGGCTTAGCCATGGAACTATGACTCAGTGTTTGGTAATTGTTGGGAAACATATTAAAAGTAACTTGTTAATAAGGAAATTATTAAATAAAATCTGTAATGGCTTACTTAATAATTTAACAAAATCTGTATAGTCTTAATAAAGACTTAATAAAGTCTGTAATGGCTTATATAAAAATATAAATAAAATAGATTCAAAACTATCCCTGAAAAATGCCATTCTCACATGACTTCCATTCCAGTGTGCGTTCTTGGACAGCAGGCCATGAATGTCTTACCACCTTCAGTACCCCTGATGGAATGATATACTCAAGAGCATCATTCAATCTGTATGTTTCAGAGTTTAAAAAAAAAAGCTGACACTTGCCACAAGGTCAAGTGAAAGATACAGCATCAACTCAACCACCATTTAGGGGCCAGAGACTGAGAGCTGCACTTACCCACCAGGAGAAAGAAGAGTAAGCAGGCCTGCAGCCCCTGCCACTCACAGGGCTGTCCCAGATGAACAGTAACCAGACTCCAACATTTTCCCTCTCTTTCAAGTCTGTCCATTGACCCCTTCCCATGTCAACCAGAGGAAAAAATTCTCATAGTCTGACTCACAGCAATGCCAACCAAGTCAAGCTGGTGTCGGGTGCACCCACAACTAGGACCACACATGACCTTTGGAACAGACAACAGCTCTGGCAAGACAGGAAGGGAAACATACATAAATAATGTGATGACTTTGCCTAGGACAGGATTCTCTTCCACTGGTTATATAGAACTTGCTGCTGAAGCTATATAGATTGTGCGGCAAATATTAAAAATGTGAATTTTGTCAAAGTTTGGGTGACCCCCTCAGCTGAATCAACCTCTATCTTAAGCAGTGCTAAAAAAGATGGCCTCTGCATGTCAACCTCAGGCAACGGTGGTCAAAGCTGTGAGTGGCCAGCTTTGTACGGCCTTATCCAAAAAAGCCACACAACAGTGCAGAGCCTGTAATTACGTAATAATTTAATGTGGAAATTAAAGGTTTCGTAGGGCCCAGTCTAGAGGAGGCAGAACCACAAGTAACATGAGGGATACAGCCTGAGGATCAAGTAACACTCCACCACAAACTGTACCAAGACACAGTTCTTCTTACAAAATGCATATCCATCTCTTTCATGGTATCCAATCACAAACATCCAAAGGGCACCTGTATACAGGCATGTGCCAGCTGCTGGGGGAAAGGAATAGGGAATAAACAGAAGATAAGTAAGACAAGGGGCTCTGCTCTACAGTTTACAGTCTAGCAAAGGTGATAAGCCATTTGCACAAATTCTAGGGACACAGATTTGCTGTTAGCTTTGACCTGAGTGTTTGGAAACATTTACTCATTACTCCCTCCATGACTGAACTCACAGAGCTATAATGAACCTTCAGTTTGAATGCCAAGGCATTTTACAAGTATCATTCTTCTTATAAACAAACAAACAAGCATGCATGAACACAATCAAAATATTTACAGTAAGCTATGCCTCTAAACAATAAAACATTCTAGAACTAGTGAAGGACCAGAAGAGTAGAACAGCTCTTTACAGACCCAACGTTCCTAAAGTGTGTGACCAGAATCCCTGAGGCAGCCTCTTCAGAGCATACCTGCCCAACTGTGCCCACCCTCCCTGTGACTTTTGGGATGGAGATGGCAAGTGAGAGGTATACTCGGACAGAGGCACCACATGATTCCTACATGCTTTATCTCCTCTCCACCATCTATAGAGTTCCTCAATTGCCAATGGAAGCAAAGAAGATTAAACAGTTTATTAAGTAAAATGTCAAGCTGCTTCCCAAAAGTCCAGTCTAATATCAAGGCTGTAATTTGGCCAAAAAAAAAAAAAAAAAAAAAAGCAAGCACTTTAAGTTCTGAAGATGATGTACCCTAAAGATCATTCTCTAAGCTGATGAAGCAGCACAGAGACCTTTTAGCATCTGTCTGCTACCCCAGTCAGAGCATATGAGGCGTTAGGCAGTTTCCACTTGAGGACTGGCCTCCATGCAACAGCTCCCAGAGCAGGCAGCACCAGAATCTGGCTAGGGCTTCTGCCCCTTCTAACAATGGTCATGCGGCGACATTCAGTTATGACTCTAGTCCCACGTGGCTGTGTGGATTAATGTATTACCCTGCTGCGAAATGAGAAATCTTTATCTTTAATATTATACAAACAAGAAGCCACAAGCAACTGAAGAGCTTTCATGAGTAACAGCTTTTCAGAAAACTAGAAATGTGAGCACTATTATTTTTCCCCAATTTATAGGCCCCAAAAGGCATATCAGATCCTAATCTATAGCTTCTCTCAATTCCACCGTACTTGCTAAGGGGTAGCTTGAGATGTCCAAACAACAGAGAGCATCTCTTGGACAGCTGTGAGGCAGGAGCCTTGATGCACAGGACAGCAAGGCTCTGGCTAGTAAGCACCTTGCACTGCCAACACTATGAGAAACAAAAGTGCTCTAGAACTGCCTCACGCTTGGTGAGACAAAGGAGGTGCCTTTGAAAGAGGTAGCTTTGGTTTAAGTTTCTACATGTTCGAATCTGAACAAGAGTTTTCAGTCCTCTCTCGAATACCACATTACTCCTACTTGTCCAACTCTAAAGCAGATCAAGAAACAATCTGCTTGCATTTTCACAGGCAAACACATGTGAATACGCTGACTTTTCTACAGCACTCGTTTTTGTCTTTATTTAAGGCACCAGGTTTTGGCTACATGGATGGAGGAATGGCACCAGAATGAGAAGCAGAGTATTCACAACTTTTATGGCTATAACCTATTTCCGCTCAGCATCAAACCAGAGCCTATCACCAACATCCCTAGAAAGAATTCATTAACTAAGAGGTTTGGGGAGAAGTTCCCTGTCACTAACACCCATAACCAGGGCTATCCAAGATCCAAAAAAAAATGTTTCTTTATTTTGAATTTTTAGAGAGGCCCTGAATCCATGTCTCCAGTATGATAAACAGAACAAGAGTCACCAGCCTGGGGACTGGGATGATAAATGGTTAACTCAAAGACTACATTCAACTTAATTGGGGAAAAAAAAACAAAACCCCTGGTAATTAAAGCAGGTACACTGCTGTAAGCAAGTAACTGATCTGAAATCTATTTACTTTCAAGTTGTCATTAGATCTCCTCTCTCAGAA
This sequence comes from Eonycteris spelaea, assembly GCA_003508835.1. Taxonomy (NCBI): domain Eukaryota; kingdom Metazoa; phylum Chordata; class Mammalia; order Chiroptera; family Pteropodidae; genus Eonycteris; species Eonycteris spelaea. Next base: position 6,859,042 of record PUFA01000044.1, read on the forward strand.
TCCTGAAAAAAATGTTCCTCTGCACTCAGTATCATACCTAGAATGATGCTTTGACAGGATCTGATACATGCTGAGTAACATGTGTCTAATCAGGAAGGCTGACTAATCAAGTAAAAGGCTTTATCATTCTAATTTAAAATTGAAGCTATCTAACACATACCTCAAATATTTTAAAACATCCACCCAATCCCCCATACCTTATCTTGGCCTCCTGCTGCTGCTCGAAGGCAGCTTTGGGAAGGGCTGGAAAGTCAAGGCCATCAGGACACTAATTGTGCTCAGGGCCCTGCCAGTTTCCTTCCCATAATTTCTCTTCCTCCCCGCCCCATTCTATTCCTTGCTTCCAGGGATGGGACAAGGGGCGAAGCTGCAAAATGAGAACACAGCTGAGAACAGGGAAAGGCAAAGAAGAGAAATGCACACCTGTCTTTTCCCCACTTACGTAGCCGCAGGCTGTGAATATTGGCCAAGATGTTTTATATGCAGAGAGAAAAAGAAAAGCACAGTACACATTTCATGTTCATTCATGTAAATGTACAAAGTAATTAGCACGTCAGAACATTTTCTCTTCCTCTTTAGTTCTGGTGTATTTCTGCACACACACACACACACACACACACACACACACACACAAAATGGATAAACTGATCAAAATTTCTGAGAGGGCATACATCTCTCCTTTATTTAAAAGAATCACAAATATGCATGCATTTAGGATCACGTGATATATTTTTTGATAAAAATCTTTAATAAAATGACTAATAAATTCAAAGGAAACTAGAATGTTTCTAGGAAATAGTCTAAATATATTTTCCAAATTTTAGTGTGTCAGGAAAAGAATGCCAAAACCCAGAAGATTATCAAAAAGAAATATATAAATAAAAAAGATTCCAGGGATAAAATATAGTCACATAAGGAAGGGGTGCCAGAGAATCAGATATGCAGAGAAAAATATTTCTCTATTTTGAATGTTTAATAGAGAGGCCCTGAGTCCATGCCTCCAGTATGGTAAACAGAACAAGGTCACCATCCTGGGGACTGGGATGATAAAGTCAATTGCCTCAGGAAGAAAAAAAAGAAGTACAGAAACCCGGTATTACCAAATACAGTGCTTCAGTGGCTTCAGACAATCATTTTCTCAGAAGTCAGTTTTCAACTAGGTAGTACAGTCTGTGAATCCCCTATACCAACTAAAGCCTCATAATCACATATCCAATTAATTGAAATATAATTAAGTATGACAAACATTTATTGAAAATGTACTATGTGTACGGTAACAAAGGAGACCAGGGCCCAATAACAAGAACACAGAGTTGAAGTTCCAAAATTGGAGCTAAAGCCCATCCCTACAACCCGCAAACAAGCCCCAACATTAGTCAGGTAGTTTGACAATAGGTGAAATTTCAGGCAGGCTATTTGCACTGAGGTTTTTCCCTGTCAGATATTATTCCACAGTTCTGGTGCACCCTGCCATCACACACCCCATTCTTTGCATATGCACTTTTAAAAACATGGCAAAGTTTTGTCAAGAACACTTACTTCTTACAGGTATTCACAATTTCTTGACATAAAATCTTTACTTACAGGAATGATTGCCAAATGACTAGAAACTGGTGAACACCTGTTACAGACAAAATATCCCTCTCAAAATCCACTGTGTCCATCTCAGCAAAGCCATGCTCCTGTGGTCTGTCAGCTAAGAAGCTGAAGTATCAGATTTGACAATGCAAAGGTAGTCTTAAAGTGTCCACTTAAATCAAAAGTAATCAGAAAATTCGTAACATTTACAGTGAGAATTCTGAGACTTCCTTCTTTAATCACTCTTTTTAGGTGTTTATAAAAGAAACAAGGCTCAGGTCAAAGAGCTTTAAGTGTTCCACAGTAATAAAAATAATGAAATTGTCAACACAGTGTGTATCTGGTGCCAAGCACCATGCTAACCCTAATTCTGGGAGGTCTGTACTTTTATTACACCCACTCTACAAATAAAAAAACAAAGACATAAGGCTTAAGAGACTTGCCCAACATTTCCCAGCTAGTAAGTTGCTAGTCAGTAAATTGCATAAGCAGTCTGCCTCCAAAGTCCACTCAGTGGCTCTTAGCTACTACACCATTCTATCACAATACTTGATAGTGTTTCACAGAACTAGTTATTCACAGCCAGCTCATAGCCACAGAAACACTGAAAGAGGCAAATAAAAGATATTCCTTCATTGAGAGTAAAAGCTCTGGCTCAGCTACAAGGCAATTCAGAATACTTATAAAATCTTAAACTTTGTTCAGGCTAACTTTTAAATAGACTGGTGAGTAACTTCAATTTATCAAACTACAAAAGCAAAGATGTACTTGCCATTCAAAAAATTCAATTATACACACAAATAAGAACACTATTCAATTTTTAAAAGAAAAAAAATCCTTTAACAATTATAGTAAATGCTTTGGCCTAAAGAGCCAAGAGAGTCCAAGAGGCTAAAAAACTCTATTAGTTGATATCCTATTAGACATCATGGATGTCACAGTCCAGGGGTCATACATGGTGGTGTTCCCATCAGTTCCCAGGAAAGGAAAAACTTAACAATGTAATAAGTTTTTTTTTTTTTTTTTTACAAAATTCAATGTATCCAATGTTTAAATTCTAATTATGTCCCTCCTTTTATTCTGTTAAGGGTCCTTATTAAATGCAGTATCAAGATATAGTGGCGTTTTTTAGTGTGCTTCTTAGCGCATGTAAAAGAAATTGGAAAATCTGTTTATCCAATTTTTTTATTTCTACTGGTTTTTTAAATTGTGGTTCTCAAGTCTAGGAACCAATGGTCAAGGATAGCTAGAAGTCACCCTTGGAAAACAGTAGAAATAACAACTTGCCTAGAGAACTTTTTTTTAAGACTCTTAAGAGTAGAGTGGACCAGCAATTTTGGAAAATTATTTCCACTGAATAATCCATTATAAAAATACAGACTAAGCTGTCATCCTCGAGAGAGGAATACAGTTCTAACTATGAAAGCCAACAATACTTCAAGGCTTCAAAAAAACTTGAAAAGTGGCATTACCATGGTAATGTTACCTATTTGTACTGTAATTCTAGATCAAAAAAGCAGATGTTTAAAACTGGATAAGGCTGCTCAAATTTAACACCATTATCTTGATAAGCTTTCGCTACCACACTTCTCCCTACTTAAAACATTACCCAAGAGAAACAAGTAATTTTAAAGATCTTTCTCAATGTAATAATGTAGCTGTTCCTTGTTATAATTTGCATAGTGAATACTAAGCTTTAATTAACTATATAAATAGAAGTAGTTAAGAATAGAAAACAAAAAGGCAAAACAAAACAAAACACCCTAACAGTTTGTTATCCAATTTTAAAAAAGGCAATTACAATTGCAAGTTCAGCTGTAAACCTTTCTACATTCTGTTTAGGGGATACTAGATATGTATGCACACAAAGCATAGATTCTGAGGACTTGTTTTACTAACCTAGAGAATGTAAGTATATTTAAAGGTTTGTTAATCGGATCAGCAAATTACAAGTGTTTTATTGCTTGTGGTCTTTCAAAATTTGGGATAAATCTACTTGGTGCTTGTAACAGATCGCCTGTGCAGTAGTACACCATTGTTTGCCCTTTCCAATTTTCCTGAGGCTCTCAGCTGGAGATACATGAATATCTGTGGTCATTCAGGGTAGGTGTAACAATCTAGGGAGTGTTCCCTCAAGACAAAGAACCAACAACAAAGGGTAAAGCTTCCCCTAACTCAAAGGCTTCCTTCCTGTTCAGTCTTAAAAAACAAGGCTCCAAACATTTCCCTCAAGGGAACTGCAAACATCAAGCCTCTTCTGGCAGCAGCAAAACTCATCACACCTATGAACCAGGACCCCATAAAATCAGTAACTCTATTCTGCTTTCAAAAGAAAGGGTAAGAGGACAAATCAGAGGGAAATACATATATATACTTACATATACACACACACCACCGCCACCACCACTACCACACCACCACTGCTACCACCCCACCTCCTCCCTCAGAAGAGTTCATCCTACCATAGAAGACAGGAAATATTGGGCATTAACAGTAGTTTGGTAAGGTTGTAACAGAATCATCAGAAACAAAACAAGCTTCCCAAAGAAGTTTCAAGCTAACAGCTCTGAATGTCACTTCTCCCTTCATACATACATACTTATTGCATCAAAAGAGCTGTATGTCTGCAAGAACAGCTTTAAAATCACTGGGTACCAAAAGAACGCAACTGTACAAGATAAACACTAGTTGAAAGGTCCAAACCAGATGATTTACAAAGCCCTGCAGGTACATGCAAAAGCTGCTGTCCTAGCCAAGGAAAGAGGCAGATAGAGTATAAGGACCCAAGGCTCCTCGGCTAGCTGATAATGACTGGATATCTGCTGCTAGTGGCTGTCCTATTTCACCTGACACCTTGGATTCTCTCATCAGTTACTGCAGGCAAACAGAGACTGCTGAGAACAGTGACCCCCTATAACCCCCTTCTTTCCCTGACAAGTAAATTATAATGCAACCCATTTTGGCCCCTATAAATGTTAACTATACTTACTCTATTTGACTCAATTGTACATTTATGTACAGTTGGGACAAATGTGAACTTTAGAGCTTAAAAAACTTATGGATTATCTAGTCTAGCCCTCAATTTCACAGGCAAAGAAACTCAGATGGAAAGGATTAATGGCTAATTCAAGGATACAGACCAAATTAGGGGCAGAACCAGGCAGCACCCAGACTTCCCACCCAGTTCACTGCACCATGCTGACTTTCTGCATAGATTGGGTATAGGAGCTGAATAAAGTTGTAGGAATTGCCACATAGTCACAGGGCCTGAAGCAGGGACCTGTGGTCCACAGGCCCCTAGAAAGCTAAAGACCCTATGTTTCCCAAGAAGTCAGAATCAGGTGAAGAGATAGACAAGTACTCTGCATCTAGACAATTTAGGTAATTCCTTTCCCTTCTGCCAAAATTCAAGTAAAAATAAAGAGGCATTTTGATTAAATATGCCTGGTTAGGAGTAGAAGGCTTTAGTTTTAATGAGAAAGAATTTATTTAGCTATTTGAGACTTTATTTTCACACTAATACATACCCTTGACACAAGAAGGCCTATGCTGTCCAATACAGTAGCCACTTGCCATAAGTAGCTATTTAAATTTAAATGAAAATTAAATAAAATTTAAAATTCCATTCTTTGATTGCATTAGCCACATTTCTCAATACTCATACACAGCGAGTGGTTACCATATTGAACAGCAGATAGATAGAACATTTCCATCATCACAGAAAATTCTATGGGAGTGGCTGGTCCTCAAAACACACACCAGACTAACAGGATAGAACCTTTTGGGGTGAGGTGCTCCCAATGATTTTATGCACATTAAAGTGAGAAACCGCCAGTCTTGTTACTGCCCATACAAAATCACTTTTTCCCTGACCTAGTTCATACTTATATCTGAAAATGATCAACTTTTAACTTCATTATAATGTAAGAGCATAGTTCATAATGTCATACAATTTCAAAGACATGTTTTTATGTTAACAAGCTTGCTTGAGAAGAAATGTCCTTAATTAGCAAAGGATTTTAAAAATGTTTCATGAAGATCTTAGTTATTCATAACAGTTAAGAGAAACAACTATAGGGTCCAAATATATAGAAATGGTTAAAAATAATAAGTCTAAAGACACTTCTACATTATTAAAATTGTAATTGTGAAAGCTATGTTGTACGTCAAACTATAAAGGAGAAAAGCAAAACCAAAATTGTAATTACAAATATTTGTTATATGGACAAGGGCAAAATTAAGGCAGATGAAAATCAAGAATAACTGATTTGTCAAGCTTGGCTAATCAATAATCCTTCCTCCTTTTATTTCTGCCACGCTTATTAAGAGTTACGTGTGCAAAAAATATTTTAGAGAATCTAAGGAAACAATTTTTCAAAAAGATACAATTGTGTTTTGATGCAAAAAATCCACTGCAAGAACATTTGGTAAAACAGTTTTACAACTTTATCAATAATTCACTGAATTGTTCACGTCATATTAACATGAAATAAAGACCATATTCAAGCAAATGATGAGGCTTGGCTTGAAAGTTAAAGAGGATTTCTCCTCTTTTTTTTGTAAACTTAGATCTACAATCAAATATAAGAAAAGCATTTTTACAAGTAAAATTTTAGAGATGTAAAACTTGACTTCTTAAATTTAGTTTCTTCACAGTTGTTGAGTGGTAAAATGCCAAATAAACCCAACAACTATATGTTTCTCACATTTTCTTATGTTTGCAAGTCTAAATTCCCAGAAATATTTTGTAGTGATCTTTAAAAGGATCCCACCTCTAAATCAACTCTTGATTGTTTTAATACACATTTTCATATAAATTTTAGCAGTACTTTATTGACAGCCTTGGTAAAGTTGTAAGTCACTTAATTTCTTACATTGTCAAGGTATAAAATAATCTTTCTGAGTGTTTCTGTATGTCTTGGTTTTGCTGCTATTCCACTTCTTTTGCAATGCTCTAAACTTCTTTCAATTCCAAATGCATAAACACCTTCTCTACTCTAGCTCCTGGGAAGATCTGAGAAAAGGTAACTGTAGTTGAATGTCTTTAGGGAGACTACTATTTGACAGAATGTTCCTATAAATTTCTTAAAATAGGATTCCATGGCATGTGTAATGTTATTGACAATTGGAAACAATTAAGTTATCCATTTATTCCTAACTAGATTTTGCCAGAAGAAGAGTGAAGTGGTAGGATAAACTGGCCAGTTTGGTATCATTTTGAAAAAATTTCCCAGCCCGAAAGGCATACACATTTTTAAATTAAAGATGACTAAAAAAAGTTTTTTGAACTAAAATATCTGCAATAGTGATGCAAAAATAGGATTTTTAAAAATGTTCCAACTTTTTCTACTGACTACAATTCATTATCCTCATAAATGTGGGTAACTGAGAGTTTCCAAGGCAGCTACCACATTCAATTCTAACATTTACATATGCTCTTGAGAAAAAAGGAAATCATTATTTTTATTTCTATTGTTGGAAGTTAAACAGAAAAGGTATTTGACAGTTTCTAATTAATATATATTTTTTACAAAATAGTAAACAGAATTTACAAAATGCTTTCTGTGTCCTGGTCATTCTTAAACCTAGGCACAGAGAACACAGAGGTGAATCATACATAGTCTTAGACCTGGAGAACCCCTAGAGTCTAACTGGATACAGCTATACCCGAGAAAGGTCCTTAACATTAAAGACAGAGACCAACACAGCAAACAAAACCATGCAATTTATGAGGGAAAGAAAAGCAGATTATATAGAGGAAACGACTGTTATGTCCTCAGAAGGAGAAGAAAATGCCACAACCATGAAACAAGAAAAGGATGCTATTTAAAATATACATACATATAGGTATGTATGTATACACACATACATATATACAGAGAGAAGAGAAAATCGGGGACCAAAAAAGTGCTCTTGGCATTTAAAAACATGATAGGAGAAAAGAAAAAATAAACCTAAGTGGAGGAAGATAAAGTGGAAGAAATCTCCCAGCAGGTGGAACAAAAACAAGAGATAAAAAGTAGGAAGTAAAAATTAAATAATTAGGACTAGCAGGTTACACAGGAAACCCCATGTCGAAAGTGTTACAAAAAGAACAAAACAAAGAGGAGAATCTGTTCATGAACTTATTCAAGAACTTTTTTAGAAACGAAAGACATGAGTTTCCAGATTGAAAAGGCCCACTACTGTGACTTCACCAAAAAAAAAGGGGGGGGGCGGGAGAAGAATATTCCACAAGATTCCAGAGAGGGAAAATCTAGGACACATCCAAAGGATTAAAAATCCAAATAGCTTTGGACTTTTCAATATAAATACCAAAAGATAAAAGACATTAGAGCAACTGACATCTTTAATCTGATACCCACCCAAAGTATCATTGAGATGGGTAGGTAGAACAGATATTTCCATGGTTTCAAAAAACTACCTCACAAGCACCCTTTTTCGGAAGCTACTAAAAGATGTGATATACAAAATTGAAGCAGTAAACCAGGAAAGAAAAGGAAAACGGAAACAAGAGATTCCATATAGGAGAGAGAGAAAAGGACTCCTCAGAATGATGTAATGGAAACCCCAGGACGACAGCTAAACCAGGCAAAGAAGGCTATCAGTTCAAAAAGGAGCATGTTAGAAGGGTCGAGGAGAAACGTCTCTAAGAAGATAAAATCAAGAGTACTTAATATGTTTGAATGTCTTGAAACGAGAGTTAAGCAAGGGAAAAATAATTTAGATGTTGAATTAAGTATAAGTAAGGATAGAAAAAGCAACAAATTAAAGAAAAAGGAAAAAATAGAAATAATTGTTAACTCCAGGGAAAACAAAAAGTTCTATGATAGGAAAAGAGATCAGAGAAGAGTACATGGCTCAACTGTAAACAGTGTTCTGTATAGTCATACAAGTAATGTAAAATTACTATATAACTATACTGGGAAAATGGGGAATGGGAAGAATTTGGGGGAAGAGGATAGGGCTCATAAAGAGAACAAAGAGAATAAATAAAAAACTAGCACTACCAGGATGTTACACAGAAATATGGAGGGAAATTCCAAAAGAATGAGCTAAAATTGCTATACGTGGTTGCCTCTGGGAAAGAAATGAAGATGATTATTTTTTTATCATAGCCTTTATAAATTATAGAACTACTTTATATATTTACACACACACACACACACACACACACACACACACACACACCAGAATCCAATCTCTTACCCACTAAACTCACATTTTTCAAATTATGAATTTGTGACCTATTAGTGGGCTGTGAAATTAGATCAGTAAGTTACAACCATCATTTCTAAAATGAATGAAAACAGAAGGGGACAGAAAATAACAGACATACACATAGCACATTTTTTCATGAACCTTCAAACATATACATACACAGAGTTCAAAATGTAAAATATTTTTTAACTGTGGACTATGAACAAAATAACTTCAAAATCATTACTCTAGACTGCATTATAATTATTTTTAGTCTTGTTTTTAAGAGATTTCAACCTATCTTTATTTTAAAACAAAGAACTATGTTGACAACTAATAAAAATACTCCATTACAATGCTCTTTAAATTCCCATTAATATCACGCATGAAGGATGTTCATTCCTATAACAGTGAAACCTAAATACGTTTTGCTTTCTTATAATCAACTCTATAATATTTGAACCAAAGAATAACAAAAATAAAAAGAATTCAAAGACATCCAAATAATTTATAATGTGGAATATTATGCTTCTTGGGTGATTTTTTAAATTTGTATGACTTTCACTGATATTTAAATTTCTGGTGTACAGAGACACTTGAGCAAAAAGACTTGTCATTCTGGAATGACAGAGAAAAACAGTATGGAAACAAAAACTTGCAACATATAATGCATAAACTAGAAAAAATATATATAGTTAACCAAGACAGAGCTTTTTTCCGCTGACCTTCCTTATACACTTTACAAAGTGTGGTGGACTCCTTGAAGTATGGAAAATATGGGCAAGAAGTTAAAACTTTGATGCTATCTTACTAAAAGTCCAAATTTAGCCCAATTTTTCTTTTAACTGAGCCAGGTTATATATGCACATTTTTTTTGGATGCTTACCCTACAATTCACTTCCATAAAATAATCAAGAACAAAAACTTTTGTAGAAAACACATTCCATTATCCTCTCTTTGGTGTAAAGCTTCGCTTCCCAAAAGTTATAAAGATCAGATTTATAAGCTGCCCATCTATTTTTTAAACCACCACTACCATCCATACTGGTTGTAAAAAGAGAACGAATAAGCCTTAACATACTGGTTTAAAGATAGAAGAAATATTTGTTGAAATATACATAAATAATATATAAGTGTGTGTATGTGAAAATATGCATGAATAACCATGGTTACTTTTTTTTGGAGAAGTGAGGAAATGGGGAAGGAATAGGAGGTAACATCAGGAGTGAGAGAAAGATTTTTCACCATAAATCTATTTATACTCTGATTTTTTTAACTATTACCCATTTTGGCAAATTAAGAAATCTCATTCTATTTGCCCCTCCTAAATTGCCTTGCTTCTGCATCCTACTCCACATCCTGTTGGCATGTGCACCTGTGCATGCATGCACGTTCACACACACACACACACACACACTCACCCAGAAATAATTTGCAGCAGGTATGCTTTCACTTTGACAGAAAGGTCTTTCTCCCACTCTTGCAAAAGTGAACCTACACTCTTAGCACCCACGTGACCAGCACAAATGTTACCTTCCTTTGCAGGTTTCCTGGACCCTGGGTCATTTCCACAGCCCCTCCTTAATGCTCCATCACACTGGGAACCTAAACACTACAGACATTTGCTGAGCACCTGCTTTGAGCCAGGTGATGCTCAGGGGCATGGGACACAAAGGTAAGCAGGACAAAATACCTGCCTTCACAGAGGTCACAGCCTCAAAGAGGAAACAGAGAGGAAGCAAGAAATTTCCAAATAATATGGCACATGTAAAGGCAAAAGTATAATCTACACAATCTACCACATTCTATTTTAACTATTTTTTCCTCTCTCTTCCCACACTCCTCAAAGGTAAGAGCCTCTGACACAGGCCCAGAGCTACTGGACCTGTAGTTATCTTTGGATCTTCTGTGCCACCTATGGTGCCCGCCTGATCTCAAGGTCATATATGTCTCTTGCATAATAATGCAATGGTATTTCAAGAATCAAATTCATACATGTCTTAATGTTACAGAACAATGATGGTATACAAGTCAACTATTAATCTGGACTTCTGCAGTATATTATAATCTTAAAATTTCAGGACAAAAACAAAAATCTTTAACCTCAAAAGCCCTGTGATCTTTTAATCCTCACCATGTCGTCTTGGCTTTGATTTTATAAAAGGGGAAAATTATGAAAGCTAAGCCTGTCTATTTCTTTTCCTGGAAATAAATGCACTCTCACTTTTTTTACTGGTAGGACTGAAAACTTTCACCCAATAACTTAAAATTTCTATTCATGAGTAACACATTAACAATTCCATAATTCTCAGAAAAATTGTATTTCTCAATTTGATATACGTTTGCCAATATTAATTTAAGGACTTCTTATACTTCAAACCTTGGACTTCTAGGTAAGAAAAATAATATTCTTGCCTTTTCCTGAGCTCGTTCTCAAAACAAATGATAGAAATGACCTGCAAACATAACATGAAGTTCTGTCACAATTAATCAACCCAGAACCCAAGGGAGGAATTGTTTCTATTTTTAAATGCACTGCTGCTTTAAGGCAAACCTGGTGGAGAAATATGAAACCAAGCTGCATAATGAAAATCAAAATGCATTTGGTGTCTCCATCCTTCCAATACAGTAATGCTAATCTACAAGCAGCACTGTTGTGTTGACCCTTCTCGGTCTATAAACCAAATGATGGGTACCCAGGCAGAACTCCATAGAAAGGGCTTGTCTACCACTCAAAGAACCAGATCTGTCAAGAGGACAGAACAAGAGAACACCCATTTTTCAATGCTATTCTTGTAGTTTCAAAGAAGAGGCTATTCCAATACACAAGCAGATGGATAAATCCCCAAATCATCCTACAAATCTTTAGTTAAAAGATCGTGATTAGTAACTGCTGATTATTTAGTATGTCTAACAAACTGTCTACAGTTATAATTTATATACAAACCCCACAAAATTAAATGTTTCTCCCCACAAATGACAAAACTTCATTTCATTAAATAGTAGCTAAAAGTAACTTTCTTTATGGTTAAGAGTGACAAGGAGCAGGTGTCAAATCAGCAAGGAAAATAAAAGCAGCAGCTACATAACAGGAGCTAGAATATTCTACCTGTTTCCCAGACTGCTTTGAAGAATCTGACCCAGCAGAATTTTATTTCTGAAACAATATAAAAATATCCAGTTGGGAGTGGGGGGAAGGAGCTGATGATCTAATTATAAAGTAAAATAGTTTACTTACTATCACCATGAAATATACAATTGCCCTGCTATACATGTATCTAAAATACTATAAATATTTAAAATGTATCTAAAGATATTATCCAAGGATATATTCATTATTGAAAAGTAACACAACATTTTAGATATAATTTAGCTATTTACCATCACCATAAAAATTTGCTCTAAATACCAAAATGTTTGCAACTGAATAGAAATGCTACTCTCACCATGAAAAGCAAAAAATTCTCCAATCTTATCTAAGTGTAATTTCTTCTCCAAAATTTGGCAAAGCTGTGCCTGAACCGGCCACATGATTATAGAAGGGAGGCAGTTGCTTCTTTTAGCAATAAAGTAACAAATCCTACCTCAGAGTCTCCAGTGGAAATCTCTTGAGAGCAAAAATCACTAAATTGTAGTGCATCAATCAACAGGTGACTTTCAGAAACATACTCATGTCCCAGAGAAATTAATTTTGACAAATATCCCGTTTTTTCTTTCCTCTTTTTACAAGCTACGGCACTGCTATATTGAACGAAGTCCGGGGTTTTTTTCCTCATGGGCTTACCAGAAAAATGCCAAATATTCAAATTATTTTGGGGCATTTTCCCATACTGCTGAGTGGAATAGAGCAGAATTAATAAGGATCCAACAGTTACAACTTTTCAAATGCAAATATGTTGCCATCTAGTAAATGCAACCCCCTTCTATACAACCCCCAGTGTCTACACAGCTCGGACACTACTTTTTGTTTCCTTGAAAACCAAAATTCCCCGCAATACATTCAGGCATTATCTCAACCCTGCACCATCACCACCACCACCACCAACAAAAAAGATTTTTAAATGGCCCAGGCCTGAGCCTACATCGTACAAAAAAACTGTTTTGCTTTATTGTGGGGTCTCCCTTCATTTTACACACAAACTCCCTAAACAAGCCTGCCAAACGAAGCAAACACTGCAGTGATAGAAAAAACCCGAGGCACTGGGTTCCACAGAGAACAAGGCCTTGCGGTGGTCACTTGCCCACTCAGGCCTCCGTTTTCTTGTCTGTAAAATGTGGCCACTGGACTATTCACCTCCAGGGTCCCATCCAGCCCCTCTCCGTCTGGGTGCCTAGAGGCTGACCGGGGACACAACCGACTAGTGCTACTCGCTGGCCAGGGTGCCCAGCCCGATGCCGCGCTAAACCGGAGGGGACGTGAGAGCGGGGAGCAGGGATAGGAGAGGAACTTGGACTTGCAACAGCTTCAGACAGGAGCGTGCAACAAACTTGAAGCCGTCCTCCTAACAATAGAGAGAACACTCCCATTTTCCTGGCTCAAACTTGCAGACTGCGGGGTCGGATCCTCCTCCCGCCCTCTCTGCGCCCGCGTTACCTTTCTCCCTGTTTGGTGTTAGAAGGAGGAGGGTGCAGGACCGTTTGATTCCCTTCCATCTCCACCACGCATTTGGTGTTCAGTTCCAGTTCTGAAAGCACAGAGGAACGCGAACGTTGCAAAGTGGAGCATCCCGCCCGCACGGGGTCTCCGGGGAGGCGGCCGAGCCCGAGCCGGACCCCGGCGCCGCCTCCGCCCGGCTCTGCGGCCTCGGCTGCGCGCTCGCTGGCCGCCCAGCCCCGCGGCCCCGCAGTTTCCAAAGTTGCCCCCGCCCTCGGCCCGACCCCGGACAGAAACGAGCGGAAAGCTCCTCACCTCGTCGGTTCATGGGCCGGACGCGGACGGCAACTTTTACCTTGGTATCCGACATGTTGACGGCGCCCGCTCGGCCCGAGGCGGCGCCTCACGCGAAGCGCCGCCGCCGCCGCTGCCGCCGCCGCCGCCGCCGCGCCCCCGAGCGCGGCCGCCGCCGCCGCTCCGCCGTGAGCTCCGTGAGGCAGCGCCGAGGCGCGCGGGCCATCCCGGGGGAGCGCGACGCGGGGCACGGCCGCGGCCCGGGGAGGGGCGGGCGCGGGGCGGGGCGCGGCGGGCGGGGAGGAGGCCGCGCGCGGGCCCAGGCGCCGCTCTAGCCGCGCGGGCGCAGCCGGGCGCACTGAGCCGCGGCCCCTCGCGGCCGCTCCGGGCCCGGCCGCAGCGCCATCTTCCGCGCCCCGCCCGCCGCGGCCCCGCGGCTCTCGGAGGCCCGACCTGGCCGCGCGCGGCGCCCGGCGGAGTGCGGCGGGGCCTGGCCGCGAACGGGGCTCGGGGGCCGGGGCGGGACGCCGGGTGTCCCCGGGCGCGCTCCCGGGCCTGCACCGGCGCCTGCGGAGGGTCCACGAGGACCGCCGGGACCGAGGCACCTTCTGGGGCCGCTGTCACCGCAGACCCCGAGCCCGGGGCGTGCCGGGTGGGCCGGCCTGACCCACGGACCCAAACGCGCCTGAACCCAAGTGCCCGCACGCCGCCCGCGCCGCCCGCCTCACGCGGTGTTTTCAGATGTTTGTGGGGAACCGAAGCTAGAAATTAATCAGTGCATCTGCCACCGAACGAATATGAGTGTGTATATAGTGCTCTCGCTTCCTTTCCCTTCCCTTCCCTTCCTCTCGTCGTGGGAGGGATGTCAAGCAGGCTGGAGGGTCATTAACTCTTACATAAGAATTTTAACGGCAATGAATTCTGTCGTGCTGCCAAATGCAGACCTCGCTGCCAGGGCGGAACTGGGTGAATCTGATTTATTCTGTTTGGTTCAACAAGGGCTGTGGGGCGCTGTGTGCCAGGTACTTTGGAGCACACAGAACTCTAAAATCCAGAGTTTAGATCTGGGGAAATCTTTAGTTTTGCTTAGATGTGGAAATTTAATTATAAGTTCACTGAAACTTGTATTGGGGGCCTACTGTGTGCAGCATGCTGTGGAGGACACACACAAACGTGAATAAAGTTATGCAACCTGTGCTCCAGACGCACACACTATGGTAGGAAAACAACACAAGCTCAAATATAATGCCAGTCTGTGCAGGAGGAACGAGAGAGGTTCAGTTGTGTCTCCAACAGGTGCCAGTTAGGAACCTGAAGCAATTCTCTATTGACGCCACTCCACCCCCGCCCCGCTCCTCTTCCAGTCCACCTCTGGGAGGCCTGTGGCATCATTCTTTCTCCGTTCCTACCAGGGAAAGCCGGCTTTGTCCACCCATTTATCTAGTCGGCAAGTGTGTACTGAGCATCTACTATGCGACAACTATGTAACAAACACTGTTCTAGATTCTTGGAATATATTGCTGAACAAAAGGAGCAAAGTTAACAGCCCCCTGGGGTTAATCTAATTTGGCGCCTGTGTCCTCATATTTGGGCTACTGCGACATCATCTTTACTGAACCTCTAACTACCTCCTATAATCGTTCCGATCCAGCTTCCAGAATGATTTTTCATGTGTAATTTTTATTATTTGATTATGCATGTTATTCCATTGTTCAGAAAATCCTCCTGGTAATCTGGCCTCCCCTGTTCCTGAAATTCTTCACTTCATG
Source organism: Eonycteris spelaea (assembly GCA_003508835.1). Lineage (NCBI taxonomy): Eukaryota > Metazoa > Chordata > Mammalia > Chiroptera > Pteropodidae > Eonycteris > Eonycteris spelaea. Next base: position 6,874,477 of record PUFA01000044.1, read on the forward strand.
CAGAGCCTTTTCAGAAGTAAAATTTCATCCCTACATTAAGCCATTGTTCTGTTTCCACCAATGTGAATTATAGAGGGTTGAATTGTGTCTCTCACGAGATCCCTTCAGTTCCTAGCCCCCATAACCTGTGAATATGACCTTATTTGGAAATAAGGTCTTTGCAGGTTTAATCGAGTTTAAGTGAGGTCATACTGGGTTAGGATGGGTATCTTTATAAGAGAAAGGAGAGGGAGATTTGAACCCACACAGACAAGGAAGAAGGCCATGCGAAGCTGGAGGTAGAGATGAGAGTTATGCAGCTACAAGCCAAGCAAGGCTAAGAATCTCCAGGAGCTCTGGAAGCTTGAAAGAGGCAAGGAAGGATCCTTCCCTAGAACCTTCAGGGAGAGCACAGCCCCACGGCCCCACTCCCCTCCCCCCAAGGTTTTGGATTTCTAGCCTCCAGAACTGTGAGAGAATAAATTTCTGTCATACTAAACCATACAGTTTGTGCTAATTTGTTATAGCAGTTCTAAAAAACTAAGACAGGAATTAATGTCTCTCTCTTCCCCGACCCTTCGTTTTTCACCTCTCCCTACCTTCATTCTCTGCCATATCATGAAAGCCTTGAATGTCTTACTAAGAAATTTCAACTTTATTCTAAAAGCAATGGGAACTGAATGAAGGTTTTGGTTTTAGAGCCAGGGGCTGACATATTCAGAGCGTTCTGAGGAATGACTTCATAAAAAACTATCCCGAGGACTGTTGCAGACATTCAGATGAGAGGTGGTAATGGCATGAACAAAGCCAATGACAGTGCAAATGGAACACAAGGAAAAGATGCAAGACTTAATGCCAAGATAAGAGTTGAACAACTTAATAACCAATGGCATTGAGAACTGAGGGAGCCAACAGGGTTGCAGGCGACTGGGAAAATGTCTGGAAGGATTATGGCCCATAACACCATAAATGGATGAGGAAAGGTGGGTCTTAAAGTGAGAGGGTCATGGTCATTGGGTATTGCTGGCTAAATGAACAGTTTCTACTGGTTGTTCTTAGCTGAGTAATCCCCTTCTCTTTTCACTTTCCCCAGCCCTTTCCAACTTTGAAAGCCCAGATTAATCCTTACCTTTTCTAAGGAGGGTTTACCAAATGTTTCTCCTTCAAAACAGTTTTAGCATTAACACATTTGGAATTATATCTTTTTAGAGTTGAAAAGTGCCTTTGGGATCTTCTGGACCCTGCCACGTCTCCCAAAGTGGTCATTCATCTGCTTAAATATGTCTGATGGCAGAGTGCTCACTGTTATGGGATGCTGTTCCAAGGTTCTACAGTTAGAGGAGACATCCACGAAAAATCAGATTTGCCTCCCTGTAATATTCACAAATGCTGATGCCTCCTAGGGCTTCACACTCCAAGTCAAACTCTTCTTAAACATGACAGCGCTCTAGTTATTTGAAGATGGCTCTAATGTCCTTTTGAAGAGCTCTGTTCCTCAGAATGTACTGTTCTGGTTACTGCTGTCGTATAATATATCTTCCCAAAACTTAGCAGCTTAAAACAATTTGAGGGCTTATCTGGGCAGTACTAGCTCTGTTTCTATCATGAGGTTGCAGTGAGATGGTAGCGGGTGCTGGAACCATAGAGGGCTGGAACAGCTGGAGCAGGCCAGGCATTTCTCTTTCTGTAAGTAAGTTCAGAGTTTCTCCACATGGTCTTTCTCCATAGGTAGGCTTGAGGCCACTCACATCATGGTGACTACATTCCAAGAGTAAGCATGTCAAGAGTACCAGAGCAAACTGTATCATTTTTATGACCATAGAGGTCCTGTAATGTCACTTCTGCCATAGCTGCATGAGCTCTCCCAAGTCCAAGGGACTGCATGTAGTCCCGTGATCTCAATGGGGGAATATCAAAGTTAATTTTAGATCATATGGGGTGGGAGATATTTGTTACAGCCATTTTGGAAAATACAATCTGCCACATAATGCATTCTCTCAACTGTCCTGGCCATCCTCTTCTGAAAGTGTGTCATAATAAAGTAAGGCTTAAGAACTAGATGGCTGAGTCTGAATCTTATCACACTTTTGTGTAGCTGGAACAAGCAGGTTAACTTCCCTGGTCTTCAATCGGTGCAGGAGTAAATGTAGAATCTGAACTCAAACTGCATAGGATGTAGTAACTTCTTTTTGAGTAAATGCCTGTTATGCAATGTTCCGCTGCTTCTGAGAACTGCTGTTCCCTCTCTCCCTACACCCCAGCCCTGGCTCCTAGGCTTCAGCTGCCATGTTTATACTAATACCCCCACCTGCCTGGTTTAGTTCATTGGACCCTGAAGGCTATTCCTGCCACATGCTGAATCTCTTAGCTACTTCCCCCTGGAAACCTGGGCTTGGGATTCAGAGGATGTGACCCTTGGAATCAGACTGTCTGATTTGAATCCTGAGCCTCCCCTTTCTGAGCTAGACAATCTGTATTAACTCTTCTGGGCCTTATTTGTAAAATGGGATGATGGGGATTGGTGATAATAAAAGTACCTGCTTCATAGGCTTGTTATGAGGACAAAATGAGCGGATACTTACGAAATTCTCAACACAGCATTGTGAATGGGATCTGGCACCTCCAACAGTCAACCTGAGGGCTGTGGAATGACTGTATGTTTCATAGTCACAGGAAGGTCCTGAATGCTACTCTGAAGATGAAATAATCATGAAGCAGTTGTACAGGAAACAGGAAAGAGAGAACTGGTTTCTGAAAACCTTCCAGGTTCTGCTCTATCAAGACTGAGCTGGGTTCTTGATCCTAGATTCTACAGTGGGGATAGAACTAACCTGGGAAAAGTGCCAGTGTGACTGACAAGACAAGAAGATGCTCAATGAACAGTAGCTATTATGTTTGTCAGCACAGAGAATGTCAAATCACACAAAATATTGCTGACATCACCCTCCACCAATGAGTCCTTCCAATAGGGAGTATTTAGAGTTGGGTACCTAGATGATAATCATGAAGAATGAAAGGCAGCATAGGGCAAGGAGTGAAAGCATGTACCTTGGAGTCACACGCCCTGCGTCCAAATTCTAGCTCTGCTACTTGTAAGCTGCATGACATTGTTTAAGTCACTTATCTGATCTCTATTTCTACTTCCTGACCTCTAAAATGGTGCTGATGATGGTAATTATCTTGCTATACCAGGCACACTTAGACCAGGATCTGACACATGTTAAGGGTAAGTATCGGGTGTCGTTATTGTTGATATCATTATCATCACTATCACTATTATTTATTGATCCAGGACTCTCCAGTGAGCCTAGATTTTTCAGCATTATTCAGTAGATATGACCCTACTGTATTCCTTAAATGTCTGAGGTATCACGCAGTATGAAATGAAGAGTATAGTATCCTTAATATAATTCGCAAAGGAAAAGCCCACAATATCCCAAGGCCATCAGCCTTCTCAGCCACTACGAAGTGCAATTACCCAATTAAGGCCACAAAGGGAGCCCGTTGTCCTGTCACAATTGGCTCTTCAGGGAAAGATGGGATGAGGGCCTTCCCAGAGTCATTTCCTAGAGAGAAGTTCCCAAAGGGCTCTAGGGGAGGTGTGGGAACCTCAACCTCAGAAATTTGGCAAGTAGAAATCCAAGTGGTCATCTATCTAAGAAGGAGTTGTAGACTTTAGACCAAGGGTTTTAACTGGGTGGATTTCTTAAGAAGAATCTGAAACTTTCTAAATTCACCCATACTTGGTTTGTTTTTGTTTTCCTTATTCCTGCCTGTTCAATTGAAGTAAGCAGTAAAAAAAAAGGCTAATAAAAGGATGCACATGCTTTTCTTGAGCTACAGCAAGCAAAGTTCTGGGAGCTAGACAGTGTCCCACTCCAGAGGCAGAGGAGAAACAAACTCAGGGTGCAGCAGGGCAGCTTGTTGAGGTGTGAGCCTGCTACATAGAAGTAGGCTCATCAGAGAGTTGTCCTGGCCTGAGAAGAGCCCTGGCTGAGCTATGGAAAGGCTTGGGGTGGTCGAGGCTCCCTAACAGCACAGCCTGGCCCAGACATTCTTTTCAACCATCTCTACAATCCCCAAAGATCAGCTTAAGCAGCTAATACAGCTGCTGTGCTCACTAGTCTCTAGACATGCCCCTGTCTATACATTTTACAAATACTCTTTTTGTTAGGAAAGAATGTTAATAGGGCTTTATTTTAGAAACTAGAAATGCCATGGGTTCTGAAGAATGGGCACATACCTGATAACAAACTTCCCAGGGGCACAGGAATCATCTAATTTCTATAAGACAAAGTTCCAAAGCTATTTCAGTGGGAAGGGGCTACCAGGCTGATGTAAAAACCGCTAATGGCTTAAGTCTACAGAGGATCAAAGAGTAATGATGGAGCAGGCGAATACTTAAATAAGAGGCTTTCCGTAAATCTACTTTAACAACTGTATCAGCCTAGGCTAAATTACAGCATGGTGACTAACAACCTCCGAATCTCAGTGGCTTATGAAAACAAGGCTCCATGCCTCACTTACATGACTTGTCCATCACAGACTGGTTGTCCATCACAGCCCTGCTCTTATCATTTTCATTCTGAGTCCCAGGCTGATGAAACAGCCCCTACCTGTGACAAAGCCAGATTTATGGTGGAAGGAAAAAAGAAGGTAGCAGGCCATACAATGTCTCTTCAAGCTTTAGTTCAGAAATGACACACATCACTTCTCAACTTTCATAGGACAAAGCAAGTCACATGGTCAAGCCTAGCATCAATGGGGCAGGATCTGACACATGGTTAGGGTAAAATAAGAGTAATTTTCCCCAAATAGGGCATGACATTGTCATAAATAAGAAAGATATATTTTGGTGTCCATCCGTGGTTCCTGGCTCATAGCTCCTGAAACTCTTACAATTATCTAAGTGATTGGAGCATAAGAGCATCTTTTGTTAAAATATTTAGTTTTTGTCCTTCATTCCTGAAATAGCTCCAGAACAAGGTGATTATTGGAAAGCTCCTAGATAACTACAGGACAGGAGCTAGTTGCCAGGGAAACCAACCATGTGATTAGAGGACTGGAACTTTCAGCCCCATCGCCCACCACCCTTACTGCAAAAGGCTGGAGGTTGAATCGATCGCCAGTAGCCAATGACTTAATCAGTCATGCCTACACAACGAAAACTCCATTAAAAAAAAAGTGTTTTTAAGGATTGGGTTTGGGGAGCCTCCAGCTGGTGAACTTGTGGAGGTACTGGGAAGGGGTGTGACTGGAGAGGGCATGGAAGCTCCACATACCTTTCCTTATGCATATCCTTTCATAAATCAACCAGAGATCTAGTAAGTAAATGTTTTCCTGAATTCTAGCAAATTATAAAACAGAGGACTGGGGCATGAGAACATACCGTGACAACCTTGACTTGTAATTGGTGTCTGAAGTTGGGGAGAGGGCAGTTCTGCAGGACTAAACCCCTTATCCGTGGGATCTAAAGCTAACTCCAGGTGGAGTGTATCAGAATTGAATTGAATTGTAGGACACCCAGTTGGTGCTCCCCCAAAATTGGAGGACTGCTTGATGAGGGGAAACCCCCCCATACATTTGGAGTATAGAAGTACTCAGTGAGTAGTGAGTAGATATCTATCATAATAACACATATTTTACAATAGTTAATAGTAGCAAACATTTATCAAACATTGACTACCTACCAAGCACATTTCTATTATTTAACCCTCATAATAAACCTATGAGGCACACATAATTATTATCCTTCATTATACTGATCAATAAAAAATAAAGAGAAAATTTAGGTAACTTGTTCAAGGTCACATCTGGGATGTGGTGACCTTGGGATTTGAACGCACAGACAAATTGGAGCATACATTTGAGTGGTTTCCTTAAGTGTGACAATGGATTTGCTCTGACTCATCTATGTTTTTCTGGCACAAAAAGTAAGCAGTATAAGTAATAGTCTGTTACTAGTATGCCTTACAGTTTAATGCAACATGTAACTTCCACAAAAGGGTTACAGAATACCATGGGAGATAAAAGAGAAAATGACTATTTTTATGACAGTGATCTAGGATGCAGGGGGCAGTATTTGCAGAGAACATTGGGCTCATAGTGGCATAGAAGGAAAAGCTGATGTTGGTGTCAGCCGAACTGTGGTTTATTTTCTACCTCTGTAACTTACTTGCTGTGTTTACTTTGGACATTCAAGCTTCAGGTCCTTTGTATGGAAAGTGGAAATGGAAATACCTATTTCACAGGGTTGTTTTGAGAATTACATGAGATAATGTATATAGAATGCCTAGATTGGTGACTGCCACATGCATAAGAGATATTCAGTAAATGGTAGTTGCTATCATTACTGCTGCTACCATTGTTACTGAAGAAAGGAATAGAATTTTGATATGAATATTTATGAAAGTGCAGTCTATGCGGAGGGATCAGTGGGACCAACATGGAGGCAAAAAAGAACAACGAAATGCTGTGCTTTAAGAAGCTAATTGGGCAAAGTGTACTGAGAGGGGTGGCCCCAGAAGAAATCAGACACTGGAAATGATCTGTAAATGGATTGTCCAAGCTAGAATTGAAGAACACCTGAAGTGGAGGTTGAGCAGGGAAAATGGCAAGGAAGAGAAGATTGGGGAGACATCTCTGGATGGAAGTCTCTGTCTACATCAAAGGTGGGTAGAGCCTGCTTTCTCTGTCTTCTTCTAAGCAGGACCAGTGGCTGATCTGAACAGGGTGCAACATGCCTCTCAATGTACAGACCCACAAACCACCCTGAGTACAGTGACTTAGCCAGAGGGTCCCAAACCTGGCTGACCATTCTTTGGAGCCCACTGAAGCAGGGACTCCTGAGTCTTCTCTCGAACAGATATAGGAGATCTAGGCTGGGCTGATTCTGGAATAGCCCATTCCTGGACTGGCATTTAGGAATAGCTTGCTGAGGCCACCTAGTCACACTGCCTACAGTCCACAATGTGAGGGCAGAGGGACTATCCTTGGCTGTTGTATAGTCTTAGTTCTTGAGTATAAGCTCATGGAATGATTTGCAACTAGCAAAAACCAAAATAAAACAAGGTGAGAAGTCCAAAATGAAAGATAAGCAGTCCTTTCCTAAGGAACATACCCAGCCAGCTATGAAGACTGCAAGTTGGAAGTTGTGTGAGTAAGTATAGGGAAACCAGAGCTCTTTTGTTTCAGTTCTACAGAGATCACTGATAGGAAGTGGAAAAGCTGCCACATCCATCTACTAATGAATCTATTTGTTTATCAGTTGTTTACTGAGCAGTTCACGCATGAGGTACTCTGGAAATTGCTGGGGATTTAGAAACAGATATTGTCTCTTCCCTCAAGGGATTCCTGGGCAAGGGGAGAACAGGTACATGCTATCTAAAGTGGGCCACACTCTCATTGTTGTGTGAACCAATTTGGTGGGAAGCCACGATTTCCATCTTGAGGAAGACTTCACACTGGAGAGAATGTTTGAGCTGGATCCTAATGGCTCAAGGGTAGTTGACAAGTAGGGAAAGGGAATATCTTAATGAGGAATGACTGAGTTGCAAGAAACAGAGATGGACTCAAGCTGATGGAAGCAAAGTGAAGTATGTTGGAAGAACACATCTCTTTGGGGAAGGTAAGTACCGTAGGTACTTATGAAGGGTGGTAGCCAGGGCCTGGAAAGCTGATAATTCAAATTATTGCCTTGTTTCCTTTTAGCTCTGTGGTCTTTCATCTCTCTCTGCATGTTTAACTCATTCTTCTCTATCTCTATATGAGCTTTGTACACATAATGAAAAATGGGCAACTTCAACACCTTTGTGTATGGCCTTGTTCCACTTCCCAGTAGCAGCTAACGACAGAGAGCAGCAAGTGATACCTTGTCTTTTAAGTAACCTTAGGTCCAGTTAAAGTCAGAATGTGTGTGTGTGTGTGTGTGTGTGTGTGTGTGTGTGTGTATTGAAGGGAGTGGAGTATTAGTGATAGAGACAGAGGAACTGAAAGTATTAACACACTGAAGAAAAAGCTGCGTCAACTGGGCAGAAGAGATGAGTGTGCAGGGGAGAGTGGGTGGCCAGCAACGTGGAAGAGGAAGAGGAGGACTAGAGTCATGAAATCAAGGGTTATGGGGTCAAGGGCCCTGATGAGAGAGGGAAGTTGTGGATGAAACTTGGATTTCTTTAGGCCATGTGTGTACTGAGTGTGGTAGTTAACCTCCCCGTTCCCATCATACTAATTTCGCTGCTGTGGTTCTACCAAAAAGGGTATTTTTTTTTAATCTGGCAGAAAAATAGATTATATCTCCATATCACCTTTATGCATGAAGTCATCCAGTCAGATTCCTTTCCCTATGATAACTGCCTACCCTTTCCTTTATAGATGCTAACCATATCTAATCATTCACAGGAAGCAGTCTACATAGGAAGGACGAGCTCCTGGGACAGGTGTGCAGGGGATCAAGTCAGAGCTGTTCTATGCCTCCTGTACACTCTACAAATGTTGTATGTCAGAGGAGGGGCAAAAAGGGAGGAGGTATGTGGGTGTGTTGAAGAAGCACAGTTAATGACACATAAAGAAATGGTCTGGAAAATATGGGAGTGGTGGATGGAGAGCCTCTTAAACTGCCTTGTCACTTATGGGTCATAAACAAAATGTTCTGTCCCAGAAATAGGAGGTCTCAGTACACTCACTCCGTGAGATGGAAAGAGAGGATGAAGGGCTCAAGAAAAGTCTGGGGTTGAAAGACCTGCCTTTGGTGCTGTACTCATCTTCATTTTCCATGGGCCACTTTGGGTACTCCAGTGCCTAACCCCTTTCCCTCTGCAAGGACTTTTGCCTGTTTCTTGGCTTGTGGCCTGTATATTCTAGAGTGCCCTCACAGTTCAAATATCAGAAAGTGTGTCTATCCTTTTCTCCCTCCTATTCTACTCCTCAGAGGCAACCACTTTTTCCCACCCCCACCCCCCGCTTAAATTCCCCACCACCCTTCCACCCCTGACCTATTGATGTTGCAATCTCCCCTCAAGAACTGGATCTCTGAAGGCAAAGCATCTCCTCCCACGTGCTCACAGCAAGCTCCCAGGGCCTGGCGAACCCAGAGCCTGGTGCACCCAGGGTATGGTCCGTGGCTCCACCTGGGGCACGAACTCAGGACCTTCGGTGTGCAAAGCAAATATGCTAACCAATACACTGTGGAGCCACCCCAGGGGCAACCACTTTTAAACGTACATATCTACTAGCTGTGTGATCTTAGGCAAATTTCATAACTTCTTTATGCCTCAGATTCCTTATCTACAAAATGTCGCTAATAATAGAACTACTTCATAGGATTAATGTCAAAATTAAATGAAGTAATTCATGTAAAGTCTTCACATAGTAATTCAGTAAATGTTAGCTATCATTAACACAGTTCATTATAATCCATTGGTTTGATTGTCTGTCTCCCTCCTGGACTGTGATCTCCTTAAGAAATTTGTAAAGTGATGGGCACATCGAAGGAACTCAGTAAAAGGTAGCTATTTTTGTTGTTCGTATTGTTGAAGATGGTAGAAAACTTTCCTTGCTCATCTGAATATTACCAACCTATGACATGGAACCCAACACCTAGCATCTTCTCAGTGGGACCACCATTAAATGAATGGTCTCTGTTGTTTTCAAAATTGTCATCATAGAAGAAAATGCACTGATTACTGTAATGTTTCTAAATTTTTCCCTTCAGAGTCTGTAATGCACTCTTGTGAACATTCTCAATGATGGCAGGTCTTCATTGATCACCCAGTCCTGGGATTTTCAAGCTGGAGGAGATCTAAGAGATTATTTAATCCAATCACTTTGCTTTAGATCAATTAGCATCCAAGACAGGTGGCATGACTAAGGTCACACAGCCTGTCAATTACAAAGCCAAGAAGACGGGCTTGATTTTCAAAAACAGCTTACAGTCATCTGTAGTTAGGTTTGGAGGTAAAATGGGTGAATCAGCTGAAAAATATTGATTTGTTTAAAATTGTGCTAGGAGTGAAAATAAACTAGACTTCCTCGTCTCATGGGATTGAAGGAAATTCCAAAAGAAGAGTCCCTAATGTGCTGGGATCTTACCACTGAAATATGTGTGCTGGCTTTGAAGGGGAGTTTCAAAACCAGCTCCATCCCCTGCCTAACAGCTCTCCAGATGTTCCTCCCTGTCCAGGTCACAGATTTTTCATTATACACTTCCTTCCTGTGAGGTTACAGACCTGGAAAGCCTAAGCATCTTACCTGCTCTCAGTTCTAGACATTGATTTCGGGCCTCTGCTTAGTGCTCTGCCCACTCCTTCTAACCTGATGCTTTAGAGAGTTTCATCAACCCAGATTCCTCCTCTGAAGGACAGAACACAGAACATGATACGAATGATTCTTTCCTCATTTCTCCCAAGGTTGGTACATAACTAGCCTAGGAGAGAAGTAAATTCAGTATGCACAGTGAACGCCTTAGGATATTAGGGCTTAATCCTCTTGCCCAACCAGGTGAAGAAAGGCTTCAGTTGGCTGTCCCTGTAATTTCCAATCCGCGAAGTCTAGTGTCTTTGCTTCACACTACCAGAGATGCAGGTCCACCCTGTCCCCAACCTCTCTCTCCAACCCTCAGCCTCATTGGATTGTTAAGTCAGGACAATGCTCATGTCAGTGACAAACATTGATATATTTGTTAAAAAACAAAACAACAGATTTTTTGTTTGTTTGTTTGTTTTAGTCAAGTTAATACCAAGACAGACAACTACAGTAGTGAAAGTTCTATGGGAAAGTGGCAAACTAATCTTGTTTGGAATAAGTTAACAGTAGCCATTATAAATTAAGTATTATTTTCCTCCTTGGGGAAGTGAAAAGACTCTGTTTCACTAGAAGTTCAGAATAGCTCCTTTGAACTATGATTCTTAACCTCCTAGGGCCTCATCGAACACTTCTATAGATCCCTACCCCACTGGTTGCCCTGTTTCCCAGGTCTTTAAGATGAAAGGAAAACAATAACCTACAAAATCTTTCTCCAAGGAGAGCACCTTCATGGGAGCTTGGAGGAGTTCAGGTTTTCACATGAAACGCTGGCTGAGGGCTGGTTTATTTCCCTGCTCAGTGACTCCACTTTCTAGGTAGCCCAGCAGGTATTGCTTTGTAACTGTATGAAGCATTTCCTACAGACTTTGCCAGACAAGTGGAAAAATTATGGTTCTAAAAATGACTGTTCTCTTTTGAACAAGAAAATTCCACATTTTTGTGGAGAGAGTAATGTACTATAGTGGCAGCAGACAGATGTGTTTCCAAAAATAGATCATAAGGCACAATGCTTGTGAGAGCTATTGAAACCTTGCGGGTCATGTGAATGCGTTCTCCAGAATTGCTAAACTAAGTTCAAGCACCTATTGACCTTAAAAGGCTTTAGCGACATACATATTGATTTCCTCCACAGTCGATGAAATCATTATTATAAAAGGTCAAATATCTTTATATATTTGAAGAAGAGAGAGAAGTAACAATAAATTTCCTTGCAAGAGCTTTTAATACAAAACTTAACCAAACACAGTGTGTGAAGTGTTGGATCTCGATTTAACAAACCAAACATAAGCAGATATTTTGGGGTCGGTCAGAGAAATTTGAATATGGATTGAGTATTAGATGGTAAGTAAGGAATTATTGTTACTTTTGTGAAGTAATAATAGTATTTTGGTTATATAATTAAATGTCATTTTAAAAAAGATGCATACTAAAGTAGTTAAAGGCAAGTATGATGTCTGAGATTTATTTTAAATACTTTATCAACTATTTATAACAGGTGATCCTAAAGGGGCTAAATGTCAATTATTAATATAGGTGATTAGTATGTTGAGATTTATTATAACATTCTCTCTATTTATAATATTTTAAAATTTTCATAATGAAGTGTTTTAATGATAAAATAAATATGAATAAAAAAATTAAAAGAAAGACTTTAATACTACAAACAGGTCACTTCTCACAAAAGAAATATAGATATTTTGCAAATAGAAATAATAATGAACCGGAAATAGGTAATTTGTGAACCTAGTACAAAGCAAACTTAGTTTTTCAATGAACTTTGTCAATTATTCATAAATAGATACAATGATGATGCAGTACACAGGAACTTAACCATGATAAAGAAATCAGAAGGTTAAAATAATATAAAATGTTTCATTTATATTCATTCCAAAAATGCACTTTTAGAATTTAAAAAGTGTGTTTTTAATATATTCTTGATAATTTATAATAAAAATTATTATCCATGTAAATGAACTGTAATGTTAATACATTTAGTGTTCATTGATTTTTTTTAAATATGAGTTAAATTCACAGATTCTTTACATTAGTGGAAAAGCAAAACAAATTGCATAAACCCCACCAATCAGGAGCGAGGGCGTTTCTTTGTGTGTAATGCATGTTATTGTGTAGATTCCACCTGTCTTAGGACACATTGCCTTAGTGGAAGATGCTTCCTCATGATCAACTTTACATCATCGGCCGAATTTCACATACACTTTTCAGTAGTGGGATTTCGACTTATATTCTGGCCACTGCTGGGATGAGGACACATCTACACTTTTTTCTGAAAGCCTACAAGGGCCAGTTTGGAGGACATGGATTTGAAGGTATCGCTGAAGAACCTCTTAGGACAGAACTCATCCTAAAAGAGAAGAAGAAACCAGACATAAAGCCTTAGTCATTGAAATGTGGGGAGGGTTCTAAAGAGAATAGAGTGAGCTAATTCTGTATAGTAGGGCATCCCAAAGATGAAACAGAGGATCCCCTTCAAATAGGATAACTTGAGGAGAGTTTGGGGACCTTTTACAGGGTGAGGAGGACCTCAGAGACAATGCAGCAAAATGGGTTGGAACCAACAGAGATCTGCCATACAGAATCATGAGGGAAAGGAGTGGTTACTGTCAGCAGATGGAGGGAGTTGTAAGGAGGACACCCTGAGAAGAGCGGTGACTTTTGGTGTGAGGACACAAGCAGCCCAAGGTGACCGCACAGGGAAGGAGACAGGAATAAATACTCCTTCCCTGCAGGATCTCCTGTCAGAAGCAGGGAGCCTGGCTGAGAAAGAACAGGAAGCGAAGCATGGAGAGTGAGTGTGGAGAGATCTGCACACAACTCTTTCACTGTCCAATATCCACAGAGCAGCCAGAGTAGTGTTTTAAAAATCTTTCTTAGTTTCATTCCTTTATTCAAATGCTTCCATAGCTTTTCCTCACACCTGGAAGCCTGGGGGCATCACTGCCTGGTTGTCGCCTTCTCTCTGGTCTTGCCTCTGAGCACTGTTCCTGGGCATCCTCAGCTCACAGTCTTGCTGTTCTAGGACACACAAGGCTTTCTTGATTCAGGGCTTTCATCCCAGCCTCTGTCTGGAAGATTCTTTGTATCGTTCATGTCACAGCTCAACAGCCACCTTGGAAATGCCATCCCTTACTACCCAATTTAAAATAGTTACCTTTCTTCAGGTATCTTCTGTCATCTTACCCTGGGTTTAGTGCTTCCATATTTCTGCATCCCTGAGGCCTGTGACCTGGGTGCTGTGTTTTGAAAAATGGCCCTGCTCCAGCCTTGCCCTTTCCATAGAGCAAGAAGTGCACAAGGCCGAGGGAGTGTATCCCCCAAAAGCCCACACCTTAGGGTTCAATCCGAGAAGCGGAATCACACGCATATACTATGTACATACATATACATGTATATATATGTATATGGGAGGAGAGACATTTGTCACAGAGGTTAGACCTCACACAGTTGTAGAAGTGATTAAACTGTTGTCATGGCGTCTGATGTTGAAGCTTGAAGTCCACAGGGTGGACAATGGGGAAGGGAAGATGGTTATGCAGTGGGGAGATCAAAAGTAAGCTGGATCTGGAGCCCCATGAAAAATGAATAGAAACCGGGTGCGGAGTTCTTGTTAAACTCTGACCTTTGGAGTGTGGGTGTTCCTTGTCACAGAGCCAAACACACACACACCAGACCCAGGAGTCGGAGAAGCTGAGGGAGATACCGGGGAAGAGCAGTCGCAGGCTGCTGCCACGTGGGCAGGAGGCGAGCCAGCATGTTCACAACTGTGCATGTGACTTAAAAAATGGCTATTGCTTCCTCTCTGGCCACCAAATCTTCCACAAGAAACGCAGGAATCCTGAGAAATAGAATTCAGCCCAGCCAATTTGATGCATTAAAAGTCCACCACTCCTATTCTTGACTGCCCTCCAGGCATCTCAAACCCTGAAATTCCCCAAATGCCTCCATGCTACCTCCATAATCTGCATGGACCTCTTTCTTTGGGCCACCCGTACTGCCCTGATGCATAACCAAGGGATGGCCGTTTTCAGACATGTGAATGGAGTCTGAACATGTAGTAGGCTGGTCCACGTATGTGAGTATAGGAGGCCACTCATCACTCAGGACAGAGTAGGAGGTGGCAAAAGAAAAGGAAAGGCCACAGGCCAGCCCTCTCCCGTTTTTACATGTCTGAGTGAAATCCTGAAGAAACCAAGAATCCTGTATTTGAACATTGCAGACCATTATGAAGACCTATTCGTCAAGATTGTTGGATAAAACATGTTTTGTTTTATATTGATTTATAAATTTTAAATATTTAGACTTTGTGAGGGGGGAGTGTATCAGTGTGTCAACAGCTGGGAGACTGACCCAGGGCAATTTACATGGAGTAAACATCCCCTAGGTGCACAGTATCCTTTTTTCACTTATTTAGGATAACAATAGCATGTATCAAGGCAGAAAGAATTTTAAATTATTTTTAAATTTATATTTATTTTTTGAATTTGAATGATTCCAAACTCAAAAGGGAGAAATGATAATTAATGAAAAGTGTCCCTCCTATTTCTGTCTCCCAGTAGCCCAGTTCCTTTCTTCAGGGCAAGAAATGCTGCCTGTTTCTTATGTTCTCTTTCAGAGACATTCTCTGCGTATAGAAACAAATTTATACCTCTATCTCCACACTTTAAAATATTTAACCTAAATGTTACATATTATTTGCACTGTTTTTCCCCTTGCTTTTGTCACTTAATGTATCTTAAAGATTGTTTCATATCACCACACGAAGAGCTTCCTTCTTCTGTGTTTATAGCTGCATTAGGTTGTCACCAATCTTTTGCTATTCCACACAGTGCTGAAGTGAATACCCTTGAACATACACATATGTCTGTAGGAAAAAAATTGTAGAAGTGGGATTGCTGGCTCAAATGGCTTGTACATTTAAAATTTGGGAGGTGTGCCAATTGCCTTCCATAGAGGATATATCAAGCTACCCTCTTTTTCAGTTCTGCAGGAGAATGCCTGTTTCTCCTTCCTTTTGCTAACAAAGCATGGGAAATGGCCTTGAAAATGCACCACTCAGACTTCTTGCTGCAGAAAATGTAATTACTGCTGTGTTCTGAATCTACCAGTGTGAATGCATGGAGGCCAGGCTTCCCACATGCTGCTCCCAGCTAGTGGCTGAGTGAAGCCAAGACACTAGCAAAGGCCCAGTGCAAGATGTGGGATTCCTCTATAGGTGACTTCAGCTCAACCCTCCATCAGTCTGACCAAACTCTCTCAGAACTGTGCTGACACTGAGACTCCCCATATCCAACCCTCCTTTCTTCTTTCCCTTGTTCCTTCCCAGGGGGTCAGATCAGCATCACGGTCCGAAGGCTCTCTCCACTTCCTCCATCTTCCCTCCCCTTGTTCCTTCCCAGAAATTTCCCCAAAATCATCTCTTGCATTTCTAATCCCATCTTGGTGCCTGTTTCTCAGAAGAACTTAAGTTTTTCTTATTATGAGTGAAGTGGCATGTTTATATATTTAAGAAATATTTATATGTTTTTTTCCATGAGATATCTTGCCATCTCCTTGCCCATTTTTCTATTGGGTTAATGGACTTTCTTACTGACCTGTAGGCTCTTTTTATATCTGAGGAAGATCAGACCTTTTAAGTATAAATTGCAAGAATATTATTTTATAGTTTATGTCTTCTGCTTTTATTTATGGTGTCTTCCCCCACCCCCCACGCAAAAACTACTTTTTGTTTTTAGTCAAATTTATTTTTCTATTTTTTCATAGCATCTGGATTTTATCTTAAATTTTGAAAGTTCTTTACTACTCAGAGAAGATTTAAAATTTTTTCCATCAGTACTTATTTTTAACACTGAAATCTTTGATTCTTTCTGAATTTATTCTGGTATAACATATGAGGTAAGAATCCAAAATTGATTTTTTTTCCAGATGGCTACCTGTGGTTCCAACCCAATTTATCAAATAATCTTTTCCTTACAAATTAGAAATGCCACCTTTATCATGTAGTAAATTTTTATTTGCACTTCAGTCTTTTTCTCTATGCTTCATTTGATTCTACCAATCTTGGAGGGATGCTTTGGCCTGTATTTTATTAGTCTAGTATTATAAAAAATAAACAGGCAGGTATCCAACTTTGGGGAGTATAACTGACCAAGGACCCTAGCTGCTGTGCCTTGAAATTCACTGAAGTGTGTATGCTGAGACAGTGCTCCCCAAGGGCTGCTCCCAGTGGGAACTTGGGGAGCAGAGATGCTCAGGCAGGCTGTTCTGGAAGAGGGAACTCCTCTCATAGCTGACTTTGACTTCCGGACTACCCAATGGCTTTGCTGAGCCTCCTTTTGTTGCACGGGCGGTCAAAGACACTTCTACTCACTGTCTTTCCCTCTCTCATTTGTGCGGAGTCAGATGTGCATGATGGTCTAATCGTTCTCCCAGCCTTACTCGGCCTTCTTCCCATTTTCTCTCACTCAGGCATTTTTTTTCTACTATAATCCTTGTACTTTTAATTCCAATTTGACATCTGATTCTTGAAAGACCTGCATTAACACAAGCTTCCTGTTCTTATAGCCATTAATATATTTATTGGTGCTTTCCCTACATACCTGTTAAAATGTTACTTGTATTTTAGATCCTTGGCTCTTGGCCACCTGCTTCACTCTCTGCACACTAGGAATCACTCTTTTTCTCAGTTGAGCAAGGCATCCTTTCTCTTAACTAGAGAGACACAGCCAGAGATCATTAAATGTATATGTCAGTAAGTTAGGACTTTCAGTCTTTAAAGCTCACATAGCAAAAATGATGGAAGAGTCATCTTTAAAACAATTCATGTCTGACCAATTATACAAAGAGATCATCAACCTGAGCTTCATTAGGGTGTACCCAAAAAACAGAGCTGCTCCCAGGGGCTGAGATCACACTTTTGTCTGTAGGTGAAGCAGTACTAATACATCATCTAGATCCACCCAATGATGAATAGACACACCTCTGAATTTAGTTAAATATCACCCCTCCTGCCTTTTCTGAAGTTCAGTGTTTCCAATGCTGTGATTTAATTGCAAACATTCTTCCTCTTTCCATCTTCTTGTATTCTGATATTCTGGAGAAACCAAGTGTTACTTGAAGACTAAAGCTCAATTATTAATCCTTTCTCAGAATTCCAGGAAAATGTTGTTTTCAGGCATGAACTGCTTCACAGAAGACCTGTTGACTTCCGGCCTGACCAAATCCTTTCATGTTGTGGCATGCATGATGTACAACTGTTTTTGGAATGTCTCTGAGACATGACTCCTGTATGTGAATCTTCCCTTCGAGTTTCTTTGGGGCTTGATTAGTCATGCCCTTTTCATTGCCAATGAGATGTTTGTGTGAAAAAGAATTTTTCAATGGTTTACTTAACTGATCTGATTAACATTTAGTATTTGGGTCCTAATGTGTCAGTTATAGACATCTAGTCTCTCATTATTAAAAATGTCTGCCTCCCCCACTGTGCAAATGTACATGAGCTACGCATTTCAGTGTTACAGCACAACCATCGTATGAGTGGAGTTGATCTGAGAAAGGAATTAGGGAGAGGGAATATTATACAATCTCTTATTTTTTAGGGATAGCCTGCATTTTTACCATATGACCTCACTAATTTGTATTAGGCTTGCCTCAAAAGTTCCTATCTGCTTAGAGACCATCCCAGTTTGGTACTCCAGCTGAAATCATGTGCAACCCAACCCCATTTCTTTTTTTCCAGGCCATTTATACTCCAGTGTCAATGGGATATACTTCTCTTAAACTAAATTCTGTAGCAGGTCACTCTTGATAAAAGAGTTGTTGAGCAAGCCAGTGCTGTCATGCCGGAAGCCTGCACCCTTCATTGGAGTGAACTGTGATGAACCATCTCCACTTAAAAATAAACTTAAGTATTAATGAAAAGGACCAACCCTCCTAAAACTGCCTTAGGACTTTGAAAGTGTGCCATTTTATCAATTTTTAAATGTCATGAAGAAATCCTAATAAAAAATATCTCCACCTATCCTCATACCACTTTGTGCATCTATTTGAGAACTGTGAAATCCATTCCAATCTGTATTGATATATGCATGTGGCTTTCACTTGGATCAGAGTGTGTATAGAATGTGTCCTACCCCATTTACTCATTTCAGTGTTACAGCACAACCATCATATTTATTACTTTTAATAGCTACATAATATCTCATCCTCCATATGTAATTTACTACACTAGCATCTAGGTTTTGTCAGATCTTTTGATTTTTAAATATCCTAGTAATGTCATTATAAACATCTCTATATGTAGCTTTGAAAAAATGTATTTCCTTTGTGATAAATTCCCAGAAATAGTATTAGCGAACCAAAGAATATAAATATTGTAATGACTTGATAGGTAGCCAAATAACCCTCCAAAAAGCATGATACAGATTTATAAGGCTACTAGTATAAATAACATATAAGACATCTTTAAAATAATAATTGATTTATGTTGCTATCAAATATAAAAAAATATATAATAAAGTGCCAATGAGCAGTTCAAATTAACAAGACTTAAGAAGGAGCAACTCATAGGAGAGGCAAGAGACTTAGGCTGCTCTGTCTTAACTGAGGAGGTTCTGAAGGTGAGAATGTCATGTGTGAGGTATTGATCAGTCTTGTTGGCAGTTTACTTTTGATAAAGATTGGGTTTAAGTTGGGATTGGAGGAAGGTTATGGTATTAGTGGCAAAGAATAATCAGGGCAATGGAGTGTACCAAGGATGGATTTTGGATCTTGACATAGGTTGAAATCTCAGATCTATTTTTTTAACTGTGTGGATTTGGGCAAGATACACATCCTTTCTCAGCCCCTTTGAGAGCTGTTGTAAGAATTATAGGTGGCACATGTAAAACATAAGATAACTATCATCATCATCAAGAACAGTCTGACCTTAGGAGTGGAAGAAGGTAGCACAATCTGGAGATTATCATGACTTTGGTAATAAGATCATAAAGCATGCAAAGACCCATGGAAGATGAAGAGGTAAAGAGAAAGAAGAGAAGGAAGAGATGGAGAAAGAGGAGGAGAGAAGGAGGTGGAAGAAGAGGTAGCAGAAGAGAAGGAAGAAGGAAGAATGATAATATAGATGGTATGGAAGATAAGGCAACTAATTAGGCTCCAAGTTTTGCTCCTTGTGACAGTCCCACACTAATAACCCTGCAGAGGGTATTCTAAAAGTTGTAGGTATTTGAGTGTAATGCCCTGCAATTTCCATATCTGGTATGGAGAGAATAAGCTTGAGCTAGTATAACTACTGTGACAGAAATTTTGATAAGTAACTGTAAAATATATTCGACATCATAGGAACAAGTTGCAAGTTTAGGAATATGAACTTGTCCTTGTGCTCCAAAATGAATCTGCCCTTCCCATTGTTAACTGTCACAGGCATACCCCTACCGGTTCAGAAGGCAGCTGTGGCAATCTGCCCTCATCTGTGAGAATATGACAAAGGGGACTTTGATCCAACGTTAATCATATTCTGAGCTCCACACAGTGCAGGTGAAATCATTAGAACAGCAGACATTTTGTCTGATATTCCTTAAGAGACAGCTGATCTTCTCACTCAGTGATGACTGACATTTTTTATAGTAATGGTGGGGAGGGAGCATGGTGCTTCCAAGTAAGTCAATCATAAAGCAGTCTGAAGAGTAGGAATAGTGGCATGCGTGTTTGCGTATGTATGTGGAGTGTGCATGTGTGTGTGTACTCTTTGTTACAGTTGCCTCTGTAAATGGAAAACCAGCTGAATCCTCTGAGAATAGTAATTAACCACAGTAGCAAGTGCCCGAGCTATTGATATAGCGAGCACTAAGGCTGCACCAGGCATGAGAGACTCTGCCTTTCTTCCTCCTCCGTACTTCTCATCTTCTCCAGAATTCTTCCTAAAAAGAGCTCACCATTTTTCATCGTTATCATAAAGAATGACTGGAATGTGAGGATGGCTGGAAATAACCCTCACCGATTTGTTGTTTAAGTCTTAAACACTGCTCTAGTCTAGTCAAAGGAAATGAAAGTGGAGGGATGGCCCAGCTTATAGACACTGGGGATAAGATGTCAGTGCCATCCGCTGCTGGACTGAAACACTGGGCTATTTATCACACAGAGCCCCATCTGTTCAAAGTGGAGGACTGCTATTTGCTTAGAGAGGAAAGAAAGAATTGATAGCAATATTCCCCAGCTTTTTCATTAGAGGGTTTGAAAAATAGTCTTTCAAAAGAAAGACACCTTTTATTCCAATTGAGTTATGAATGTAACAGCGTTGCTGGGCTGAGGTTCATCACCTGCTTTCGTCAACCCTAAGACACAGCAGGACTCCAAACCTTCCCTTTGAGAATTCTGCTCTGTGAATGAATCCCCTGAATCTTTGGCAATTTTTGTTGCTGCTCCCCACCCCCAAAGATTTGGCTTATTATTTTTTGGTGAGCAGAATTCTTTTTCTAGGCAAAGTGAACAATTGAAGATTCTGCTTAATGCCCTGAGCACCAGAAGGCTTCCCCTTCCCACTGTCCTCCATGGTCACTCCCAAGTGGGGCCATAATGCTGCAGTCATCCAGCATGTGCTGCAAAGTAATCTGTAAACACTTCTTAAAGTTTTCTTCCTCAATCCACCACTTATTAGCAACTCCTCTGAGGCTATAGGTATGGGGTGAGGAAAGGGAGCAACGCAACAGGAGCGGATGGTACGGAAATCATACTCCAAGCCAGTCTGTAGCATTTCTATTTGATGGTAGGTGAAGAAGTAAAAAGATGAATGGAAACGGTGTATGTCTCTCTCACTCTTCTCTCTCTCTCTCTCTCTCTCTCTCTCTCGCTCTCTGTCTCTCTCGCTCGCTCTCTCTCTCTCACTCTTTCTCTCTCTCTCTCTCTCTCTCTCTCTCTGTGTGTGTGTGTGTGTGTGTGTGTGGTGTGTAGCTTTTCAGATGGTGGGCTTCAAAACAGGGCGATCATATGCCAAGCCAGCTTTTTAATTGAAACATTAAAAAAACATTGGAAAACTAAGCATTAGAAATGGCAGTTTTCAGAATTTTCTTGTGGGGGGCCACTAATAATAGCCTAATGGGGATTCTGTTGTATGTGTTGAGTTGTTTTTCTCTTGCTGCTTTCACAATTTTCTCTTTGTTTTTGACATTTAACATTTTTATTTTAACTTGTCTCATTATAATTCTTTGGGTGGATCTTACTTGGAGTCCTTTGAGCTTTCTGTAACTGGATGTCCATATCTCTTCCAAGATTTGGGAAGTTTTCAGCTATCATTTTTTTAAAACAAGTTTTCTGCCTTTTTCATTTCTTCTTCTTCTGAGACTCCCATGATGTGAGTGTTCATTTGATTGATGGTATCCTGTAATTCATGTAAGCTTTCTTCGCTCTTTTTTACTCTCTTTTCTTTTTGTTCCTCTAACTGGCTAATTTCAAATGACATCTTTTCAAGTTCACTGGTTCTTTCTCCTGCATCTTAATTTTATAAATGAGCATGCTAACACACAGTATCTCATCCAAAGATAGGCGGTTTTTCATGTAAGTGTGCATAGACCACGAGCCACCAGATTTTCAGTCCACATTAGCTACAAGGAAGAGTTAGAAAATCTTTGTATGAATGGTCAAGGCCAGGGAAGTTTTGTAATTTTGGTGTGAGGGAGTGGAAATTTGGTGTGACAGAAAGTAAAGCTGTTGAGGTAAGTAAATCCTTGGATTGGTTTCCCCTGCATAGCTGACTAGCCCAGAGTTATCTCTTGCCTGAGGGACACTTTGGATAATTGGGGGAAAACACTCTGGATTGGTCTTGCTCAAGGCTTTATGTTCAAGTAGCTCTATTTTTTCCTTGGTGCACTTTCCTTAGGCATGTTTTTCCTTGTCTCCTCTTGTCATCAGAACACTAAGATCTAGGAGATTGATATTAAAATGAGGACCAGGAACAGGTATGATGAATGAGTTTCAACTTGTCTATCACTCCGCTTGGTTTGTTGTAGTTATTTAAAGAGAAGTTTTGATAAGGACCCTTGAGATTTATCCAGGCTCAGCGAGAAAAAACAAGTAATATAATTAATTAGTAATCTGTTCTGGCATATCCAATGTTTTTAAGTTGATGCCACAGAAACAGACTCTGAGACTCAAGGAATTGCTTGCAGGAGGTTTATTAAAGAGTTTACTCAAAAACAATACTTGTAAGGAAACAAGGGAAGCGATATGAGACATTGCAGTTGCAACGAAGGCCTTAACACTGGGTTATCCCAAATAAGATGAAATGCCAGGCCTTAGCGCTTTTTCCCAACATTGACCCTAGAGGGCTGTAATCTTGGGCAAGGTAGCATCTTTTGGCCAAAGCCATTCTAGAAAAACATGCAATTATGAGCCATTGGTGGCCAAAATTCGTGGCTGCTGAAGGAATGCATGCATGGGTCTTGAATGGGAGATCTGGGTAGCATACCACAGTATTCACTGTAGCCACTGAAGTGGGAGTAGCCATGCATGTGAGACATACTTGTCATTCTTGCCTAGGGAAGAAGGCCACAGAAGTCCTCTGTACTTAAAGTATGAACTTTAGGCCAGAAAAACAAGATAAGACCATGCAAGAAACAAGGGCCAGTTTAGCTCACTAGAGGACAATACTGAGGCTCAGGACATAGAGTTGTTGTCATAAGTGTTCCTGCACCTGGTCTTGTCTGTCGTGCATATACCTTTCTTGAGAAACTCACATGGAACGACAGCTGCTTCACTAGCAACTGGAGAGGATTTAGGAATTCAGGCGCTGAATTCTGGTCTTCTTTCTCAATATCTTTCCACATTGGTGACATGTCTAATACCTATTGAATGCCAGCTCATCATAACTAATGATAGCATTCTCCTTTGCTTACTCCACCCTGACTCTCCTCCATGCCTGCTGCTCTAAAGGTGTTCGTAGTAGAGGGTTTCAGGGGCCCAGCTGGATTTTCACCGGTGTCTGCATGGACTGCAAAAGAAGTCCAGAAGCTGATGTGAGTCTAAGCCCTAGAGAGGGGGTCATTTGAAGCCAAAAGTTCTCTACAATTCTATTTATTCCTACCCCATCCCTAAACACCTTAAATCTTCTTCCAAACCTTAACTATAAGAAATACCAGGTATAGCTTGCCTGTGAGGCCAGAGTTGGAATAAAAATGTTCAGAGTATAGCACTTGTTCTTCTACCTAAGTGAAGTCATGCTTTGTTACTACCAAAATTTCAACATTCTCCAACCTAATAATAGGTAAATTCACTAACAGTCTGCTATTTATACTTCTTTGATTAAGTTTATTTTCTCCCTGCTTAAAAAAATCATAGATCTAAAGATGAAGGCTAATACTCTAAAGCTTCTAGGAGAAACCACAGAAAAATATTTTCATAACTTTTGGGTAGGCAAAGATGTCTTCAACAAGACACAAAAACTATAAAAGACAAAATTAAAAATTAGATTTCACCAAACTTAAAAACTTCCGCCCATCAAAAGACATCATTAAGAAAACTAAAAGGTGTATACTTAGAGAAGATATTTGTAATATATATATATATATATAAATATATATATTTCAATATATATATAAATATATATATTTAATATATATATATATAATATATAAATATAAATATAAATAAATAATATATATATATATATATATTATATATATATAATATATATATATATTTGACAGAGACTTATATCTGGAATGTATATATTAACCTCCTACATGCCAGTGATAAAAAGACAAACAATTCCATTAAAAAAGATCAACAGATTTGACTGGCACTTTACAAAAAAAGATAACTCAAAGGCTATCCCACATATGAAAAGGTCCTCAAAAATATTATTCATCAAATAGAACTACCTTATAATCCAGCAATTCCACTTCTGAGTATTTATTTGAAGAAATCTAAAATACTAATTTGAAAAGATATACGCACCCCCTACATTTCTTGCAGCATTATTCACAATAGCCAAGATATGGAAGCAACCTAAGTGCCCATAGATAGACAATTGGATAAAGGAGATATAATACTTATAAACAATGAAATATTACTTGGTCATAAAAAAGAATGAACTCTTATCTTTTGCAACAACATGGATGGAACTAGAGGACATTATGCTAAGTGAAATAAGTCAAACAGAGAAAGACGAATACCATATAATCTCACTTATATGTGAAATCTGAGAACAAAATAAATGAACGAACAAAATAAATGAACTAACTCATAGATACAGAGAACATTTTTGATGAGTGCCAGATAGGAAGGGAGGGTTGGGGAAATGAGTGAAAAAGGTGAAAGGACTAAGAAGTAAAAGAATACATGATCTGAACATACTAAATTGAAAGTATAAAAAAGTAGACAGCAATGCCTATAATCCAATCATCCAGATGCAATCTCTACTAACACTTCTTGTTTAAATACATGTTTATGTGGTTGAAACATTATTACAAAGATATTTTATTTCATTTTCTTCCTTTATCATCACATAATAAACAACTTCTCATGACATAAAAACTCATGAACATGATTTTACATGGCTGTATCATATGTCATTATATCCAGCAATTTATTTAACCATTCCTCTAATGGTTAGGTCTTCTGTGTTTTTGTTTTTCATCACTATAAATGATGTTTACATAAAAGGCTGTGTACCTAAAGTTTTATTTCCTGAGATTTGGGATATATATTTAAGTAGCATTCCCAGATTCTTTTTAAAAATAATTAAAGAGGTAGCAGCCCAAAAACTACATGTGGTATTTCTACTCAGTGGTGTAGTGACCTGACATCCTGCCATGGAGATGAATGTAGCTCCAAGCTGATTTATCACTTATCAATAAATGTTACTGATATACAGAGGACATCCTACTCTGTGCCCAAGATGTAAGGTAGACTGAGATGAGGATGGCACAGGTCTTGCTTTTATGGACTGATTGTTCAGGGAATAAGGAAGAATTCAGGACAGCTTCACAGAAGAGGTGACATTTTAACTGGTCTGAATGATGAACGGAGTTTTTCTAGACAAGAAATGAAGTGCAGGAAATAAGCAAAGGCATGGAAGCACAATTTCATTAAGTGCTGGGATCATGGAAGTGTTTATTAAGCATTAAAGTGACACTGCCACATTTGTGTTTTAGAATTCTCTGGCAATGTTCTAGATCTAGGAGAATGGATTGGTAGTGGAAGTGGAGATAGATATTAAGGGTGGTAGACAAATTAGGGGACTCTTGATAAACAGGCAAGGTTAGTAGAAATGGGATGGGGGAAATAGTTTTAAGAAGTATTTGGGGACAAAGATTTAGAACAATTGGGTGTAGCAGGTGAAGGGGAGAAATTTTATTCAAAAGCACCTTCCTAGTGAATTTATAATCCTAGCTATGCCACTGACTAATTGTATGATTTTGGGAAGTCTCAATCTATCAGGACTTCAATTTCTAAACCATAAAATGAAGAGATTAGACAGGATCAAAACTAGATTGGACTCATGATGTCACCTTCCCCTCATATCAAGGCAGATGTCACTAACTGAGCAGAGTCCCTTTCCTTGTTGAATCTAGACAGGACTCCAGGAAGGTACCACCAAAGAGGAAATGTAGAAGAATTGAAGCTTGCCTTGGACATGATTATCTCTAAGTTTATTCCCAGCTCTAAAAGGATGATTTTAAATTACATCATCACATTCTTCAAATAGGAAGTGAAATTAGAAAAACTACTACTTAATAAAGACCTGCATGTAGTACTGAATTTGAAATAATGTGAGCTTATTTCCACCTTTGGGGGATTTGATTTTAAGAATAGAAATGTCTCACAGTCCGGGTGTAAATAATAAGCAACACTAAACAATCAAATTGACACTTCGTTTCCTCTAATTGAAGAAGATACTTAGTTTTCTTAGAATAAAACATGCATACATTTTCATGACTTTAGATTAAGTAATGATTTCTTAGATAAGCATCAACAACACTACTGACAAAACAAAAAATGAATAAACTAGACTTTATCAAATTAAAATCTGTCCTTCAAAGGTTACCACTGAGAAAGTGAAAAGATAACGCACAGAATTGAAGAAAATATTTGATTATTATATCTGGTAAGGGGCTTATATTCAGAATATCTAAGAAAATTTATAATGTAATTATAAAAAGAAAGACAAATAACTCAATTTTTTAAGTAGGTGAAGTATTTGAATAGCATTTTCTTCAAAGAAATATATAAATGACTAATAAGCACATGAAAAGATACTCAACATCATTAGTATTTAGGGAATGCGAATCAAAACCACAATGATATATCATTTCATTCATGGCTATAATAAAAAAGATAGGTAATAACAAGTCTGTTGAGGATGTGGAGAAATTGAACCCCTACACATTGCTGGTAGAATTGTAAAATAGTGCAGTTATTTGGAAAATAGTTTGGTAGTTATTTAAAAGGTAAACATGGAGTTAACATATAACCTAGTAATTTTATTCCTGGGCGTATGCACAAAGAACTGAAAATGTATGTCACACAAAGATTTGTACCTGAATGTTCATAGAGTATTATTCATAATAGCCCAATAGTGGGCTATTCATTCATTGATGAATGGATAAACAAAATATGGTATATCTATACAATGGAATGTTATTGGACAAAAAAGAGGAGCGAAGTACTAATACAAGCTACAACATGGATGAACTTAAAAATATTATGCCAAGTGACAGAAGCCAGACATAAAAGTCATGTATAGTGTGATTTCATCTATATGAAATGTCCAGAACCGCAAATCTATAGAGACAGAAAGTAAGTCGTAGTTATGCTAAGAGGGAATAAAATAGGAAGCAACTGCTAATGGGCACTGGTTTTCTTTTCAGGGTGATAAAAATGTTCTGGAATTAGATAGTAGTGATGGTGAACAACGTTGTGAATATGCTAAAAAAAATTGTAACTTTAATTTGTATACTCTCAAAAGGATGAAATTTATGGTGTGTAAATTGTATCCTTAATAGAGATGTCATATAAAAGTACAGTGGGGAACGATCAGAAAGCGTAAGCAGGAGGAGAGTGGCATAATTTGTGGTTTTAAAAACCCAGTCACTATGTGGAGCAGAGATGGGGGTGGATGGAGAAGCCAGAGCAATCAAAAGAAACGAGCAATAGTCCAAGTGAAAAACCTAGTTGCCTAATATTGGGAATAGCTGTAGCAATGAAGATAAGTGGAAATTTTTGAGATATATTTTGAAGGTTGAATTTACTAAATTTTTTTTGTTGTTGTTGGATTAAATGTGGGGAGTGAGAGAGCAGGAGGTATTAGGAATGATTCATAAGTTTCTAGCTTGGGCAACTGAATGGATAGTAATGCTATTTACCACTAGAGAAGATTAATTTATGTCTCACCCAAGCCCTATGAATAAGTCATACCCCAAACATTTGATAGCAAAAAAAATTGATGATCAAAGTTGTTAATTTTCCCAAACCAAACAGCTAGTAAGAGAAAGCATCAGACTTGGAACTCTGTTCTAATTCAGAAGCCCACATGTTTTCCGCTGGGTAATCTGCTGCTTGTGTTCTCTTTGCTATACTTGAAGATGCACATTACTTCAGGAATTTCATTTAAGAAGATAACATTTACAGAAGAGAAAACCAAATTTTTAAAAAAGTGAATTAGTGTGCATCTTTGGCTTTTTTTAAAAAAAGATTAATGTGCATAAATTTATAATCTGTTTATACTAAATTGAACTTCTCACATATAAGGAAATAAATTGTTTTAGCATTCATGTGAGAAAAGAAAACAAGTGAATTACCATTTGTTGATTTATGACATTTGCAATTATTAAATGTTAGAATTTAAAGAACAATTCTATACAGTTCAGTGAGTTACATGCACAGTTTTCGATTCTTAGACAGCTGAAAGTGTTCACTCTAAATGCTTTTTTTAGTGCTTTCTTTTGGCTTGGCACAACTAACTTCTGTTATTAACTTTTACGTGCAATTTTGGACAAATATTTCATTCTTATGCTAACCAACATTATTAAAATAGAAGAAACAGATCCCACAGAGGCCCTAACTGCTCCCCATATATGAGCCAAAGAGAAAGGGCATTCCCTAGGGGAAAATGGGGTCGGGATTCAGAAAATTGAGAAAATGTGAAGAAAGTGTAGAGAAAGCTTCACAGAGAAGCAACCCAAATAACAACCACTACACCGGGGTATTGGAGAGACCAGAAACACTTGTGCCCAATAACATACGTCGGGCACTGAGCTGCAGCCCGAAATTGTGGCCTTGAATTTGTGTCTCTTTAGATTAAGGCAGAGTGTCTCAACCTTTTCAAACCTCTGCTCTCTTAGTTAAAACTCCACTTCAGCTTCTCATGTCTTTCTTCTCTACTAGCTGAGATTTTGATGTACTCCTGGTGTCATATTATCCTTAGTGCTTTGCCATCAGCCAAGATTAATTGAACTTCACTGCTGGCACTTTGTATCACTTTACATTTTTTGGTAGAAATTTGTATTATAACATTTAATGTGCCTTTTCAAACAACAAACCACCTCTGTTTCTCCAGCCCCGACAAAGAAAGCAATTTCTTTTCTTTTTTTGTTTCCTTCCTTTTTTTTTGTTTGAAAGTCAGGAATTAAGGAATTAACAGTAATTCCATAGTCGCTACAGTGGCAATTGTCACTTTCACTTTTTAGCATGGAGAAGTGTATCAGACAAAATCTAGAACAGAAGATAGTGACAGCAAGTTTTGAAACAAGAAAAAAGATGGTGAAGGACATCAGGAAATGAAGGCTGTAGGTGGGTGAGATGTTTCTTCTCTGTGCCTACCAGACCCGGTGTCCTGGTTAGCCTTCAATTGCCATGCTTGATCTCCAGGTCTTAGGATTTTAGGATAGCTGTTCTCTATAGCTGGGAAGCTCAGTAACTTTCCAGAAGATTGCGCTTCCGTGCACATTTCTTGTTTCTGTGAGTGTCAATGTGTCTCAAGTGCTCTCTAGTGAGGGGAGACTATATTTTACTAGAATAGGCAGGGATGTAGTCTGGACAAGGAAGCACACTATGGAGATGAGGAAAGATTATCTGACTTGGATACTTCAGATGCTAAAAAGACTCAATAAAATTCTATTGAGAAAAAAGAGATTTATTGTAATAACACCCAGATGCTGGCCCTGAGCCTGGAAAGGAGCCCAGAATGGGTGCTGCTCCAGGGGCCCAAGCTTCCATCAGTCTCTCAGAAGACACTTGGTTCTTTTGCTCTTTCCTTGTCACCTCTCTTCTTCCCTCTGGGAGTTTCTTCTGCTTTCTTATAGTTTCTACTCCTCCTTATCTTTGGCTTGGCTACTGTAGCCACAAACCTACCTTGGGCATCACTCTATGCATCCTTTTGGCATTTGAACTTCCAGTTGCTAAATAACTCCTTTTTTTGTTATTTTTCAGCTCAAATTGCTGGCAGACAGAAGCTGCCTAGCCACGTTTAGGCTGGAAATCATGACCAAATCTTGTAGAGCGCATACCTGTTTAGGTCAAGGGTCCATTTCAGGTCCCATTAGCCATTCAAGAAGAGGCTCGTAGAAAACATGGCTGCTGACCCACAAGCAGTGTCAGTAGACAGACCGCGTGGAGTCTGCTCAGCATGGCACTGCTGTTCCTGGAGGCAATGATGACTGCGGCAATAAAGATTTAGCTGCATGACCAGTGCTCCCCTCCAGGAATTCCAAGTCAGTGAGTCACCCTGTGGGACTTCCCACACTGAAGATGTCCCCAAAGCTTTTATTT
This sequence comes from Eonycteris spelaea, assembly GCA_003508835.1. Classification (NCBI taxonomy): domain Eukaryota; kingdom Metazoa; phylum Chordata; class Mammalia; order Chiroptera; family Pteropodidae; genus Eonycteris; species Eonycteris spelaea. Next base: position 6,904,531 of record PUFA01000044.1, read on the forward strand.
GCTTCAATGTTAGTCTCTTAAGCTGGGGAAACTGAGGCAGCTTAGCAACCTTTTCAAAGAGATAGCTAGCATTGAGATAAAATAAATACACATTCTTTAATACTGCTAAGGGCCTAAATTACTGCTTGATCCTCTTTACTGTGTTCGGGGGGGCGAGCATTGCCCATACACAGCTCTGTATTGTGGCTGCACAACTCCAGGGAGTTCTTTTTTCACATTATCATCTTTACCCTTGTCTCACTTTTGCCTTCCACCCCTGCCACTGAGTCCATTCATATTTTCCCATCCATAGGGTAGAGAGAACCAGGGCAAAGAAAGAATTCCAAATCTACTTCTTATTCCTCATAACATAAGGTCCTCGTCTAAATACATACACCCATGGTGGCCTATTTCATCCTCCCTGTGATATGAGTGTGTCCTGGGACCACAATAAAGGGTTTTCTGACTCACTCAGTGCATTCAGGCTGTTATAACAAAATACTGTCACAGACTAGGTAGCTTATGGCTGGGAAGTCCAAGATCAAGGTGCCAGCATTGTCACCTTTTGATGAGAGTCCTCTTCCTGGTTAATAGTCAATGCCTCTGAGCTGTGTCTTCACATGGTAGAAGGGTCAAGGCATCTCTCTGGAGCCTCTTTTAGAAGACACTAATTCCATTCATGATTTAAGCACTTCCCAAGGACCCACCTATAAATACCATCACCTTTGAGGGTTTGGATTTCAACACATGAATTTGGGGGGAACATAAAGATTCAGACCATAGAATAGTTTTCTTTTCTGGAGGTGAATTAAGGAAGTGTGCCCCAATTGCTTCTTGACTTTAGCATCTGGAGGGGTTCTTTTCCCAGAGGTTATGAAAGCCCTGAAAAACAAAGAGGAAAATGAGTGGATGACAAACCTAATCTGCTTCATAATTTTGCGCCTGCCAGCCTGGTGTAAGAATATTCACATTGCCATTAGCATAAGGACAAGCAGCCTGAACCAGTGTGGCCCAAGACAAAAATGGCTTGATCTGGAGACTGAAATAATGTTTTAAGAGACCTACAGACCTCTCTTATCTCTCCTCTTCAGCAGTTTCTGTCACCCCTTTTAGAAAAGCAAAGGTTGCAAAAGTTGGAGGGATTGCCATTGGAAGTGGTGTCAGGTAAGGCTGGAAAGGAATCTATACTTTATTTGCACCATTTTACATACAGTATCTGTATCTATTTAGTTGACAAAGAGGAAGGGAATCACTACTTGCTGGTGTTTCTTAATGGTTCATATTTCTCTGCTTCCGGAACACACCCAGTATTTTCTGCCTTAGACATTGACGTTCTTTGCTTCAAACTCTGCCAAATTCAAAGCTTAGCAAAATATAATTCTCCTTAGCTAAAATGTTAAAAAAAAATTTTTTTACTGTAAAAAATTTTAAAAAGACAAAAATAGAAAAAACAGTCTAACAGTACAATATACCCAGTAGAGGGTTGGATGAAGGTACCCCAAAGGATATGTCTATGTTCTAACCATGGAATCTATGAATGTGACTTTTTTGGAAAAAGAGTCTTTGTAGATATAATTCAGTTAGGGATCTTGAGATGAGATCATCCTGGATTACTTAGTGGATCCTCAATCAAATAACGAGTGTTTCAATAAGAGATGGAAAAGAAGACACAGACACAGGGAAGAAGGCCATGTGACCATGGAGGCAGAGATTGGAGTTTGGCAGACACAAGCCAAAGAAAACCGGGAGCCACCAGGAGCTGGAAGAGGAGAGGAAGGTTCTCCTCTAGCGTTCCAGAGGGACTGTGGCTCTGCTGACACTTCGATCTCAAACTTCTGGTCTCCAGAACTGTGAGAGAATACATTATTGTTGTTTTAAGCCCCCAAGTTTGGAGTCATGTGTTATGGCAGCCCAGGAAATTAATATACCCATCACTTAGGTTCAAAGTTACAATTTTGTCATATTTGTCTCATCTATTCTTTTTCTTTCTTTTTCACCCTTCTTCCCTCCCTCCTTTCCTTTCCTTCCAGCCTTTCCCCATCCCTCTCTTCCCCTCGTCTCTCCCTCTTTCTTTCTCCTCTTTCTCTTCAGTCTGAAGTGTTTTAAAGCATATTCCAATTATGTCATTTCATCCCTGCATACTTCAGTATACATCTCAGAATTTATGGATAGTTTAAATTTTACCAGCCATTAAACAAACAACTAACTAAATAAATAACACCTAAAACAAAAAAATGTTTGTGGCATCTAAAATGTTTTTAAAACATTTTCTTTTACCTCTAAATCTGAAATCTTGTTAGATTTCTCACTCTTCTTTGAATTACCCTTCGTTTTCTAGCTATCTTTCTAGAAAATAAATGTTTTGGATTAAACCGTTAATTAACGCTTTTACAGGTTTTAGCTCCTAAGTGTATGAGTGGCAAGTATCTCAGTGTTTTTCCCCACTCAATGGTGAAAAAATTCTTGGTATTCTTTCTATGGTTAAAAATAAATACTTCTTTTAAAAAAATAATTTAAAAAATAAATATTTCTTTTTTTTTTATAATATAAACTTTAGGATCGACATTCAGAACTAGGAAGTGAAAGAGAATAAACTCATGATAGAGAAAAATAAGTTAGATTCTGAAATTTTGCCATATGTATAAGAGTTTTGCTTTGAAAAATGAAATAGATTTTTAAAGATAAGGCAAAACCAAGGAAGTTATTGGCTTTTAAATAATTTTTTCTCACGAGTTTCCTTTTTCTCTGAGAAATTTCTCTACCAGTTTAAAAACAACAACAACAACAACAACAACAAATTTATGCTCTGAATAATTGCATTTGGAAATATGGAATCAGTGGACTGCATTCCAGTGTTTGCTTTTACAGAAGCATACCCATTTGGCACTTTACCTGTGTTCCTAAAATTAATTTTCTCTTTTTAGGAGATTAATATTGATAATTTCCACTCCCCCCTAATGAGAGAGGTTAAGGGTAAAGCATTCTTATGAAAAGGGACTGATAATCTTTTCAGGGATATGGTATGAGAGGTATAGTCAGGATCCTTTGCCTGAAAAATACTCTCCATATCTTAGGCTGCTATCTTAGAAGCATCTTCATTCTAAAGTACCTCTTGCCAAGATGTGAATACTCCTTTGGAAAATCATACCTTTACAGATTCTGAGATATGTCAGTGAGGGGAACAAGAAGGTCAAGATTACTGTGACTGACCACTAACTGAGAGCTAGACTTGCAAAAATTGGGTACTGAATATTTTGGGGAGACAGAGGAGAAGATAGTGCCATCAGGAGGAGATAAAGACATCCTGAATAACAGAAAAGTGGGAGGGCACCCACAATAAAAACCCTCCACCTTCCTCTCTCATCGTTCTTCCTTCAGACCTGGTTCCCAGAGGCTCAAGGCTGCCTTGGCCACCTGGGCAATTCCTGAGTAGCAACTTTTTTCTGCCTGAAAACAGTGGAACCTTGTCATCTAAGTGGGTTTATTTAGATCTTGATATCTAGCCAAGTGACTCCTCCTCCCTTGTCTCCACTCATATATGTTCCATGAATGGCTCCTTTCAACAAGGCAACTGCATCTCCTTCCTGAAAACTTTGCAGCACTTGATTTATGCAACTTGTTTGTGCTTAAATAAAGCCTTCAGCAGAATAAAGAAGCTTGTTTAAATCTTTCTTCCTGATAATATTTCCTTCTATCATAACCCAGTCGAGGGGAAAGAACAAAGTATCCAACTTGCACACAGTTTATAGCACAAAGGGGAACTAAGAATAATGCAGCTTGAATTCCAACATTTGTCTGCTTTTCTTGGTAACTTACTGCCTTAGAGTGCTTGTCACTATCGCAGAAGAAAGGGAAAAGAGGTAAGTAGAGGTCTTTCAAAATATAAAAGAGGTCTAGTTTTGGCTCCAACTCTTAAAAATGCTTAGAAGTCACCATTCCTATCCTTTCAACAAGAAAAAAAGCTGGATAAATTGAAAATCAATGACTTTTCTTAAACCTATCAGAGAAATGGGGTCACAGATCTGACTACCATTTTGAAATCTAGAGAGATAGTGAATACAGAGAATAACCTGGAGCAGCAGCTGCTACAGTCATAAACTGGTAGGAATATTCCAATGGTAATTTTGGTGAGTTGCTAGAGGCTAAGTGTGGAGTAGTTTGAGAGTGAGAAATTCAAGGGGCCCAATCTAACAGAACCCCCATACTTTCATGAGTTTTACCTACAGGAACCAAGTTCTTAAGATGAAGATCTGAGAAATGTCCCCTCATATTCCTGACTGGAGGAAGGGAAAAGTAAACATTTTCAAATTCATCTAGAGTATTCTCCATGATAGGGTCCTGCTCTCTAAAGGCAACAACACTACCAGAGCCTTATCTACGTGGAGGAAGGGCAATTAGTCAACTACAGCTTCCTCCAGCCTTCTGTTTCCTCTAGGCAGAAGATAAAAAGGATAGGAAACATTTCTGAAGATCACAGCTCAGAGATCCAGGCCCACTGAAAGACTGAGATATAGTACAAGATTATAGAACACTTCCCATGCCTCGCACTTTACCATCAAATCAACAGGGCTCCAGCATTGTAACCATAGGTTACAACTTAAGAAAATGTAAGACACGGACTCTTTTAAATCTTAGGGAAATCGAAAGGAACAAAGAGAGAGAAGAAAACATAAGAACATCAGAAGAAATTGAATTTTCTTGCACCTAAATCAACAGAAAACATGAAACATAGCACCAATTCCTAGGGAGATTAACATAAAATCTCATAGTAAGACTTGTTAACGAGTTTTTACTATCAAAAATATCATGTCCCACTTTTAGCAAAAAATGGCAAGCAATGTTAAAAGGCAAAGAAAAACACAGTCTAAAGAGACAAACTAAGCATTAGAATTAGACTCAGATATGGTATAGATTTTGGAATTATCAGATAGCAAATTTGAAGCAAGTAGAATTAGTAAATTAATGAATTTAAAGAAAAAAAAATAGACAACATGCAAGAATAGAGGGTAACAGAAGCAGAGAAACGAAAACCCTAAGAAAGACTAGAAATGAATGCTAGAAATCAAAAGGATAAACAGAAAAAAGAAAGCTTTTGACACAGTAGACTGGACATAGCTGATGAAAAAATTAGTGAACTTAAATATATGTCAATAAAAATTTCCCAAACTAATATGTAAAGAGAAAAAAGAATGAGAATAAAAAGGACAGAATATGCAGAAACTGTGGGAAAATTACAAAAGGTGTAACATATGTATAATTGGAATAGCAGAAAGAGAAGAAAAAAAGAGTAGAAGAACTATCTTAAGTAATAATGATTAAGACTTTCCCAAAACTAATGACAGACATAAAACTACAGATTCAGGAAGCTCAGAGAACTATCAAACATGATAAATAGCAAAAATCTATACCTACGAATATCACATTCAAATTGCAGAAAATCAAAGGCAAAAAGAAAATCTTGAAAGAAGATAAGGAGGGAGTAAGTGGGAATTTACTTACAGAGAAGCAAAGATAGGAACTATATGTGACTTCATTAGAAGCCATGTGAGCAAGAAGGAGTGGAGTGAAATATTTAAAATGTTGAAATAAAATTCTACCAATCTATAATTCTTTATTTAGTGAATTTATCCTCCAAAGGTGAAGGAGACCAAAAAACAAAAACAAAAACAAAAAACCACTTAGACGAACAAAAAATGAGGGAATCCATCACCAGTAGACCTGCCCATAAGAGATGCTAAAAGTAGTTCCTCACAGAGAAGGAAAATTACGTAGGTCCTAAACTCAGATCTACATAAAGAAAAGAAGGATGTTGGAGAGGAAATAATGAAGGTTGAACAAGAACTTTTTTAATTCTTAATTTATCTAATATATAACTGTTCATATAGATAAGTGAAATCAATGACAGAAATGTTATAAAGGATTGGAGGAAGGAATCAGGAATATTATATGGAAAGCTGCCTGCACTATCCATAAAGCTGTATAGTGTTATTTGAAAGTAGACAGGCTAGTTGTAAATATGTATTGCAAACTCTAGGTCATTCACTAAGATTTTTTTTTAGAAGGAATTATAATGATATACTAAGAAAGAAGAGAAAATGCAATCACATAAAATGCTCAATTAAAACCAGAGAAGGCAGAGGAAAAGGATAAAAAATTTTAGAAAAAGAAACAATGAACAAGTGCGACAAACAGAAAATGGTTACAAACATGATAGATATTAATTGTCTAAGTAACACCAATTAAAAAACATAGAGCAGATTTAAAGACCCAAACTATATGTTTTCTATATGTTTTAAGTAGAAAGGCAGAGATAGGAGAAAAGTAAAGGGATGAAGGAAGCTATATCATGCCACACTCGTCAACAGAAAGCTCTAATAGCATACTAACTTCTGACTTCAGAATAAGGAAAATTATCATGGATAAAGAGAAGCATTATATTATGATAAGGGGTTGATTCCTTTAAGAAGGCGTCACAATACTTATTGTGTATGTACCTGACAACAGAGTCAAAATACATGAGACAAAAACAAGGAACTGCAAGAAGAAACAAAAGAATCCACTGTGATAGTTTCAACACCATCTATCAGTAATTAATAGACCAAGCAGGCAGAAAATCGGTAAGGATATAATTGAACTGAACTGCACCATTAATCTACTGGACCTAAGTGACACTTGCAAAATATAGGTTAGCTTTACTTCAAACAGAATTGGAAATATAAAAATACATACTTAGAAAACCAATAAGTTTAGGTATGATAAGTTAATATGTAAAATAATTCTTCAGTTTACTAAAGTATATTTATTTTATTCTACCTAATAATTTTTATAGATTTCCTTTAAACATTTAAATTATGAATTCATTTGAAAGTTTCCAATTTAGTCTATCAGAAATAGACTTGTGAAATAAATCATCATAAGCCCCTTGGAAAAGTGCACTCCAGAAGCACCAGTGGATGTCACTGGTGATGTGGCCAGCATACAAGCTACTAAGGAGCCCTTGACAAGAGACTTATCTTGTAATTTGTGGTGCTTTTTCTTACTAAATCTGAAGGAAATGGTGACAGAGGAATGTTGCTTTTCCAAACCAAAGGCCCCACTTTTTAGTGGCAGTTAGAGAAAAGAGTGTATATGTAAGACCATTCCTCCAAGGCCTCCCTGGTTGCCTGTCTGCTCTTGTAACCTCTGACGTTCATTCATTCTTTTAATAACATTTACTGGCCACCTGCTATGGACCAGGCAGTGCCCAGTGACCACAGATATTTTGATTAACTGTTGGGTCATTAACATCACTATGTACATCAAAACAATGAGGACAGTTTCCAAAAAGTGGAAATTTTCAACACAAGTAGTTTGCCTAACTTTGCATCCATTATCAACCACATGATTCTCAGGTGGATGGAATGAGAGTCGTAGCAAACTAAGGCCAACTCTTTATCTCTTTCCTCCTCTCTTCCTGTTTTCTGGTCGCACAGAAACAGAAGTCCCAGTTAGCTAGGTGGGGTGGGTTTTCTTTTTCCCCCTGAGAGAACTTCATGAAGGATTTATTAAATTTTTCATTAATTTTTTTTGTTGTTGTTACGCTATCATTAAGTTCTCTCATTGAACCCTTGGTGAGTTTTCTCTAGGACCCAGGTAATTGTATTTATTCATCAGTACTCACTAAGTGCAAGATGCTGGGATTATTTGAAATGCAAAACTAAATAAACTTCAGCCATTGTCTTCTGTTAGTTTGCAATCTATGATATTCCTTCCAAACAGTTCCTGTAAGGTTCTTACTTACATTCTGCATTTCACAAATTTGGTTACTTTTATTTAATTATGTTTTCTTCCTCACTTTTCATATCTTTTGGAAGCACCATGCATGGTATAAGAATAATATAACTATCTTTGTATGTGTATTTATAACTCCATAATCATTAAAAAACAAAACAAAGTGAGACCTTCCTTAGCACAGATTTAAGAATTGCAAGATCTGGGTTTGAGTTACATCCATGCCTGTGTGGCCCCAGAGCAAGAACTTAAACTTTCTTTTACTTTCAGTTACTTTACCCATAAAATAGAACTAAACATTTCTGCCGTATTTATTGCATAGTTTGAGCATGTGTGTGCGTCAAATGATGAAATGTACGTGCAATTGTTTTTTACAATATAAAATAATATACAGATGTAAGTTGTTATTATTAAAAGTTTGTAACGGAATCGCCCTCAGGATTTGCTTATGTGTACAATACAAAATGCCATAGAAATAGTAACTAAGGCCAGAATTTGGCCCAGGGCACTTAACTACAGTGATTTTTTAAGAGCAGACGGAAAAAAAAAAATAAAAGACTTTTTATTGAAAGCAGAAAATTTGAAACAAGAGTCAACACTTGGCAAGAGATAGTTTACTAAGTGGGATCTCCTTGAAGAAAAAATTCAGAGGATTTGAAAAGGCCAGCAGAAGTGAAAGAGAAAAATCTTTAATGTTATCATTTTTCTCCTCCACCCTTGCTTAGAATTCCTTATCTAATCAACTGGAGACACACATCTTAACAGTCAAACAATAAAAATTGGGTGTAGTTGAAGTATGGATCATCACAGAGCCCAAAAAACATTCTGGTCAGATTGCTGTCTTCATGCCCAGAGGGCACTAGACTCCACTTTCACTTTTAGGGGAACTACAAATAAATGCCTTTCCTGGATTTCTGAAGTGTTTTGTCATTAAATCTGGTTAAAATGTAGTACTAAAAATTACATTATGTTCGCAGAACCTAGCAAAGAAGCAAAGTGTATGCTTAGTTCCCCTGAGATGAATCGGTAAGTAAAAGAGAATACCATGAAGTAGGGGAGAGGAAGAACTTCAGCCACTGCTGATTTTTCCAGTTTGGATTCGTGTGTGTTACGCTAGTTCTAGAAAAGTAGAAATAAAAGAGGTTATCAGAAGTTCGTCTGATGTAAGATAGAGAGATGGTTAAGAGATGGTGAGAAGTGGGTGAAGGGAACTGGAGAATATTAACTACTTCAAGTAAAAAAAAAAAGAAAAAAATCTCACACCCATTAGGCATGGCCACTACCAAAAACAAAACAAAACAAAACAAAGCAAAACAAAACAAAAGAGAAAATAACAAAACAAAACAAAACAAACAGAAAACAACAAATGTTGGTAAGAATGTGGAGAAACTAGAATCATTGTTCATTGTTGGTGAGGTAGTGAAACGGTGCAGCCGCCTCTATTGAAATAATATGGTAGATTTAAAAATAAAACTACCCATGTGATCCCGCAGGCCACTTCTGGGCATATATCCAAAAGAACTGAAAACAGAATCTAAAAGAGATATTTGCACACCCATGTTCATAGCAGTATTATTCGCAACAGCCAAGAGGTGGAGGCAACACAAGTGTCCATTGATAGAGGAATGGATAAGCAAAATGTGTGCTATATGCATACAATGGAATATCATTCGGCCTGAAAAAAAGGAATTCTGTCATATTCTACAACATGAATGAATCTTGAGGGCATTATGTTAAGTGAAGAAGCCAGTCAAAGAAAGGCAAATACTGTATGATACTATTTATATGAGGAACCTAGAGGATCCAAATTCATAGAGACAGAAAGTAGAGAAAGTTGTGAAGATATGTTGCATAACAATGGGAATATACTAAACACTACTGAACTGCACACTTAAAAATGGTTAAGGTGGTAAATTTTATGTTATTTGTTTTTACCACAAGTAAAACTTTTTAAAATATCAAAAAATAAAAACCTAAGTGCAACCTAACTGCCCAGACTAACTTTATAGCTAACAATTCTATGCTTACAGATTTTGATGGTCTCCTATGCCTATAAGTTCTAAACCCTTGAGAACAGCATTCAAAGAACACCACCTTCTTGGAGGGCCCTTGACCCGTCCACCCCCTCTGTCTTCCCTTCTGCCACCTCTCACAAGCTTCATGTTCCACAGTCCCTGCCCTGGTCTGCATGCATCTTCTCACATGTGCCCCTTCTCTGTAGTGTCCACACGCCATCTTTGTAATCAAAGTCTCATTCATCTGCTGGTCATTCATACGTCCTGCTGAACCTTCCCTGATCACCCCTGAGTCGGTGAGCTCCCCTCTGCTGGGTTTGTAGCTTGCAATTTGTCACTACCTGCCCTGTGTCCTACAAGCTTGTAAATCTCAGTAGCAACCAGCTCGCCACAGACGGGGCTGGCATTAGGCATCTTCACAGCACCAGTAGCCAACAAATGTTTCATGTAAAGCAATTCACGTCACTCTTCTGCTGAGAATCTTCTGCTGTCCGTAGAGACTTATACAAGGGCTTCACAGGACTCACAGTCTCCTGCAGCCTGCTTCTCTTCTCTCATCTCCTATCACTTTCCTCTCATTCACACCACTCCAGCCTCTTGGCCTCTTTGCTGTTCCTTGCCCCCACTCGGTGTGTTTTCAGTTTAGGGCCTTTAAGGGACTGATTTTTCCACCTGGGAAGTTGCTCCCTCAGATTTCTACCTGGCTCTTCACCTCCTTCAGGTCTTTGCTCTAAAGTTACTCTCTGGAAATGTCCTTTCCTAACTGTCTGTCTAACTTAGAATTACAACTCAGTCTCGTCTTCACCCCAGAACTTCTTACTCTCTTGCACGTCCTTATTTTTCTCTGTCATACTTACCACTAGGTTACATATATATTATTTATTTGTTTGGTCTTTTGCAAGCCCCGTGAGGGCTGGTATTATTTTACTTTCTTATTCACTGCTTTTTAAAAATCTTCATCACCTTGTACAGTGCCAGCACATAGTAAACTTCCAATAAATAGTTGTCTAATTCATTAAATGATTGAATGACAGAAAGCACTTGCAGTCTAAGAGTATTGAATGCTTTCTAATTGTTTGTAATCCAAATCTTTTTTTCTGTGAGCACTCATCCTTGGGCTTAGGGGAAAAATTGCAATACAAGACCTTCTTTGTGTTCATTGCATAGAATTTAACCTGTACTAAGTAGCTAGCAATTGATTGATGTTTTCCTGTTGGCACACTCTTTAATCATTTCCTGTCAGGAATCAGAGTAAAGGTCATGTTGAATAATCACTCAATTAAGCCTTAAGATGATGGTGATGTGTAAACAGATTTATTAGTCCATATATGTAATTAATTCTCACATTACCTTGCAGGTTGCTTTAACATTGTAGTAACATGATTCCTGTTAACTTGCTACCTATATTACATTACGAGTCCCAATCTTTTGGTAAGCCAGCTCCCAACATTTTGTTGTGAAAATTTTCAAACATATAGGAAAATAGAAAGATTTTATTTACAGTGAGTCTTCATTACACAGGTCTCCCAGATTCTGCTATTAACATTTTAGCATGGTTGGTTTAACACCTAACTATCCATCTATTCATCTATAATTAAGTCTCTCTCTCTCTTTTTTTTTTTGACTGAGTACAGTGTACATTATTGATGGTACATGATAAAGTAGGGTTCTCTAAGCCCCTCCCCTTCTTCAGGGATCTGGGATGAAAACTATATCAAGGGCAGGGGTTTTTCAGTGTGTTGGGGCATTGAGTTGGGGTGAAGACTCCCCAGCAGCTGAATGTCTCTCTCTTCCTTTTGTGCTTTTGCTGGAGCTGGTGGTCCAGGAGGCTTTACTCCTTGTAGACCATGTGGACCATAAGGGCCACCACCCTGTTGCTGTAACCAAATTCATTGTCATACCAAGAAATGAGTTTGACAAAGCAGTGGCTGAGAGCAATGCCAACCCAGAGTTTTAAAGTGGAAGAGTAGGTGTCATTGTTGAAGGCTATAACTTGTCTTCAGTGGAGCCCAGCATGCCCTTTAGGGGATTCTCTGATGCCTGTTTGCCACCTTCTTGATGTCATCATATTTGGCAGCTTTCTTCAGGTGGCAGGTCAGATCTATGACCAATGCATTGGGAGTGGAGACCTGGAGGACCATGCCAGTGTTTCCCATTCACCTCAGAGATGACCTTACCCACAGCTTGCCACACTGGTAGTAGCAGGGATCATGATCTGTGCATTCCTTTGCTTCCCAGAGGGGCCACCTGTGATCTTCTGGGTGGTGGTAATAGCTTGGGCCATGGTCATGAGTCTCTCTATGATGCCAAAGATGTCTTGAATTACCTTAACCAGTCTTTTTTAACTATCCCTAGTAAAGTCTTTTTTTTCCCCCTTAAAGTGTAGTTTTGATTTCAACATAAATTTTGCAGGGGGACACAAATGTTCATTCCATATAAACTATTATTTTGTTTAAAATGTTTTACATTTTTTTGTTGTGACCTCTTCTTGATCCATGGGTTATTTAGAATTGTACAGTTTAATCTTCAAGGATTTGAGAAATATTCTAGTTACCACTCTGTTAATTATTTCTAGCTTAATTCTACTAGAATGAGAGAAATTTATCTAATTTTAATCTTTTGAAATTATGGAGACTTTCTTTTGTTGTTGTTCCAGCATATAATCCATTTTGTTAAATATTTCATGTGTACTATAAAAGTTTGTGTATTTTGCAGGTGTTGGGCATAGTGTTCTTTTTATATAATTAGCTTAAGTTTTCTAGTGTTGTTAAAATATGTTGTTTAATTTAATTGTCATTTACATCTAAACTGGTTTATTTATCTGCTTGTTTTATCAGTTTCTGAGTGATGTTAAATTTTCTATTATATGTGTAGACTGTCCATTTCTCTTTTTCATTCTGTTAATTTTTCCTTTATGTATTTCGAGGCTATGGATTTAAAGTAAATGCAAACTTTGGATTATTATATCTTCCTGTTGATTTGATCATTTTACTAATTTATGAAATGTCCCTTTTTATCTATAGAAATAGTTCTTGCTTCAAAATCTGCTTTATTTGATTTATAGAGCTACTTTAGATTCATTTTGGTTAGTATATGCATACTGCTACTTTTTTCCATCATTTTTTCAATCTATAGTTTATAATTAAAGTGCATCTTTTTTTGAGCAGCACAAAAGTTTTTTTTTTTTTAATTTAGACTGAAATCTTTGTACTTTAATTGGAGTGTTTAGCCCATTCACATTTAATATGATGACATATATGAGTGCAGGTGTGAGGTTCATAAAGCTTCTTGAATTTATTCTTTGATGCCTTTAATCAGTTTAAATTCTCAGCCATTATTTCTTTAAATATTGATTTTGCTAATTCTCTACCTCCTCTCCTTCTGGAACTCTGATTTTATATGTATATATTAGGTTTGCACATGTTTCACATGTCTCTTATGTCTTTTCTATCCTAAATTTGTCTGTTTTTTTCTTGCTGCAATTCAATTTGAATATTTTTACTTATCTATCTTCTAGTTCATAATTACTCTTTTTTTGCTATTGTTATTTGCTTAATTTCAGTTTTTTTAAGTTTTATGATTTCCATTTAATTTTTCTATAGATTCCATTATTTTACTGAAATTCTCTATCTTTTAATCAATTTCTTGAACATGTTAGTCATGCTTATTTTAAAGTCCTCTGATAAGTCCAATATCCGGTCACATGTAGGTCTTTTTCTCTTGTTTATTTTTTTTCTCTTGGTTTTGGGTCATTTGTCACTGTCCCCTAGAATGATTACTAAATATTGATTAAATTTCAGACACTGTGGATGAAAAGTTATAGAGGATCTGAATGTCATTACCTTCCTTCAGAAAAGATTTAATTTTTTTTCTAGCATGCAGGTAGAGTACGAGACAAGCACCTTTTCTAATCAGAAACAGATAATTAAAGCTGAATTTCAAGCTTAAATTTCAAGCTTTTGGGAAGGCTGGTCTATTTCTGGTTTTCTTTAACTCTAGGGTAGTAGTTGTCAACTGAAGATGACTTTGGACCCCAGGGGACATTTGCCAATATCTGGGAACATTATTGAGTATCACAAGTTGAGGATGAGTGCTACTGACATCAGTGGGTAGATATGCTACACATATTTTACAATTCACAAGACAGTCCCCAATATACACGAATTACCTAGCCCAACAAGTCAACAGCACCAAGGTTAAGAAACTCTACCCTAGTTTATAGCCCTTTAAGATTCTCAGCTGAAAACTACAGCATTTACCAAGGCTCCTCCTTTTGTCAGGCGGTGAACTCCATCCAGCTTTTCTCTCCCCAGCACTGTAAGACTGCCAATCCTTTGTTTACCTTTACGGACTCTCAGTAGCTGCTTTCCGCTTGGTGTTTTAGTCTCTTGTCCTGTTCATACAGAGTTTAGGAATCTGCTAATACTTGAAGTGAAAAAAGCAGTATCAAATGTTGGTATCACCTATCCAAGATCTTGGCCCCTCAAAACCTGGCTGCTTTGGTTGATTTCTGATGCCTTAAAAAAGCTGTTGTTTGTTTGCTAGTTTATTCATTCTGGTTGCTGTTGTTATTTTGCATTTTACCCAGCTTTTATATTTATTCTTGTTGGCATGGTTATTATGATCCAAACTACTTTGTCATAGTAAGTCTGCTATGCTTACACATAATTGAGTCAGTTTAACTCCATTGTAGAAGTCTTTCAGGTAATAAAATCTCTAACGATTATTGTAATCACCAGTTACTTAAATAAAAACATGTTTCAGTTTTATTTGCTGCCCAGATATATTATATGTGAAGTATTTAAATAATAATATACCTTTCAAATATTTGCTTACTGTAGATAATTTAGAAAAATAAAAAGGACAAAGAAGAAAATTAAAGGTAAAAATGTTTTCCACCATTCAAAATAGACATTAACAAAGTCTATAGCAGTTTCTTTGAGTGTTTTCTCTGTGCATTTCTAATAATGTTCTTTTTTCAGGACTAACTCATATTCTATTATTAATCTATTTTGCATTTTGAACAATTTTTTTCATAATTTTATTGAGGTATGATTTATGTGCCATAATATTTACATGGTTTAAATGTACAATTCAATGAGTTTTAGTAAATTATAGTTGTGAAACCATTCCCACAACCCAATTTTAGAACATTTCACCTCATTAGAAAGAAAGCCCAAATTCGCAGTAACTCCTTATCCCAGGCAACCCCTAATCTGCTTTCCGTCCCTCTGGATTTGCCTGTTCTGGGTATTTCATATAAGTGGAATCAATATTTGGCTTTTTCTGTCTGTCTTTCACTTAGCATAACGTTTCCAAGATTCATCCATATTGTAGCACATGTAAGTACTTTATTCCTTTTTATGGCTGAATAATATTCCACTATATGAATATTCTGCATTTTATTTACCCATGCACCAGTTGCTGGTTATTAGGGTTGTTTCAGCTCTACTTAAAAATATTTTAATTAAAATAATTTAATGAAATGGGAAAACATTATGATTTGAGTGGTATATCTGTACTTCTAAAATATTCTCAAGCATATATTAACCAAAGGTTATAATTAAGAATTAAACAATATAACAAAGAAAAAAAATTTAACAGAAGAGCTAAGCTTCTTTTAATGATGCTCTCTTTGATATGGAATAACTTCTGTACCCAGATTTTTCTTTATGAAAATTGGAATGAGCAACATTCCCAAATACTGCTATGAAAACTGAAAAATAACTGTACAGAAGTGCCTTTAGAATAATACTTTGAACAAAGAAGCAGTGGGTGATGGGTAAATGGGGAAATTATAGAGGATGAGATGGTCCTATTGCTGATGATAGAAATCTCTAGAGCACAGTCTTCGCAATGGCACTAAGATTGAGAAGAACAATATTTACCCCCTTAATTTCCTTGCTCTTTGAAGAAGTGCCTTTGCTTCTTATATCTCAGCATTTCTTCAAGAGCATCCCACCCAGTTCAACTGATTAGGGGAAAGGGGCTCATGAGGCCCATTAATTCTGTTCTTTTTCAAAGCAATAGGCTATCTTAATTTGGACTGCTATAACAAATAGCACAGCCTAGGTGACTTAAATAAAAAATATCTGTTTTTCACAACTCTGGAGGCTAGAAAGTCCAAGATCAAGGTACAAGCAGATTCAGTGTCTGGTGAGAATCCTCTTCCTGGTTTGTCAAAAACTGCCTTCTTGTTATATCCTCACATAGTACAGAGAGATAACTCTCATATCTGTTTCTCTTTTTTAGAAAGGCATTCATTCCATGATGAAATCCCTGTCCTCATGACCTAATCTGACACTAATTATCTCCCCAAAGTCTCACCTTCAAATATTATGAGATTAGGGCTTCAACATATGAATTTGGGGTGGGGGAAATAAATATTCAGTCTGTAGAAGAGTCTATTATCAACTTCAGGCAGGTCTTGCTAATTTGGGGCATTGTAGAAACTATCAGTAATTTGATCCTATAACTGGTGGTGCATTTACACATTCACACACACACACACACACACACATGCACGCATGTGCGCTCACACAGGTACACACACACAACCTCCTCAACCAAAATCTTACCACGGGAGAGTCTATATTTTTATTAACTGTCCCAGATGATTGCTAGTCAATCTATTGATTAATTCGAAACCACAAATTTAGAAAAAAAAAATCACATCTGCTAAAAAAATAATTCAATACGTATTCTCTGAACAAAGTATATAGTCCCCTCATTATCCAAAGTTTCACTTTCTGTAGTTTCACTTACCCATGGTCCACCATTGTCCAAAAATATTAAATAGAAATGTCTAGAAATAAATAATTCATAGCTTTAAATCTCAAGCTGCTCTGAGCTGTGTAAGGAGATGTCACAAGGTCTCGCTTGGACCTGAATCACCCTTTTGTCCAGAGTCTCCACACTGTAGACGCTTCTTAACCTATCTCTTAGTCACTTAGTAGCCACTTCGGTTATCAGATCTATTGTTGCTTGTTCTCAAGTAACCTTTATTTTACTTAATAATAACCCCCAAAGCACAAGAGTAGTGATTTTGGCAATTTGGATATGCCAAAGAGAAGCCGTAGAATGCTCGTTGTGTATAGTCAGAAGGTCAATAGTAACCTAACGCTACCCTCCAATGCCTACGTCATTTACCTCACTTCATTTCATCACATAGACATTGTGTCATCTCACATCATCGCAAGAAGAAGGGTGAGTATAATGCAATATTTTCAGAGAGACCAGACCACATTCACATAACTTTCATTACAGTATATTGTTATAATTGTTCTATTTTTTATTAGTTACTATTGCCAACCTCTTACTGTGCCTAATTTATAAATTAAATTTTATCATAGGTATGTGTAGGAAAAAACATAGTATATGTAGGGTTCAGTGTTATCAGGCATCCACTGGAGGTCTTGGAACATATCCCCCATGGGTAAGGGGGTACTGCTGTATACCCAAAGTCTAGCAGAATAGCAATACATTGCCATTGTTTACATGGCAACCTCCATCTTGGAAATGTTTAGTGAGCTTATAAAAGTGGATCCTGTGAAGCATTCATAACTCAAAAATTGATTAAACCCCTATTGAGTGCCAAGCATACTGTTCTTATGATAGTTGCTGGGGTGACAATTGCGGACCAGACAAATCTTCTGTCCTTAAACCATGTAGAGAATATAGCCACATAAACAAAAAATGACAATAAATGGAAGACTGCTCTGAGGCCATCAGTTCAGGGAGGTGTGAGTCTATGAAAGCTAAAAAAAGACACCTAACCGTACCCTTAACAATGAACCCACACAGATGACCATTTTGCTAGGTCACTACTGTCCTAGAATGAGTAGAAGATAGCCAGGAAAATGAGATAAGGAAGGGCATTTCAGAAAGATGAACCAGTATGTGAAAAGACATGAATGATCTTGTTGTGGTTGGAGAAAGGGTGTCCAAAGCAGGGTATGGAGTAAATGTCTAAATTCGATTTCTATTTATTTATGTCATTGTTTTTCATTTCTGATTTCCTGTTTAACAACGTATATGTATTATTTGCATAGTAGAACATGTATATACATATACTTGTGGGTGCATACATTTGGGGCATGTGCAAATATTTTTCTATGGGGGATTTGGAGTCCACTGCTGTGAACAGCGAGGAGCAGGAGAAGGATTTGGGGCAGAGGAGTGGCATAATCAGTACAGCATTTTGGAAATATCCTTTGGTACTGGGAAACCACTAGCCCGGGAAAGGGTTTCTCAAAATGCAGTTTTGACTCTGGAAACTAAAGTAAATTGAAATTTTCCCTTCCAAATTTTCCTAGTAGGTTGGCACTTCTCCCCTTGTTTAGCCTGTATCTTCCCCTCAATTCTGGTTTCCTGCTAATTCTCATTAGCTCCTACAGAAGTTCTAAGGGAAAGCAAAGAAGGGGGTCTTTTGGAAGGCAAAGGTCAGGGACAGGCCCACAGTCTGTCACCTCGTGTGGCAGCATAGAGGTGCACCATTCAGGTGCACCACCCTTTAAACGAACATGATGTGGGGAGTGTGGGTGGCTGGCAGCCTCCAGTCGCTGCACACTCCCCTGAGCTGCGTCAGCCAATGACTGAGTATGGTGGGGGTGCTGAGCCAGAGGGATCGGGACTTCTCTAACAGGCAAGATCTGCTCAGAGACTGCCCAAATACTTGCTGCAGTCTGAGGCTTTCCCTACCCAAGTCTCCTTCCTTTCCTCTCTCACTCCGCAGATGTCAAACCTACATTGTAATCTGAAGCTCTCTCTACCTTCTGTTTCCTTTCACCTTTTTCCTTTACAAGTACTTCCCTCAATAAATCTCTCTCTCATTGTATTAGGCTGCTATAACAGATACCTGTGACTGGGTGGCTTAAACAACAGAAATTTATTTCTTCACAGTTCTGGAGGCTAGAAATCCAAGATCAAAGTGTTTGTAGGGTTGGTTTCTTCTGAGGCTTCTCTCCTTGGCTTGTGCATGGCTATCTTCTCCATGTTGTCCCACGGTCTTCCTTCTATGTCTGTGTTTTAATCTCCTCTTCTCGTAAAGACAACAGTCAGATTGGACTAGGGCCCACCTTAATGTCCCCATTTTGACTTAATTACCTCATCAAAGGTCTTGTCCCCAAATACAGTCACATTCTGAGGTACCGGGCTTAGGACTTCAATATGTGAATTTGGCGGGGGGGGATATAAGTCAATAATACTCATTCAATGCTGTCTTAGCAGCTGCTTCTCTGAGCCAGGTTAAAATAATAGAAATATAACTATGTGAGGTGCTCAAAATGACTATTGATTCTCCTGCTCCAGCCTGACTCTATAAATTTGATTACAAAAGAATAACAAATATGTGAAAAATATGAAAAAGTATGTCTCAAATATGAAAGAAATCTCCAGTTTCTTGGGTAATCCCTAATCCCTCAGGAACCTATAAGAAAGATGTTGTAATGTAGACAGCAATAATGACAAGAAACAAATTAGATTCTTCCTATCCGTGAGTGGCTCTGTGAGAAGAGCATATGGCCCTCAGGTCAGTAGTACTTCAAGTGCAGCTGACATAAGGAAAGCCATAGATCTGTCCCTTTGAGCCTCACACTAAATTCCATCACCAGCAATGAGACAGTCCTCTCTAGCCAAGATGGCAGATGCAAAGTTTAAAAAGCTTGGGTTGGCAAGAATGTGAGTGAAAAATAAACTCTAGCAGAGATTTGGTGGTTATGTCATTTGTTGGCTGACATCTGAAAATTGTTGGCGGTGTTTTAGGGCATATTGTGCTTTAACAAGTAGGGAAAATGTTTTAATTGGTGCTGTTTATTTATAATTTTCATCATTCATGTCATTGGAAAATTTCAACATCTCCTATGTTCATAATTTCTAGGGGTTTGGCAATGTACCAGATTAGCAACTGTTTCAAAAGAGAGAAATCTCTCCTTTCACTCAGCAAACATGTTGTATTGCTTAGATGATTACTCTCCATTAATACTACCTGGTAAATCCAATATGATCCTTAGAGTTTAGGGCTGTCTCTCTCATAGTTGTTTTTTTCTATCATCCTACTTTGTTAAGGGTTAGTCAACACTTAATGAGTGCTCCTGTATGTCAAATTCCATGTGAAATGGGACCGGATTTGCTCAATGGTGATAAAACACAGATACAGTCATTGTATACAGTATGTAATATTATTATTATTATTTAAATCAGAAGTTCTTAACTGCACAAAGATGACCTTGTTGCTTTTATTTTTTATTGTGGTTAAATATGTATAACATAAAATTTGCCATTAGAACCATTTTTAAGTATATAGTTCTGTGGCATTAATTACATTCACACTGTTGTATAACCATCACCACCATCTATTGCAAAACATTTTTCATCACCCCAAGCAGAAATTCCGTAACCATTAAACAACTATAAAACTTTTCATTTCCCCTCTTCCCTAGTCCCTGGCAACCACCTTTCTACTTTCTGCCTCTGTGAATTTGACTAGTCTAGATATTTCATATAAGTGAAATCATGCAACGACATTCTTTTGTGTCTAGCTTATTTCACTTAACATAATGTTTTCAAAGTTCATCCATGTTATATCATATACCAGAACTTAATTTCTTTTTGTGGGTGAGTAATATTCTAATACAAATATGTACTACATTTTGTTTATCCATTCTCTGTTGATGGACATTTGGGCTGTATATGTCTTTTTGGCTATTGTGAATAATACTGTAGTGAACATTGGTTCTGAGTCTCTGCTCTCAATTCTTTGGGGTATATACTTAGGAGTGAAATTGCTGGGCCTTATAGTAATTCTGTATTCAGCTTTTTGAAGAACCACCAAACTGTTTTCCACAGAGGATGTACCACTTTTATCTCACCAGCAAAGTTTGAGGGTCCCAATTTCTTTCATTTCTTTGAGTAATGTTTTATAATTTTCAGTGTACAAGTCTTACATCTCCTTGGTTAAATTTATTCCTAAACATTTCGTTATTTCTGATGCTATTGTAAACAGGATTTTAAAAATTGATTTTTTTTTTTTGAGTATACAGTGATGAGTTTTAGTAAATTTATAGTTTGGCTTCCCTCATCACAATCTAGTTTTAGAACACTTGCATCACCCCAAAAAGTTTCCTTGTGTTTATTTGCAGTCAATCTGTGCTCCCTATCCCAGGCAACCTTTGATCTGTTCTTTGTCCCTATAATTGTTCTGTTCTAGACTTAGTGGATGCTTACTTTTACATAAAGTGTATTTATAAGCAATACCATCTCCTTCTCTTTTTCCTCTCTGTCACCCAGGACACAAAAACATACTTCTTAACTTGTCTAAATCCTGGCCTGTCCAGACGACTTCACCTCTTATAGCATGACTAGTTATCAAGTGAGAAAATCTTGGCTCATTCTTGTGTCAGAGAAAGTTGCTGAGAGTCAGGCTAATCAGAGAAGTCTCCAAGTTCATAAGAAAACACTAAAATATGTATCTAGACCTCCAGGTATCTGAGGCTTATGAATATGTACTGAATTTCTATAAGACAAATCTATTGCAGAGAAAAACTCAGTAGGACTGAGGACTGTTGTAGATTCTTTTACTTTATTGAAAACCTATCATTAGAGACATTGTTCAGCCACTGCTGAAAATACATTAGAAACGGCCATGTGTAGTTAACTCATTAGAATAAAGTTATGCCATGAGTGAGGTTCAAAAACTTCTATTGTGTGAAGTGTGAGGTTGCATTACTGGAAGATAAATGGAATGAAAATAGGGGCTGGGTGGAAAATGGAAGCCCATCACCAATTGCCAGTTTGATTCAAATACACTTCCCAGCTCAAACCTAAACCTTCTGGAGGATAGCTCAGGCACCATAATAACTACACAGTTTCCTACACTTCACTTTCCCGCTTTCCCCAGGTAGTCTTTGTTGACCTTCCCTTTAAATTCCCAAGATACCTTATTTGTGTTTTTGCTCAGCACTTCTCCTAAGGAGGGCCACTTCATGGCTAACAATGACTCAAAGTGCTTTCATTAGCTCAGATAAAAAGCTCAGTTACTTTAACCTACTTTTCCCCTTCAATTACAAAGGCAATGAAAGGCTCAGATGTTACTAGGAGTTGCTGAGGGCTTTGGTCTTCAAATGAATAAGAAGACCAAGTTTCTAGAATGCACAAGCCTCTTATCCTGAAGGTCATAAATTGTTCAAAAGGATTGGGGTGATATTTTTGGTTGGGATGAGGGGCAGAGCGCATAGAGGTCTGATTTGTTTGAAATTAGTGGATGAGAATTACTGTTATATCCTTGTCAGCTTTCAAAGATACGACAAATATTTGTTGAGGACCTATTATGTGCCTGGCATTGTTCGAGGTGCTGGGGATACAGTGGTGAACAAAACAGACAAAAATCTCTGCTTTTCTTTCAGTCTAATGAGAGAAGGTACGCAATAAACAAAATAAATAAATGAAATATAAGTGATATATGGGCTAAATACTACAGAGAGAACTGAAATGGGAGGGGCACAGGGAGTTCTAGATTAGGAAGGGTGATCAGCAGCTGCTATTTGAAATAGAGTGGTCACAGAAGGCTTCACTTAGAAGGTGGAAAGTGAGTAAGGACTGAGAGAGGTGAGGAAGCAAATGATGCCAGCATCTGGGGGCATGAGCAGGCCAGGTAGAAGGAGCAACAGGGGCAAAGGCCCCAATCTGGGAGTGAGCCTGGCACGAGAAACTTGAAGAGCCAGGGAGGATGGAGGGAGAGCAAGAGAGAGAGAGCAGGAGAAGATGCGGTGGAGGGCAGTCAGGAGGGGGCAGATTATGTGGAAATTTTTAGCCAAAGACTTTCACCTTTTTGCAGAGTGAGATGGGAGCCACAGGAGATTTTTGAGCCTACGAGGGACTTGATCTGATTTAAGTCTTAACTTTGTTTCCTCTGGCTACTCTGTTGATTGCTCCGGATAAAATACTTAGCGCCCTGCTGGCACATATTGTGCATTCTATGAATGTTTATGTTTTGGGGGTAGTCCAAATACATACACATTATCTCTGAATTAAAATTTGGAACATGTTTCCACATAACTCTATTGCCTTGAAAGGCAACTTCTTTTATACATGGAAAGATTGAGAACATTCAGCCATTCATTTATTTATCAATTTTGTTTTTAATGGGCGTCTATGATGAGCCAGGCACTATTTTAAGCACTGGGGCCACAGTGAAGCTTGAATAAGCTAGAAAATGTCCATGCCTCAATGGGGCTTTTATTTGAATGGTAGGAGGGCAGAAAATGAACAAATAATATATAAATAAACAAATACATATATAATGTCAGATGGTGACAAGTCCTAAGAAGGTAAAGTAGGTAAGGGGGATTGAGTGGCAAAATAAGAGGTTATTTTCAGTGGATTGGTCAGTGATGTATTTCTTTAGCTCAATGGTATTTGTTGATTTCTCTCTATGGCAAGGTGCTGTGCTAGGTTCTGAAGCATTCCCTGTACAATCCCTGCCCTCGAGGGATTTAGAATCTGTGGTAGGTTCTGTGGTGGTCCCTAAAATTCCTGCCCTTTGGTATACACACCCTATGTGGTCCCTGAGACTTGTGAATATGATGTGATAATAACAGCTGACTTTAAGGGAGATTATCTGGGTGAGCCTGACTGGGTCATGTGAATCCTTAAAAAGAACTTGGCTCGCTATGAAGAGATTCAAAGCATTCCTGAATTCAAAAGGATTTGAAGGCAGGGAGTCTTCCTACTGCTGATTTTGAAGATGGAGAAGGCAATGAGAAAAGGAATT
This sequence comes from Eonycteris spelaea, assembly GCA_003508835.1. NCBI lineage: Eukaryota > Metazoa > Chordata > Mammalia > Chiroptera > Pteropodidae > Eonycteris > Eonycteris spelaea. The sequence goes on from PUFA01000044.1 coordinate 6,928,063, forward strand.
GACAATGGCTTCTAGGAATTGAGGTCAAGAACCACTAAGAAGACAGAGACCTCAGTCCTAAAACTGCAACGAACTGAATTCTGCCAACAACCTGAATGAACTTCGAAGCAGATTCCTCTTTGGTCATGTCTCCATATGAGAACTCAGCCCAACTGCCTTGTGAGAACTTGAGCAGAGAACTTGGCTATACTGTGCCTGAACTTTGGACTTACAGAATTGTGATAGGATAAATGGGTGTTATTTTAAGCTGCTAAATTTGTAAAAATCTGCTATGCAGCAATAAATAACTAATATAGAATCTAATAAGACTTCTGGTTTCTAGTCTAGCATATTAGAAGTTTGGAAGTCACCACTCTATCCTAACAACAAGTAAAAAGATGAACAAATGGATCAATTTTTTCTAAGTACATAGTAGAAATGGGGTCACAGGGCAAACCCGGTGGCCTCGGAACTGGAAAGATCAATAGGCAAATACAGAGGATCACAACTTACTGGAACAGAAACTTCCACGGGGCCCAGGGCTGGTGTAGGGAACCTGAACTATAACTGACAAGCAGGAGGCTCCATGTGGACAAAACTAAGAGGTAAAAACTCCAGAAAGACCTAGCCATTGGGGGGCCCACAGGTTTGTGAGTTTTCCATCCAGGATTTCTACCAGGTTCTTACAGTGAATATCAGAAAAATCCTCTCATGCTTCCAGCAGGGGGAAGGAAAAAAGAACCATTTTGAAAAATACCAGAGCAATCTACTTTTCTTAACAAGATCTGTCCTCAGAAGAAACTGTTTAATCAGAGCTAACCTGCTAGGATTTTTATCAAAGCCTAATTGCTTTGGGTGCAGGGAAAATATCCAAATTCAGTTGATTTTAGCATTCCACATGGGAAAAGGGAAATACCTAATTCCAGCCCACTCTAGCCATCCTGCCCCACCTAAAGGGTAGGGAGGAACCAAGAAGCATGTGTGAAATTCACAGTCCAGAGACACAAGCTCACTAAAAGACCAAGACCTAATCGTAGGACTATAAAATGCTTCCCCTCCCCTCACCCTTTATCACCACATACCGAAAGCCTTGGACACAGGGAAAGCCAGAATGCCTGAAAGTTAACACCCTCTGGAGCAGCCATCAACAAATGACCAGTGGGAGTCGAAGATTGTATTACCCGGCTTCCTCAGATGGGACAACTCCAAGACATATTCTATGCTTTCTCTCAGAAATCTCGAGTGAGACTGAGTGAGCTGTAGCTGAGCACAGTGGTAACCTGCTTACTAAAACACCCTAAATTGGCTTCCTACCCTCTTCAGTCGCACATCCCCACACCTCCTACAGATGCTTCCTGGAATTACCTCCCAAATAGACTATAGTCTTAGGGTCTGCAACAGGAAAAACCCAACTTGATGGGTGTGTGACTTGTGAAGGGCCTTATATCTGGCTAATACTCTGCTGTTACCATCTTGAAATTATTAATAATACATTTTTTAAGGAAAAACCTCACATTTTCATTTTTAACTGGGCCCCACAAATCCTGTAGTCAATCCTGAATCCACCCTAAGTTAGTGGTCTGGTGCTTCCATTTAGGACCTGAGCACTTGATACCTTTGGGATTATAGTTTATCATCCTATTACAAATGCATAATTGAGAATTCAGGGAATAATTGGGTTCACTGTTGTGTAATGATTTATACTTGATTTTGTTCTATGTGATTTTCATTGGTTATCACATAACTTGAATTGTGATTATTCCTTAAAGTTCAAATGTGTTGACCTTTACAAAATTTATAATGTGTTATCATTAATACTCCACCGGACCTATGTTTATTATTGCAATTCCACAGACTTTTATTTCCATGACTTCTTATCACTTTTCTTGAACTTTTCAATCATTTCCTAAATGTGGGAATGATCAGTTGGCTCAGATTATTCTGTTTCTCTTGATATTTGTATTAATATAGATTCTAAAGCCACACAAAAAAATCTGTTCTTATGAGGAAGTGATCAAAAGGAATGTGGGAGAGTATTTCTGTGGGCCTTGGCCTGCTTTGAAAGACAAAATATGTAGACTTAAAATTCAGACATAGACAAAAAGAGAGAGTCCTTCGTATTCATTACTGATTGACTGAGCTGAGGTGTTTCATTCATCAAGGGAGTTGTGATTTGAATTACCAGAGGATCTCTTCTGTCAGAGAGGCAAAACACCTATTCAAGAAGCCTTTCTACTTTCCAGAGATAGCATCAACATAGAGCTTTACTCCTTTTCTTTCACCCCATATTAATCAAATCAGATAGTCTCAGCCTTTTCAACTAAAAATACCCTCCCAACAGAATGTCTAAATATCAAGAAATTTTTGAATGCAGGTGAAAAGTGGAATTTAAACTCTCTAAACTTGAAATGGAAAAGCCAAGGAGATTTCTGCATATGAGAGAAAGGTAGATCATATGACCTTTAGCTCCCTCCTAATTTTAAATTTCCAGTTTTTTGTTCTAGGTAGTGAATCAAATGTTGTAATAAACGAATCCCATTTTTTTTCACATCTATCTTTGTTGCGTAATGACACATTCAATGGAAATGAATGGCAATTATCATTTATTGAGTGCTTAATATGTGCCAGTCTTCTGCCACAAGCATTCTCTCATTAAAGTAGTTACTAATGTGTCCATGCTACCGATGAAGAAAGTGTGGCTCTGAAAGTTTAAATAACTTACCAGAAGGCACACACAAAGTACGTGTCTAGATCCAACAGTCCTTGTTCATATGCACTAGGTTGTATTGCTTGTAGAAAAAGAAATAATTTCAGTGTCTGAGGTATTACTCAAAAGCCTTGTTAGAATAATCTTCCCACAGCTTGATCTTTTTAGGAGTCCAGTCTAGTTTCCTTTGGGTGTTTCATTTCTACTAATTTTAGAGTTAATATGCTGGTTAGGAAAAGTACAAATAGCAATAACCAAAAGACCTTTGGGAAAATAATTCTGAAACACAATATATGGAAATGATTGATGGAGGTCTCTGTGGTATATGCAGCTTTATTCTTTTGGCATGAATACTACATTCTTTCTTCCTTCCTTGCCTTTGCTCATACTCTCTCCTCTACCGGCCCCCTTTATTTGGTCACTCCTACTCATCTCTCTAAGCCTCTATGTAGACATAATTTCCTCCAGGAACCCCTGTGCCACTGCCCAGTCCTGGGTTGGACCACTATTATTAATCAGTACTCCCCAGCACTCCCCAAACTCGTGCATGCCTCTATGACTATTAAAACAGATTTAGTGATCTGCTTCCCCCACTGGATTGTCAGCTCCTTGGGAGTAGTTGTGATGCCTTATTTAACTTTACCCTTTGTACATAGTTGCAGCTTCTTACTAAACCTTTGTGGAATGACTACATGACTGGCTTGCTGCCTGATAGAGCACAGGATCTTCCAAGAACCTTGACTACCAGAACCTCACCGAGGTGCATAAAGAAAGAGGCATTGACTGCACAAAGAGCTCAAAAAGTAGAACTCTCCTTCATGAATGAAAACAGCAGCTGCTTGGAGCCCAAGTACTATCTGAAAGGGAACATTTGCTATCAGACCAAACCCTTGGACTTGGCAAGTTCTTCCTTATTTGAGGGTGTGTCGCTCCCTTTTGTCAGATGTCACGCCCTAGGAGGAGTTATTTGTTTCTATTTTAAGTGGGGAAAGAAGTAGGTGTACTAAGTATTTCTGACCCTCTTTGAGTGAAAGACTTTAAATATGGTTATGATGGTATCTTGGAGTAATGGATTTAAATAAACATAAGGACTGAGGATAAACATGAGACAGTTGTTTGACTTTCATCAGTTTACCATCTTCTAGACTTTACTGACAGGCGCAAAAGTGGACAGATTCTGGGAGATGACATAGCAATTGGCTTTTAGTTAGAACTGGATTCAAATTCCAGTTCTTGGAGTTCTTAGACAAGTCATTTAACCTGGCTCAGTCTTCCACTGATCAACTTTAAAGTAGAGATTATAACATACCTAGTTTTCTAGTATCATTTAAAAGTTTCAATGACATAATTTATATAAAAGATACCTAAAAGAAAGTCATCAATAAATGTTTCTTCTTTTGCTTCCATACACGTTTAGCTCAAGTTCATTCACTTGGCAGCTTATCTCTGGCAACCTTCCTTTGGAGACTGCTTCTCAATCCTCAGTGGTTTAATAACCTGAGATCATTATTTAAAGGCAACTTCCTGGCCCTACCCCCAGAGATCCTGGTGCAGTGGTTCAGGGTTACCGCCCAGGTAGTCTCGTTTTTAACAGTTGTCCCTGATAATTAGGAGTCAGGTGGACTATTGTCCATACTTACAGAAACGTGATTTGAAAACTGCAAAGTCTTTCTTTATTTTAGTACTAAGGCTACTTTGCTTTCACCAGCAATAGCCCAAAGAGAAACATCTTTAATCCAAAATATTTAACTGCATACTCCCACCTGGGAGGTGTTTATAAAAATACAGTAAACTCAGATGATGGATTGTGGGGAAAATTGGAGTTTTTCATTGGGAAGTGGTGAACAGGGGGAAATGGAGCAAATAGTCTATATTGGAAGTAGAAATGCAGGAGGGGAAACTGATGGGGCTGGAGAGCTTCCAGCTTATACCAAGTCCGCACTTTGAATACTGTTTTATTATCTTACTTTAAGAGCTATAAATTCCCTCTACATCTGATCCATTCAAATGTAAGCATCAGTGCTCAGATATATCCTGAAGCCAAATATAAGAGACTTTGCTATTGCCAGTGGTTCTGGGTTGCCCAGTCCCAGCAGCTTCATTAGAATGGAAACCTGAGAGGTGAGTAGCCATCTGCTCAACCTGCCTCTTACAAAATTCCCACTCAGGCCTGAAGGAGACAGGGCCTTAGGCTGCCTCACCTTGTCAGGCACTCAGCAGGGCATTTTGCAAAAGAACACCTGGCAAGGGCTTCCCATAAGTCTGTTAACTAACTAGGTGTAGGCATTCCTGGAATTTCTCTCCTAATTCTTATTTCATACCCTTCTCTCTCTTTTTAAACGCCATTGGAATCTGGAATTTATTGTCCTTTAAAGAAATGCTTTCACGGGTCTTCCTGCCTTATGTTGCTTCCTCGAGTTTGCCCTGCCACCACATAGTCACTGGTGCAGAAGGCAAGTGGTTTTCTCAGCGCTGTGCCTATTCGACAAACACTTTTTAAAAATTGTGCATACTCAATGGAAGAAAAGAAACCATTTCTTGCCACATAAAATATACATATAATACCACAATTATCATCTTAACCATTTTTTAATTAAAAATTATTAGGGTGGCATTAATTAACAAATCAAATATGTTTCAAGGGTATCGTTCAACAGTGTGTGTGTGTGTGTGTGTGTGTATCGTGTGTGCCCACCACCCAGAGTTAGATTTCCTTTCATCACCAAATATTTGACCCCCTTTACCTCACCTATCTTCCCCTCCCCACTGTCATCTTAACCATTTTTAAGTGTACAGCTCAGAAGTGTTGTGCAATCCATCTCCAGAACTCTTTTCATCTCATAAAACTGAAACTCTGTATCCATTATACAAAAACTTCTCATCACCCACTTTCCCCAGCTCCTGGCAACCCCCATTCTACTTTCTTTTGTCTATGTATTTGTCTGCTCTAGGTACTTCATGGTCAAGTGAAATCATGCAGTATTTATCTTTTTGTAACTGGCAATATTTCACGTTAGCCGTAATGTCTTCAAGTCTCACTCGTGTTGCAGCATGTGTTAGAATTTCCTTTCTTGTTAAGCCTAAATCACATTCCATTGCATGTCTATACTACATTGTGTTTACCCATTCATCCGTCAGTAGACATTTGAGTTGTTTTCACCTTTTGGTGATTGTGATTAATGCTGCTAAAAACATGAGTCGACAAATACCTCTTCAAGACCCTGCTTTCAGTTCTTTAGGGTATTTACCCAGAAGGGAAATTGCTGGATCACATGGTAGTTCTATCTGTAATTTTTTAAGGAACTACCACACTGTTTTCCACAGTGGCCACACCATTTTATATTCCCACCAGCAGTGCATAAGCATTCTAATTTCTTACCATTCTGACAACACTTGTTATTTTCTGATTATTTTGATAGTAGCCATCCTGATGAGTGTGAGGTGGTATCTCGTGGTTTTCACTTGCATTTTCCTAATGATTAATGGTGTCGAGTATCTTTTATGTGTTTGTTGGCTGTTTGTATATTTTCCTTGGAGAAATTCAACATATTTTGGTCTTCTGTAGGTTGCCTAGCCATTTCCTAGCATGTTCCTGGGTCACTTCTGATATCATTTCTCCCTGCTGTTGTTCAGAGAAAAGTTCTGATAGATCTAAGTCAGTGGTTCTTAATCCTGGCTGCATATTAGAGTTACTAGGGTATTTTTTTAAAAAATACCCATGCCTGGACCCCCTCCCCAGACAAATTAAAAATCAGAATGTCTGAAAGTGGTCCTGGGCATTGCTATTTTAAGAAGTTTTCTACTTAGCCCTAGATATTCAAATATGCTGCCAGGAGCATGAACCATGACTCTAAACCAACCACACTGATCTTATTCCTCTTGCCAGTGATAGCGTTAGGATTGGTTATATGTTTTGGTTCTAGTCAGTGTGATATGATAGCTTCTAGGAAAGAGTTACTTTTTCCTAAAAGGAGACATGAGACAGGGTGGGAGGTAGGAAGAAATGGTTTCTTTTTTCCCACTGAGTATGGCTCTTACAACTAGGATAGTCCTCTTACTGCTGCAAGAGACACTAGGCTGAGGATGTCAGAGAAGGAAAATGTAACGGGACATGGATAGCTGATGATGTTGAGCTGCTGACCTGACCTACCTTAGAGCCAGCCTACTTCTGGAATTCTAATAAGTATCCCTTTTATTTAAGCTATTTTGAATTGTGGTTTTTTGTTACCCACAGCTGAAGATATCCTAAACTTACTACATTCTGGGAAATTCTGAAAGTCATAGGGCTATCTTTTTGGAGTACCTGTTATACTAGAAGAAAGGAACAGAGACTCTGTCTTTAACAGACTGAAAACCTGGATTCTCACATTGAAAGTTTGAAGCTCTACCGTCCACGGTTTTATAAGTTTCATTGGGAACCTAGGTGAGACAGGAAACCAGGTAAGTTGGGCAGGTTGTGCAGTCAATAGTCAGACCAAAACTGGAGACACTCTGAATTTAAACTCTATCTCTGCCTCAACTTGCCCTGTGGTCCAGGCCAAGTCATTAAATCTGAGTCAGTTATAGAGTTTGGATGCAACATGAAAAGGGATAGAAGTTCGGTACTTATGAACATTCTGAGTCCAAACCACATAAGTCTTTAGAGATTAAATTTAACACCTTAGTGGGATACCTGAGCCCAAACAAGTAACTTATTTAAACTAATGGCCAGCCAGGTCATACTTATCAGTTTACACAATGCTCAAGTTTATAGCAGGAGTAACCTTCTTTAGCCTTCTCTTTCCTAGATCTAGGTGTTATCAGATTAGGCCATCTTTCTGCTACAGTTTCTTTTAATTTTACCTGTGAAAGTGGCATATGGATATCACTATTTAGTGAGTCTCGAAGGTGAGGATGTATGAGGGGGTACATGGGATATTCTGCTGGCTGGTCACAGTTTTCAATCTATGTGCCAAATCCCAAGATACACCAAATGGCAAATATCAGCTGCTAGCTGATAGCACTGTGTGATAAGAGTCAACCATAAGAAGGTCTGTTTCAGTACAAAATAGTGAAAGGGTATGTACGTCTTTAGTGAAAGGGTATGTATGCCTTTAGGAAATTGCTGAAGTGGAAAATACTAAAAACATACTTACCATCAACTTTTGTTATAGGTAGTATCAAAATCTGAAATGAATATTGATGAGTATAAAGTGTGTCCAGATCTCCACATGTCACTAATTCACAACTGGCCTTTGAACTTACTTATTTGGCTTTGTTGTCCCTATTGTGAAGGCAAAGGCCCGTAGTATTCCTGAAACTCCTCGGATGAGAGACTTGCATAAAATACATGTCAGTTTCAGAACAAATGTGAAAAATGTTGGGAAAAAATGTGAGAAGGAGAAAAGTCATGGGGGTGTTCATTTAATTGGATCAGCATTAATGTTGCTTCAAACATGGTTTTGCCTATAGAAGAAGCACAGTGATACTCCCAATTCTGCCATTAGTCCTGTGAAAAACTTTGAAAATAAGGAGATTTTGAGTGTGAAACATGTAAATGATAAAGCCTACCCATGTGTAAAATATATTCAAAATTACTGCTAGAAATTTGAGGCCACAAGAAGACAAAAGTAGAAAACACAGAATACTTTAGAAAGATAAAAGACAGTGCCATACTCAGTGACATTTGCTGCATATCTGAATAGGGCAGGTTGATTCTCCCAGTCAAAATATAAATGCCATCCTGGACAGGCTGTCAGCTTGTAGGGAGGGAAAAAGCTAACTGCTGAGCTGACTTGCTTATGATAGTGGAAGTCAAGAGAGAGCCTTCTGATGACTAGGAATTTGAAGAGATGTTCCACTGCTAGGCTTGTGCCTGGAAAGGTGAGTAGACTCAATAACAGGGACTGAGGCTTCGTGCCACTTCTGGGCAAGTTCTTGAAAGCATCTGTATGTGCCGTTCTTTCCAACAAGCCCACCTTCGGGTGTGGAAATATTGAGTAATTAAGTGATGGCTGATTCTTTCCTCCTGAGTGAGCCCAAGATGGCCATTCTTTCTTAAATCTGCCAGAGACATTAGACATCATCCCATCTTCTGTTTATCTCCAAAATTAAGGCCATACACAAACAGACTGAGAAAAAGCACCATAACCAGAAAAGAAACCAAATATAGAAACTTGGAGAAATAGAAAGATGAGAGGGAATACAAAAATTGAAGGTAAGAATTTAAAAATGGAGGTCCAAAAGAAAGATACCAAAGAAAACAGCAGAATGAAATCATGGAGAAAGGTGGCTCTTCAGCCTTAGAAAGAGTGTTCAAATTCAAGCCTTTAATATGGCATTCCCCAGAACACTAGACCTGGGGTGAAATAAGTTTGGAAAACACTATATTCTATATCTAACCACCCTGTATATTTTGCAATTTATAATGTAAAGTAGCTTACTAATGGTTCTGAGACATACTGCAATAAAAAAAACACACACACATTTAACTCATTAATTTATTTAAATACAGAACCTCTTCTCCCACATTACCCCATTCTAGTAACACCCTGTAGGGCTAGTTCTACACTACACATTTGTTATTTGCTGCTATAGTATATTAAGGATACATAGCAGCCACAAGAAATTATTTACTTATATAGGAAGAATCACGATACAATAGGAAAGCCAAACTAGGTTAGGAGTCAGGAGAGCTGACATCAGCTACTGACTCTCTCCAATTCTGCAAATCTATGTAGGAAAAAATGCTATGTGCAGCTTATATTGCTGAAAATCCAAAATTGGAGAGAATTCAAATGGCAGCGAGGTTTAGAACTCTAATTTTTCTCCTACGAAGATTAATTACTTGTCCAAGTTACTTAACCTCTCCAGGCTTCAATTGTCTCAGAAAGCAAAGGAGTTAGACATCAAGATCTCTATGATCCTGCCAAACTTTAAAAACTTATATATATAAACGGAGCTCTGGTAGTTCAAAAAATTCTTTCAGTTGGTACCGGGCAACTCTCCTCCCACTTGTTAAAAAAGTCAGACAGTTTATTAGCAGGTTGACCTCCCACTCAAAACCCAAGGGAACCAAATGATTTTCTTCTGTTGTGGAACTCTGAGTATATACTGAAAACCAGATTCGTGTTGCCTTGACATAAAGTGTAAAGCAAAGTCCTTGTAATGTGTGATGTTTTCTACAAGTGTCTGCCTTGGACTCTCCTAAGGCTCCTTTAGGTGAAAGTCACAGACACTCAAATCAAACTTATTTAAGAAGAACAGGGACTTTATCAGCTCAGATTACTAGGACATCCAGGATTGCATCCAGCTTTGGGAGCAGAAAAATTGAGGGACCCACACAATGTTATGTGGATGTTGTCTTCCTTAGTCTCTCAGTTCTACTTTCTTTTCTGTGGGCTCCCTTGTCAGGCAGGCTCTCTCCACATGGGAACAAAGATGGCTTCCTGCACATCTAAGTTTCACGGTTCTTGCCTTCTTGCTTAAAAATGGAGGTATTGCCTTACCTTCAAATCATTCATGTAAAACAATGATGGCTAAGAATTATTGAGCACTTACCATGTGTCGGGTACTGATCAATGCATGCGTGTAAACTTATTTTAGGCCTGAAAACAACTCTAGAAAGTGATATTATAAAAGTTCCATTCCATAGGCAAAGAAACTAAAGCGAGATTAAACAGTTTGCCTACTTTCTTTGGGAAAGTGACTTAACTTCTCTGCCTCAGCTTCCTCACTTGCAAAAATGTCAATAGCAACTATTTCCCAGGCCACAGGAAGAATTAGTTAAGAATATATGAGAACTGCATTCAATGATAAGCCAATAATTCTTGGTAGTTTCTACTTGCTATTCTCTCAGCCCCTTTTTGGTTCACAAACTAGTCCCTGTACACAGCAGGCAAGGAGAGACCTCAGAAGGAGCAGACCACTCCAGATTGGTAGGTGGCAGGTTTTATAAGCAAGGGAATTTACACATGAGGTTTGTCTTGGGCAGCTACAAGAGATGTAGTTATCTGTTCCTGCCCCCTAAAACCTTGAAAGTTTATACAGAAGTCTTAATTTGATTCAGTCACATTAGTTTGGATGGTCTCAACAACACACTGCTCTCTCCAAGGGCTACATTTTTAAAAAAACAGCCACCACTGTGAGAACAATGGGCAGGATGTACATTCTGAGGACCATGGAGGGGATGAGGAGCCTCCGATTGCCCAGGTCCGGATCATAGGTCAACCTGTGGTTATGTCCTCTCAATGACCTCCTCCAACACCCCTGCCTCTTTCCCTATACTTGTGAAAAAATAAACAAACAAACAACACCAAAAAACAAAAACTCGGCTTTGTGTAGTCCATGGCCTCTCAGCATTAAATAAGATAGAAAGTGTCACAATGGATTGCGGCTATGGATAGAGGAAAGGAAGCCCAAAATAGCAGACCTAAGCTAAAGCTGGGACCAAGATGTAGTATCCATGCTGGGATGATGGAGCTAAAGGTAAGAACAAGGTCAAGGCTGCCAATCTAGCCTACCTGAGAGCCAGTAATGAAGCCTATGCTCTGGATGGCACACCCATGCACCAGATAAAAAAATCTTTAACTGGAAGCCTCTTATACTGCTCCTGCTGGGGTAGGAGCCAGCAGGAGAGCTGTAGGTGGGAGCCTGTTCTCCCCATGAGGGTGATGGTAATGAGTTAATTTGGCTGGAAGAGAGAGTATGGAACCCAAATGAAGGTCATATCCTGACAGGAAGCTCTTTTATTGATGGTGATTACATGGAGAGATGGTGGTAAATATTGTTTATAGATTGTTTGGCAAGTTTCACAACAGAGATAAGATCTTATAGGCAATTTAACATACACCCTAGCAAAAAATGCTCTTAACTCAGTTGTGAAATATTCCATCAGATCAACACATTATTGAGGGTGGTTTCTATTGGAACTGGAGAAACTATCCTGGATTTCTTGATCAGGTGATAGGCGACTGGGATCAAAACTGTTCTAAGGCTCCATATTTCTCCTATATTGTCCTTCAAAATAAGTCAATGCTTCTGACCTCTTTTAACAGTTTCCACTCTGTTACACAGAACTACCAGGTGGAACCCTGCAACCTCTTTATCTTGAATATTTTGCCTCTCCTTGGTCCCTTGGTTAGTGTGCAGGGGCTATGCTACTTGAGTTGCTGAGGTTGTGGAAGGGGGAGACTTCAGTCGCACCCTCAGTACCAACGTGTCTAGCAAAGCCCTGATTCCTCAGTGCCTGTTGGCAGGCCCCGATCATCGAGAGATGTCAGAGCACAGAAGGAGACAGGAGGACACCTCCAGCGACACATCTCTCTTTTAGGGAAATATTTGTTATGTCAGTTTAACTCTTCCTCCCACAAAATCTGTGGTTGTCATGATAATGGGAAAGAACTAAATAAAGGAGAAGATTATAAAATATTTCACTGTGGGAATTATTTTATTGTAACATCAAAGCTTTGTTCAAAAAGGGCACTTTTGACCTGGGCAGATATTAATAAATTTGCTACTGTAGTGTTTAGCTAAATGTAAAAATATCAGTAAAATACCCTTCAATGCTCTGAAATACAGCTGTCATTTTGTCTTCTTTATATGGTCCCAGAATACTGACTAGATACAGCTCAAGAGAAATAGATCTTGATATCGGTATCCCAAAGAATCAATGCAGGCTTAAACAGAATTGATTATTTTTAGCTTGTTTTGGATGAAGCAACCAGTATTTATGACATCCATCAGTCTGGAATTCTAGGTTGACATCATCTCTTCTAAAACGCCTTTTCTGTTATAGACGTTTGGATTTCTTTCACCTTTATCATAATGCCTGGAGTCTACCTGTGCCACTTACCATTCTGTACTGTGTCCTGATTATCTTGCTCATCTCCGCACCCGTGCCTTGATAGCATCTTTACATTTGCACTGTTTAGCAAAATGGCTTAACCTAGAGTGAGCACATAGGAAATAGTGTTGAATAAGTGCTTGCCAAAATAAATCAAAGAAATTTAACAGTTATTTTTTAAATTGATAAACTTCCTATACCAGGAAGGTTGAGTAACTGGCGAATCTTTCTTCAGAAAACAACTATAAACTCTGGACACACACACACACACACATGGTCCAAGAAACCTCCTGGGCCATGAGATTTCGCTGGTGAATTCTATCAAATATTAAAGAAGAAATAACATCAAGTGCTTTCAGAAAATGAAGGAGGAACATTTCCCAAATCGCAGCACAACCATACTGCCAAAACCTGACAAAGACATTACCAAAAAATAAAAAATAATAAACTGGTAAATTTTCTACGTGATCAAAATACATTTGCCTCACTTATATAGGGAGCGCTTCCGGCAAACACAGAAAATTCATGTAAAAATTTATTAGAAAACAAAAATTGCTAATTTTTAGATTTACATTTTAGAGTTTACTGGGGGACTGGTAAAACCTTATGGACTTTAACTCCAAAATGTCATGGAATTGATGTCATTAATTAATGTCATTAATTTCACAGTCATCCAGATATATTGATGCATGGTTTGAAATGGAAATAAACTGCATGAGTTGTAGATCCGGGGAGAAAGGTCATTATGCTGAAGTTTATCTTGGAACACCTTGCTCATTGGAGTGCAGACTGAGTAGAGGGTGTAAAGGGCTGATGTGAAGAAACTGGAGCAGGAGGTTCTTGTTTCTACCACACGTCACTGTGCAACTAACCACACGGTGCCCCACACAGCTCACAGCCCTGCTGCTAACGTTTGATTTCACGTATTTGTAGAAGCTCTTCTCCCTTTGTACAGCAGTGGGGCAAGTCGCCCTCATGATTTATGAAAAAAAAATTCTGAAAACATACACTAAACTGAACTTTCCTGATTATAATGCAAACCGTGATATGATTGAAAAGACTAGGACTGAATTAGACTCCACTTAAATTTTACTCTGTAAAATCTAAGTACAACATTTTATCTCTGTAAATTATGACACTTTCATTATGAAACATGAGACCCCTGTTTCACCTCCAGAAAGCCTGTATCTTCACTTTTCCCTCTTTCTTTGCATCTCACACAAACTGTACTGCTTCATCTTGGCTTCTGTTTCAGCTACAGCCAGTCACATGGAGGTGCCAAAATATAGGGGGTTGGGAAACACGGAGGGCAGATGGAATATTTGATGAACACCTGTCTCACTTTGCCATGGAGCTTCCCATGTTTTAGGAGCTCCAAAACTGAACTTCAGCTGAAAGCCACTGAAATTTACTTTGCAGAAGAGCTAGTGATTTATGTGATCCGTTCACTGTTTTATAAAATTTGGATCGATGAAGTGGTTTCCAGGAATACTAATTCCAGTAATGAGTCAACTCAATACAAAAATGGTAACAGTAGTTTTCTCTAAGTAAAAGTGATATAATAACTTTATGCTTGTTTCTATTTTCTAATTCTACTACGAACGTATGTTACTTCTAAATTCAAGGGGGTTGGGGGGAATGACAAAGAAATGATCACCAAGGAAAAGGTTCATAACAGGAGAGAAAAACTGAAGAGAACATTGGGGTCTCAATGCTTGGAAAGTGTGGCCTTTCACAGGCCAGCCTCCTGCCACTCAGCACTGGGTTCTTGAGGTCCCTCCCTGCTTTACACGTGAAACCCTTCACAACAGTCTGGACCTCAGATCACAGAGGTACAGAGCACATGGGCCAGGCAACTAAAGAGTTACATTCTTCGATTTCTGAACATAACAAGCACATTTTATTTTCCTTGAATGAAAGCATTTGGTTTAAGGGAAATATCAGAACCTTCCTGAGGCCTAGTCACAGTGCTTGCTGTCATCATGGAAATGGGCCTCTCTCCACAGCACCTCGAAGAAAGCACCATGTGCAGAGTGTGTGGCTCTCAGAAGTTGACAGGGTCAGTCTACATTATAAGCAGGAGCTCTGAAACCTGAGGAGGGTGGTAATGTTTCTTCCCAAAGAACATTACCTAGTGCTGAGACAAACTGATGTGAAGGATAGATATGGTAGAGATATCACTATGAAGGGGTGGCTGACCTTAATTTGTTCTCTAGAGCAGTGAGACCCAACCCTGGCTGCACATAGAGTGACCTAGGGGAGATTTAAAAAAAAACAAAACAGAACGCACACACACACACACCTGCTTTCTCTCATCCCAAAACACAGCCGGTCGGTTATGTAATCTTGGGCATCACTCCATCTCTGTCAGTCTCAGCCTCTTCACCTGTAAAGTCACCTTAATAAAACCTGCCCTGTCTCATTGTGAGGATAAAATAAATGAACAACTTTGTGAAACAATTTTCAATTATTATGAAAACATTAGTTCTTTACTCAGGCTCCCTTGCAACCAAAGGCCTCTTTTTGTAACAAATAATGAGGATAGGTGCTGCTAGAATACACTTAATGAGCACGAAATGGAATGAAGTTATCTGGCCCCTATGTGGACAGAGCCTCATGACTTTGGACTCGTTAGGGCTTACTTATGCGCTGACTAAAGAGAGTGGCCTCACGGTTATGGTCTAACTGGTCAATTTGGAAATACCACGGTGTTCTCTTGGGCCAGTGTGCACACAAACCTGAATGCTGTTTGGATAGAAGCAGTAAGACATCCCAGTAAACTCAATGAAACAGTAAAAATTGACTTAAAGAAAGTTTGAGTGAAAGGTCTATTTGTAAAGAATGTAAGAACTTTGCAAGTAAAAAATGTAGTGTCAGCAATGGGCATGCATTTATGGTGTGTGTGTGTGTGTGTGTGTGTGTGTGTGTGTGTGTGCGCCCAACCTTTGACCTTCAGATCCTTTCCCACTAGAGGGGTCAGTGTGGAAATGGAAAAGTCTCATTTCTCCTCCTCATTCTACCTTTAACTTCCTGTGTGACCTAAAGCCATTCTTTTACAATTCTGCAGGTTTCAGTTGTTATTTGAGTGCATGGTAATGACAAATTTGTTTCCTTCCAGGCCTAAAACTCCATAGCTTGAAACAGTTTCATATGATCGTTCTTCATGGTTGGATAAAGGAGGTGACTCTTGAAAACTCAGGCAATTCTAATACCTCAAAGTCCCATGTGCTTAGGGAACTGGAAACATGGTAGCTGAGAACATAGAGTTTTTCACTCAGTCTCAGCTCAGGCTACCACAGAGTCATCGTAATGCTTTTATATTCTCTATGAATCACTCAGCAAAAGCATCGCAAATTTTCATTCTAGACCAGCTTCCCCCAACTACCCAGTTTACTATCTCACTTCCCTATTATCAGTGAAAAGAATACATAGTCCAGAAAAATACCTTGGAAAAAAAACATATTAATTCAACGAGTACTTTTAAACATCTATAGTGTCAGGCGGTGTTCTAGGCACTAGGGACACAGCGGTGAACAATACAGACATCTTTGCCTTCATGAAGTTTGCATTCTAGTTGTTAGAGACTGACAAAAAGTATGCTTTTTAGGTTCTTCTTTGGACTTTTAAACATACTTCAGCTCACTACGTTTCTTTAAAAAACTTTAGCCGCCCCAAAGTTAAGCAACAATTTTTTCTAAGTGTTCTAACATGGAACCTGGCCTTCTAGATTGTTATGAAATTGTATTTTTAACTTTTATATTTACCTTTGTCAAGGTAGGAGGATGGAATATATTTTAACAGTTTGTTGGTTTGATTTATGACTGAAATATTTAGACCAGTGGTATATGGATCTCCACTTGGACTCTGGTCCCAGGCCCCATGAGTATGAGAGTGTTGCTTCTCTCAGAATTAGTTTCTTACTCCTGGTATCAAAATCCATAGATTCAAGTTTAATTCTCTCCAAAAAACTCAAGAACGGTATAATTTTTGTTAGGTACTTTCTGTTGCAAAAAACAAACATGCACAAGTTAGCTCCTCTGAGTGCATTTTTTCCTCTTGTTGTCACCTGGATTCCTCATAGTGGTATCTTTTCTCTGCCCCATAACTTCTTCTCATTCATTGCTTTGGTTTGCTCATGGCTGCGCTGCGCCTGAGTGTACTTTCAGCCTCCCCCATGCTGTCATCTGCCTGATTCACTCCATATTTCTCAATTCAAAATTTCAGGGACAAGAATCCACAGTCATGTGCCACATAATGATGTTTCAGTCAATGAGGGACCATATACATGACAGTGGACCCATGAGACTGAAATAGATCTGAAAAATTCCTATCACCTAGTGAGGCTGTAGCCATGGTAATGTGTAGTGCAACACATTCCTCGCATGTTTGTGGTGATGCTGGTATAAACAAACCTACTGCACCGCAGGCCATATGCAAGTATAGCACACACCATTATAGCAGCAGGCTATACCATGTAGGTTCATGTAAGTGCACTCTATGATGTTTGTACATTCATAAAATCACCTAACAACATATTCCTCAGAACATATCCCTGTCTTTAAGTGGCACATGACTGTAACTGGATATCCTTGCCCCTTATGGGAAAGCTTTTTCACCTCAATTTATAGGCCAGTCCTGGTCTAATTAATAAATTTGGTGGGACATCGATGGGTAAGTTGTTCTGTTAGGTGTGCACCCCTATCTAATCAGCTATTGCTGTATGGGGGGGAGGGTCATGTAGTAGAAAATATCAGCTATTGCTGTTTGTGGGGGGGTCACGTAGTAGAATAAAAAGTCTGAGGGCAGGCTTACCAGCAAGACCTGTGGGAGGGGCAGTTTTCCTTAGAAGTAGCTTTGGCCACAGCAAACACTATTATGCTTAGTGTGGTAGTCGTCATGAGTGTTGGACACCTCCTTGTTGTATTTTTTACATATTCTTCAAGAAAAACAGTTCACCCTCTTATTACCATGATACACTGCCATAGTGTATCCCTATTAAGAGCACTAAACACCAATATACCTACCTATCTTCTTTCTGTGGCAGGTTGTAAGGATGATAAAATCAGCTATCATCAGTGGCTCTTCTTCATCTTTCTGAGGTGCATGGGATATACTGCTTCTTCCTCAAAAGGTGCATAATTCACCACATCTAATAAGGGGCCAAGAAAGGTCTAGATAAGGCGCTAACAAAATGCTAATGGTTTGATGTATCCAGAGTGAGACTTGCTAAAGGGGAAATTTATGAATCTGGACCAAAGTCCTTAAAAAATGTCAAGAAAAAAGACTGAAAAAACCAAATCCACGTGGTAAATCCAGAAGGCAGGACAAGGTTGAAACAGGAAATAATCCAAAGATCAGGAATTGAGCAAAACTGGAACAGACGGAAGGTGATGCAAGGAGTGCTGAGAGCGGGGAGCCAGCGTCTGCACTTGCTTTTATGGACTCAACAGGTGGCGCATGGTGGGTAGTGCTGGCCTAAGGGAACGTGATTATGTGGGACATTCAGGAAGAGCTTGTTTCTTCTCCTTCTCCGTTTACTTCTAATCACATTCTTCTGTCTCTGGTCTCTGGAGAATCATTTCAACTTTCCTCTATCACCTTGGACCCTTTAACTATCAGGTGCATTATTTCTACCTGCCTATCTCAGACTCTTCTTCTTCTTCTTCTTCTCCTCCTCCTCCTCCTCCTCCTCCTCCTCCTCCTCCTCCTCCTCCTCCTCCTCCTCCCTCCTCCTCCTCCTCCTCCTCCTCCTCCTCCTCCTCCTCCTCCTCTCCTCCTCCTCTTCTTCTTCTTCTTCTTCTTCTCAGACTCTTCAATTCCTCTAGCAACCTGGAGTTCAGGGCAACATGTCTTAAGCCCTTTAACCAGTTTGCTTTAAAGAACACAGCCCTGGAGATGAATTTAACATTTGCCTTACAGGTCACTGAAACCTTTCTCTCAGCTTGTGCATGCTTTATGTATTCCCTACCCCCATCAATCCAATTTTGGAAATAGCTGCTTTCTCTTTATATTGCATATCCTGCCTCATCCACTCCCAAGCCTGATAATCTACCAAGGAGAAGTAGCAGTCATTTGTCATCACCTCTCTGATTTATTCCCACATCATCTCAGGGCCTCACAACCCATTCTTCTGGTGGGGTAACCCATGGGGAGCAAGCAATACCTTGGTCATGCACCTCTACACTTGCAGCATGTTCCACACCTTTCCCCCGAGTGCTGCCTGAAAAAGACATACACACAGCTCTATAGCCAAAGATGATGCCACTGATAATTCCAAATAGGAGAAAGTCCCCCGAATTGGCTCAACTGACCCTAAAGCCATGAAAATGTTATTATGCCTATGGACAACTTTTTAAACATCAATCCACAGTGGCTCTACTTGCAAATGACCAAGTCTGAACTGATATCTCCACCTGAGAGAACCTTTCTTTTAATACAGTACAGAATACCTGTGAAGGCACTGACCTAAGGTGATTTCTATGGGTGGGGTGAGCATGGGGGAAAGGGATTGTCCCCAGAATCCTAATTTGGAATGCACCGATAGGCAATAGTCCAGGGAGCCTGAAATCTTACCATTAGTGCTATATGACAAGAGCATCGAAGCAAAATGGGGTTTTGTGGACTGGCATGGGAACCAAGCTCTCTCTTTTAGCTCCAAAGGACAAACTTATATTGCACTCATAACTTTGGGGCTGTCTTTAGTGTGTACATTATATCTATTAAAACTCTTGGTATAATAGCACACCATTGTTGATAAAGTATCAGCTATTACCTGAAGCAAACTTTCCTCTTTCAAAACCGATATTTTCTCCCTGAGAAAAAATTGCTGATGCTTCTGAGGTGCCGGTTATTTGGTTCTATTCCAACAGCCCTAAACTCTGAGATGTTTACACTAGCTAAACACACACAACTTATAAAGAACTGGCCACTTCACCTGAAATTTCCATTTGTTTAATCAATTGCAACATTAAGCAGGTGTTATTTGAGTCAAGGCGATACAGTTCAACTCAAGAAGTATTTCAGTGTTTACCAGCGGCCTATATGCTGATTTAGGATCAAGGGAAGTATGTATTGAGTACATAGTGTTTGCAACACTAGGGACAAATTTAAATTTCACAGAGAAAAACCCCATCACAAAAGCATTTCAGATCACCCCTGATTATAAAAAGGCCAGCAAAATCATTTTTACCATGAACCAATTGTGGTGGCTAATCTCTGTATTAGCATAAACACGTAACAGGAATATTATCCAGACCTCTAACACTGGTATAAATGTTGCATGTTCGGCAGTAGTTTACAACTTACACAAACACAGGCCCTTCTCAACCAACCAAGTACTATTTCCTGAGTGTCTACATTGGAGGAAACACAGGTACTAGAAGACACATTTACTTTCTGAATAAGCAGTTGTTTTTCTTATTCAAGTAACTCGGGATCCACATTAAGTCCATTGGATGGAGTTAATGTGTATGGAGTTAATTGACGCCCACCACAAACCTTTTTTCTCTTGAACTTTCTATAAAGTCTTCTTTATCTGTGCATCCAGCTAAAATAAATGGCTACCTATAAATAGTGTACACATAGCAACAATATACATTCACATATATTTTCCCCCACATCTATTGTCTTATTGGAGAGCAAGGGGTTTTGGAGTCAGAATTGAGTTCCAGTGTGATTGTTATAGTAAGTGTGACCTTTGGTAAGTCACTTCAGCTCTCGGTCTCAATTTTCTCATCTCTAAAATGGGATTAACAATAGAAGTTACCTCATTGGGTAGTTCTTAAGGATGAAATGAACTAATATTTGCAATTTCTTAGCACAAGGAATACATATTCAATAACTGGTAGATTTCATTATTATTCTCTAATAACTGCCTCAGCCTTTGAAAGTATGTCAGGCAGTTATAATAATCCCTATTGAATAGATGAGATTAAGTAATTTATCCAGGGTTAAACTATTCATTAGTGGCAGTTCCAGGGCTTCTGATTCCAAGACCCAGGACCCTCACCACGCCCATCACCCCCAGTCAACCTTATAGACTTTTATAGAATGGGCTGCACTGTCTAGCACAAGAAGAGAATTCTCCTTGGTGAAGGTCAATGCCACAGGATGGGAAAGACCATGAGTGATGATGGGCTTCAGTACTGGAAACTCCTCAGGTTTCCCTAAGCATAGGACAGCTTGACTGGAAGTATCGGCGACAATCACATTCCCCTGGTGATCGAAGGTCACAGCAGAAGCTGTTATTTCGGAGGGAAAGAAGAGGCTCAGCCCAAAGGAATCCACCTGGCCTATTAGCTGCATGCTTGCGCTGAACACCTTCACCGTAGTGCTGCAGGCCCCGGTCCCCAGGGCCAGGGGGCGCTCTAGGACCGCGATGGCTCCAGTGAGCCAAGACACTGCCACTCCTCGAGGATTGCACAGATGCGCCTGCAACCTTTCTGTTCTCCGGAGGACCCCTTCCAGAAAGTCCACTTCCAGAAGGTGCAGGGACCCTGCCTCCACATCAGTTACTATTACCCCATTCTGAGGAGTGGTCTCCACACCCCAAGGCAAGGAGAACTGGCCTCCAATGACAAGCTTGATCTGGCCAAAAAAATCAAACACTTTGATGGAGCGGTCGCCGGCGTCGGTGACAACCACATGGCAGTCGTTGGTGACAGTGACATCAAGTGGGTACCTAATGTCCTGGGCTGCTTCCCCCTTCTCTCCGAACTGATGAGCGCATCCTCCCCCGGAATCAAAGATCTTGACCCGCCTCTTGCCGTCATGCACCACCACGACCCGTCCCGTCTTGGGACACAGCGCCAGCCCAGTGGGGTTAACCAGGGTTCCCCAGCCTCCGAAGGCGTGGTGACAGGTGAGGGCCCCGGGGCCGCAGGGGGCGGCACGGTGGGCTGCCGGGGCCGGGCAAGTGCGGAGCCCAGAAGCTCCAGGAGGTGCAGCACTGGCAGGCAGTCGCTGGTGTCGCAGCCCCGGCAGGCTCTCCGGCAGAAGGGGCACTCGAGGGCCAGCGTTCGCGGGTGCGCCAGGGCAGCCACGCAGGCCAGGCAGACCACATGGCCGCAGGGCAGGTTGCGCGGGCGCCGCTGCTGGCGGTGGCCGAACCTCTCAAAGCACACCTTGCACTCGAGCAAGCTGGTTTCCGCCTCACGCACGAGCTCTCGAAGCTCCAGCCCGCTGCCTGAGGCCTCAGCACTCATCGCGACGCCCTGGACTCCTCCAGCTCTGCAAGCCAGCGGGGCTGGACACCGCCCCCGCATTCCCCTGGGTCACGGTCACGGGGCGGGGCGCTGGTCCTGACGTAGACTGCGGCGGGCAGCTATGCCGCGACCTGCTGCCCCCTGGTGGGCTTGTGCGGCACTACCTCCTGAGGACCTGATAGTGGGAATTTACACGAGCTGTATCCACAGCTCATGGTCTGACGTGTTATCTTCACAACAGTCATGGATTATCTCCACATAGCACAGAAGGAAACACACCTATTGAGGAAAAGCGGGTTGCTCCCTATTACCCAGGCTGTAAGTGACAAAGCAAAAACTAGAACAATCCAGTCTTCCAACCCTGGTGCCCTGCAGTTTCCAATCCACAGCCCTTGGTGCTGGATGCCAAGGCTGGCCAGTGGTAAAACATGGTCTCATAGCTCATGATGCTTATTATCTAACAGACACACGAGAGAAATTAAATTTCAAAGGTGTGAGACAGGTGCGTGTACTCCTTCTGTGTCTTCTATCATACTTGTAGTTAAAGTAGAAGCTTAAAGAATACCTGTAAAATGAATTCATGTATGAATGAAGGAATGTTATAGCACAATACAAGAAACCTACTAGGTGAGCGAGTGTCAGGTGGGAGAACCATGGCTGGGAATGTCTTCCAGAGGAATAAATATGAAATAAGAACGCTGTTAATCATAATTGCTTTAGAACTTCATGCCTGTCTTCAATTAAGTAGTTTACATAGACTATTTTATTTAAACCTCATGATAATCCCATAAGAATATGTTATTTTCTTCATTCCTTTCCTACAAGGATTCTTATGAGGTCAAGCATCTTGCACGGGGTCTCATGGTTAGAAAGTGGCTGGACTGGGATTATCAGAAGTAGGTGCTAAAGCTTTTGTTGTATTCCTTTGCAGCTTTCTTTCCACTTTCATCCACACAGACAATCACACACCTTTCTTGTTTCATCCTGCCTGCCCCTGAAAACATTACAAGTGAACCACATGCTAGTACATTTAGGCCTGCTGTTTAGGCAGGGCAAGGCATTTCATAAATCAGAGGCTCAGGTAATCTATTAAATTATGATACTAAAGGTATTTTGGGGAAGTTCTGAAAATAATTCAATTGCTCTAAAATAATTTATATGTAGTGCATCTTTCATCCTGAAACTTTTTTAAAAAGGTCAGTATTCTCCTAATGAGGTCACATAATATGTAAAAGATCAACTACATACAGATATCTCATTATATTATTTAAAGTTCTTTGGGTACAAGTTACAGAAATCAACTCTAGCCAGAGAAAGAGAACAGAGTCCTTTATTACAAGGACCCTGGGTGTTCTCCTGTCCAGTATAGCTGGGCTTCAGGATGAAAATGGAAACCTAGAATACCTGGGGCTCTCTCCAGACCTCCTCTCTGCTTCTCTCTCTGCAGACATGCAATCTCTCTTTCCCTCAGATCTTTATAGTTAGGATGTTTGGCTGCCTCACTGCTCCTGGGTTCACTGTTTGTTTTGGTTCACCCATTTTAAGCGGCTAACGTGCTTTTCCTAAATAAATTTCAAAAATCTCTGAAGAGAATCAGATTGGCCCAGCTCAAGTCAGCGGTCCCTTCTTGGACCATTCAAATGGTGACAAAGGTGGAATCAGGTAGTCACGGCTTCTGGAAGCCTGCAGTATGGAGTGGGGGCCAGTCTCAGAGAAGCAAGAACCACTGTGAGCTGGAAGACACTCCAAATTAATAGCCTTATATTAGAACAAGACCAGCACCAGAAAGTACCTAGGGCAGCAGCTCCTAAGCAGAGGCAGAAGAGGCAGAGAGGTCAACAAATATGAACCCTAAGGAAGTTTTCACAGTGTTCTGCTTTTGAGGTACCTCTAAGCTATATGTCTATAGCTTTCGTCAATATTCAAGGAGGGTCTATAAAATTCCCCACTAATAATCTTTAATACAGCACACACATATACAATTAACTAATTTTTTAATAACAAGCACACACCATCCTATTAACACAAGCCAAGCAAGCACACACATCCTATTAACACGAGCCAAACAATCTAAATCATTTAGGTATCATGTGATGTGGTTAGAAAGAAATGTCTGATTTAACAAAATGTGATTGCTAACAAAAAAACAGAAGTTTTGGACCTAAACTTCCATAATAAACAGTCGTGAACCCAGGTGTAAGTACACTGCATTTCATAAGACTTCGCCATTTAACAAGATTAAGAGAAAAAACTGCGAAACTCAGAAAAAAAAATTTATTGTTACAGTTTGAGAAAATATTTAGTTCCATATAGGTTGGTTTATTTAGTTTTTAAATTTGGTTCTTGATTCTGTTACATAGAAAATTATATAAGGAGAAAAAATGTGAAAAGGAGTGCTAGGAATTGAGTATAATATGAGGGTTTCTAGGAAAAGCTAGTATTTTATATAATTTCTTGGATGACTTTCTTTTACCTTGAACTCTATTAAAGTTACATTTCTTCAATGGTACTAAATTTTATGGGAATACTAATTTTCTATGTCTATTATATTTCTTTAAGTTATATATGTTGCATTTCTCTTTTATTTTGTAATTATAGAAGCAATATATGCTGATTGTAAAAAATTCTAGCAATTGTTACATAAAACACACATCCGCAATCATATTCTCCTCTCCAAAGGTAGCTAGCTCAACATTTTAGTGTTTTTCTCCCCCTAAAAAGTTATATGCATTTTGAGCAAAGATCTGTGATGTGATTTATGAAAAATTCTTTTCAAAGGCCATCTATTATATTTTCATGCCTTAGCATAATGTTCAATTGCTTGAAATCTCAAAAACTTCATGTTATTTGCTTTTGTCTCATTTACTTTTCTGTAAGTAGATATAACTTTTCAACAAAGTAGTCAATTCCCCAACTTTTATGTTTTTTCAAAAATATCAACCTTTTCAAGACAATGACTATTGCATACTGAACCTGAAACAAGAAGAAAGGGTAATAAGTTAAAACTTCATCAAGAATGCAATCAGGGTTCTTCTAAAAATGTATCAAATGATTTAAAAAACTGCACACTGGAGAATTTTCTTTTTGATGAAAATGAGGAAATAATAAGGCAAATTTTCTGAACTCTGAATTGTTATTATCACTGTAACTCTTAAGAGTCAAAAACACATATACCATCTCTCTTGAAGATTTCAAATGTCTTTAATATAAGCATACCACTAAGCTAAAAAGTTGTATTACAGAGATCTATCCCTTTCCTAGCATAAAATAGTCTTCAAAAATGGTTTCTGACTTAAATTTTATAGACCTCTAGATAGTAATAGTTTAATAACAGCTCAAAACAGTTTACTACTGACTTTATTTAAAAAGTCACAGCACACATCTGTAACTTACCAAATAAACTTTTAACTTCAGCATCTGGAACATAAAACGGTGGGCCTAGGTCAAAGAGAACATAGTGAAAAAATAATTTCCGTAGATTTAATTCTAAAGAGGAATA
The DNA here is from genome assembly GCA_003508835.1 of Eonycteris spelaea. Lineage (NCBI taxonomy): Eukaryota > Metazoa > Chordata > Mammalia > Chiroptera > Pteropodidae > Eonycteris > Eonycteris spelaea. The sequence goes on from PUFA01000044.1 coordinate 6,953,274, forward strand.
AATTCTCAGGACCCGCTTCTCAGCTTATTCCGATGATGTAGGCATACTTGTATAGAACAACTCAATTATCTCAACAGGTGAAGATGTTACAGGGTCTCCTACCATCTCCTACCAGAGGCTGGCTTTTCTGAGGAGATGGCAATATTAGGGGCCCATCTCCTGCTTAGACGAGATGGCTGAGCCAGCCATGGGACTTGAGAACACTGAAACGCAAATGCCCTTGGGGTTTCCTTCCTCTTCTGGGTATCGATTTTTTACTGTTCCTGCACTCACACATTCTACACACCTCTCCCACTTGGCTAGGGGACACTAACTTTTAAAGGAAGAACTTGCTTCTGCCCCTTTTCTAGAGTTTCTCTTCTACCCCCAGACAGAGCTTGCTGTGTTTACTTCCCACAGGCCCTGCCCTAACCCTCCAGTTCAGGAATGAAATTTAAATCAGATTAGCGGAGCTGGGTCCTGTCTCCATTAATTTCTATTTCCATCTGATTGTCCCAGACTTAACTGTGGACTCTAGGGGTCATCTTTCAACGAGTTTATAAACTCATTATATAACTGGTTATAAAACACAGCACTTTTTAAAAAGCTTGGTTAAAAATTAAAAGGGAATTTTTACCAATTAAAAGTCTATGTAGTTTTCAAATCTTCCTGAAAATGAAAGTTCAGTCATGACAGAGGTTAAGCTTTAATGTTCACTCACATTAAAATAAGTCTGGAAAAAAACATCACTTTTACAAAATCAAAACAAAGATAGTTATAAAAGAATGCAATTGATAAATTATAACATTTCAGAAGTTAAAAAATAGCTATAGTTTCGCGACTTTCCTGCATACCTCCTACCTCCCCATGTCCATTTCTCACCCCATCCTTTGACGAGGGTAGGTCCGTGTATGTATTCATAGGCATTGCCCAAATCATCCCTACCACCATGGATGACACAGATATGCTCTATTCATAGCAGGGCAACAAAACCTCTTCTTCCTAATCCAAAGCTCATAACATTTCTCTTTTATATTAGGGCCATTTCTCCCTCTTTTATAGTTTGAGTTATGAATGGTGAAAAAAATGGGGATGGAATATGAAAAAACATGTATCGAGTGGAAAGAGACAATGATGTTTGTAGTTTCTGATTGCTAACAATAGACGTTATCCCTAAGGGAAAAATTAGGAGAAAACAGTGCTACCCATGTCATAGGATTAAATTAGGAAACAAGGCAACTAGAGAAAGAAAAAGAAAAACTTTACCTGCATGTTTAGTTGGATCGTAAGAAACAACAGACAACAGGTAGTGAAACCCTTTTCTCGCCAGGGACATCATTATGTCTGCATAACTAAAAACACACACACACACACACATACACAAATATGTGTTACATTTCTCTACAAAGGCAAAGTCTGGAGGGGATGAGAGGCAGGGAGGGAAACCAGCATTTACTTTCATCTATATTACTGGGTTTAATTCTCCTAACAACCCAGTGAAGCCAGTTCTCATTCTAAAAGTCAGAAATGGGACCAGAAAATTACATCACTTGCCTAAACTGGGAAATACTAAAGATGAGAGTCAGAATGAGGCCTGCTTCCAGAGCCCCTCAGACCAGCAGACTTCACAAAAAGATGAGCAGAGGCTCCTTTGAGCCCAATGTGGTACTCAGAGGCCCGTCTACTTTGAACACATACTTCTCAAATGGCCACTCCACTTCGTGGTGCTCTGGGCCATGGTTCCCAGACTGCACTGGCATCAAAATCCCTTAGGCACTTGCTTAAAGGTGTTTGAGCTCCATTCCCACAGGTTAATTCAGTTGACCTGCTGTGGGGCCTGGCATGCTGTAGCTTACCACACATCCTGGGTGACTGGCACCTCTCCAGGGGCACATGCAAAAGTCTCTTTCCTCTACTGAGCTGGGAGGAGACAAGACTAACAGGCAAAGTTCAAGGCAGTTACGACGTTAAAGCTCTGTAAGTACGGCATGAAGCACTAGTGCCACTGGGCCAGTGCTCTGTGGTACGTGCCTTGGGGAGCAGGTGACACCACCTCCCAGCCATGTCTGATTGGTTCAGAGTGGGGACCTGACCTTAATGGGCTCACAAGTAAGTAGAATGACCAGGAGCCAGGACTGGGCCCAGTACAGAATGAAGAGTTGGACCAGTCAATGTACTCCATTGGGAAAGTGAATTAAGAGACCCAATGGGGAGTCGCTAGCTAGCTGTGGTCACTGCAATGAAAGCTGGAGCTGTTGTGCTGTGTGTGTGTGGGGGGGGAGTTGAGGAGGCTGAGGGTGGTGAGCAGGTAAGAGGTGTGGGAACAGAAATGGAGTAAGTGAAGACAGCTAAGTGGTCAGGGTAAGAGGACAGAGGAGATGCATGCAGGGAGGGAGAGAGGCCATGAGAGACAGATGGATGGACAGAAATGGACAGACTGTCCAGCTCTGAGGGAGGAGTTCTGGATCTTGCCACACCCAGGGTATGGTCTGCCCTTAGAGGGAGCTTTGTGACTATTAGTTTGCTCCCCACTGTCTGGCAGGTTTTAACCATACAAACCAAAGCCCCTGGAGAGACTAATCTGAAAAAAGATGAAAATTCTTAGAGAGTGGGAAATTCCTACAAAGTTAGACATTTAGCAGAATTGAGTTAAGAATACACATATGATGTTTTATGAAGACAAAGAGGTCTCAGGTGAATCTCTGAGTAGATAAAGGACACTGATGTCACACGGGAAATGCCAAGCAGATCCTGGAAATGTGATGTGGATGCTTGAGAGAAGGAACAGAGCTGGAAGTATAAAAATGATAAGGCCGAATACCATTCGTTCAGCTATTTCCCCAACATCTGGCATATATATATATATATATACTTAGAGAACAGTAGGAACTTAATATGTATTTGTTGAATGACTGAATGAAAGTAACAGATGAATTGAACTGTCATTAAATGAGCAAGTATAAGAGAGAAAAGCAAAAGGCTAGGATGGAAATGACAAGTTTTAGGCACATGAGGAAGGTGAGAATTACAGAAAAGAGATAAAAGAGGCGTGGTGACAGAAAGAGAAGGAAAAACAGGAGTGTGAATTATCACTGAAGGAAAATGTATATTAAGAAGATGTGGCATGGCCTAATTTAAAAAATGAGGTTTGGCATTAAACCTTACTCATGAAACAGTTTTCAAAAAATTAATTTCATTGATGTGGATGCCAACCTTTCTGCCAGGTGTTAAGAGTTCAATATTTATGTGCCAATTCCAAGTTAGTACATGAATGATATCTGAATCAGAAAATACGTAGGTATGGTCACATTTTACTCAGAATGCTTTCTCATATTTTAATTTTTTTTTCTAATAAGGCTAGGTACAATAAGATCAGTCACTAAAAACAATTACAAAAGCTCTAATATAATAGCAGCTAACCTTTATATGGTGATTTAGAGATGACATGGACCATTCCACACATATCATTTCTTTTAATTCCCATAACAATCCTGTAAGTTTGTCTAATGTAAAGATCATGAACGTGCGCTTTGAAGCCAAACTCCCTAGGTTTGAATCTCAGTTCTGTCGCATACCAGCTATCTAATTTTGGACAAGTAACTTCATCTAGTTGACCTTAACTCTCTCATCTGTACAATAGTAATGATGTCAGCATACACCTCACAGGGTTGTTCTGTGAATCAAATGTGTTGATCCACATAAAGTATTTCAAACAATGCCTGGCACATGACAAATGCCCAATAAATGTCACCTGGAAATATTAGTGGTGGTGGTATTAGTAGGAATATTATTATTCTGCAGAGGAGTACACTAGACTTAAAGTAGGAGAGTATTTTGATCAAGGTAACAGCTTGCAAGTGACAGAAGTCACACGTTTTGTACCCAGGTCCCTATTGCGAATTCCTATACTTTTTAAACAAAGATGGTATTGGATTCAGGTCTAATTCCAAATACGAGAAACCACTTCAAATCAGTAAAAGTCTAGCTAATTTTCTAGAATCCAAAAAAAGCACAGCACACTAAGTTAAGAAGGCTAAAAAAAGAAAAAAAAAAGGAAAAAAAAAAAAAAAAGAAAAGCCAATATAATTAAAGAACCCAAATTACTAACCGTTTACGATCACCTGGGTTAACAGCAACTAATGATCCTCTATCCCAAATCCTGTCAAATTTTCCAATATTTGCTCTATCAGAAAGAGAAAGAAAAAAATGCATTTTACGTAAAAATCAAATCTCTAACAAGTCGAACAGTGTTCCTCGAGGCGCATGCTGGTACTTCACCAGGTGTTATAGACCCAAGCGTGAAGGTGACGTCATCTTGCTCTCCCTTCCTCTCCTTACCTGGGATTATAATACTGTTTTCCACAGTTTGGAAGACATCCAAGGACAAAAATATTGGGGAGGCTAGGACGTGTTCAGTGACTGCTGGCCTCCCTAAGTTTTTGTCAGACATGTAGGCTGTGGTAAAAATAACTGCAGAACAGATTCAAATAAACGAAGGTTTCGTGGGTGTTACTGCAAGTAGATGGGAGTGATGAAAGACCTTGCTCCCACTGCCAGCAAGCACTCAAGTTTTTATAGTGCAGAGGTTGTGTTCAGTCTTACCTGGGAAGATCAAAAATGTTGCAGCAGTACAAAGAAATGTTCCCCGAAGAACTCTGAAATAAAAAAGTCAAGGAAAAAAAAATCTACTTAACTACGAGATACCTGAGTAGTCAAGGAAAGAAAAAAGGGGCAAAGCAGAGGTGATGAAGAATGCATAACTAAACACAAAGGATATAGTTTTACTGTAATTTTTTACCTGAAAATAAAATTTTACCGACAATAATTTTTTAATGGTGCTGTATTTTCTAAAAATCCCGTTCCTTTAGGTCAACTCAAAAGAGAAAAATCACAGAGGTTAACAATGAAGATCAGCTGCTTATTACTCATTTCAGAGTAATTACTCATTTCAATTTTAGCGATGTTTATTTTCGCAGTGTCCTAATTTTGACTCTGCTAAAGATAAGTAACTACACAGGTGAGTCAATTACCGGGAAGGCGGATAGAGAAAGGTCAGATATTTTAAGTTATTCATGAAAAATACAGTTGGGCTGACTTCCCCTTTTCTTTCTTTAATTCACTTGGCTAACAAGCATTTATTTCCTGAGCACCTTATGGACAGGACTGTCCTGGTTCTAGATAGTGGATATGCATTTAATAGTCTCTGATCACAGTGGAGACAGCCTGGTGGAGCAGTCATGGGTGCAGAGAAACATTACACTGTGAGACAGCTTGTACTGTTCTTTCTGGTTGTGTGCCCAAGAACTATGGGGAAAGGGGACAGAGCAGGGAACTGCTTGAGAGTACTGGGAAAAGCCAAAGAGGCAGCCTCTGAAAGGGTATTGATGCATCTGTGAACATTACAGGGGGTATGCTGGCTGGGGTGCAGTCCAGGGGGAATAACTTGACATGGGTCCCATCATGTTCAAGGGGTGTGAGACGGGTGGGGGTGGGAGGGTGGGTCAGGCGAAACCACTGGATTTTGTTCTGAAATGAGGCACTAACAGAGATTTACAAATAAGAGGACAGAAGGTCTTTGATGGCCAGTCTGGAGGCACCTTGAGGGCCGGGCCTGGAGGCAGGGAGAGTAGTCAGTAAATCTTAATTTTGCTGCAGATTGGAATGACTGGGGAGCTTTAAATAAGGACTATTACCAAGCCCCACACCTAGAGATTCTGACTTAATTAGCCTAGGGTGAGACCTCAGACTGGGAATATTCAAAGTTCCACAGGCGATTTCGAATGTTCCACCAGGGCTGAGAACCATTGCTCCAAGAAGAATCTGGAAGCAGGACTAGCCTCTTGGACTGGGTAACCTTTTGAGATTCTGAGATGATTGAGAATGAGGTGGGAGGAAGCTATAAAATAAAGTACTATCAAGCTTCCTACTGACCTGAGCAATTAATTTTAATATTTAGAAGAGAGTACTTTGTGAGAGACTGCATGTACCTGCCATGTACGACAAGAGAACTTGGACCCATAACCTCAGCAGCAACCATCCTGGGGAGCCAAACCACAGCCTCCGTAGGATGTGGTCAACGACTCCCCAATTTTTACCACCCTCCCCCTTCTCCACTCAAGACCAACCCAAAAGCCAAATACATTCCCCAAACCAATCACATAGGACGCTCCCCTTTAGTAGGCCCCCTTCTAGCCTCCAGGCAGGACTTACCCAAAGCCTTTGTGTTTTTCGCTATAAAGCTCTCCCACTCCCCTGCCTGCCTTTGAGGCTCTGCCAATCACATGCGACAGATGCCCTCTGAATAAACAGCCTCTGCTTATTCTCATTTGGGTGTCCTTTGTTTATTTCCACACTATTACCCCAAGCTGGTATAGCAGTTCCAATGGATCATTCTGGTCATAGCATGGCAACTCCCAAATCTACCATTTCCAACCCAAACACTACACTGTGCTTTGGACATATAAAACCATTTGCTAGTTACACTTTCACCATTCCACAGGGCTCTTCAACTTGCTTCTCATTTATACTCTGCCATCCAACCAGTCATCCGAACTAGAAATGTGAACTCATCATTCCCTCGATCCCTCAGTTAATTATTAAATCCTCCCAGTTTGATATCCTAGGTTGCTTTAACCTACCTGCTCCTCTAAGCACCCCTATCACTCACTTAGTTCAGGCCTTCAAGATCTCTTTCCTGCACCACTGCTCATAGCCTCCTACCTGGTTTCTCTGTCAGAAAGTTCCTTCCCTACATAGCTATTTCCCTTTAGGCCACAAGGGTCTTCTGTCTCAAAAGAAAATCTGGCTGTGTCATGTTCTCTCTTAAAACCTTGCTGCGCAGGCAGAAGTACCAGCTTCACAGGGTATCTGAGACCGTGGACCTGACCCAGGCCTATCAGTCATCATGCTTCAGGAAGCTCTCCCAGTGTTTGCTTAATACCCTGTGTCACTACACTTAGTTCTGTATATAACTTTCTTTTTTCTTTTCTCTCTTAAATGAAACGATTCTTTCCAGCGGGAACTGTTTTCATCTCTTCAATGTCTGATGCAGGGTGTGACACAAGACAGGTTTTCAGAAATGCCTGTGCACAAATAAAAATTAACACAAAAACAAACCGAAAACATGAGTATAGACAGGCTTTGTCCTCGGCTTTTATATATATTCGTCCACACCTAGCTATCATCCATCTTTTTAAGTCCTAGCCTCTTACACTATATAATGTCTAAGTGAAACAGTATACATACTTTTCTCATGCTGAGAAAAACCTTTTTTTTGTGGGAGGTGTGAAAATAATTACCAAAAACAAAACAAACCTTGAATACTTTCGCTCCAGGAATTTCCATGATTGGTTCTTCTGAGTAAGAAAGATTCTGTTCTGTAAAAAATTCCCGTATCGCAAGCTCACTGATTTCCACACCAACAACACTGTGTCCTCGGTCTGCAAACCTGTATAAAACCATATATTTACAATTAAATTTCATTTCAAATATAGTACTATATAAAAGGATATATACCAATATGCTTATATTTTCCTTAATTTTAAGGGTTTTATAGGGTTCCATAGAACATGTAGGTCTCTAGAAAGTGAATCTATATATTCTCAAAACTTATGTTATATGGAATTATGAAAAACTGATTTATATGATTTTAGGAAAAATTTAAAAAATGTATAAAATTAGACCTTAAAATGTAAATTTACTACAAATGGATCTGGTTAGAAGAGTTTTTAATTCAAAAACATCCTACAGATTAGACATGCTTTTTGATATCTCCACATCAGCTCTGTCCATTAAAACTTTGTGAGGATGAAAGTGCCTATACCTGTGCTGTCCAATCCAGCAGCCACGAACCACATTGGCTATTGAACACTTGAGATGTAGCTAATGTGATTTAAACTTAAATAGCCACATGTGGCTAGTAGGCACTGTACTGGAGCAAATGGCTTTAAAACACTAGCATCCATTTTGACAATAATCTTAAGATTTTCATTTACTTACAATACATACTATGCAGAAACTAATTTAATTGTCATATGTAAGCCATTTGTATTTTCCTGGTAAGCTTTATAATCACAGAATTCATAGACTTAGGGTCTTGGACTCCAGAGAAAACAGTATCAGTGGCACAAAAATCTAGGCACAGTATTGATTTTATGTCAAATTAAATAAACACAGTCAGTTCTGCTATAATGCAAGGCAGGCCTACCTAAAAATCACTGTACTCTGCAAAATCATGCAATAAAAAGTAAGGTTGTGAAGAACATAAGGGTTGGAAAACAATAGGAAAAACTTTTTCACAATGGAATATTATTCAGCCATAAAAAAGAATGAAATGTTGCCATTTGTGACAACATGGATGAGCTCTGAGGGCATTATGCTAAGTGAAATAAGTCAGAAGAGACAGACAAATACCCTATGATTTCACTTAGATAGAATCTAAAAAAAAATGAACAAGGTCATAGATACAGAGAATAGATTGATGGTTGCCAGAGGCTGGGGTTGGCAGGTGAGCAAAATGGGTGAAGAGAGTCAAAAAGTACAACTTCCAATTATAAAATAAATTAGTCATGGGCATGTAATGTAGAGTATGATGACTGTAGTCAATAATACTTTATTGCATATTTAAAAGCTGATAAGAGAGTGGATCTTAAAAGTTCTCATCAGAATAAAAAAATTTTAAATACGTACTATGACATGTTAACTATCTATTACAGTGATCATTTTGCAATATATACAAATATCAAATCATTATGTTGTATACCTGAAACTAACACAATGATGTATGTCAACTCTACCTTAATTTAAAAATAATGTAAAAAAGTTGTTACACATTTGCCATAATTTATTTCTGTGAATTAGGATTTTCTCAATAACGCACAACTTAAAAAAATTAGAAATAAACTGAGTATTACATTAAAAAAAATCTTTGTCAGTGCCAACATTAAAAAGACAGGAACCTAACAGAAATAAATGGTGGCACAGTTTTACACGTTAAATGGTTATAAAATACAAAAATACTACAACGTGGTACTTTACCTTGAGAAAGAACTGACATTTACTCATAGAAATAGGCATCGGAAGGGCTACAGCTTTCAGATAATTGTGAAGTGATGCACAGATAATTATTGGGAATCTAGTGGAAAGTCCTAACGCTAGCTGTGAATGGGAGTGACCCACGGCACATAGGGTGAACTGTGATATCTGGGAGAGGTCTGAGGTATGTGCATGTGTGCTTTTTGTCTATTCATACCCAGCTTAGTTCCACTGGGCATAGTTATCCGCTTTCACCTCCTGTTTCTTGCAGGCTAAGCAGATATGAAATTCACGTCATGCTCAAATTATTCCCTAATATATCAATGGAGTTAGAATGAAATTTGAATTTTCAAAACAAGAGGTAGAGCAGAACCGACTGTACCTATTACTCACACAAGACTACACACTTCCGATGTTGTCAGAGCATTAACTGTTTATAGTTATAATATAAACATATTAATAACTTGCCTTTCATATTTCCTAGACAGTTTGTAAGTTAGCAAAAAGGAGATATTTTTTATTTTCCATACAGTTTTTGAAGTTACAAAATATAAGCAAAAAGGTTATCTAAACCAGCTGTGTGGATTTTTATTCCCATTCAACATATGGAAAAATCGAAGCACAGCCTACCTTAAACTAGTATAAACTGGATTACATTGAAATATATTGCCCTTAAAAAAAACCCTAAGAAAATGTCTTAAACATTTTATTTTAATGCTTTGGGGTCTTGGTTCATAGATTATTCTGATATACATCCGATATACAGCTATATAGACCTCAAAATACAAATTAGTTACATAAATGAAAAATCCTCTAATATAATAACTTATATGCAATTACAATTGACCTTAGACCCCAAATATTTAAACAATCACATTTAATTGGCTGGTTCATCATGCCACTTCTTAATCTTGTCTCAAAACCTGTGCTGGAGTTAGACTATAATCACTTATGACATGTCAAAAAGACTTTATAAATATTTTTCTTGAAGGCAGTTTCCAAAGTAATTCTTCCTTCTCATTCAGTAAGTTGGTTAAAGTCTAAGAATATAGTTTAAATGTTCTCAATTTCATGACCACACTGGAATCTTAAGCTATAGCAGCTAGTTCACAAATGCTCTCAGCTACAAGTATTTATTATCAAGAAAATGTTAATGCATATGTGCTCATACCATTTCATCTCAACTGCTTTTCCACAAAGAGAAAAAAATACTCTCAATCCACTCTCGCCTTTAAGGAAAGTATCCAAATATTTCTTTAATAGCCTGAGGAGAAAAAAAATTTTTTTTTGCTTCAATTTTTTTTTTGCTTCAACTGCACAGAGGAAAGGATGACAATTGTGTGATGCTAAGTACTTTTCATGCATTATTACTTACTATTATTAACTTTACAAAGTAGATAACATTATTATAATATCATTTACACATGAAAAAACAGGAAGGCTAAGTAACTTGCTTAGTTACATAACTAGTGAATGATTAATCTGACAAATCTGAGGCTCTCCTGATTAGAAATTAAAAATAAAAAAATATTTTGAAAATTCTTTATTAATTTCCCAAATGTGTAGGGGTTTGGGGGAGGCACCTCTGGACACACTAAATTTTTGACATTCATTTTATAGTAAGTTAAGTTTGTACTCTGGTCTCAGGAGTAGCTCTGAAAAGTTGTAGTCATTCTTGTAGTTAATTCCCCTGGAGAGATGTGGCTCTTCTGAAGCCATCCACATGACAGAGATAACCCATACAATGGTTCTGAGGTGGTGCTCCAACTACCACTCGGTGTGTAAATGCAATAATAATAATGTCCCCTGAGAACAAGGTACATCTGATATGACCACTTTACTCTGCACTGGCCCATGATATATGTTGCTCCTTCAAAGCCTACTATTAATATGTGGCTCAACAGCCTAGCTCACTTATTAATTTCTCTCAACTTCTCTTCTTCAACCATATAGATAATACTTTAACATTTGAACATATGCTGTTGGAAAACAAAGGCATCATTTTTCAGTATAAAGGGATGTAAGCATTAATGTCACTTGAGCATCTGCTATATATATAAATATGCATGTCCATAACATAGATGCTATAGGGGCTTTTAAAAAACAAGCTATATTTCATAAATCTAAGATGCCTTCAACTGCACATCACACCATTATCTATACTCCATGGGAAGAGATAACATTGCCAATTCACTTGACATGCCACAGATACATTCTGATTTCAGAGATGCTAAAATCTGAAAAACTAAAAACGTACATCTTAAAATTAGTCAAATAATGTGTACCTATATTTTTATTTCTACTTGCAAAGTCAATTTCTGATAGAGCATTTCTCTGTATATACCAAACATTTCTTACTGGTGTCCTTGCTCTTGATGAAATGTAATTTTGCGGTCCACCCATTTTTCTTTCCATTCTTCCAGAGTTACTACTTGGTTTTTCTGTGCCTCAGTATTGGGGTGCTCTTCAATGTCAAGTAGAGTTCTTGTATCATCCATAGTTTTGTGGCTACCTTTGTCTCACAAGCGGATGTCTCCAACATTTAAATGGAAAATATTTGCAATGTTAACATTTATAAAGTCATGGTAATTATGTTTAGGCATGAAATAGAAATCATTATCCTCAGCAGCATGACTTTTTAAAAGTATTTCAACATCCAAGACAAAGCACACAAAAAAATCACTTTTCAGTGAGTCTGATGGTAGAGGCACAACTCACATCACATGTTAGGAAAGATCTTTATTTTTTTATTAAACGTATTGTTTTCAATATGATTAAATTATATAGGTTTCAAGTGTACAATTCAATAACATGTCCTATGTATATTGCATTGTGTTTACCAATGAAAGTTAAATTTCCTTCTATCACTAAGAAAGATCTTTAAATTGAATTATACCTCAACATTAAACTAAATGGATTTGATTTGTTTAAAAAGAGAGAAAAAAACAAAACAGGCATTCCACACTTAACTTTTGAAAGCTTAGGATTTTTTCTAGCAATCACTCTTTAAAAAAATTTTTTAATGTTTACTTATTTTATCAATGTTATGACACATAATTTAAAGAATTCAACAGTTATGAAAATAACAATCCCCATTCTCAAATGAGAGAGGCAACTATCTTTAATTCTTTTAGCTGAGTTTTGAAACCTAACTCTAGATTTCAAAATAACATGCTTATTTTGTATCTTCTTGATTTTTCATTTCTAGGTGGCTTCTAGAGAAGATGAGCATTTAGCTTTCTTTCAACTTCCCAACACGCATACATACCCTTCTCATTTTTCCTATCCTTTCAAGAGAGCATATTTTTGATTAAATATGAGGAGTACACATTAGTGCAAGTCGGTAAATACCACTTACAATTAAGTCACAGAGAATTCTATGATTACTTTTCCTTTGCTGTACAACTTTTTTATTCTGTAGGAAATAATGGTCTTGCTTTTCCATTTACAAAATGTCTATGTAGTAGTTTGGATTATACTAGCATGCTATTATTGATAGGTCTAATTTAATGTTATTCGTGAAAACAGTAAACATTGCATAAAAGTAAATATTTCAGGAAAGGTCCTTCTTTGGCATCAGTGTGCTTAGGATTTAAGGAGAGGGCACATCTTTGGAGTTGGGAATATAAATTCACATCTCAGCATTGTTAACAAATGGCTTTTGCAAGGCCCTGATGACATCAAGAGGTGACTCTCAGAGTTTTCTGAGAGGTCAGAAAAGCATAAGAGAGTTGCCATTTTCCCATGTCCATTTCAGGCAGAATTTTTGAAATCTAGGCTTGAGCCTTCATTAAGCAGTTCCTTACTTAAAGGAGCATAATTTTATCACAGAGGCAAGCAATCTGGAATTATACAACTCTATCCCTCTCGCACAACTTGAAATATAACAACACTATGACTATAATAGCTTAATCACACCTTAGATGTTCTAGTAGCTTCTTGCCCATCTCCTTTCCTGGAGAAATAATGTTTCCTTTATAAGAAGATAAAAGTGCAAATTTATAAGAAACGGGAAAGGCAAGCTTCACTATCATTCCTACCCATACACGGAAACAGAAGATGTGATAGTTTGTGGTCGTTCAAGTTCTCCGTGGGTAGGACCCCAAGTCTGGTATCCCCCTCCACCTTTTCAAAAAAAAAAACACGCTTCTGCTTTAGATTTATTTTTAAACTTTGCTAAATTGAAGAATAACTTCCCTGAAGTGCACAAATTTTGAGTACGGCTCATTGATTTTTATATAGGCATACACCTGTGTAACCACCAATGCACACAATATTTACAGCACCCCAGTGTCCTCCCCTTCCGTCGCACACTATTCCGGCAGGCACGTCTCTTTTCTTAAAAACCACTAATACACAACAATGCTAGGTTTCACTTAAAGTCATGGAATAACTTTTTTCCCAGTTCCCACCCTGCTCCCTCAACCCCATTTTAGTGCGTAGATTGTTGGGCTGTCCATGCTTGTTACGTTGCCCTATTCAGGAATGCAATCACAGGCTCACACTTAGCAAAGCCTTGCTCGTCTCACTCGAATCCTCTCTCCGCGTCAGGGAACTTACCTCGCTCGCCGCCCGCTGCGTACAGCTGGCTCAGTATGGGACCGTGCACCCCTACCTCCTCCCCGCGCCACGCCCCGGGCCCCGCCCCCGGATCCGCCCCCGCACCGGCGTCCACACCCCCGCCTCCTCATTAGGTGCCCGCCTCAGTCCCCGCCCCTGGGCCCGCCCCCTCCCCAGCGCCCAGAGCCTGCTCCCTCCCCACACGCTCCGGCTGGCGCAGCGGCGGAAATGGCTAAGGCGGGGCGAGCGCGGCGGCAAAGCCGAAGGCGGGGACCCTACTCCTCCCTGCTCCCGCCGGCTCCTCCCACCCCGGGTCACGCCGTCACAGGGGCGGAAGCGGCGGCGGCGGCGGCGGCGGCGGCCGAGCGAGGCTGCATCTCGCGGCGCGGATCCTTCAGTCTTGTGCGCGTGGCGCGCGGCTCCGGAGAGGCGCCCGCAGCCCGGGGCGGCGCGCTCTGTCTCGCACGCTCTCCGAGGTGGGGCGCACGCGGCTCCGGGGGCGGGCGTGGGAGCTGCGGTGGATTTCGGGTGACAGCTATGCACAAAGCAGCTTGGCTGGGGTGCAAGTCCTCCTTCTGTGCAGCGCCCCTCGCCCGGGTGGGAGGTGAACGGATGCCCTAGGGGCTAAAATCTCAACCCAATTGGAAGCGGGGTGCGGGGTAGAGATCCCTGTCTGAAGAAGAGGAATTCCCCGGCTGGGGTGGTGCGGCGACGGGGTTCTCCAATTCGTCGTGGTGTTGCGGGTCTTTCCTAACCCCCTAACTCCCTACCATGTTTTTTCTTTTCTGTACAGCGGTGCCTTCTCCCCGCGACTCCTTGCACCTCTTCAGCGCTCAGGTGAGCCAGAGGCTGTTGCTTCTCCGACTTTGGAGAACAAACGAGGAAGCTTTTCGGAAAGCGAGGCGGCTGCATCTGGCCCAGGGAATGTTGGGGCTCCCTCCTGGGGACTGTTAGAGCCCTGTCACCTGGGAGTGTGTGGGTTTCGTGAGAGAAAACCCACAGTCGGAGTAGGAACTCCTTCGCTTGTTATCCATCGAGAGTGTGGCGGCGAGGAGCCGGCACAGCGTTGCAGGTGTGGTGGTAATGCTCCAGCACGGCCACCACGCGTTGAGATACGATCGGCATTGCCAGGTTGCTGGGGTAACTCCTCCGGGGCTGGGGACCCGGAGGGGGCGGCCTGATGACGGTAGCTGTTAGTCAACAGCCTGCCAGCTGGCAGAAGGCAGGTGAAACAGGAAGGAAGTGGCAGGCCCAGCTGTAGAAAGTTGGGGTTCGGTGATTTGGAACCTAGCCAGATAGAGGCCTAGGCTTCCCTTGGGTGAGCGTGCAGGAGTCTATAGAACAGTCTATTTGGGGAGATTTATCACTCCACAAACACACATAACTCCAGGCTTATTCTTTTTCTTAATTTATTTTAGTGGAAGACAGGCGAGTGAGAAGGAAGGTTTCTTCAGGAGGTACAGGAAAAAATGGCCATCAATAATTAATTGTCTTCCAGGCAGGGAAAGTAATCAAAGTATTCAGGCAGTTGAACGGGATCCATGTTTTGGAAAATTTGATTAGTGTGGGTGCAATTAGGTGCTAGTCCTTCCTTATTTTAAGTGGCCCAAAGGGTAATTCCTGTTTCTGTTGGCTAAATAAGTTTCTAGTAATTTGTCTTATTTTTAGAAATTATGCTGATGCCACTATAAATTTTTTTCCAACCTGGAGTCATTTCGATTCATATTTTTATGAACACTTAAAAAAAAAACTTTGAATAAGCTTCAGAAAAAATTCTGGGAATTATTAAAATAGGAATCTAGATATTGATATATCCACTTACATGTTTACGTATCTATTTTTTGGTTACATTAAAAGAAGCTAAATCTATGAATTTAAAATTAAGAAGAACGATGCCTGTAAAATTATATAGAACATAAATTATATTTAATATTAGGTGTGTTTATTAATTTGAAGAACCTGTTGGGAAAGCACTTTCAGTATACTAATTTGTTTTAATGACACTTTTAATCAGTATTTCTAAGATTATACCTAAAAGCACAAAAACTACAGCCCTTCCAACTTTACTTAAAATTTTTCCTTCCATTTTAAGTCCTAAAAACCCAGCAACAGTGAAAATACAGAAATTACAGCGTTTCAAAAAAGAATGAGGGCACATAACTGTTAATTGTATAATTAAAAGTGGAAATGCACTACCCTAAAAATCATGTTTTTTTCCCAGACAACAGATTTAATAATGGCTTTTATAGCTAATGTTTTCATTTCCTCTTAACTATTTCTTGATTTACCTCATTGGAATTAAATACTTATTTTCTAGTACATAGTTGGACCTAAATGTTGGATGAAATTTCCAGAAATTATGTTTTTTCTTGTGAATGCTTGCATTCCTAGATGACAAGGTCAAATGTTGCATGAATCTAGGCTGATTATATTTGTTTCTAAACCCCACATTAGACTCAAATGTTATTGCTGCAATACTTAACATATACTGTACATTCACAAATACTATTTTTATATATGCCTTAATTGTGATCATTTTGTGAATAACATGAGATATATATTTTATATAAAGAGTTTTGTTAGATTGGACAGCCTTTTGGAAATATAAATGTGATCCAGAAAGCCTTCTTTAGGTTTAAAAGTTATAGGTAGGCAGTAGTACTTTTAACATTATTAATGTTTATCCAGCAGTATCGAGAGTGCTGTAGAACTAAGTGGCAATTTATTTAATGCTTAAAGAACTATAATGCATTTCAGAATATGTATAGAGTTTATGTGTTCACAACTAGGATAATGGGAAAGTGAGTAGTGAAAGGAAGATCATAACACTGGTGTCAAGATTTCTCACAGTTGATGTAGCTGGCAAACTGAAAGTTTTCATGCACGATGTTAATTCTCCATGAAAAATGTTATTATGAGTATTAGTAGAACTCACAGATAGGAAACAATGGGATTACGAGCCCCTCAGAAAGCTTTTTTCCAAGATGAAGATTACATACAGGCATACCTCATTTTATTGTGCTTCCTTTTATTGCAATTCACAGGTGTTGCATTTTTTTTGCCAATTGTAGGCGAGACCCCTACCAGAAAAAGATTACAACTCACTTTATTGCAATAGTTGTTTCATTACAGTGGGACCAAACCCACAATATCTCTGAGGTATGCCTGTATGTGGAATTTGTATCTTATGATAACACTTTTCTACCTTCAAATTCCTTATCCATAGGTATGTCTTATTTATTTTCCATGCTGTTTTGTTTGAGTGTATAAGTATGTAGTAAATACAATGGATCAGTAAGGAGATGTGTGATAATTGTAAAATCCATGTATTTTTGAGTATTCTAAGCATTTTCATTCCTTATCTAACTGAATTGAAAAAATTTGATAACTGTCTTTCATGGTTCCTATGCATTATTTTCCCTGTAGACATTGGTTCTTAATGTTTGTTTAACCATGCTGTTATTAGTCTAGTTTAAGAACTCATAAAATTTTTCCAGCATCAACTATATCACTCAGATTCCTATATTTGGTAGTGACTAGAAGGCGTGCCTGACATTTATTCGTTGGGTTTTACTGAGAAAGGAGAATGAGTTTTCTTTTTAAAGAACAGTAGGTAAAAATTAAGGAACTGCTAGGAAGACACAATGAGATGGAGAGAAAGATAAAAACCAGGTGTTTTTACTCATTGAATTTTTCAAACAGTAATGTAATTTGTTTATTGGTCGTTCGTGTGGTTTTCTTTTATTTTTATATTTTTAAATGTACATACTACTAATGGATAACTTATAATATGCCAGGCGTAGTGCTTTAAATGGGTTATTTTACTTTATCTTCACACCAGTGCTATGGTACACTCTTGCTATGTCAATTTTATATATAAGAACACCGAGGTCTTAGGTTAAGTAACTTGAAAGCAAAGGCTTCACACTCAGGCAGACTAACTGCAGAGCATATACTATTACCTACGAAACTGCGTAAGAACTTTGCTCCGGAGTGTTGAAAGTTATTAGCTAATGCTAATATTTAACCATTTATCTATCTATTTATTTATTTTGCAGATTTTCTGATACAATGGCAACCCCACGGGGGAGGACAAAGAAAAAAGCGTCTTTTGATCATTCTCCAGATAGCCTTCCTTTGAGGAGTTCCGGTAGGCAGGTATTACTCATTTGTTCATTTAGTGCATCTGTTTTGAGCACAGAGAATTATTCTGATTGAGACTGAAGAATTAGAAACGAAAAGACATAATTTCAGTCTTCCAGAAACTTGCAGTCTAGTTGAGAAATTCACCCTGTGACAATCACAGTACAAGGTGATAAAGTGATAGAATGTAGAAAAAAGCATACTGGCAGAGGGAACTCCAAAGATAAGGGTGTAGAGTATAAATCAACATGGGGTGTTCAGAGAATCACAACTGTGTGGTTGCCTCCAGGATGTGAGCTGGGGCCAGATGATGCTTGGCTTGTTGTCATTCATAGATATTTAGACTTCAACTTGTAGTTGGTTGGCTGCTCTAGTTGATAGGTTACTTGCTACCATCTCTTTTATATGGCTTTTTTCCCCCTAAAGAAAACTCCTGAATGATGTAATTCTTTTTCTAGAATTGTTCTAGTATTTTTCTTTTTAATCTACAATACTGTGAGGGTACAACTGCTTTAAGTAAAGAAGAAAATATCCTAAATTGAGAGTGGCTTTTATTTTGACTGATAACAGCTTTTTGCCAAGAAAGGCCCACATGCATTTTAGTTCTCAGAGACCCGTCGTTAAAGTGCTGATTCTCTATTTGTAGCAAGTTAGTGAATTACTTGTATAGTACAGTCTCAAGGAAATTGCTATATTGTCAGCTCCTAACCTACTTCCAGGATGTTGTTGATCTTCAAGTTTAGAATGCCTCCTAACGTGGAGTTCATTTCAGTAGTCAACCTTCTACTACATTTGCCGTTGACTTAACCTCTGCTGGTTCTTCTTCAGGCAAAGAAAAAAGCAACGGAGATGACAGATGAGGATGAAGATGGTGGGTCAGAGAAGAAGTACAGGAAATGTGAAAAGGCAGGCTGTACAGCAACGTGCCCCGTGTGCTTTGCAAGTACTTCTGAAAGGTCTGTTTAGATAGCACGTCTTGTCTTCACATTCCTGCCTATGAGAGTGTTCTTTGTTGGAACATCATCCTCAAAGATAATTTTCCTAAAGATATATATAGATACTGCAGGTCATCTAATAATAGAAACATTGCCTGTACATTCTGTACATAGCACATGCTTCTGTACTCCCCCTGTTAGACATAGCCAAATCAGCTCTCCACAGTAGCCGGTGAGTATCCTCAAATCCCACCGACCAGAGCTGTTTACCTCCTGGAGATTGAGGATAGGACAGGGTCAGGGATGGGAACACAGTAGAACTATGGAGCTCCTTATAAACCAGCAGGTGTTTACTTTCCCCAGACTTCTTTTCTACCTTGTTTAACATACCTTCTCTTCCAGTAGACATAAACAGGTCTCATTGAAACCATGAGGCTAACTACACTCTTGCTATTTTTATTGGGCTGATGCAAGGATAACCTTCTACTTCCAGAGAAAATTCTTCAATGAAGGCTTAAGATTCAGTAAAAACCGGAACACAAATCTCATTTTTTAATCACGAAGAATGGTGGTGTTAGTGTCCATGGCGGCATTAGATTTCACTCTTTTACTACATTATTGGCCGTTTGACAAGTTGTATTTGCCAGATTGCCTGTTTGAGGGGCAGATTCCAGCTGGCCAGATTCATTAACTATTCAGTATGGGGCCAGATGTTATTACTAGAGACCACACTTCTCTCCGCATACATGCAGCTTGCAGCAAGCACAGTGACATTCCTTGTTTCATGTCTTAAAACCTTATCATGGCTCCTGGTGGTCTTGATAAAACTCCTAAGTCCCAGGCTCTTCTTATGTGTAGCCAGCTGGGTTAAGTCCTCTGGTCTAAGTCCCTATGTCCTCACCATGTGTTATTACCTGTCAGTCATTCATTCTACTTCCATAGTTATTAGCTACTGGTTGTTAGGATTTTAAGTGGAGATAATGCAAAGTAGACTCATAGGTATTTAATACATATTTAAAAAAAAATGAGAAGAAATGTTACTAATTAACAAAGTTACATATTTTTGCTATTTTCAGATGTGCCAAGAATGGCTATACTTCCCGATGGTATCACCTCTCCTGTGGGGAGCATTTCTGTAATGAATGCTTTGACCATTACTACAGAAGGTTTGTTTGCTAATTGTTGGAGGTTTTTGTGGTAGAGGGTGTGGGGATGGGGGCAGTGGAAGGGGTCAGATGGTTAAGGCTGAGTGCCTAGGCTTACTGAGTTATTCCACTACTGCACCTGTGTTAGAACTTTGATGCTGTAGTTAGCTAGTTTGCATGTGTGCATGTTTGTGTGTGTGCACACTCAGGGCTCCAAAAATATATGCTATGAGATAGTTATTCTTTTTAGTCTACAAGTTGTAGAAAATCTAGGAGCAGCTTTGCTATTCTCTGACAATATGTAGGGGGACAGATGCCAAGGTTTGGGGAAGATGTTGGCAACTGGAGGAAACTGGGTAGACAGTTTTAGCTATTTAAACTGATTGGAATGCACCATCCCTAACAGTCTGTTTTATGGTTGACATAATAACTTTCCCCTCCTTATAAAAGTCTTTCACGTAAGATTTGCTAACCTGCCTTCTGTTTTGAAAACCTGATTAGCTTATAGCTTGATACATTTTATTCTTTTTCAGCCATAAGGATGGATATGACAAATATACTACATGGAAGAAGATATGGACTAGCAATGGAAAAACTGAACCTAGTCCCAAAGCTTTCATGGCAGACCAGCAGCTCCCCTATTGGGTAAAAAGGATAATGCTTTATTGTTCTGTCAAGCGTTTGTAGAGCTAAAAGCAAGAGGAATGGATGAAAATACCAGTTTTTAGGAAAATTGGCTTTTATTACATTTATTGTTCTATGTTAAAGCAAATCACATTTTTTATTTTCATAGAAACTTAGATAAAATTCAAGGTAATATAAAGAAGGAACTAAAGACTACTAACTGGTGATAGTCAATGCTGAGCTTGGTACATATCTCTCTCATCTTATGTTCATATTTTTATGTGTATATTTAAACAATTGCATGCTTATATACAAATCTTAATTAGGTTTAAAATTATACTTTGCATATAATTTTTGGTAACTTTTAGTTTTTAATTTAATTTTATATTTTTTCACTTAGCCACTCTGAAAATAAATTCTGGTGATTACATATATTCGATAAAGATACCATCGTTTAATAAATGATTTGCTCATTTTTTAATATCATAGGAATATTCAAGTTTCTCTTGCAGACTTAAAGTTTTTTTATTGGCGTTCACATAATATAAATTAACTATTTTAAAATATACAATTCGATGGCATTTAATACATTTACAATGTAGTGTAATCACCACCTCTAATTCCAAAGCATTGTGTCTGTTAAGCAGTCACCTCTCGTTCTTCCCTCCTCCCAGTCCCTGGAAACCACTAACCTGCTTTTTGTCTTGATGGATTTACCTCTTTTGGATGTTTATATAGAGGAATCATATAGTATGTGACCTTTCATGGCTGGCTTCTTTCACTTAGCATAATATTTTTGAGGTTCATCGATGTTTTTGGGGTTCATCTATGTTGCAGCATGTATTCTTCTTTCCTTTTAATGGGTGATCCGTTGTATGAATGTGCCACATTTAATTTAGCCATTCATCCGTTGATGGACAATTGTGTCACTCCACCTTTTAGTTATTACAAATGGGGCTATTATGAATATTTGTATACAAATATTTATTTGAATACCTGTTCTCAATATATACCTAGGAATGAAATTGTTAGGTCACATTCTATGTTTAATTTTTGAGAGGCCAGCAAACGATTTTATTTAGCTAACTGCTGCACCATCTTTCATTCCCATCAGCAATACATAAAGGTTTAAATTTCTCCACATCATTACCAATTCTAGTTTTCCTTTTTTTTTTTTTTTTTTTTTTTTTTGCTTTAGCTATCCTAGTGGATGTGAAGTGGTATCTCATCATGGTTTTGATTTGCATTTATCTGATGACTGATGGGTATTTTCATGTGCTTGTTGGTCATTTGTATATCTTTGAAGAAATATCTGTTCAAATCTGCTCATTTAAAAAAATTTTTTTTGTCTCATTGTTGGGTTATAAGAGTTCTTTATTATGGATACTAAACCTTTATTAGACATATGATTTGCAAATATTTTCTCTTTAAGTGGTCTTTTTACTTTGTGTCCTTTGATGCACAGAAGTTTCCAATTTTGGCAAAGTTCAGTTTATCCACTTTTTTTTTGTTGCTTGTGCTTTTGGTGTCATATCTAAGAATCTATTGCCAATTAAGAGGTTATGAAGACTGACTTCTATGTTTTCTTCTAAGGGTTTTATCATTTTATCTCTTACATTAAGATGTTTGTTCCATCTTGAGTTAATTTTTGGATATGTGTGAAGTAGGGATACAACTTTATTCTTTTGCTTATGGGTATCTGCATGCTTTTTTAAAAAATAAACTTTTTATTTTGGAATGATTTTAAATTTACAGAAAAAATACAAAGATAATACAGAGAGTTCTCATCAGGTTTTCCTAATGTTATCATCTAACACATCATGAGTATTTGTCAAACTAAGAAATTAACATTGGTACAGTACTAATAACTACATTTGAATTTCATCAGTTTTTTTCATTAGTGTCTTTTTACTCTTCAAGAATCCTGTCCAGGGTACCACATTGCATTTAGGGTATATCTCCTTTGAGTAACTAACTAAATTCACCTCTCATTATTTCCTTAGGTTAGAGCTGGAAAACCTTTCTGACAAGAGTAGTCAGATCCCCTTTGCACTTTCCTGGTGCCTGAGCTAGTATTGAGTCAGAAATTACCCTGATGGAGTAAATGTGGATTATATGGGTGATAGTCATGCAAAGGGAAAAGAAAAAATACTTAGAAGTACTAAAAGGTTGATCAGATTATGTAGAGAAGATGGCAAAGTGAGTGATGGGTGAGAGAAACACAGGCTCAAGATCAGCCAACTTATTGACCTTGACATGTTGCTTTCCATCTAGGTCCAGTGTACAAAACCTGATTGTAGAAAATGGAGGCAACTTACCAAGGAAATCCAGCTTACTCCACAGATAGCTAAGACCTACCGCTGTGGTATGAAACCAAATACTGCTGCTAAGGTATGATCTCTGTTGGTTTTCCTTTTGACTTAATTGGTAGGTTAATTTCGTTGTCAGTAAATAGTAGTGGTGTATATTTTTCATTTATTTTATTTTGATCTTTGTATCAGGGTCGTATTGGTCCACATATAACAGAACCCTGAGTACAATGGCTTAACCAATTCAGGATTTTATTTTTCTCTTTTGAGCAGTTGGGAAATAGGCTGCCCAGGGTTGGTTTAGTTGCTCAAGGAGGTCATAGTTTCTAGTTCCGCCAAAGATGGTCCAGCCACAGGATGGTTGCTACACCATCAGCCATTGTGTCCAAATTCTGAGCAGTTAACATATGAGAGGCAAAGGGCAAGAGGGGTGTGCCAGCAGAGTCTCTCACTCCTGATGGGAAAAAATGGAAGCTTTCCTGGAAGTTCCAATGATAGATTTCTATTTATATTTTATTGGCTAGAACAGGATCATGTAGTAACTTTGAACAATAGTAGAGACAAAGGAAAAAAATATTTTATAGTGGAGCATGTTGCAATATCAGACAAAACCAGGGTCCTTTTAGTAGGGAAGAAGGGATGACCGGATATGTTTAGGCAATTAAGAATCTGCCATAATTAGTATAATGTGCCTTTTGTGACATTTGGCAATTACTTAGTGTTTAAAATGTGTCATTTCTTTTAATGTGTTAAAGCATTAATCTACGCAAATGTCCCTGTTTCCTTTAGTACATTAAAGAATGTTAGGAATCATTGTAATCTCAAGAATAAAATACTTCCTTAAAATTTGAGATATAATTCACATACCATAAAAATCACCCTTTAAAATGCACAGTCAAGGATTTGTGGTATATTTAGTTCAAATATTTCCTTTTTAAAGAATAATGAAAAGTTTCATAAAGTGTATGATCAAGTTTTTTAAAACCTGGGAATTAAGATATAGATATTATTAAAGCAACTCATAATTATTGTAAACATATTGGAAGATTTCGCTCAGTGAAATGATGAGAAAAAGGGTATGAACATTTAGGAACTATATTGTTCGTTGTTTTAAATTTTACGTAAGTATGACGTGAATATAATCTCAGGGTTTAAAAAAAGTATGTACAGATCTTAAATGAATTTCATTGAGTTTGGGTGTAACTAATACCCTAAGTAAGATTCACAGATTTTCTCTACCCTAAAAATTCTATTTATTTCCTTCCCTCCCACCAGAGGCAACCACAGTCCTGATTTCTATACCCTAAGCAGAGTTTCGCTTACTCTTAAATTTCATGAAAATGGATTAGCCAATTATATATACTCTTTTGTGTTTGGTTTCTTTCACTAAGTAAAATTATTTTTTGAAATTTACCCATGTTGTTGCATGGATCAATAGCTTTTTCTTTTTATTTCTGAGTAGTATTCCATTATGTGGGTATACCACAATTTGTTTAACCATTCTCCTGTTGAAAGGCATTTGTGGTGTTTCAGTTTTTTGTTATTATAAATAAAACTAGTGAATATTGTGTGCGAATGTTTTTTTGGACTGGTGTTTATTTCTTAAAGGTAAATACATAGGAGTGGAATTGCTGTGTCATATGGTAAATTTATACTTAAGAAACTGCTAAATGGTTTTTCACAGTTGTGTCATGTTACAACATTTGGTGGTGGTATTTTTTTTTTTTAATTTTAGCTATTCTAGTGGGTATGTACTGGTATGTCATTGTGTTTTTAATTTTCATTTCCCTAATGACTAGTGATGTTGAGCATCATTTCATACGTTTATTCGTCATTCATACTTCGTTTTAGAGAAATTCCTGTTCAAATCTTTTTTAAAATTGGGTTTATCTTAACTATGTAATCTGGATATGAGATATAATCTTGCAGATTTTTTCCCAGTCTTCGTCTTACCCTTTCATTTTCTGAATAGTGTTTTGATGAACATTTTCTAATTTTGAAGCTAGTTTATCCATTATTTTTCCAATGCTTATAACTTTTTGTACCTTTTATGAGAGAAATCATTGACTACTCAGCTTACACAGGTAGTCTTCTATGTTCTCTTTGAAGAGCTTTATATTTTTAGCTTTTACTAATCTATTTCATGTTAATTTTTGCTTTTGATGTGAGGTATAAGCCATGATTCCGTTTTTCTAATATAAATATTTAATTGTTGGTACCATTTGCTGAAAGGAGTGTCTTTTTCCCCACTGAATTATCTTGGCTCAGCTGTGAAAAATTCAGTTGGCCATGCACATTGGTCTGTTTCTGGACTCTATTTCATTGGTCTCTTGGTTTATTCTTATTTCAGTACTCTGTTGTTCTGATTATATTGTATTTATATAAGTTGTTTTAAAATCAGGTAGTGCAAATTCTCTGACTTGTTCATTTTCAAGACTGCTTTGGCTATTCTAGGTCCTTTACAGTACCATATAAATTTTATTATCAGCATGTAAATTTCTACAAAAAAGCCCCTGTAATGCATTGAATCTATAGAAAATTTTAAGGAGAATTGACCTCCTTACATTTTTCTGTCTTCTAATCCAGGGGTCAGCAAACTATGGGCCAAATCTGGCCCCCTGCCTGTTTTAGAATGAGGTTTTATTGGAACATGGCCATGCTCATTCATTATGTATTATCTGTGACTGCTTTCGTGATACAGTGGCATAGTGGTTGTGACAGAGACCATATGATCCACAGAAGCTAAAATAATTACTATCTGGCTCTTATAGAAAACATTTCCCAGTCCTGTTCTGACTCATAAATATGGTATATCTCTCCTTGTTGAGTTCACTTACTAAATTTCAGAATCTTTTTGTAGATTCCTTTGGGTTTTCTATAATCACATCAATTGTGAATAAAACTGTTTTGCTTTTTTAATAACTGAGTCTTTTTTTCTTTTTCTTGCCTTATTACATTGGTCAGGACAGGATACTAGGACAGTGTTGAATAAAATTTGGAGAGCAGGCATCCTTGCCTATTCCTGACCATAGCAGAAATGTGTTCAGTATTTTATTATTATGTGTGGTGTTGGCTGTAGCTTTTCTAGAATGCCTTTTATTGGATTGAAGAAATTCTTTTCTATTCCTAGTTTGCTGAGAACTTTTTATTATGAATGGATGTTGGGTTTTGTCAAATTTTTTTTCTTCATCTTTTGTGATGATCATGTGGTTTTTCTCCTTTAATTTGTTAATGTGGTAAATTACACTGATTCTGGAATGTTGAAAGAACCTTGGCATTCCAGAAAAAAATCTCACTTGTTGTTAATGTATTATCTTTTTAATGAATTGTTGGATTCAGTTTGCTAATAATATTTTGCTACAGATTTTTATATCTGTGTTCATGATGAATACTGTCATTTTATTTTCTTGTAATGTTCTTATCAGATTCTGCTGTCCCTGAGTTATGCTGGCTCCATAAAATGAATTCAGAAATATATCTTTCTTCTCTATTTTGTTAAAGAATTTGAGTAAGGTTGATATTATTTCTTCTTAGTATTTGATATAATTCACTAGCGAAGTCATTTGGCTGAGGTTTCTTTTGTGTGTGCATGAGAAGTTTTGAAATTACAAATTCAATTTCTTTAACAGATACATGGCTATTCTGATGGTTTATTCTACCAGTTTTAGAAAGCTGTGTTTTTCAAAAATTTATCTGTTTCATCTACATTGCCAAATTTGTTAAAGTTGTTTGCCGTGTTGCCTTATTCATCTTTTAATGTCAGTGGGTTATACGGTGATATCCTTGTTTTATTTTTGATGTCAGTAATTCAAGAGTGAAGGGTAGAAAGCACAGATCTAATGTCAAGAAACCAGGGTCTTGGAATTAACAAGTCTTTTCCAAAACCTTTCAGTTTAGCCCTGAATTGCTTCTTGAGCTCAACCTTCAGAGTAGAAGGCCCCTCTGAAAGACAGAGGAAAAAATAATGGGCAGGGCTGACCTGGGGGCGGGGGGATGCATGATTTATTTTCAGGCTGAGTGGGCCTGCTGATGGGAACTGGGTTTCGAGTAGCGAAGGTACGTGAGTTCGTGTGGCAAAGGGGAGAATGTCCACTAGCCGAAACAATGTCATGACTGTACTGAACTTGACTAGCACTTGTACTCCAGATATTTCTCAGTCAAAAGTAGACTCAGTGGCATTTAATTATAATATAAAGTCAAGTTCAGCCAAGAGCTGAAAATATTGGCCTTTTCACTCAATGTATTTCTGCTAAGTTTCTAAACAGTCATTCTAAATAATTGAAAAATATTTTGGATGACTTACATATTGTTATGTTACTAAATATTAGTGTGATTTTGCATAAAAGTTTATATTAGAATCATTTTTTTTACTGTGTTTTGACTAGCTTTGGTTTAACTAACATTTGGAGTTATTCATAATCTCTCTTCTCTTTTATCTGCTGACAGTGGAGGTATCTACTAATTGTTCAAATTATCCTTGTCCTTTTTATTTAACTTGATTATCTTTGGGTGGTAGTTGTCCTTTTCAGTTTTTTCAATTTAAGTAGTTTTTGAAAAGTCTTAAGATTTTCTTTAGCATGAGTTCATTTTTAGCCAAATAATATGTATTCATCACTGAAAAATTTAAGCAAGATAGAAAAGAACAAAGATGATAGCAGAAAAAAGTTCATGCAGTTGTCATCAAGAAGTAACCATCATTAAATGAAATCCACTTAAGAGTATTCTTGCATGTATATATACACGGAGAAGGCCTGGTATGTAAATAACTTCATATTAAGAAATAGTACTATACATGCTGGTTTAATACAACAAAAATTTAAATCAGAAAAAGAAGCCAACGTGAACTAAATTGCTGAACATAGATGAATTATTTTTATGTTTCTAGAAAGAGTAATTTCTAAAAACTGCCTGAAAGGTTAAGAAAACGTGAAGAGGATGTTAAGAGGTTGGAATCATTATTTTTTAATTGCACGTTTCAACTTTAGGTATTGACACCTTGCTGTGATAGTGGAAAAAGTAAATGACAGTAAATTACTTCAGCCCATCTCCCCTTTTCCTCCTTCCCAATTTTTGTTAGTGTTTTGTCGTTTTGTTTTTTAGTTTAATTTATTCCGTTGGAGTAAATGTCGTATCATTTATTTTTTATAAACATAGTTCCTCCATTGCTTACACTTCTATTTATTTACATGGGTCTACTGCTTCCCACAATTTCTTTTACCACAGTTTCTTCTATCCCAAGTTGTTTATTTTGATTCATTACATGGTTGGATGTATTTTAACATCTTGAACTTTTTTCTGGGAGGACTCAGAGGTGTCAGATTCCTTAAAGCTTTTGAAAACAATTGCATATCTTCCCTCTCAACTGCCTTAAAGTTGAAGGCTTCATGGTCTTCTTAAATTCCAGCTTCTCAGTACTGTATCACGTTTTACATTTCTTCCCCACCCGGGCTCAGAAATTCTTTGAGACGCTGCTGACCCAGTCTTAGTTGATTGCCATCTATAGCCTGAACTCTTGAAATATTTATTTAAATGATGTTTATCGATCCAGAGTCCCTTTGGTTTTCAGCTTGGTATTCTGTCAAGGACAAAGTCTGAAAAGGTTTATTTGAAAACGACATTGAAAAGAATGGTATCAGAATATTCACACTGTTTGGGAGCTTGCTTTTGTCATTTAATATATCTTAAAGATGCTTCCGCCTCAGGACCTAATGATCTCTTTCTCTTTCAAAACTGAATTGATGTATCTTGATGAATTTAGTGTGACTGAGAGCATGTAGGTGACTTTTAAATGTTTACCATTGAGGACAGTGTTGCAGTGATAGCTTTCTTTCTATGCCATTTTTCAGTATATGTGTAGGATCAATTCCTAGAAATGAAATTTCTACATCAAAGAGAATATACAATTGTTTTAATATGAAGTAATTCTTAGACACAAAAGAAAATTTATAATTTGTATGTAAGAAATAAGGAAAGCAAATAGTACCCAGCACCCAGTTTTAGAAACAGGAATTGCCAATGCCTTTGTCGTCCCCTGCGTGCCCCTCAGTAGCTTATCTTCCCTCCCCTGCAAAAGACAAACAGTATTTCAAATTTTGTACTTATTCCTGTGCCTTTTGTTATAGAATTAATACATATTTTCCAAACCCTGAACAACATGTGAAGTTTTACCTAGTTCTTGTACTGGTTATAAATTATATCACATTGTTTGTATTCTTAGGCACCTTGCTCCTTTCCCTCCCTCAACATGGAGGTTTTTCACATGAATTTGTGTTATTGCCTAAAACTCTGATCCATTAATTTTCCCTGCTGTGTAGTATTGCTTTGTGTGATTTCCCTGCTGTGTAGTATTGCATCCTGGGAAATCCACCACAATGTGTCGATTGTGCTTATGGACGTGAGGGTCCTTTCTAGGACGCATGCCTCTCCCAGTGCACACGTGCAGGAGTAGCTCCAGAACATATGCCAGGCGCCAGGTTTGCCAGGCCATATGGTATGCCAGCCCTCCGTTTCTTTAGGCAACTTTTTAATTGATTTATAACATTCAAACTGAAAATGCACAAATCAAAATGCACAACTCTGAATTTTCACAAAGTCCTTGTTTATCCAGCTCTTGATAAATCGAACACTTAGCAGCCCCTCAGAAGTCCCCTGGCACCCCCTTTCACTCAGTCTCCATCCCTTACTCGTCCACTTACTATTCTGACTTACAACACTACGGATGTTTGCTTGATTTGGAACTTTGCGCAAACGGAATCATACGGTGTGTTTTCTTTTGAGTCTGGCTGCTTTCTCTCACCGTTACGTTTGTGAGGTATGTCCACATCGTAGTATATGGTCATAGTTCGTTCGTTCTCATTGCCACAAGTGGGCCCTGATTTGAATAAAATAGTTTATTTATCCATTCTACTCTTGGTGGACCTCTGGGTTGTGTTTCACTTTTTTCTGTTACAAATAATTCTCCTTTGAACATTTTCTAAAATTTCTGTTGGTGCACATGTACGGAGTCTCTCTAGAAAATATAACAAAGGTTAGAATTGCTGGACAAACAGTATGTGTGTCTCCAGTCATACAAAGTTGTGCCAAGTTATAGTGCATTTAAATTTTCATATTTTGTCAGATTGATCTCCAGAATTGTCATTTCTTTAGATTTCTACCCAGGACATTCTTGTGAGAGGGTGCCCTTCCCCTCATACTCAGTTGTACAGTGTTTTATCACACTTTTTTTCTTTGCCAGTATAAATAAACCTAATTAACAATTGGCTTTCACTTTTGCAGCCCGAGACCTCAGATCATTGTTCCCTCCCAGAGGACCTAGTGAGTATTTCTGCATGTTCTGGATTGGATTTCTTTGTACCTTAAAGGATAAGTACTCTACATAAATGACTAACAGCTTTGTGAGTTTCTCTCTCTTTGGTTGCCAGAGGCTTTTTATGCTAACATGACAACAATATGAAAATGCTAGCAATAGTGGTGTTTTCAACTTAGAAAAAAAGTAAAATTGTATTGCTTTTACATTAAAAGGAAATAAAAAGGAAGAAACTGCTACCTTGCCTTACTGTAAGGATCAGATTGGTTATACTTGTCTTTCATGGGTAACTTATGACCTTATCTCCACTTGAATCCTTTTAAGAAAAGAACAAGAAGCCCATAATTGAGGCCCAGATTAAGTTGCGAGAGTGTTCTTGTGTATTGTGACTTTGGTGTGACTGCTTTGACCTCTCCCTACTATGGGACAGCTGGCAAAGCCTCGTCACGTTTCATTTGTCTTGTGAAACTTTGCTACCTGAGCTGGCAAACTCCATGGACTATATAACCAGATTCAATGGCTGTTTCAGAAAAATGACTTTTTAAAATTCTGAGTTCCTAAAAATTTTGAGATTCTAACTTATTCTGCATTTTAGTGATTTAAGATGATTAACTTGCAGTTTTTCTAGATATCTGGAACTCAGAGACTGTGACTGATTTTTAGGCAAAGGGAGAATTAACATCTAGCAAGTCTACTTTAAATTTATATGACACACACACATGCATATATTTTTAATAATTAGTTGTACACTCAAACATTTCCTTAGTAAAGCAGTGGCCTAAATAATCTCTGGATTTAAGGTAGACAAGATGAGATAATACAAGGAAAGAAAAAACAACTTCACATACTGTTAAAATACTCTATGAATCTGTCTCCAAACATTCAGACCGTTTTGCATGCAGAGGAATTTGAACTTTAGACCAAAAGCCATATTCTTGGGATATAAGAACTTTAAATAAAGTTTGGAAGAGTCCCTGGACCTTCATCTGCTAGTTATTTATTTTTGCATTCGTGTAAGAGAGAATCAGGAACAGGTTTAGAGCCATATCACCTACCTCACCCCTTTTCTATTTCTGTGGATTCTAGATTCACTTTTAAAGCAGCTTCTGAACTTCGAGTGCCTGAATTAGTTTCCTAATAAATTACCACAGGCTGGGTAGCTTAAAACAACAGAAGATTATCTCATCGTTCCAGAGGCTGTAAGTCCAAAATCAAGCTGTTAGCGGGCTGTGTGCCCCCACCCTCCCTGCCAAAGGCTCTAGGGGAAGATCCTTCCGCCTCTTCCAGCTTCTGATGTTGCCAGCAATCCTTGGCATCTTTGGCATCACTCCAGTCTCTGCCTCCGTTATCACATGACCCTCTTCCTATGTGTCTCCCCTGTCTCTGTGTCTCTCCTTCTCTCATAAGGACACTACCCATAGCGAATTTAGGGATCACTCTACTCCAGTGTAACTAATGACCTCTGCAAAGACCTCGTTTCCAAAAGTCACATTCTGAGGTTCTGCATGGACGTGAATTTGGGGGTTGGTATTTCATTAACTATGATAAGAGACATCAAGTACAATTTCTTCAGTGGTATGTGTATTCAAGGTGAGAGCGGGATTTTTGATGCATATGGACAGATGTATAGCCAGGTTTCCAGTAATGGTGAGTGTGTTGAGAGACCAAACTTGGAATAACAAGATCAAGTGTTTATTAGTCAGCTTGAGTTTCTCTCATTCCAGTGCACAGGCTGGTTAGAGCACCCTCAGGTGGGTTTCTAGGGGGAGGGAAAGACTGGGAGGGAGGAATAGGATGGCAAGATCTCTTCCAGGTTCTGACTCAATTTACCAACATAGCTGCAAGAGCCAGGAAGTAGAAGAGAATGGAAGAGCTTGGGTTCCTTGTTAAGGCACCTACATTCTGCCCTCTGTGTGGTCCATTTGGAGTGTCCGGATGTGAACACCAGTTTACTCTCTCCTTGGGACTGAGCTCAGATAGGGTGTCCATAGAGGAGGTACTGGTGGTTTGGGGAAGGAACTGAAGCTTCCCTTTGTTTTGGTACAGCACAAGCTGGTCAACGGTAGCCAAACCTAAAACAAGCCTTGAGAACAAAAGATTACACACTGAAATGATTTTGGCAAGTAAAATGAATGTGAGAAGCAGCTGCGAGTAATTTATAGGGGGTGTTGGGGCTTGGAGTAATCTGAAAAATGCTTGTCCCAGATTTGGACTCTGAAATCTGCGGGGCAAATAAAACACATCTCCAAACATGAGTTTGAGGGAGTTCACCCTGTAGACCTCGAGCTTGATGGCAAGTGGCATTTGCTGGGAGTCTGGATAACTAACATCAAAGGAGCCCTGAGCTCAAGGTTCTCCTGTATCAGATTCTTAGGCTTCTTGGAGCATGCATTCAAGATCACGTTTAGAAAAGGCCATCTAACATAGGATTTGTGGCAGTGTTGCTTTTGAAGCCAAACAAATTTTATTTTTATTGCAGTAGTTAGTCATCATGGGGATGCTTTAATCCAATGACTCCATATGTTCAGTCAACTCTGGAATATGATCATATATGTTAGGACCAAAAATAGCTTTTTTGGTCCACTTTCACATTTAGCATCTTATTTTGGTGGTTGTAGTATACTTTTTCCTCTGAAAGTTTTTTAGTAGCCTATGACAAAAAGCATTAATGTAATGCGTGCCTACTAGTTAGAACTCTTTCTGCCCAGTTTTGCAATTTCTGTTATCTTCAGGTCCTAAGTAAAAAGGGGAATGGATGATAAATGATTACTGAACAGAAGGAAATTCATCATGTCACACTTAAACATGTAGTTGATGTAGTCGATGGAAGCAGTGGGTTTTTGGAGGAGGGGTTGGAGGAGAGGGAGTGGCTGTTATTATATATTTGAAGGAACTCTCTCTGCATAGGAAACATGTTCTCCAGGTATCGCCAGCCACTTTTGTTTCTAAATCTGAGTGTACAGAACTCTTGTGTAGGATTGTCGAGTGAGGGAAGTCAAAGTAGAAGGGTTAAGGACGAATGCCTTGAAGAAAATCATCTATACTTGGCTGAATCTGCATGTACATTTCTTGCCTGTCATTGTTCCTCTTTGTCTTGCTCTGTCCATTTCAGAGAGTGTCAGAAGTTTCCAACCACTGGTGGTACTCCATGCTCATTCTACCTCCTTTGCTGAAAGACAGTGTGGCAGCACCCCTGCTCTCTGCCTACTACCCTGACTGCGTTGGTATGAGCCCCTCCTGCACCAGCACAAACCGTGCAGCCAGTGACACCAGCCCGGGAAGCTGGAGCACTCCAGCACGGTCCCGTCTGTGCTGGGTAAGAGCTGGTCTTGGTATCCCCAGTTTCCCTTTTCCCTTGTTCGTTTCCTGGAAACGTTTGGGAGAACCGAATGGAAAGGACTTTCCACATGTGATATAGAGCACCTCATTATTTCATGGGTTTGGTTATGCTGTGGATCAGCCATATCATTTATGTATATTGCGCAGTTAGTTTTTCCCTCAGTAATTTGGAAAGACACTTGTCCAGGAATCATGTGTATGGAATTTAATGATATTTATAAAGTATTTATAAACTTTGATAACTGCATAACTGATGATGACACATGCTGTGGCATATCAGAAGAAAGTTTTGACTATATGAGCAGCCCTTCTTTTTTCTCTGAGTCTTTCTGTTCCTAATTGCACCTTTGATAATCTCAGGAAAATGATCTGCTCTTGAAAAGATTCAAAACTTTAGGTCAGAGCAGGCACGCTGTTGACTGTTTATTTTAAAGGAATCTTTAAAATACTACATGAGAATTCTTGGTGTGCAAGCAAGAATACTAGATATACCTGCCTGCATAATAACACACTTAATTTTTGATGGCACAAATAGATTTTGACCTTATGGCTGTATCTCAGGTTTTCTACCTCATAACACCAAGCCCTCTAAAAACATAGCTGAGGTAAAAAATCAAAGCTGAAGTGAAAAATCCCAGTATTAGTGAAGGTGGAATGAAACCAGCACGCAAACACCATTAGTGGGCGGGTACATTTGTGAAGGATAATTTAGCAGCATGATTCAAAAACCTTAAAATAGATACTCTTTAACCCTAGGAGTTTATCCTAACTGAATGATCAAAGTAAGTTCTCAAAAGTAAGTCCAAAGACTTATGTGCAAGTAAATTTGTGTGGCATTGCTTATAATAGTAAATAATTAGATGAAGTTTAAATGCCCAGCAGTAGGGGAATGGTTAAATCATAAATAAGAAAATATATGTCAAAATCCTATTTAGTAACATGGGAAAATGTTCATGATGTCATACATTTTAAAAAGCAGGTTAGAAAATAGCATTTTTATAGAATTACTTTTTTATAAAACTGTCTATTAATATTCTCTGTTCATAGAAACAACACTGATAGACTGTAAACTCCCATTTGAGCATTATTAGAAGTTAGTGATTGTTATTTACTTCCCCGAAACTATTCATTTTATAATCAGAAAAATTCCAATGGAAGTTACTTTTTAAATAGATTTCCATGGAGAGTTGGTGTTCAATAGATACAGAGTACAGAGTTTCAGTCTTGCAAGACGTCAGAGTTCTGGAGCTCTGTTGTACAATGATGTGATTGATATACTTAACACTACTGAACGGTGCACTTAAACATGGTTAAGATGGTAGATTTTATGGTATGTGTTGTTGTTTTTTTTTTTTTAACACAATTACAACTTTAAAAAAAATTTCCGTATCATGGAAATTAAATTTGTGAAGAAAGAATGGAAGCAATATTGGTTTAGTTCATGCATGTTTTGCCTTACTGAATGGAGGAAGCAGATATACTTATGTAGGGCAGACTGGAGTTTGTCGAGGCTGTCCTTTTGGGTTTGCTTCTGCTTCGATTGGGGAAGTTACAGCTTGTAGGATTTGCCCATTTGTGCTTCTGTCAGTTCCAGACATGAACCGGTACTTCCAGCCTTTCTACCAGCCCAATGAGTGTGGCAAAGCCTTGTGTGTGAGGCCAGATGTGATGGAGCTGGACGAGCTCTATGAGTTCCCAGAGTATTCCCGAGACCCCACCATGTACTTGGCTTTGAGGAACCTCATCCTGGCACTGTGGTACACTAACTGCAAGGCAAGTGGAGGGCATGTCTGTCAACAGCACGTGGACAGAGACTTCTATTGAAAGAGAGGAGCCGCTTTACATGGGATGGAACCTTTCATGCAGGGTTTCTCCACCTCAGCACTGTCGACACTGTGGGTGGGTGTTCTTTGTCGTGTGTGTGTGGGGGGCCTTGTCCTGTGCATCGTATGATGTTTAGCAGCATCCCCGGCCTCTACGCACTAGATGTCAGTAGCACCCTCCACTTGTGACAAACAAAAATGTCTCCAGCTATTGCCAAATGGGGCCAAAGTGTATCCTTCCTGAGAGCTACCACTTTAGACCATTTGTTATCAGAATTCTTGAGTCTCTACTGAGTGAGTATAAGGTGCAAAGTTTGGTTCAAAGAGTTCCATTGGCAACACCAGGAGAAAAAAGTAAAACACTGAAGACTGGATTATAAACCTCTTGAGGGCAGGATTCTTATTTACCTCATTACCCTCAAACAACCAGGGCTTTGCTCTCTGTTGAGACTGAGTAAATGTTAGGGGCCTCACACAGCACCCTCCTTGAAAGGGGAGAAGATAAATTGGGGGTGGGAATATGAGCTTTTTTTAAAAAAATTATTTTATTTTATTTTTTAACAAAACCTTTCCTGACCCTAGTGTTTTTCCAGTTTATTAAATTTTCTGCAATTATTTGAGTGACTGCTGAATGCAGAACAAGGCTGCCAAAGTAATCTTGATGAAAGAAAAATGTTTCACTGGATTAGACTCCAGTATGACATGACCTAATTAAATGATGACTGTTAATGCCATTTATATGAGTTATACCCAGGTGAGTAGGCTGGGCAAGGTAGAATTAATTATTCATTTTCTCCCCAACAGGCTAAGGTGGGTGCTCAGTAAACATTTGCTGAACTGAATAAAATTGTGGTCAGAATTTCCTATAAATAAGTTGTAAAGATAACACTTCAGAAACAGCCTTAGATTCATTTTTTTCTTCACATTTTTTTCTATTTGACTTTGAAATTTGACTTATACAGGGGAAGAATCTTACAGAAAAAAAGTCCTGAACTTGTCAGTCTAGATCCATTTTAAATTTTAATAAGAGAGTGTGTATTGTATATATTAAATACTCTAATAGAGAAACACAAATGTTTGCTCTAAAAGAATCAAAGACTTTGAAACAATTTTTTTTTAACTTCATCAATAACAAACTTTTTCTTTTCTGGAGCAATGCAAATCAATGTTGTAAGTGCTATTTCTGGAATACTCTGGGTATATATTCATCTTCCTGTGTTTGAATGGGTTCTGGTGGAGCTCTGGGAGTTGTTGACAAGTAGACCCCCTTATACTTCCCATGCCTATTCTAACTTCCCATGCCTATTCTGACAGGCCAAGGCCCTATTACTCTTGAATCTTTGAAATAGACCAAGGCCTTGCCAGAGCTGGACTGAGCAGAGAAAGACAGTGTTGTCTTTTTTTTTTTTTTTTAATTCAAGTTCCTAAATCAGTCCCCCTGTGTCTTAACGTTAATATGAATCCAGCTTTTCCTGCTACCGGTATGCAGAGCTGCCTGGGTTTCTGCCGTGGTCTTTGTTCTGTGGTTTATTGAGTCAGGAATATATTTGTGATGTTGTCTGCTCCCACACTCCCTGTGGCAGTCATTCTCAGCAAGGAGAAACTTATAAGATACAAGTTGCTGTATCTGCTGTTTGTCCCTTTCTTCTTTTTTCCCTTTATCAGACGAACCTCCTTTTGATCCTAGTATAATCTTAGTGATAAGTGATGAATTTGAATGACCCTGAGAATTTCTTTTTATTATGATAAAATACATACAACATAAAATTGACCATTTTAACTATTCTAAAATGTACAGTTCAGGGGCATTAAGTACATATACAGTGTTGTTTAACTATCACCACTATCTATTTCTAGAAATTTTTCATTACCCCAGGGGAAATGCCACACCCGTTAAGCAGTGACTCCCCAACCCTCCCTTCCCCCCTGAGCAGCCACTAATCTACTTTCTGTCTCTATAGATTTGCCCATTTTGAACATTTCAAATAAATAAGATCATATAATGTGTGGCCTTCTGTAATGAGCTTCTTCATTTAGCATAACGTTTTCAAGGTTAATCTATGTTGTAGCATTGATCAGCACTTCATTACTTTTTATGGCTGAATAATACTACATATGTGAGTAGGCTACATTATGTTTATCCATTTATCCACTGATGAGTTTCCACCTTTTGGCTATTTGAATAGTGCAGCTGTGAAATTTGTTTAAACAATTGTTTTCAATTCCTTTGGGTTTATACCTAGAAGCGGAATTGCTGGGTCATATGGTAATTCTCTGTTTAATTTTTTGAGGAACCAAGAGTTGCTTTCTTTTTGTTTGCTTTAACAGTTTGGTTTTATTTCCAAACACAGGAAGCTCTTACTCCTCATAAGTGTATTCCTCACATCATTGTGCGGGGCCTTGTGCGTATTCGATGTGTTCAGGAAGTGGAGAGGATCCTTTATTTTATGACAAGAAAAGGTCTCATCAACACGGGTGTTCTCAGTGTCGGCGCTGACCAGCATCTTCTTCCTAAAGATTACCACAATGTAGGTAACACTCCAGCGATAACACCGCCACCGGTCATGATAAAGGCTGATACACTGTTGTTTATAGCACTAGTAAATGTCGCGTTATCACCATAAAAGTTGTAAAGCAAGGCTTTTTAGAATGTATTTCCCTGGAAAGGAGACTATGAAGCACTGTTTCCTTGGATGGTAGAAAAGAGGAAAGGATTACTTAAGTACTACATATTCTTTAGGAAAATAACTTTTTTAGGGATATCAAAGAAATGTAGATGAACTAACTTTGCTTTGTATTAGTGCCTTCCAGAACAACTAAAACAGTACATTGTTTTCATTGCTGTAATTAGATTTTTGCTCTTTTTTTAAAGAAATCAGTCATCATTATCGGGGCTGGTCCAGCAGGATTAGCAGCTGCTAGGCAACTACATAACTTTGGAATTAAGGTAAGATTTTTTAGTACTTGGAGGCAGAAACAGATGATTAATTGCTCCTCTGGTCCAGATTTTCTAAGACTTAGACAACAGTTCCTGAGTTTAGCGAAGGATGCTAAATATACGTGGTATCTTTATATCTTTACAGTCGATCCTAGAAAAGATACAGAATTTGAAATTGGTTTAATAAAAGGAAGGTAGAGGAACACAGAAATGCCCTCAGCTTTGGAAAGAGTTTTAGACTCTAATGCGCAATTCAGAAAAGATTTTAAGTTGGAACTAAAGCAGAATTTCTTGACAGGTTGTTATTGACATAATAGAGAGGGGTCATTGGGAAAAATCCTTTGTTTCTGCAATAGTTTGAGAAAACAGCAGCTTGGAAATTCACTGTTTTGTGTTTTTTTTAAAGTTTCTAAAACACCCAGTTAAATTTTCTTATGCAAATCAAGGACACTCTTTGAATCTTACCCTGGAAACAAAAAATCTTTGCTTTTGGAAGCAAGATTGAATTAGGTAATCCATGGTTGAGACAGAATTACATGAGTTAAACCGTACATATTTGAGGTAGCCTGCTTCCCCAAGGTAGGGTATTTTTTCTATATATCTGCTATCTTGCCTTATTGCAGTTGTTCAAAATTAGCCGCAATAGAGACTATTATGAAAAACCATTTGTGTGATTCAGTATCTTATTTCTGTTAGATTCATTCAAATTAACCATCCCTTAGATTTCTGTGACTTCCTAAGTCTGACACATTTCTCCTTTTTAAAAACTTACTTTGCAAAGACTTTGGTTTTCAGGTAAACCAAATGTGAAAATTAATTTGGTAGAATTGAATTTGTCTTTTTACTCTCCTCTACCTGGCTAAACTAAGAGTTCTTTTTTCACATTTTCACAATATCTCCTCTGCTTGGAGGTGTTTCAGAGACGAGAAAAGTTCTCAGTAGCTATGTTTTAGGGAGGTTTTCCTCTTGATTGACTGGAGGGCCTGTCTTTAATTACATTATGCTGCTGACAAAGCAGAAGAATCTCAGTTGGATTTACAGGAAGTATGTTTGCATTTACAAATATTGTCCTAGTGGTATTAAGCTATGAGGT